>OZ010794.1:276339798-277029516 GCA_963932465.1 Maratus speciosus | reverse complement strand
TACAAAAATAATCTGTAGTATGTAAAAATAAATAACCTAACCAGTTTTTTTAGGTAAATTTCTGATAAAAAGCAAGCATAATTGGTTGTAAATTATAAACTTAAAATTCTTTCACTTCATTGAATAGATTAAACTGACAGCACCATCTATCGCCTTAAAGAAATATGAATCACCGATGCAATATTCAATATAGAAATCCGTCACATAATTCGTCATTCAATAATTAATTTAAAAGCAACTAATTAAAAATTCAAGAATTTTTCTAATGAAACATTCAAGTTATTTACCATCAAATCTTGATGGGCACTATCTAGTTTATTATAATATTATTTATGCTGTAACATTTGTTATGACGCTAAATTTATGATTTTTGTTATTAAATGGCTTTCGGTACGCTTCTATATAGAAGACCACAACTACCAGTGAACACTACAAATGTCCAGCATCAACAAACACACACAGGAAACAGGAAACAATACATTTACAAGACTACCAATGGGGACTATTTTTTTATTCATCTTACACCACTTTCTCAGGTAAAAGTCTTTCACATGTAATTTGACAACATGTGCAAGAGTATATATACCACTATAAGAGAATATATACTACAAATTTGTTGTTTCGAAAATAGTGGTGCGAATAGTATATAAAAATAATCGCCCTTGGCAGCCTTTCATTTACAGCCATTAACTTCTCTTAATTTTTTTCCTGTTTTTTTTTTTTTTTTTTTTGCGTGTTTAATTTTTAAACATAAGTAACATAATTAAGTTAACAGGAAGCTATTTAACAGCAAAAATTATAAATTTAGCGATATGACAAATGTAATACAATAAATACGTTGTAACAAATAATCAAATTGTGCGACAGAAATTCTCGGATATTTCGGGCATTTACGACGGGTATCGACGGTACGACATTGAGTTTTTTACTCTCCGCGACGCGATCTTTCCAACGATACCACTCTTGTCAAAATCGGCACGTAACACTTCTTGCACTTCCCTAGTTAGTGTGAGGTCTGTTATCTGCTTATAAGGGAAATGTGTAACACATTTTGTGATACAGGTATTTTGTGGTACCAATTGTGGTTAGTACTATGTGATTATAAAAAAAATCCGAAATAAATTGCAAACGGGATCCAACATGCATTTGAACTAATTTCAATTCATCTTTCAAGAGATTAAGATTTTGTAACAGTATTCGTTTAACCTTGGAAGGTGTATCAGTAAAACACTTTGAGCTCTAGTGGTTGAATTCCTTCCCTCTTTATTTTAGTCCCCAATTGTCATAATGACACCGAAATATTTGACCAAATTTATTTGGAAACAAATTATTTTCTGTAACAGTATTTTCTGTGTATATTGTAAACCGAATTTTTTGTTTTTAAAATACTGGTGCCAATGCGACATTCGGGAATTTTGATATTATCTTCTTGTTTAAAATGTGCGTCTGATAATCTGATTTAACCCCTTAATTCTCGCTCCCGTCAATATCTCGGGCTGAGGTTTCGTTCGTTATTTCTCGTGCCCGTCATATTCTCGGGCTGGAGATTTAATTGCTGGAAAAAACTTCTGAAACCAGAAAAATTGAACTGGAATTTCTATTTGAAGTCTTTGAATATTAGCACTCTGGTTTGATTTGTACGATCTATAATTTGCCATAGTTTTGTGATAGATTTGTAATATTTTTGTCATTTTGATATGGATTCTGATGAATCAAGCCTTTCAGATGATAACTGGAACATTAGCCCCTTCACGGTCGTTTAATATTTGAAAAAACCATCAAAAGTGTACCTATTTTTTTTTATTACAGAAATTGAATAATTATAAGGTTTCTAAATAAAATATGCAATTAGTTTATTTTTAAGGCGAAAAAACAATATTTTATAGCCATATTCATATTTGTATAAAAGCCATCATGCGAGAATTATGTGTCTTAACCTCTTAAGCTCCGCCCCCGATAAATGTAGGCTACTATCTTTTAACCCTAGAACTACCGGAAATTTTACTCAAGTTTTATAAAAACATTCTACACCAGAATTTTCACTTAAAACTATTTAATTTGTTTATTTAACTTATTATTGTCTGATTTATACATTTAGTTTGTTTTGAAGAAATTTCTGGTTTGAATAAAATGAAATGTTGACTATTTTGATGATTAAAATGAAATGATGACTATTTTGAATGTACATGTCGGGTCCAATGGACCCGTCTGGTAGACGGAAGGTTAATTCAGATTGTTTGACTCCCACCAGTTTTTTTTTAAATAGTGTAAATGGCTTTATTTTCGCATAATTTTATCTGCCGTAAACTACGGTGGTGGGAATCAAACAATCTGAATAATGAAAAAAAGTAACCTACGTTTATCGGAGGCGGAGCTGAAGAGGTTAAGACACGTAATTCTCGCATGATGGCTTTTATACAAATATGAATATGGCTATAAAATATTGTTTTTTCGTCTTAAAAATAAACCAATTGCATATTTTATTTAGAAACCTTATAATTATTCAATATCTGTAATAAAAAAATAGGTACACTTTTGATGGTTTTTTCAAATATTAAGCGACCGTGAAGGGGTTAAGTGCATCTGTAACTAATACTCTCATTTAGGCTGGATATTACGCTGACTACATTTAGTTCGCGCAAATGTGTTATACGAAGTATATCCACAAAGTAAGTTCCGTTTCTATTTCGCCCCACCAGTGGCCGAGAGGTTCTGCTCTCGAAGCTGGTAGACGGGAGGTGCTGGGTTCGAACCCAATCGCGCCCGTCGGCCTAACCGTTTCGGAGTTTTCTTCGAAACCGTGGATTCCCATGCGTAAATACGGGTTAGGTTCCCTTAGAAAGACCCCCACGAAGGGCACTCCCCCCAGGGCCTATATCCCACGTGTTGATAATCGGCCGTCATAAACACAAACCAAACCAAACAAACCAAACCGTTTCTATTTCTATCCGCAGCAGTTCCGAGCATGCGCGGCAGTTACTCTGATTGAAGGAGAAGAAATGTACGCCATCTTTAGATCGCTGCTGCCGGCATATTCACAATACCAACTCGGTTCAGATTTGACATTGGTTTTTCTCAGTATATTTTTCTGGTATGAAAATTTGAATATTTTGAAACATTGTTTTTGGTATTATCTCTATGTAATAACGATAGTTGCCTAATTCTAATAATATTATAAATGTGAAAGTGTGAAAATGTTTGGCTGAAATCAGCGTCAAAACGGATAATTAAATGACTTTGTATTCATTAAGATTTATATTAATTTTTTTCCCAATGTTTAAAAATTTTCACATTAGTTAATAAAATTTGCAAATTTTATTTGTTTGTAATACATAAAATAAGAGTTAGAAGCAAGTAGAAAAAATATTTGTTTTATAAAGGAAATATAATGAAATTGCAAAAGAAAAATATTTTTTTTCAATAGTGTGTAAATATATGCAAAATGTAAACTGGCAAAAAATATTTAGCAATTTTACTTTTAATATGTCAACATAAAGTAAATATTTTCACATTAATGACATTTCGTTGGAGATAATTAGAATTTAAAGTGTTGATATTTTATTACAAATATATCCAATGTAAATCCAATATTTTACCAATATTGGTACTATGGCTCGAGTATCAGTGAGAGTGTTCGGTGCTTAAAAATATTTTTGTATTCAAATACATATAAGAAATTTTTAATACTAATTTTCGCTTTATTTAATGCCACACTTTCGTCGATTAAATAAAGTTAAAATACTATTTAAAAAGACCTGGTAGAAATTTTGAATTCAGAATTTTGCTAAATTGGCAACACTGTTAGCGATGAATGCAAATATTAGCACAATATAACCAAATAAACTAATACTGGTTTTCAGGGTAATTGTGTTTCTTGATTTTTTAATCACTATTTCCAATTAGTAATCGTCGCATTTTTTAATCTCGTAATTTATTAGAAGAATATTACGATTAGAAAGAAATAGTGGTTATAAACAAAGCAGAAATGCAATCACTCGTGGATTTTCGCATTAGGCGCATTTTTAGTGAGGTTAACATTGCTGTACCTATTATTACTTCAGTGTCAAATCAATTTTCATATTTTTTTTTTCTTAGAAATGCCATACTATTTAAAAAGCAAGAGAATATTCTAGTGCTACATTTGATTGAAAATAGATTTTATTTTTATAACTTTCATTATATGTATTACAAACAAACAAAATATATAAATTTTATTAACTTATGGTGAAATTTAAATATAGGAAAGGTATTAATATAAAGGCAAAAGGATACAAAAAAAAATAAATAAATAATAATTATTATCTGTTTTGATTCTGACTTCAACCAAACAAATTAACACTTTCACATTTATAATCTATCTATACTCCTATTATAAAGAGGAAAAAATTGTTTATTTGTAGGAAGTAAGCTCTGGAACTACCGAACCGATTCCAAAAGTAATGGTATCAAAATGATGGTGTTAGTCCAACTTAGAACATAGGCTATATCTTATGTCGGTGCCACTACCCCAAAGGGGTGTAGGAGCAAAAAACTTTCTAAAAATGCGATTTTAGCTTTACTGAAGGGCCTAGAAATATGAAATTTTGAATATTAGTTACTTATAAGATATAAATGATACCTAAGAACAGTTCTTAAACAATTCGAAATTTAAAAGGGATGAAAATGCACAAAAAGCATTCTAAAAAACGTTCTAAATGGTAGTTTATACACAATCTCCGGAAATACCAAACCGATTTAAAAATATTGGTATCAAAATGATGGTGACAACGCTTGCTCCAAGATAGGCTATGTTTTATGTCGGTGCCACTACCCCAAAGGGGGTGTAGGAGCAAAAAAACGTTCTAAAAATGCGATTTTAGCGTTACTGAAAGGCCTAGAAATATGAAATTTGAAATATTATCTACTTATTAGATATAAAGGATTTCTAAGAACAGTTCTTAAAAAATTCGAAATTTGAAAGGAGTGATAATGTGCGAAAATCGTTCTAAAAAACGTCCTAAATGGTAGTTTCTACACAATCTCAGGAAATACCAAATCGATTTAAAAAATAATGGTGTCAAAATATTAGTGTCAAAATGACGGTGACAACTCTTGCTCTAACATAGGCTATGTTTTATGTCGGTGCCACTACGCGAAAGGGGGTGCAGGAGCAATAAACGTTCTAAAAATGCGATTTTTGCGTTACCGAAGGGCCTAGAAATATGAAATTTGAAATATTAGCTACTTATTAGATATAAAGGATTTCTAAGAACAGTTCTTAAACAATTCGAAATTTAAAAGGGGTGAAAATGCGCGAAAAGGGTTCTAAAAAACGTTCTAATGGTGGTTTCTACACAATCTCAGGAAATACCAAACCGATCTAAAAAATAATGGCGTCAAAATGATGGTGACAACCCTTGCTCCAACATAGGCGATGTTTTATGTCGGTGCCACTACCCCAAAGGGGGTGCAGGAGAATAACGTTCTAAATTGCGGCTTTTGCGTTACGGAAGGGCCTAGAATCGTGAAATTTGGGATGGTAGTTAGTTATAAGATATCAATGATCTCTAAGGACATTTCCTAAAAAAAAAATCGAAATTTAAAAGGGGGTCAAAATGCGCAAAAAGCGTTGTAAAAAAACTTTCTAAATTGCAATTTCTGTGCAATCTCAGGAAGTACGGAACCGATTAAAAATATAATGGTGTAAAAATGATGGTGACAGCTCTTTCTCCAAGATAGGCTATATTTTATGTCTGTTTTCACTACCCCAGAGGAGATGCAGGAGCAAAATGCGCGAAAAGCGTTCTAAAAACGTTCTAAATGCCGATTTGTCGGCAATTTCTCAGGAAGAATAATTCTGATTTCAAACGTAATGGTAGGAAATTGATGCTGACAGCCTCTGCTCTAACATAGACGCTATTTTATGTCGGTATCACTATCACCAAGACGTTGCAGGAGAAAAAAAGCGTTCTAAATTTCGATTTTTGTGATCGGTAGGGGCTAACAACTTAAAATTAGGCAAGGTACATATTTATTAGATATAAATGATCTTTAAGAACAGTTTCGAAAAAATTGGAAATTTAAAAAGGGGTGAAAATGCGCGAAAAGCGTCCTAAAAACGTTCTAAATTGCGATTTCTACTCAATCTAAGGAAATACCAAAGCTATTTCAAAAGTAATGGTTGCAAATCAATGGTGACAGTCCCTGCTATAAAATAGGTTATACTTTATGTTGCTGTCACTACCATCTGAGGGTTGCAAAAGCAAAACGTGTTCTAATTTGCGTTTTTTGCACAACTGAGGTGTCTAACACATTGAAGTATGGCATGGTATTTACTTACAAGATGCAACTGATTTCTAAGAGCAGTCGAAAGAAAATTCCAAATTTAAAAAAATGAAGTGAGTGAAAAGCGTTATAAATTACAATTTTAAAGCAAACTTATAAATTACAAAACCGATTAAAAAAATAATGATGACAAATTTTGGTGATAGAACCTGCTCAAACATAAGCTATATTTTATGTCTGTTCCACTACCACCAGAGGGTTTCAGGAGCTAAAAACTTTCTAAATTGCGATATCTGTGATACTGAAAAGGCTAGAAACTTTAAATATGACATGGTAATTACTTATAAAATATAATTGCCCTCGAAGGAACGTCGAAAATAAATTCGAATTAAAAAGGGGTGAAGCGAAGGGGAGGTGCGAAAAGCATTCTAAAAAAGTTCTAAATTACGATTCTATGCAATTTCAGGGAATATAAAACGATTATGAAAGTAATAGTTGCGAATCAATGGTAACAGTCTCTTATCCTACACAGGCTATATTTTATGCCGGTGATTCTTCCACCTGGGATTCACAGGAACAACAAACGTTCTAAAAAAGGGCTTTAAAATCTTTTTAAATTACGTTTCTGTGGAATATTAGGCAATAAAAAACCGATTTCAAAATTAATGTTGGCAAATTAATGGTGACAGTTCTTGTTTCAACATAGCCCTTTATGTTGAGAGAGGGGGTAGGACTTGGAATTTGATATGATGGTTAATTTTAAGATGTAAGAAGATGGTTTCTAAAAAATTCAAAACTTCAAATGAATACTGAAATGAGCGTATTAATTGAGCATAAAAATTTCAAAATATTTTCTAAATTATCATTTATTTAGTTTTATTTCATTTTATTAATTTAAGTCTCATTTCTGCCTAATGCAGTGTAATAATGATGTTTAATCAAACTGTGTTTTAAATAGTAATTTTTGAATTATTCCTAAAAGTAATAAGTACCTTTTAATAAAATAAAATATTACCTTTTAATAAAATAAAAATTTAGTTAGTACTTTTTAATAAAATTTAGACATATAAATATCACTTGGTATATTTCAAATATTACGCGAGCAAAGCCGCGGGGTTTGCTAGTAGTACTATAATAGTAATAGTTATAATAGTAAATAGTTTTACAAACAATTATCTTCATGTAGTAATAAAAGTATCCTAATACTAAAGCCTGTAATTACAAACATTTATCAGTTGTAGAAATTAAAACTGGAAAATATTTTATTAAATGATTAAAATAAATATTCCTTTTATTGAATGCAATAACATTTAGTACCCACTTTGTAGTAATAATTAATAATATTTAAAAATTATACATTAATTTATGGCAGAAAAATTAAAAAAAATATGTAATATTCATTATAGTATTCATTTGATAAAACACTGTCCAGTTTTGATTTCTACAACTGATAAATGTTTGTAATTACAGGCTTTAGGATTAGGATACTTTTATTACTACATGAAGATAATAACAAAACTATGTATTTTAAAATATTTAAAATTTTATACCATTAAAATATACTGAGAAATACCAGTGTCGAATCTGAACCGAGTAGGTATTGTGAATATGCCTGCTGCCGACGTGTTATTTGTAATACTTCTTTAGAATGTCAGCGTTAATTGAAAATGCCGCCGCTTGTGAAATGAGATCTGTGATTCGTTTTCTCAATGCAAAGAAAGTTAAACCAAGTGAAATTTATCAGCAAATCTGCGAAGTTTACGGACAAAATGCTATGAGTGATTAAATGGTTAGAAGATGGGTCAGACATTTTAATGAAGGACGTGATCAATTGCACGATGAAGAACGAAGTGGACGACCGTCTTTGGTTACTGATGAACTGCTTCACGCAATTGAAGAGAAGGTTAAGCAAAACCATAAGTTTACAATTAGTGCTCTTGCTATGGAATTTCCGCAAATCTCACGATCATTCATGAAATTGTTACTGAAAAACTGAAATTTCGAAAACATTGCGAAACATACACAGGCGGCATCCTTCTACGAAGAAGGCATACAAAACCTTGTGGCACGCTACGACAGGTGCCTACAAAATTTCGGAAGCTATTTAAAAAGTAGCTTCACAGTTGTAGATTTTTGTACAATAAATATTTTTTTTTTGTATCTGTACACGTTTTGTTTTTATATAACCAAACGGAACCTACTTTGTGGATATACCTCTTATATGCAGCAAGAGTGGTCTAAAATATTATTTTCTGTTACTTAAAATGATTTTCATATATTCTTTAACCCCTTAATTCTCGCTCCCGTCAATATCACGGGCTGAGGTGTCGTTCGTTATTTCTCGTTCCCGTCATATTTCCGGGCTGGAGATTTAATTGCTGGAAAAAAACTTCTGAAAGCAGAACTGGCATTTCGATGTGAAGTCTTTGAATATTACCGTTCGGGTTTGGCTTTTGCTTTGCCTGTAATGTTGGGCTTTGTATTGCATGTTTATATAACATAATAAAATAATTTACATAACACTCAAAAAATTATTAATAATCAAAATTTAATGTATATATATTATTTCAAATATTATTTGTAAAAATGTGTGTGATGATGACAAATAAAGATCTAAGATGTGAAAAATAAAGGTGTTATTAGCATTTATTTGTACGGTGTATTGTTCTATAACATCTTTTTCTTTTCGCCTTAGAAAAAACTAATTGCATATTTTATATAGAAACCTTATAATTATTCATTTTCTGTAATAAAAGAAATAGGTACTTTTTTGATGGTTTTTCCAAATATTAAGCGACCGTTAAGGGGTTAAACTAATTACTGAAGATACGTCTTACGTTCCCCCAAACCAAACATTAAGTAACTGAATTAACCTCAATGCATGCCATACAAACATGAGATGAAGAAGCTAAGTCATATGACGCCGCAGTTTACACTGATAGCAGAGGTTAGCCCTCTAATGCTCATGGTAGAATGTGTTCCAGAAATTGTGCAATTCAGATAATCGGGATTCGTAGCAGAGAATCTGAATAGTAAATTTCGGTCCATTTAAACACGAAATTTCTTTTATTAAAGAAAGCAAAAATTTCTATTTTAAATTTCCGGTGTAGATGCGGAATATGTGAATACCCCCCACCCCCACCCCTAAATCGGGGACACTTATGGTAGCATTTAGAACGGCAACCCAGGATCAAATATTCCTGGGTTGCCATTCATTTTCCTTTGACTAACAAGGAAGGTCTCCATACGGGCAAACTCAGAAAAGTCTGAAAAAATTATAGAATGTTCTTCTCATATGGATATATATGTTTATAAAAATTTTTTTTTGGCGGAACTCCGATACAGCGTCCGTAAAAAAATAACGAAATTTTCGTTTATTTGGCGATTTATCACCGGTTGGAGATAAAAAAAATACGCTTTTATGCAGGAAAAACTTTTTATGTTGAATTTGTTCACATAAGTTTAATTTAAATAACTTTACATTTGACATTTTTAGTTTATTTTAACTATAGTTTGTCATATATATTTATATGTATTTATGATAAAATTTAAATATCATATTTTATGATTTAAAACAAAATTTAAATTGATTTAAATTATTTCAAGCTCAAAAATAAGACAGATAGAACACTGTCGATTTGATTTTGTTGCTATGGAAACGGCTTCGTCTTCAATGGCAATCAAATGTCAGCTGACTATAACTTAAAATAGATATTTGTAACTTGCAAAGCATAGAAAATATTTTTACAGAGATAAAATTGAATAACTACAGCAACAAGCAACATATATAATATATATGTAATATAAAAAAATGTAATAACCTCTTTCATTGATTAAGTTTAAATTAATTAGAAACCGCGCATTCTAAAAAACAATTAATAAACAATTTTCAGATGCATTAAAATCGTTTGCTTTTGGCGAAGAAAAATCCTGCTCGCCAAATCGCGTGTTACTTTCGTATTTTCGCGTCAAATATTCGAAAGTATTTTATTTTTTTACAGACTTTCTACTGAAATTCCGCCGTTAAATTTGACTGATCCCTTATTACATACATGAGTATTTTCACTAGCATTTTTTTCAACATATTCTGAGTATGCCCTGTAAGGAGACCTTCCTTGTAAGAGATATTTTGTTTCGAAGGCCGCATTTTCACCACTCGCGTGACATCTGGTTGCTGATTTTGTGATTGATTTATACATATTTGAAAATCAGCTTGTATAAAATGGTTAAATAAAAAATGCCTTTGCCTCCCAGACTTTTTATAATGTCTAGAATAAGAGTTTTCTTTTAGACGTTATAATAAAATCCTTTTAAATGTAACATTTTAAATTTGTTTAAAATATGGCATAATTTTAAACACAATAGTAAAATACTAGATAGTTCCCGTCATGATTTGACGCAGTGTTGCCAGTGGGCTACTTTTTTTTAATTATGATTTATTGATTGCCACCACTTATTTGAAACGGTAAAATTCCCTTTGTTTTCGCCTTAATTAATATGTTATTAAATAAGGCGCATTTTACAATTTAAAAAAAGTGGTGCCAATCAAGAATCTGAGTTTTTTTTAAAAAAGTAGCCCATCTGGCAACACTGATTTGAAGGTAAAATACTTGAATGTTTCATTATAAAAATTCTTGAATTTTTAAATAGCTGGTTTTAAATTAATTATTGAAATAGGGACAAATTTCTATATTGCATAAGTGATTCCCATTTCTTTAAGGCGATAGATGGTGCTGTCAGTCTAACCTATTCAATGAAGTGAAAGAATTTTAAGTTTATAATTTACAACCAATTATGCTTGCATTGATTTCAGAAATTTACCTAAAAATACTGGCTGAATCCTTTATTTTTACTTACTACGGCCTTTTTCTTCTTTTTTATTTGTTCCTTTTTTTAAAAAAAATAACAAATATTTATTTATTGAATTATTTTTAAAACTACACGACCATTAAAAGCTGCTATGAATTTATTTTTATCAGTCTCACTCTCTAAAATCTACATGTGAAACTTTATGCAGCTAACGATTTATAATATATGTTTTTTATTACTTGAATTTTATTTTACATTTTTTTTTAAAATATTAAACCATAGATATCAAGGTAATTTCTTTTTTAGTTCTTATATGAATTTTTTTCTTTTTTACGGAAAAGAATGGCAAACTTTTCTTTCGGACACACACACGTACATATTCTTCAGAAAATATGTAACAAAAATCATAGATCAGCTCAATCATGTCATTATTGAAATACATTATCGACAAAAATATTACAAAAATCTTTTTGCCGGGCTTGGTTTCAAACCTGCGGCCTTCAAAAAAATTCAGAGCTTTAACCCCTCGAGGGGCAAGCAATTGTGTTTGTGTAAAGCTGAATTCCCACCGGAAAGTTAGAAAATTTTTATTTCAAAATAAGGAAAAGCAATTTTACGACTTTTTTTTCACCAAAGTTAGAAAAGTGAAATTTCATAAAATTTTTCTGGTGAAAATCTTCATTAATCGTAGGTGGGATAAAATATATCCCACCGCCTCTCAAGGGATTAAACTGCTGCTTTAGTTCGCCACGCTAGCAGGATTTCGTTCTACTGTCTTCTAAATTGAGGATGTTCAAAAAACAGTTGACGCATGTGCAATTGTGTGGAATTTGTTCTGATCTGGTCTTAAAGAAATAGCTCTAGATTGTAAAATATATGATGGCGTAATGATATAATTATTTTAAAGTTATATTGCTTTTTTAATATTAATTTGCGAATCAATTTTTCAATTAAAAAGTGTTTGGAAATATTATTGGGACATTTTAAAATCTGCCAACAGTAGATAAAAAATAGCTGTTTATGAATTAATTCTTCTATCAGATATTAAAATTTTGAATTAAAAATTGATATAAAAATTTGAAAATTGAAAAAAACGACTGGGCCCTGCCCACCACAAAACATACATTCATTTTTACCGGTGGAAGTTTACGTCGGCGGCAGTCAGACCCTGCGTTTCCGCCATATTGTGACAACCTAGACAACCCCCAGTGAGTATCAAAGAAAAAATTCATAATACCTAGACAAAATGCCATCAGTGAAAACAAATAGAAAAATGTGTCATATTTGTAAGAGAAAATTTCAATGAATAAGACGCTTAAATAATAGAAAAATTTCTAATTAAATTTATTGGTGGAAGTTTGCTCCGATAGTAATGCGAACTTGCTGATCCAATAAAAAAACAGCCGCTATCTTGTGACGACTTCATCAGAAGCGTTCCCAGATTGTTGATTTTCACCGCTATTTTAAAAAAGTGGTGACAGTCAAACAATCTGACAACTCTGCTCCTCACTTACTTCACTCGCAACTGGTGAGCAATACGCTATATGTCTCCTCCTATTTATTTATAACTCCGTTAATTTTTATTGCTTTTTATTTGCATTCTTACACCGATTTTTCGGAAGTTTAAAAGGAAAGAACCAAGAAACTGATAAACTCCATATAAGGTTGGGGAGCTGGGGGATGAATGGGACAAGCGATGGATGATACATTCTCAATATTTCATGCAATGAACGTTTTTTTGTTTTTGTTTTCTATTCTCATATATGGCCCTACCATAGTGTGCTTTAGAACCAAAAGCAAAACCACATGGCTCTTTTCATTTTTTTGCAAAGTTGCATTTTTTGAAACTCTGCTTAAAAGTAACTTTTTTAAAAAATTTGAAGTTATCAAATATTTTATACATCATAAATAAATAAGATATGTTGTAGTTATTTATTTGAAGGTTTAATATTGGTAATTAAAATGAGCGCATATTAACTAATGTGACAGAATAATTTCTGAGGCAAAATAGCGGACAATTGAATCTATATATCATAGGCATGATTGGGACTATTTAACCGTTAAATGTCTGGTGTTGCTTTTCGGCAACATACCCTATAAAATTGCGAAATGCCCTATTTTGTTCTGCAGTGAGCAAGTAAAATTTATTTCTTATTATAGTTCCTAAAATTCTTGTGTGTTTAATATTATGGAATTTTATCAAGGGAAATTATTTTTTCAATTAAACACCAGTATTGCCGATTAGTAACAAACTGTTTTTTAGCCGTAAACTATACTTAAAACAAAATATGATTTTTTTTAGTTTTTTTTTTCCCATGATTTATTTTAAAAATGAAAGCCGAAAAACATTATTACAATGATTTTTGAAAAATCAGGCATTTAAGGGTTAAATGGGGATGAATGGGACAGTCTTTTTCATCCCTAGAGATGTTAAAACAATTATTTATTAACTAAAAAATATTATATAGGTTTATAAATTAATGATTTATGTTAATTATTAGTATTAAACTGTACTTGTATTATGAAGGTTGTTTATTATTAAAAATTACATTGAATCTTAATTATTGTATTGTAACAAAGGTTAAATAGTTTATAAAAAAATGCTATTGAAACATTATCAAAATAGATAAAATAGTTAAAAGTAGTATATATTTATTGATCAGATGAGGTAAATTATATTCAATTTGAAACTTGTGCTTAAATAAATTCCCACTCGCAGCTCCCCTAACATAATTTCATTTGCAGGGGTCGTACGCTTAAGGGATTTTTTTCAGGACAAATATCACTATTTGTTTGTAGAAAAATAAATCTAGGTTAAATACACGAAATTTCGCCTTATTTAAGAAGAGATTTTCCCATAAGAATGTACTGGTACAGGAGAATTTTCCGGTCGTGAAATTTCAGGGCAAGTACGACCCCTGCATTTGTGCGTGATATCTAAGATATATTGATTGGTTGGTTGGTTGTATTTATGCTGGCCATTTATCAGCACGTGGAATATAGGCCCTAAGGGGGGAGAGTGCCTTCCGTGGAGGTCTTTCTAAGGGAACCTAATCCGTATTAACCCTTTTTGGCACACTGTTCCCGGGTCGGGATACTTAATTTTAATTCTAAACTTACGAACCGCACCAAGAATATTTTAGTAAAATTTTGCTTTTACAAAGAACACTAAAAGTAACATGTTTTTAATTTCTAAAAAAGTCGATAAAAAATTCCGGTGTCAGTCAATCATTTCATCCTTTTACAACAAAAATTGCCTGTGCCGGAAAGGGTTAACGCTTGGAGAACCAAGGTTCGAAGAAAACCACGAAAACTCCGAACGATTAGGCCGACGGGCGCGATTGGGATCGAACCCAGCACCTCCCGTCTACCACCTTCGAGAGTAGAACCTCTCGGCCACTGGTGGGGTCTCTAAGATATATTGAATTAATATTTATTAATAAGATGTGAATGAAAAATATTGGCTATGCCGTATTTCAAAGACATTTTTCACTTTCATTTCATATCTAAAATGTCTCTTAAGTGGGAAAGGGGAACGGATAGATGGTCGAAGTTTGCATTACAAGTTATAACTGCAGTAAAAGAAGTGATTAGCAAAGCTGAGATATAATAGCCATGTTATAAGATCATATATTACAAATATAAATACATATAAATTTATAATTATACATTTTAACTAGGTAACATTGAATACAGGGAGTAAAATATTGTTGTCCCATCCCTCCCTATTAAGTGTCCCATTCATCCCTGCTATAGGGATGATTGGGACAGATTATAACGCTTTTTAAATTTTATAATATTTTACTGTATAAAAATAATCTAGACTAAATATGGTGCATAGATATAGTCAAATACCTAATGTATGAAATGCAATATATAATATTCATAATCAATTTAAAAAAGTATTAAAAATAAAAATTTTTGTAAAAATGTCCTATTTATCCCTCACCTCCCCTACCGCATTTTACAATGCACTTTTTTTCATTTACTGTTCGACACATGAGACAACTACATTTTAGAAAGCGCCAAAATGTGTCAACAGCATTTCTTTACTCTTTGACAATACCGGGTTCTACGTATTCTGAATTTAGTGTCATTTTATATTTCATGTTTTAAGAAAGGCCATAAAACAAAAGCAATTAACTTTAAAAGGAAAAGTTGGAGAATTTAAATGTTTCAGATAAAGAAATATAAGTTTAAGAATATTTTCCAAACTTTTCAAAATTAGTGTCAACCACGTGTGGGAGAGATCTTGGGAAAAAATAAATCATTTGTGGATTCTATAGAGAGAAAGAATTTGTAATGCTGATGACATTGGACTTTTTGGTACTTTATTGTCAGACGAGCACAAATCTCCCCATTAGCAGCTTTTATCTTTCGTTTATGCAAATTAGAAACAATGTTTTGATGCCTAAATAAAATGTTTTGGTTTATGGTATTCATTATTAGATGAGTTCGTAATTATATAAATACATAGCACTTATAGTCCTCGTCTGCTCCATCTGTCTGTTTGTCCGTCTGTCCGCATTTAATAGTACAAAAACTAACCAGCAGAATATTTTGAAATTTAATACATATAATCGTTGCAGAATTTTGCAGAGTCATATCAATTTTTTTGAAAACAGAATCAAAACTTAAAAAGGTATTAATAAAAGTTTTCTTCATTCTATTAAATGCCATCATACATATAATTAATTCAATGATGTCCCATTATAGGTAATGATTCTAGGTTACCATGTTGATGACGTGCTGTTTAAGATTGAGTCATATGATTTCTGTATTACTGAATTGAATATATATAATCGTAATAAATTTTAAATTCATACATTTTTGCATAACAGTGCAACAGAATATTTATATCTGAATTTTTATAAAACTAGTTATAGTACGAACGCACCTCATTTCCCGCGTTGGACGTACAGTTTCCGAATTGATATTATTATTATTATTAATTTTAAATGAAATAGGAGAAATGTTTATCTTTTAAATTAAATGAATGCAATACGAATGCTAGCGACGGGAACAATATTTGGTAATTTATCAGTTGCCCCGACTAACATAAAAGTACCTACCTTACTACAATTCTTTTTCTAATAAAAATGAAAGCTTTAGAACACTAACTGTATCGATGCTAAAATATAAATAAAACGATTCACTGTTATCTTATGTGTTAGCTTACTTTGGAATCCTGTTTAAAATCTGAAAGTCTTTCAATCCGAGCTATTATAAGAACATTCAAATTAAAAAAAATATTGGTGTTATGTGAACAGCGAATTAGGAATGGGTACGTTCTTTAATGACTGAATACTGACAAACTTTTAATAATTGGATAAAGAAACAGTACAGAAAATTTCTCCTTTTTTTAATCCTTTCGTGGGCGGTAGGATATATATGTCCCCATTAATTTAAATTATCAAATGCAACAACGGTACCAGAAATTTTAAACAGAATTTTACATTTATAATGTATGTGAAGAAAAAGCTTTTTCGTATTATGAAACAAATTTGTTCGTAAAACCTCGTATCATTCAATCCTTTCAACGTCTTAGCAACTGAAGTATTTTACACATGAAAGGGTTAAAATGCTCTTTAAAAATTGGAAAATGTTAAAATTGTAATTTGCTCTATAATACAGGTATATCTTGCTATTTTCAAGGACAATTTTGCTATTAATTTGCAGCAAATATGTCTTCACGAACATTTATCACGAACGTCTATTTAAATGCAATTTCCCCCTTTTCTTTCAAACAATAAATAAAGAAGAAATATAGTTTCACTGATATAATAAAGTTAAATTCGATAAAATTATGAAACATTAACCCCTTTACTGTTTCTTTTTTTTAAACAATATATCAAAAATAAGGACCCGGCACCACTTTTTTTTACTAAAATATTTGGCTTTTTACAATCGAAATGGTATGCCACTTAACAAACGAAAGGTTACAGTTAAAATTAAGTGGTATCCAAAAGCTTTTAGCATCGAAGATAGCAAACATTTTTGCTCGAACGGCACTCGGGCAAAACAGTTAAGGGGTTAACACTTTCCGGCACAGTGATCCCACGACGTGACCAATTAATTTTAATTCGAAACATACAAGTGGCACCAAGACTATTTTAATAAGATTTTACTTTTATAATGAAAGCTTTAAAATGCAATTTTTTACTTTCTAAGAAGTTCGTTTGTAAATTCTGGTGTCAGTCAATAATTTTATCATTTTCGAATAGAATTTTTCTGTGCCGGAAAGGGTTAAACAGCAAACATTTCATATTCATTTTGTGTAAACTGTCTTTTTCTCAATAGCGGCACGTGTGCATGGCAACCGAATTCAGGGTTCTCGAGTAGTGTTGCCAGGCGTTCCGCTTAAATCGGGGCTTTAAATGCTGTGTAAACCAGTATTTTAAGATAATTTTTTCTTCTTATATAATGGCGGAATTATCTGCGATTAAAGAAGACGAAATAAACTGTAAGAAATTATTGGTGCAGCATTTGAAGCTTTGATTTACGCTGGACACCTGGCAGCACTATTCCCGAGGTATCCGTTGTTTAGAGTTTTCACTGCAATGTTGCCAGATTGGGGACTTTTTTAATTCAGAATATTTGACTGTCACCACTTTTTTAAAATAGTATAATTCGCCTATTTTTCAGAATTTTTAATCTAATTTTAAATAGAAGAAATATTTCTATTTCAAAAAAGTTGTGACAATCGACAATCCGAGGACGAAAAAGGCCCCAGTCTGGCAATACAGTTTCACTGCATATGTTTTTGTTCCAAGATGAAAGTTATAATTGTAAACTATTTTACACTAGCTGTTTTAACGTGTCGAATAATTTTCTGCCAGTTGGGTTTGGTCCGAATTCGGGTGCAGTGTTGCCAGATGGGCTGCTTTTTTAAAATTCAGATTCTTGATTGACACCAATTTTTGGAAATGGTAAAATGCGCCTTATAATAACATAATAATGACATAATAATTAATGCGAAATGAAAGTTAATTTTACCGTTTCAAAAAAGTGGTGGCAATCGAGAAATCTAAATTTAAAAAAAGTAGCCCACTGGCAACACTGTTCGGGTGCAGTATTCCAGTCAGCTTTTGGGTTAACGGAATTTCTTTCGACTGGTTCGTGTAGGATAGTTTAAATTTTGCAAAACATAATCCTGCGATAGTTGCGTTTTTTAACTTTTGACAATTGATTTTTTAGGTTTTTTAGCGTTGAATCCGAAAATGAACTTCACAGGGGTCGTGCGCATGAAGGATTTTTTCAGGAGAAATATCACCGTTTGTTTATAGAAAAATAAATCTAGGTTGAAAGCGCGAAATTTCGCCTTATTTCAGAAGGAATTTTTCCCTAAGAAAACACTGGTATAGAAGAATTTCCTGGTCGTGAAATTTCAGGACAATTACGACCCCTGCCTTCATTTTTAACCAACATGTCAGGATTTTTTACAAATCGTACATTTCAAAGTTAAAAAGTAAAAAAAAAAAAAAAAAAAAAAAAAAAAAATTAAAAAAAATGCGAAAGTTTGTCAAAACCTTACCAAAAGAAGGCTAATGTTTTAAATACATCTGCGATAAATTTTCAGCCTTATCATACGCGAAAATAAAAGAGAAAACCCAGATGAACCCCACAGAGAGGAAAAGCGCGAGGCAGAGCATGAGGGGTTGAGAGAAATATGGCAATGAAAAAATTATAAGGGTTTTAAATACACAATACTTATAACATTTGGCTGTTAAAATGCGTTGTTTAAACGAAAAGGTGAATAAATTATTATGAAAAAAGTTTTACATCTATTTTATAGTATCAGCTTTTTTACTATTTTTTCACTTTTTCACTTTGAAATTCACGATTTGCGAAAAAACTGACGTGATGGTACAAACTAAAGGTTATTTTCAGATTTAGCACTAGAAAATGCACACGAATCAATTATCAACAGCTATAAGACATGACACAACCCAAATTTTACAGGCTAGTGTAATTAACCTTTTAGTGGGCAACTTTGCATACATGCAAACAGTGTTTTGAATTTAATAGATTTTTTTATTCGTATATACCTAATTCACACCAAAAAATTAAAATAGCAATATCTGCTTTAATTAATAACAGACATTCCGTATTTAAATAAAGCGAAATTAACCATTCACAGTTTCTGATGTAAAGTCAAATTCTCTGAACTACGTAATTTCTAGAACGTATTATATCATTGGAATTAAAAGGTTAAAAGTTGTTTTATAAAATAAATAATAATTATATAAAATAAGGTATTTGGAGACATACTTATTAAAATATTTTCTAATTTGCAACATTTTAGCGTAAAGCAGCCACACGACAGTAGTTTTTACTTGTATTGCAGATGTGCAACAGAAGAAAAGAATGACGTATTACATGAAAAATGTATTTCTGATTTTTTGCATAATTTTTCCTTTAATAAACCTTTGAGAGAATCATATATATTTTTTTCGAAACAAAATAAAAAATCACGCATTTAAGGGTTAATGGCAGGTTTAGCCCTTTTGCGGGCGGTGTACTTAACAAAGGACACCAAATTTTTATTTCAGTTGCATCCAGAATATTTAATTAAAATTTTCCTTTTATAACGTACTTGAAAATAAGCAAGTTCATATTTTCTAATAAATTCGTTTATAAATTCTGGTGTGTGTCCATCATTTCATCAGTTTATAAACAGAATTTCTATTCTTTTGTCACCGGTTTTTCAAAACAAAAATTTTTGTCTAATTTAATCCGGAGAATGCTCCGATGAACAATAAAAAAACAACTGGTTGGAATAATCAAGAAGGGTTGGTTAGACGAAAAAAATGCATCCCCGAGGAATTCTCGGTTTGCTCAAATTTTGCTACTTTTACGTTGCCCGGGGAAATCTCGCGTTGCGCAGCGAGATGATTAATTCCTACCTTATTTGCACAATTATATAATTTACATTACCTATGCAGGGTTCGCACCGTTGTACCACTAAATTTTAACAGAATTTTCAAAGTATTTCACTGTCGAAAAATATTGAAAAAACTTTGAATAAAGGCTGGGTTTGCGAATTCTGTGCTTTAAAAACTAAATGTAAATTTTCTTATCATTAATAGTGGTGCCAGAGTCCTTGGAAATTCCAAGGAGTGTGCGAACCTTGCTATGTATCTATTTTGTCATTACACTTTATTTAATATTAGACCGATTTCAAAAATAATTTTCTGGTTTATAATGTGAAAGATTAACAAGTTTAAATGTATCTATATCTAACTCACGTTCGGAAGAGAAAAAAGTAAGTAAAGACGACGTGACACTAAAAATTAAATTTTCCTTTCAAGCATTTAGACCATTAACAAATTTATTTTAAACTGTCAAAACTTTTGAATAGGAAACCGGAATAGAATATTACGACGCCCTGTTGAAGTATCTGAAAACATTTCAAACATGTCACACGAAAGAAAAGTCTTGAAATATTGATGATAACTAACAGCTTCGTTCAAATCCTAGTAAAAATCACTAAAATGCAACATTACTGCCATTAAAATATAGTATAAAAATATAGTTTAACTGTAATTTTAGAAACGTCATGTTCCCCTTGAGAAAATATTTAAAATGATAAAATATTTAAGCATACAAAAATCAAAATTATGATTTATCTTGCTGAAAAGGTGATGAAAATGAAAAAGGTTTTTAAAATCATAAAAACCACCGAAGATGTTAAAAGTTGACACCCAAGCGCTTTCAACTGATTCAACCAGTCATCATCGGGGGCGGGCGGGGGGGGGGGAATCTTCAGGTGTGATTGTTCGTGAATGACTGTTGGTTAAATAGCGTGAGATGAGTTTATTTCAAAGGAAGAAGAAGTGGAGGCTCAATGGTTAGGTTCCAAACTCACCAGAAAAAATATTTAAACATACAACAATCAAAATTATGATTATCTTTCTAAAAAGGTTCTACATAAAAAAGGTTTTTAAAAGCATAAAAACCGTCGAAGATGTTAAAAGTTGACACCCGAGCGCTTTCGACTGATTCAACCAATCATCATCATGGGAAAAAAATCTGAGGTGTGATTGTTTGTGAATGAGTGTTTGTTAAATAGCTGGAGCCATTGAAACACCCCCTCCCCTTTTCCCTTGAAGTAGACTCGTCTTCAGCTATTTTACTAACAGTCATTCATGAACAATGGCCCCTCAGAAATTCTTTTTCAGTGATGATGACTGGTTAAATCAGTCGAAAGCGTTTGGGGGTAATTTTTTAGCACCTTCGACTGCTTATATGAGCTTAAAAACTTCTTTCATGTATTTTCGCAGCTTTTTTAGTAAGATAAATCACAATTTAGATTTTTGTATGTTTAAATATTTTAAAGTAAAATGTCATAAATTAAATTTTATTGCCAATGACCGTAGTAATATTATTAAAAATCCGCATCCGTAAAATAATTACGTGTACATTAAAATATTAGAATGTACCACATTCAATATAAAATTTTTGTAACACTATAATACTGGAAAATACATCTCAAACAAACTATACATGGTGCACGATTTCTCGTTCTCTTGTATAATTTTTCCCAATAGTACACTGAAGAAAGAACATTGTTATATTCAAAATTTATAATTTATTCGGAATTTGAGAGATATTAGTTGCTGGTTATTAAAAAGAAACCTAAATTATAATCTCCATTTTTTAAATTTTATTGTATGTAACTCACGTTTTAAATGTTTGTCACGTTTGTTCACGTGAGCTTACTGGAAGAACATGTTAACACTAGAACGTCCGGAAAATTTACTCATCTTTAATAAAAACATTTTAACACCAGAAATTTTATTTTAAACTATTTCACTTATTTATTTGAGTTTTCTCTAATTTGGATTTAATTGATTTTATGAAATAAATTCTGGTTCGAATCGACATTTTATCATTTGTTCGGTGTCGAATTGACACGAACTGGACGTTCTAGTGTTAAACCATTAAGGACCAGCATGTTTTACAGGAATTTTATTCAGTTCACATCACTTTTTGTTAAAAACGTACTTTTAATTTAAGTATCACTGAAATGTGTTAATTAAATAAGGCAAATTTTACTTTTCTCTTTTACTGGTATAAAAAAATGTAAAAAATCACAAATATAATGTCGCGAAAACGTAACGTCAATCTTTAATGGGTTAAGTAACAAAAATTACATTTGAAGAAATTCGAAGTGAAGGTTTGTGTTGTAAATTTTAATAATTTATTTTCTGTTTGATACCACGTGTTTAAAATATTAACCATTTCAGAGGCAAAAACGTCTATTCAAAAAATTCAGAAATAAGAGAATGACACCGGAATTTCAACACAATTTTATTTCAAAATAGGTAAAAGCTTTTGTTTACGTATTTAATAAAATTCAGAATTTCCTTGAAGTGAAAATTTTTCTTGTAAATTTCAATAATTTATTTTCTGTTTGATACCACGTGTTTAAAATAGCAACAGGTCTGGTACTAAACTGTCTGAGGAAATATTATTCACATTTAATTTTCAAATATTAAAAAGTAAGGGGAAAAAAGCTATGCTGTTCTAAAAATTAAATTTTACTTTCAAGTATTCGGACTGTTCAGCAGTTTGTTTCAAAACTGTCAAAACTTTTGAATAGAACAGAGTTACAATGTTACGCTCTGTTAAAATTTTTGAAAATATTTCAAACATGGCATAGGAAAGAAAAGTCAATAAATATTAATGATAACTTTCTTCTTCCTTCAAATTCCTGAAGAGAAAATCACTAAAATGAAATATTACAGACATTAAAATACAGTGCCATAAATTACATTTTATTGCCAATGAAAATAATAATGTAATTGAAATACAATATCCATAAAATGAAGGCGTATACTTTAACAACTTAATTCTCGCTCCCGTGATACTCACGAGCTCATAGCTGCCAACTTTTACGCTTTTTTCCTACCACTAAAATTGTATAGTAAATATTGTCTTATTTAATCATCAAAATGTCAGGATTAGAGAAGGCGAAAATCTCTATTAAATTTTAGTGGTAGCAAAAAAAGCGTAAAAGTTGGCAGCTATGCGAGCTGCGTCTTTTATTCAGATTCTTTGATTCCCACCAGTTTTATAAAATAGTGTAATTGGCTTTATTTTGGAATCATTTTACTGTCATTAAATAAGGTGAATATTTCCTTTTCAAAAGAGTGCTGCCAATAAGCAATTAGAATTTTTAAACTGTAATTTAATGCGACCGTTAAGCGGTTAAAAAGTAATGTACCGTAATTTCCGGTGTATAGCCCGCAGATCAAACAATTCAGTTTGAATCCACAAATTTTATTCAGTATTTGAAGACCAATATTTACCGCGATCTAAATAGTTACATTTTATTTTTTAAAATTTCTGGGTCGAAACACGATTGTTTGATCCGCGAGCTGTACACCCGAAATTACGGTAATCCATATTCAATATAAGATTTTATAATTCAAATTAGCACTATAATATTGGGAAGTGCGTGTAAAACTATATGTGGCGCATGATTTCTTTTTCTTTTGCATATATTTTTCTGATAATGCATTCCAGAAATTAGATTGTTATATCAAAAATTTATAAGTTGTTCGAAATTTGAAGGATATTAGTTTCTTTTAATTAAAGACAGAAAAATCGCGCCCCAAGCATAGACTATGAAACATTTTCCAACACATTAAGAATACTGTAATAAAATCTGATTGTATATAAGGTGGAAAATGATATCTAAATAAACAATTTAGAAAGCGAATAACGCATTCAAAAATCCAATTTCAGCAATTACCACCTATAGGTGGAAAAATATCCGAATTATTTTGGGCAGCCCTGTATATGATCTATAGCTTTAAAAATATGCTATTACATAGTATGCCAAAGTTTAGTTCAGTTAGAAAATGCATAAAAGGTTGAAAATTACCTTTAGCATTTTCGGTTCATAAGCGGAAATGTACTTGAATTCTTTTGTGCAGCCTTGTACATGATATATATAATTTATACACACATATGTAAAAAAATAAAAACGCTTGTCAGAAATGAATCGCGATTAATACAATTATTGATCATAGATAATACTGTAACCGATTCTTTTGTGTCCCTATAAATGTTCGATAAATGCTATGCACATCATATTCTACAGTAAGCATCTTGTAGTGCATATCAATGATGTAGATCAATTTCAATATGTTTGAAATAACATAACATCGTTAAAATACACAGCAAACGATTTTTACCCATAAACCATAATGTTATGGCATTACCTGGCAGAGACCCTGTAAACAAACTATTAATGGCACACACTCCATTTTTAACTCCGGACAATGGAGTTATGAATAAAGAGGACGAGACATACAGTGTATTATCTACCAGTTGCCCGTGAAATAATTTTGGAGGGTGTCAGAACATGGCGGCTGATTTTTTAAAAATCGGATCATATAGCGAAGAAAAATTTTCACCACCAAATTTGAGCAGAACATTTCGTCTTATTTAAGCACCTTATTCACGAAAAATTTATCTTACAAACATGGTAAAAATTTCTATTTGTTTTTACTTGTAGCAGTTTGATCAGATAATATAACATTTCTCCCTGACACGTGGTCGTTTAGGTTGTCACAATATGGCGAAACCTCAGAGCAAAGCGTTATAAGTAAGCGAACAAACTTAATGCTAGAATCAGGCGTAAATTAACACAGTTGCGCCACCTTGCGGACGGAGTGATAATTCACATAAGCGGGCTTTTAGTGTGGCGCGTATTTTCTAAATCTTCAGTCTCTCATGTAAATGAACTTTGTTTGCCACTTTTATTGCAAAATAATGGCGTAGCGAGAGGGGCATCCAAACGCACTTGACTCCACGAAGTTCTCTTCGCCTTATCACAAGAACTTCAGTTATTAATCAAGCTGAAAAAAACTTTATAATTTTAGTGGTGTTAGTAAGAAAACAGTTAGGTATCTACCTGTAGTTCACACTCCATCCGCTACGTGGCGCATGACCTTGATTGATGTGACCTCGCTTTTAATCTTACGGATACTTCTCCCATTTAAGATAGGACGCTTACTTATATCGCTTTGCCTCAGAGTCTGATTATAGTCGAAGTAATCTCCCACCAGTAAAAATGAATATCTGCTTTTGTGATTATTTAGGGCGGAAATTTTGGATTAATAAATGGTTTAAATAAGAAGAAAATTTCTATTTAAATTTACTGGTGGAAGTTAGATTCCTGCTGTAACAATCCCCTGAGAAAGAGGTTACAGTTAAAACTTCACCACTTTGAGGATATGCCAGTTCATCTTTATTAACCCTTTGAGCTCTGGAGGGACATTTTCCTCAAAATTCTAAATGTCACATTGGCACCAGTTTCTTTCTAAGAAAAAAATCGGTTTACGGTATACATGAAAAAATGCATTAAACTTTTCTCAAATAAATATGGTCGAATATTCCGGTGTCACTGTGACATTTCGGAATTAAAATTAAGTGGTAGAAAATTCAACCATCAAAGGGTTAACCCCTTAACACTAGAACCGGCGGATATTTTACTCAAATGTCATAAAAATATTATACACCAGAATTTTTATTTAAAATATTTTAACTTATTTATTTAATTTAATTCTCTATGGTACAGATTTCACTTATTTTAGAAATAAATTTCTGGCTTGAATCAACATATTTTTATTACGTAGCGGTCAAAATGACCGCTATGGCGTTTCTAGTGATAACCTACGATTTACGTCTCAACAGCCTGGGCCCAAAATGTAAACAGGATCGCGCAGCCTTCGAGCCATTCCCCATTTCGGAAAAATCATAACTACCACTAAAATTTAATAGAGATTTTCACCTTGTTAAATCATGAGATTTTGGCAATTAAATAAGACAATATATATTATAAACTTTTAGTGGTAAGAAGAATTTACATTTCGCTCGATCATTAACAACGGGGCAAGCCCGAGATAATCAGTTTTACAATCCGACGAGTCTCACACGTTGTAGTAGGATAAGGGGTTAACACTAGAATGCCCGGTAATTTTACTCACGTTTCATAAAAATATTTGACACCAGAATTTTTATTTAAAATTATTTGACTGATTTACTTAACGTAAATCTGCGTGATTTAAATATAACTTATTTCATGAAAGAATTTCCAGTTCCAGTTGACATTTAATCATATGGTTGGAGTCGGATTGACTGCTTCGTTGCGCTCTAGTGTTAATAGTTCCATGTTCCGAACATGCCATGATAAACGAATGGAACTATTAATATAGAGGAACTGGCATGTCCTTAAAGTAGTGAAGCTTCAACTGTAACCGCTTTATCAGGAGTTAATTATCGCCGGTAGATACTTCCACCAGTATATTTATGTAATAAATTTTCTCCTTACATAATCTCCTTAAATAATTTCAATGAGAAATAATGGCAAAAATAGGTTTTTATTTTAATTGGTGGAAGTTTATTTTGGCGGCAGTCAGTCCTTGCGTTTCCGCCATATTGTGACAACAGGTGAAATGAGCTGAATGTTTTACGAGTAAAACTGACACCAGTAAAAACAAATAGAATCTTTTGCAATGTTTATGAGAATATATTTCAATGAATAGTAAGTTTAAATAAGGCGAAATTATCTACTGAATTTTACTGGTGGGAAATTTGTTCCGGTGATAATCATAAACTGTACTTCCGATTTAAAAAAAAATCAGCCGCCATCTTGTGACAACCTCCTCAGTTACTTCACTCGCAACTGGTAGACAGAACACTATATGTCTCTTCCTCTTTATTCATAACTCCATTGATAAACCTATTTGCGGCCACTTTTTTATCCAGCAATAATTTTGTTAAAAAAAAAAAAAAAAAAAAAAAAAGAAAAAAAATTCATGGCACATTACTACTAGAATTGCTATATAAATATCAAAACAAAACGAGTTTCATTGACATTTGCAAGATAAATCAAAAACGTCAATTTTCGTAAGGAAATAGTGGTGATAAAAGTCTTCATTTAATCTCTAAAAAAAAAAAGACCTCTCCGAGGCCTGAAACATATGTCAATTACATAATAAAATTACTATATTTCCGCGAGTTAGAGCACGACCAGACAAACCGAATTCATAAACACTTTTCAACTATGTTGAAAAATGTTTAAAAAATGTATTTTCTTTATAAAGTAGAAGTTCAATATTTTTTATTATATGTAACTCGCGTTTGAAATCGTAGTAAGGAAGGAAAATTATGTGGTGCTAAAAATTAATTTTTCCTTTCAAGTACTCAGACTGTAAAGCAATTTACGTGAAACTGTCAAAACTTTTGAAGAGAACAGGGGTGGAATGTTACGCTCTGTTGATATGTCTGAAAATATTTCAATATAGTAGGAAAGAAAAGTCGTGAAATATGAACAATACCTTCTCGCTTCCTTTACACCAAAGTAAAATATCCTTGAAATGACAAATTACAAACGTCAAATAAAAATTCATAAATTATATTTTATAGGTAATGAAGTGTGTGATAGGTTCGAATATTTTTATCATTTAAGTATTTGGGCGAAAAAATTAGCTTTAGGTTTAAAAAACTAAAAGTTAAAAGCAAAATTACTCCAACTAATATTCCGTAAAATGGGGTTTAATTTGACTTTAGTTAAACATGTTCGAACCAAAAAAATTATTTATATATCTCTTTTATAATCCTGGGATGATAGAGTGGGGTCACTTTCCGACCCCCAGCGTTAGTTCAGTCCTAATGTGAATTAATGATCATTTTATTTTTTAAATCTTTTGTACCAACGATATTGCATTTTCTATTTCTTTCTGTGGCTGCAACTGTTATACAGGGTGGTCCAGAAATATATGTCAAAAATATAAAGGCCGGTAGAGGGGACTTAAATAAGCAGATTTCGTATAGGAATGTGGGTGTGGAAATGCAGTGTTGAGGCAGTAGAGGGCGTTGTTGAATGCATTGAATGAATGATCTTCTTTGGCTTGAATCGTCATTTCCCTCACGGATATCGAGGAATATAGTTTATTACCCAAATGCGGAGTTTGCCGATTTGCATTTCATGTAGGGGATTACGCAATGAAATGGATTGGCTGCTCAAAGGACTTAGACTAACGATTCCCGAGTAGTATTATGCAGGATCCCCGAACGTTTGAGCGTCTTCATTAGGAGTTGTGCGCAAGTGAATCGTTTTATGCTTCCAGGCGTGATAAGGGCACTGAAAGATATAGCAGAATTCCTGCAGTAGAAAAAGTAGTATTACGCACAGTAGAGGATAGCACAGTAGTAGAGCTCAAAAGCTGTTGGACATGCGTTGGGTGTGAGCCATTTCCTTGTGCAACCCCATACATGAAATGCATGTCGGCAAGCTCCACATTGGTGTAACGATGCATGTTGCTCAAAATGGGTGTGGAAAAGGCAATTGAACCCAGCAAACCCCTTCCATCCATCGAACTTAACAGCGCCCTCTACTGCCTCAACACTGCATTTCTGCACCCGCATTCCTATACGAAATCTGATTATTTAGGTCCCCTCTACCTGCCTTTATACTTTTGACATATATTTCTGGACCACCCTGTATATATTATCAAATTAATTTTAAAAGCTATGTTCTGAAAATTGTTTCATATGGTAAATAAATTAGTGTTTTTTAATCATGGGTTCGCTGAATGACTCAACATGACCTTTCATGATTCAAATTTCCACCGCGTCATCCGAGGTTTAATTTAATTGTATGATTGTATCTGAAACACGTTTCACGTTATTTTTACGAAAAAATTGTCTTTCGAAACGTGTTTAACCCTGTACAAATTAGCTTACGTTTTACGGAAGAACACTTGAAAGTTGGCAGGGGTATGGAAAAATCAATAAAGAGAAATTGACATAATGAGGGTTCATACGGGTCCCGTTATTTTCAAGGTGAAATACCAGTATTTTCTTTCTAAAAAAATATATCAAGTTCAAACTAGCAAAATTTCGCATAATTTAAGTAGAGATTTTCTATAAGAAAATACTGGTACCGAAGAATTTCCTCGTGTGGAAGTTCCAGAACCCGTACGAACCCTGATAATGGAGTTATGATTAAAGCGAGTGGAGTAACTGAGGATGTTGTCACAAAATGACTGCTGTTTTATTAACCGCATCCACAGTTTCTGATTGCCGCCGGTGAAAACTTCCACAAGAAAATTTGAATAAATGATTTCGTGTTATTCAAGCGCCTGATAGGAATTTGCTATTGACAGGAATTTGCTATCACAAATAGGGTACAATTTTCAACTTTTTTTTACTGGTGTCAGTTTTCCCAGGTATTATAATCTTTCCTTTGACACTGACAGGAGAGTGTCTTGGTTGTCACAATAGGGCGGAACTAACTACTGAAGACGTAAACTTCCACCAGTAAAAATGAATATCAGTTTTTGGCGTTATTTTTGACTGAAATTTTCAATTAGTAAAGCATTTGAATAAAGAAACAAATTCTACTCAAATTTACTGGTGGATGTCTGTCCCAATGGTAATGAACCCGCTGCGAAAGCGGATACTGTTGAAGCTTCACTAATTTAAGGATATGTCAGTTCCTTTTTCTTGTTACATGATTGACATATCCGCAAAATGCGAAGCTTCAACTGTAACCGGTATCACAATGGATCATTACCACACTCCCACCAGTAAATTTGTTTGGAATTTTTTTTCTTATTTAAACGCTTTATTTATGCAAAATTTCAGTCATAATTATGGCTAAAATAAGACATTTAATTTTACCGGTGGCAGTTTACTTCGGCGGTAGGCAGGCTCTGCGTTTCTGCCATATTGTGACAACCTAAACAACCTTCTGTCAGTTAGATTTTCATGCCAGGCCAACTTCTACCAGTTTGTCCGGCATTTATCAGAAACTGTTGAACCAATTTAAAAAAACAGCCGCCATCTTGTGACAACCTCCTCAGTTACTTCACTCGCAACTGGTAGACAATACACTATATGTCACCTCCTCTTATTTATAACTCCATTTTTGAATATGTTTAAAAATTTAAAAAGTACATATATTTTATAACCTCAAGCTCAATAAATTGCAGTGTATGTAACTCGCGTTTAAAATCGCAGTAAGAAAGGAAAATGATGTGGTGCTAAAAATTAATTTTTCTTTTCAAGTACTCAGACTGTTAAGGAGTCTTGTACCTTTTAAACGCGACGAAATTTAACAAAAAAAATCAAAGTTTGACTTCGTCTATCCTCAAAACCTTTTTATGCATAAACATGAAATTTTGGATATTGATTAAACAGATTGTGCTTTGTAATGTGCTGTCATTAGAAATTTATTAGCCCTTTAAAGAATTTGTGTATTGTTGAAATCAAAATAGCTCTTTTTCTTTTATTTTACTTCACAAGTCATTGCGCGCTTCATATCTTGAGATAGTATGTATGGATTGTCATGACAATTGGGTAAAGATACTAAACATGTATGTGTGTTTAAAATGAACTACTCTTAGGCCAAAATTATTTAATTAACTATATAAAAAAATATTTTTGTAAAAACAAAATAAAAAATTTGTATTTTTAATGTATAAAAATAGTCATAACTAAAATATTACCACTGAAAATACATAAAAGTATTTCATTTTCAACATACATATTTTTTTAGTATCTTTACCAAATATCATGACAATCCATAAATACTTCCTCAAGGTATCATCCGCGCAATGACTTCTTGAGTAAAAAAAAGAGCTATTTTGATTTCAACAATGCAAAATTCTGTAAAAGGCTAATAAATTTCTAATGACAGCATATTACAAAACACAATCTGTTTAATCAATATCCAAAATTTCATGTTTATACATAAAAACGTTTTGAAGATAGACTAATTCAAACTTTGAAGTTTTTCGTTAATTTTCGTTGCGTTTAAAAGGTACAAGACCCCTTAAGCAATTTATGTGAAACTGTCAAAACTTTTGAAGAGAACAGGGGTGGAATGTTACGCTCTGTTGAATTTTCTAAAAATCTTTCAATAAAGTAGGAAAGAAACGTCGTGAAAAATGAACGATAACTTCTCGCTTGCTTTACACCACAGTAAAATATCCTTGAAATGACAAATTACAAACGTCAAATAAAAATTCATAAATTAAATTTTATAGCTAGTGAAGTACGATGGGTTCGAATATTTTTATCATTTAGTTATTTAAGCAAAAAAATTAGCTTTAGGCTTAAAAAACTAAAAGTTAATAACAAAATTTCTCGAACTAATCTTTCGTAAAATGTGGTTTAATTTGCCTTTAGTTAAACATGTTCGAACCATAAAATTTATTTATATATCTCTTTCAGATGATGAAGTGAAGTCATTTTCCGATCCCAGAGCAAGTTCAGTCTTAATGTGAATTAATGATAATTTTATTTTTTAAATCTTTTGTTCCAACAATATTGCATTTTCTATTTCTTTCTATGACTACAACCAGTGTTGGCATTGGGCTACTTTTTTAAATTTCAGATTTCTTGATTGGCACCACTTTTTTGAAATGATAAAATACCCCTTGTTTTCGTCTTAATTAATATATAATTAAATAAGGTTAATTTTGCTATTTCAAAAAAGGGGTGTCAATCAAGTAATCTGAATTTAAAAAAATAGCCCACTGGCAACACTGCTGCAACTGTTATATATTTTATTAAATTAATTTTAAAAGCGAAGTTTTGGATTTTTTTTGATTTTGTAAATAAACATAAATTTTCTAACTATAAAGTCACCGAATGAGGTCACATGCGGCATTTCATGATTCAAATTTCCACCTGGTCATCAATTTAGTTTTATAATTGTATCTGAAACACGTTTCACCTTATTTTTATTAAAAAAATTCTGGTTCGAAACGTGATTAAACCTGTACAAATTAACTTGCATTTCATGGAAGAACACTGGAAAGTTGTCAGGTATGGAAAAAACAATAAAGAGGAATTGACATATCCGCAAAATGTGAAACTTCTACTGTAACTGGTGTCACAGTGTCTCATTACCTCAGGGCCAAACTCCCACCAGTAAATTTGAATAGAATTTTTTCCTTATTTAAATTCCAGTCATAATTATGGCTAAAATATGATATTTATTTTTACTGGTGGCTCTTTACTTCGGCGGTAATCAGGCCCTGCGTTTCTGCCATATTGTGAGACCAGAACAACCTTCAGTCAATTAGATTAAAATACCTGGCCAACAGCTACCAGTAAAGATGATTAGAAATTTTTACCATATCTGTGAGAGAAATTTTGCACGAATAAGCCGCTAAAATAAGGTGAAATCTTTTATTAAAAATTTACTAGTGGGAGTTTGCTTCGACGGTAATCAAAAACTTTTTGATGAGATGTAAAAAATAAGCCGCCATCTTGTAACAGCCTCCTCAGTTTCTTCCGTCGCAACTGGTAGACTCTACACTCTGTACCTCCTCATCTTTATTCATAACCATGGAACTATTAACACTTTGTGCTCGGCGCAAAGCGATATAAGTAAGCGTCCTATCTTAAATGGGAGAAGTAACCGCAAGATTAAAAGCGAGGTCACATCAATCAAGGTCATGCGCCACGTAGTGGATGGAGTGTGAACTACAGGTAGATACTTAACTGTTTTCTTACTCACACCACTTTAATTGTAAAGTTTTTTCCATCTTGATTAATAACTGAAGCGTTTCTCATAAGGCGAAGAAAACTTCGTGGTGTCAAGTGCATCTGGATGCCCCTTTCGCTACGCCATTGATTTGCCATAAATGTGGCAAACAAAATTCATGTCCATGAGTGACTAAAGATTTAGAAAATACGCGTCACACTAAAAGCCCGCGTATGTGAATTATCACTCCGTCCACAAGATGGCTCAACTGTGTTAATTTACGCCCGATTCCAGCATTAAGTTTGCACGCTTACTTATATTGCTTTGGCTCGGCGTCTCTTACACAAATTTTATTCGAGCGGCACCACCTTTTTAAAAGAATTTTTGCTCGAGTGCGCAATTTCAAAAATGCTCTGATTAAATAAGGTACATTTTATTTTCCTTTATTACTGGTGCCAAAAACAAATTTTGCAAAGAAAGATTATGTCTCCGCAGCGGAGCCCTGGAGTGCAAAGGGTTCATAAAGCGGAAATGAGATATCATTAACCCCTTCACGGTCGCTTAACACTTTAACCTACAATGACGGGCATAGCCCGCGTACGATGATTGAGTCAAATGTAAATTCTTCTTACCACTAAAATTTCACAGTAAATATATTTTAATTTAATCGTCGAAATTCCATGATTAAACAAGGAGAAAATCTCTATTAAATTTTAGTGGCAGCTATGGATTTGCCAAACCGTGGAGCTGTTGAGACTAAATCGAAGGTTAAGGGGTTAATATTTGGAAAAACTTACAAAAAAGTACCTATTTATTTTATTACAGAAATTAAATAATTATAAGGTTTCTAAATAAAATATGCAATTAGATTTTTTTTAAGGCGAAAAAAAAGATGTTATAGAACAAATTCATATTTGTAGAAAAGCCATCATGCGAGAATTCTGTGTCTTAATCTTCGTTTTGCACCGTACAAATTAATGCGAATAAAACCTTTATTTTTCACATCTTAGATCTTTATTGACCATCATCACACACATTTTTACAAATAATATTTGAAATAATATATATACATTAAATTCTGATTATTAATAATTTCTTGAGAGTTACATATTTTGAAACATGAAATACAAAGCCCAACATTACAGTCAGCGGAAAAGCCGAAATCGAATGGCAATATTCAAAGACTTCACACCGAAATGCCAGTTAAATTTTTCTGGTTTCAGAAGTTTTTTCCAGCAATAAATCTCCAGCCCGGAAATATGACGGGAGCGAGAAATAACGAACGACACCTCAGCCCGTGATATTGACGGGAGCGAGAATTAAGTGGTTAAAATAGTGAAGCTTCAACTCTAACCGCTTTCGCCGGGTTTGATTACCACAGCTTTTAACTTCCACCAGTAAATTTATATAGACATTTTCTCCTTATTTAAACGCCTTATTAATACAAACTTTCATTCATAAATAATGGCAGATAATATATTCATTATTACTGGTGAAAGTTTATTTAGGCGGTAGTCAAGTCCTGCGTTTCGGCCATATTGTGACAACCTAGATAACCCCCTGTCACTATCGTTGAAATTATTATAATACCTGGGCAAACTGACACCAGTAAAACAAATATAAATTTTTAGAATGTTTTTGAGAAAAACATTTCCGTGAATAATCCGCTTAAATAAGGTGAAGTTTTCTATTCGGTTTTACTTGCGGAAAGTATCAGAAACTGTTGATCCAATTAAAAAAAAACAGCTGCCATCTTGTGACAACCTCCTCAGTTACTTCACTAGCAACTGGTAGACAATACACTGTACGTCCCCTCCTCTTTATTCATAACTCCATTTTCATAACCCCATTTTTGAATATGTTGAAAAAGTTAAAAAATTACATATATTTTATAACCTACAAGCTCAGTACATTTCAGTGTATGTAACGCAAGATTGAAATCGCAGTATGAAAGGAAAATGATGTGGTGCTAAAAATTAATTTCTTCTTTCAAGTACTCAGACTGTTAACCCTTACCGGCGCGGACTAATTCTGTTTATAAACTGTTGAAATATTGGGCTGACACCGCAATTTATAAACGAATTTATTAGGAAATACGAACTTGCTTATTTTCATGTACATTATAAAGGGAAAATTTTAGTTAAATATTCTTGGTGCCGTTTGATAGTTTTGGAATTAAAATTATGTGTCCTCTTTTAAGGACGCCGCGCCGGAAAGGGCTGAGCTATTTATATGAAACTGTCAAAACTTTTGAAGAGAACAGGGATGGAATGTTACGCTCTGTTGAAATTTCTGAAAATCTTTCAATATAGGCTCGTATTGAAAAGTACTGATATTACCCTAACATTTTTATAGTGGTAAAAACGATGCTTGTACTTTAATGGTGCGTATGCATTAATAGACCTGATCAGATCTATGGACCCCTTCGAAGGGGTTAAACTTATAATGTAACAGTTATAAACAGTTAATGTGGCATGGAAAGATTATTACTTTGCAATAAGTTTACAATATTTTTGATTACTTGTTTGCCGTTAATTTGCAATAAATTTGATACAGCATGAATTAACTTGCACGACAAGTTAGCTGCAAGTTCAAAGTGTGGTGACTTCGGCGTTTGCGTTATCTTGCTGCAGTCTTGTTATGAACTTTCAGTCATGTCATGCTGAGCTTGCTCCAACTTTGCAGGTTTTCAAAGCAAGAATTCTGCAAATTTTTTGCAAACTAAAATTGCTATGTGTGAAGAGGACACCGACATGAATCCCGTAGCGAATATAAAAGGAAAAGCGCGAGGCAGAGCATGAGCAGTTAAAAAAAAAAAAAAAACATCCATACTTGGAAAAAAATTGTATTTAAATACACAATATTTTGCATGATTAGCTGTAAAAATTTATTGTATAAGCCAAAAGATAAATAAATTATTATGAAAAATGCTTTACGTCTATTTCCTAGTACCAAAACTGCGCAATATTTCACTTTTTAAAAATTAAAAAAATTGCGATTTGCGAAACATCTTCACATCATGGTAAAAAATGAAGGTCATTTTCGGATTCAGCGCTTCAAGATAAATAAAAACTAGTCGGATGTACCAATCCCAAAACTTTCTTCTATCTCATACATGTTAATACTTCAAAATTCGCTATCACACTGCCAAAATTAAATGAAAATATATGCATCTCATGAGGATTCTAAAGATATGAAATTCCGTGCATTAGTTCCTGAGATATGACTATCGCTGAAATCGTCTAAATCCAGCAAAATGCTGCCTAGCAGCGCCACCTATTGGGTGATTTATACCAAATCCTAATCAGCAACAATTTATGTCAACGTCAGACTGAATCTGAAGTTTGGAGAAAAACCGTGCATTAGTTTTTGAGATAGAGCTATAGCGAAAATCATGAAAATTCCTGCATAGCAGCGCCACCTATTGGGTGATTAACACCAAAACTTAATTAACAACAACTTGTGTCAACATACAACTAAATCTGAAGTTAGATGAAAATTCGTCCATTAGTTCTATAGATAGAGCTATTGAGGCAATCGTGAAAAAGGCATCACAGAAGCGCCACCTGTTGGGCGATTTACATCAACACATAATCAGTAGCAAGTCATATCAAGGACTAACGGAATCTGAAGTTTGATTAAAATCCGTGCGTTAGTTCTTAAGATAGAGCTTTTGGGGAAATCGTGTAAATCCTGCAAAATTCATCATAACAGCGCCACCTGTTGGGCGGTTTAAACCAAAACGTAATCAGCATCAAATCATATCAAGGACTAACTAAATCTGAAGTTTGATCAAAATCCGTGCATTAGTTCGTGAGATAGAGCTATTGCGAAAATCGTGAAAAATGCAGCATAGCAGCGCCACCTGTTGAGCGATTTACACCAAAAACTAATCAGCATCAATTTGTATTAGGGTCTCACTGAATATAAATTTTTATTAAATTCCGTACATTAGTTCTTGAGATAGAGCGCGCACAAAATTTGTGTCACATACACACAGACAGACAGACAGACTCACAGAGTCACAGATTGACATTTTGTAAAAACATGTTTTTTGGAATCTCTGACCCCTAAAACGTGTAAATCCGTCGAAAACCGGAATTTGAAAATTTTCATGAATCCAATTCTTTCTTCTTGTAAAGATAGAAGAAAGTAATAAATTATCAGAAGCTAAAAAACACAACTCTCACATCTATTTTATAGCATCAGATTTTCGATACTTTTTTAACACTTTCCAACAAAGTTGAAAAGTGTTTATGACTTCAGTTTGTCTGTCCGTCTTTCCACGCTCTAACTCTCGTAAATATGCTCGGATCATTCTGAAATTTTTGGATGTTAGTGACCTCTACCATAGCACGTTTCCTATTTCAAATGCAGTTTGTAGCATGTTTAGTTCATTTACAGGGACAGTCAAAAATTTTCCATTGCATTACGGCCAATGGGAAAAAATCATTCAAATGCTTTTTTAATGGTGTTACACTCTTTCAAACATAGCAAAATTGATATTCATTTATGACGTCCACTAAAATATGCATTCTGTTGAATATGCGGTGCAAAGAATAGTTATTGTTCATTTACAGGGGCACACAAAAGAATTCCGTACATAATGGCATAGGGTTAATTGTTTGCGGTGTATATGAAAAGATTTCAGATACTATATTGTATCCTAATTAGTGTATATTAGTAATGATTGCTCGAAATTTTAATTATGATATGCGCTTTTTTCACTATAATTATGCATATTATAAAGTGCGTTTAAATGTTATAGTTCATATATGGGGCTACAGAAATGAATTCGTAAAGGTTACTGAGTATGAGCATAAATTGCTTAAAATTGGGTTTTAAAGGAGTTATGCATTTTGACGCTGAACTGAATTTAGTTTACTAAGAAATGCTTGTAGAATATAGATAAAATTATATACAGGGCCACGCAAAGAGTTGGATACATGGTCGTCTATGGGTGATAATTTCTGGAAATGTAATTTCAATAGTTACGAGAGTGTTTTAGTTTGAATTAAATTTCAGCTAAATAGTGGCATATAATAAAGGTACTAGGTAAACTACAGGGCTGTACAAAAATATTCAAGTATGTTTCCATCTATTAGTATAAATTGCTGAAAGATGAATTTCAACCTGTTATGCATTTTCTTGCTAAACTAAATTTTCCCATTATATAGTATATATATCAACCTACAGATCAAATACAGGGCTGTTCAAAAGAATTGGAATACATATTTGGCTATGGACGGTAACTACTGAAGTCAGTTTTTCAAATGTTTTATGAGTTTTATAAAATGTTTACTTAGTTATCTCATTTAACTTATTCCCCTAAATAACGAAGTTTTGTTTAAGCATTCAGGAAGTGTTCGAAAGTGTTTCATAATCTATGCTGAACGCATGATTTGTCTTTCTTGTTTTACTTTTTAACTTAGAAATTTACGATTTGGAAAAAAAAAACTGATGTGTTAGTTAAAAATGAAGGTCATTTTCCTGATTCAGCGCTACAAAATACATAAGAGCTAAATTATTATAAGCTAAAAAATATGACACAACCAAATTTTGCAGCCTACTGTGTTACTAGTTTCCTAGACTCGAAAAGGTCGCGTAAATCTCGTAAATAATCGTAATACTTTTTACAAAAATCAATATTTATAAAAATTAAACTTTTCTTTTAAATAAGCGGCCAGTTAAGTAATTTATTTGAAACTGTCAAAATTCTTAAATAGAAAATAGGAATAGAATGTTACGCCCTGTTGAGCTTCCTGAAAATCTTTCAAACATATCACAGGAAAGAAAACTCATAAAATATTAACGATAACTTATTGCTTCAGTCGCGAATAAAATATTTCTAAAATAACCATTACATATAATAAATACAGACAAAATTTTAATTTCATTGCAATAAAGGCAATCTTAGTTCTTAATATTATTTTTTAAAAAAATCAATATTTGTAAAATTCTTCGTGTGTTTTAGAGTATATCGCTTTAATAAAAATGCTTAACCCTTTGCACACCGTTGTCGCCTCTTCGGCGACATCATCTTTCTTTGCAAAAATTTTTTTTGGCAACAGTAACAAAGAAAAATAAAATTTGCCTTATTTAATCAGAGCATTTTTGAAATTTCGTACTTGAAAGAAACTTCTTTTAAAAAAATGGTGCCTACCGAATAAAACTTATGTAAGAGACGCCAGAGTCCAAAGGGTTAATAGTCAATAATATTTTAATAGCTGAGAAATCATACCTTTTAACGTAGTTCTCAGAGGCTAGATTCTAACAGATACAATATACAGATATTATAAAAGAACACAATTTGCACATGGAATTATAATTAAGGAGGAATTGACAAATCCTCAGAAAGGTGAACTTTCAACTGTAACCGGTTTCGCAGTGACTTATTACCACCGCGGAAAACTTACACCAGTAAATTTGAATAGAAATTTTCTCTTTATTTAAACGCCTTATCAATTCAGAATTTCAGTCATAGTTGTGGCGAAAAACGGATATTTATTTTTACTAGTAAAAGTTTACTTCGGCGCTGTAGTCGGACACTGCTTTTCCAACATATTGTGACAACATAAACAACCTCCTCTCGGTGTCAGTGAAAGAGATTATCACACGCGGAACAACTTTCACCAGTAAAGGCGAAAAGAAATTGTTACCATATATATGAAAGAAATTTTACATGAATAAGCCGCTGAAATATGTAGGAATTAAAATTAAAAGTCTTAAACTTTAGTTGCTAACATATAAAAAATTCCGTGAAACATACATAATGGGTCATATTTCAATATTTTTTACCATAATAAAAGGATTCAGCTTGCTGTCTGGAATTTTTACTCCGAATAAGAACTTAACAAAGAAAACAATTTTTTTTAAAAGAACCATAAAATAGTTTACAATCTCTCTCTCTCTCTTTTTTGTAAAAAAAAGCATCCAATAACTGCATCTTTATTATAGTCGTAGATTTTAGTAAAATAATAAATAATCAAAATGTGAAGGACACTAATTGTTCCTGATTTAACCCTCTCGCTGCGCAACACGAGATTTCCTCGGGCAACGTAAAAGTAGCAAAATTTGCGCAACGCGAGATTTTCTCGGGGATGCATCTTTTTTCGTCTAATTAAACCACCTTGATTATTCCCACCAGTTTTTTTTTTTTTTTTTTTTACTGTAAATTTTGCCTTATTTAATCGGAGCATTTTCCCGATTAAATTAGACGAAAATTTTTGTTTTGAAAAACCGGTGACAAAAGAATAAAAATTCTTAAAAGACGCTCGTTGCGAAGAGGTTTAATACGCAATTTTTGAAGGTATTTTGATAAAGCAATTAGCGAGAGGGTTAACCTCTTAACTGTCGCATTAAATTACGGTTTAAAAATTTAAACTGTTTTCTGGCACCACTTTTTTTTGAAAAAGAAGATAAAAGACACAGCCCGTGAATATCACGGGAGCAAGAATTGAGGGGTTAAAACGCTATTACAGTTACAGAAGGAAAACATACATATTTCCGTTAATTTCACTAACAATCGAAATTTATGTTGTAAAGCTTCCGTCAGTAATGTTCAAGTCATGATGTTACATCATTAGAAGTTGATGTGCCGCCCCCTGAATACTAGACCTGAGCGATAACACAAAAAATGGCAGCTGTCGTAGTTGGATTTTTTAAGTGGTTCTAGGGTCCCCTGAATTTAGACTCTAGTATTTTCCAAAAAACTTCCTTGGCATAGTTAATATCAGAAAAAAGAAGTTGAATAAACTCTTTAAAATTATTGTTATTGAAATTTAAGGGGACTCGTGCACACACTCAAGCAAGCGCACACATTTCATAATGTTGCCAAGATTTTCAGTACCTGATGAAGCATGGCCAACATTGGAGCCAAAACACTGTCGGCAAAAACAAAGTGAACATCTCACTAACAGGCCAACTTGTCGAGTTTTTCACTATCACGTATGTAAAGTAACATTTGCACGATTTATGCTCCTAAGACTGGCGTGGGTTCTTTTAGCATTTTAACACCTTCCCAACGTGAGAATATACACGGTAAGCCTAAATGATTCATCGACTTTTACAACCTACAAAGACGGGTGGAACTACCGGAAATTTGAGTCAAGCTTTATTAAAAATACTTCACACCAAAATTTTGATTTAACCCTTAAATGCCTGAGTTTTCAAAAATCATTAAAAAAGTGTTTTTCGGCTTTCTTTTTTTAAATAAATCATGGGAAAAAGGCTTTAAAAAATCATATTTTGTTTGAATGGTTTACGGCTAAAAAACTGTTTGTTACTAATCGGCAATACGGTATTTAATTGAAAAAAATAATTTTCCTTGGTAAAATTCATAATATTAAACATACAAGAATTTTAGGAACTATAGTAAGAAATAAATTTTACTTGCTCACTGCAGAACGAAATAGGGTATTCTGCAAGCTTCCAAACAAAACAAAAAGAACATGTATCAACAATTGAAAAAATAAATCTATCTTTATTCATAAACAGCACAAGTGTTGCCATCTAGATGTTCAAAATCAATTTAATAATATTTTCAGAATGTATTTTATTAAGCTTCAATATTATTCTGATAGTATTTATAAGCCAAAATTGTGTATGTTGCCGACAGGCAACACCCGGCATTTAAAGGTTGAAACAGCTTAACTTTGTTATTTAATGTTTTTCTACTTTGTGTCTTTTAAACTTATTTCATAATCAAATTTCTGGTTTGAACCGAAACATATTCAAATGGTAGCCGTCAAAATGACGGCTCGGGGTAGTTCTAGTGTTAAAAGCCAGCCATGTGGCTCGCGTGCACGCTAGATGGCAATCCTGTGGCGCCAATGTACAAGATGGCAGCAATGGCGATGTTCCTCGGTTGCTATGCCCCCCCCCCCCACCCTCAGGTCGTGAGATCTAACGCCGTGTGATTTCTTACTATGGGGTTATGTGACGGACAAAATTTATCTACTCCCAACGCCAACAATATTTCTAACGTTGCAGTAATGCATCATTGCTAGTGTGAAAGACAGTGACAAAAACATACTTTTGAACGTTCGGACGGAACTGGATTACCGTTGGGATGTGTGCTGGTGACTAAAGGCACACACATTGAACATTTACAATATGTGTCTCCAAATGCTCTGGATACCAGTATTTTAATGTAATTTTCTTTGCCTTATCTAAAGGCAGAATTATCTGCAATTAAAGATGGCGAAATAAACTGTAAGAAATTAGTTGTGTCCAGAGCATTTGGAGTCTTGATTTACGCGGGACACCTGGCAACACTAGGGATGTTCATCCTTTAAACTCAGCCATTAATTTTGAGTTCAAGTGCAATCCCAGGGACACTGTGTACAGCATCGAAAAGGATCTCGACCGTAATTTATGTTACATGATGGCAAACTGCTTCCTCCAGCACAGCGAATCACATCAGCAAGCCTTTAACACTAGAGCCGTCGTAGCGGTCATTTTGACCGATACCAAATAAAAAAATTTCGATTCGAGCCAGGAATTTCGTTCTAAAATAAGTTGGATATGTACCGCCGAAAAATAAGTTAAATAAATAACTTCAATTGTTTTAAATAAACATTCTGGTATAAAATATCTTTAAAACACTTGAGTAAAATTTCCGGCGGTTCTAGTGTTAACCCCTTAACGGTCGCATTAAATTACAGTTTAAAAATTCAAATTCTTTATTGGTACCACTTTTTTGAAAAAAGAAATACTCACCTTATTTAATAACAGATAAAATGGTACCATAATAAAGTCAAATATGCCATTTTATAAAACTGGTGGGAATCAAACAAATCTGAATAATCTGAATAAAAGACACAGCCCGTGAATATGACGGGAGCGAGAATTAAGGGGTTAAACAGGTGCAACTTCAAGTGGCAGCCAGAGCTCAATTAACGTAGGGGCAAACTTTCACCGTGAATTTGTAAGAGTATTATAGGCCTTATTCAAAACAAACATTTTGTATTTCAGAAAGGTGAAAATTTCCGTACGGAAATATTGCTGGAAGTTTGCCCCTCTGGTAATCGGGACCAGGTAGTAGTATAATAAAAAGTGAAAAAGTGTAAGGTCTGGAAACAGTTGCTAAAAATCTCTTTGAGGTTGTGCAAAATGTCGTAATTCCACTTCAGACGGCCATTCTAATGAAGGATAGCCTTCGTAATTAGTATTTGTATACCTATCTACATTACAAAAATTTGTTGCATTACTACATCTGTACGACCTTAACAACGCTAAACAGAAAACCGCTACAGCGCAGCCTGTTGGTAATAATTGTAACTATTTATTCAGCATTGTTTTCTTCATTAAAATAATCTAATGTTTGTCTCTGAACTTCTAGGAAAACTACATCTTGCTAATGCGTATACTTTTCGAATTATTGAACTTTTATTTACTTTGTGGGTTTTGGATCATCTGGTACATTAAATAAATTATAGAAATTAACATCAGAAAAATTATATAGTCATTTAAAAATGTTTTTCGAATTTGGACATCGTTATAGGACACAGAGGCAAAATACAGGACCATTTTCAGTAACATTACTGCATTGAATTCTGTTGGAAGAAGCTGAGGCTGTCGAAAGCCTCAGTCTCATGTACGAAACAAAGCCATTGTATGTTATTCCTGTAACGATGAATGGAAGGAATTTACCGAATTGGAAATAGCACAGCTTTGGCTATAATAATTGTGTTTTTACGATCTGGTAAAGGGAAAGTGTAAACCAGAAAACTCACACGAATAAATTATAAAATATTCAAGACAAACATTGTTAACTTGTCCAAATGTGCTTGCGCCTTATTTTGAAAACCCATGCTTCTGTAAAGGCTAATTCCATGAAAACTTCTCATGTCTGTCACGCAGCTGAAAATCACTATGCTTGCAGGCCACCGTTATTTTTCACAAGTTTGCTTCGCGTTATTCAATTGTTGAGATATCTCAAAAAAAAAAAGGTCACATTTTTCCGTTCTAAAATACTTACTGGTAGCTAACAAGCATAGAGCTTTCCTCTGTGTGACAGACATGACAAGTTTTCATGAAATTAGCCTAAAGTCAGCAGGATGGAGGAACAATGGAGTTATGAATAAAGAGGAAGAAACATATAGTGTATTTTCTACCAATTGCGAATGACGTAGCAGGGGAGGTTGTCACAAGATGGAGGCTGTTATTTTTTAATCTGATCAACAGTTTCTGATTACCGCGGCAGCAATCTTCCACCAGTAAATTTGATTAGAAAATTTCGTCTTATTTGAGCGCCGTATTCATGGAAAATTTCTCTCAGAAATATGGTAAAACATTTTGCTTGTTTTTGCTCATGTCAGTTTGCCCAGGTAATATATTCTTTTTCTCTGACACTGACGGGAGGTTGTCATAGTTGTCACAGTATGGTGTAATCGCAGGGCCTGACTACCGTTGAAGTAAACTTCCACCAGTAAAAACGAATATCACTTTTTGCCTTTATTTATGGCAGCAATTTTGCATTAATAAGGCGTTTAAATAAGGAGAAAATTTCTATTGAAATTTACTGTTGGAAGTTGCTCCGGCAGTAATTAACCTCTACGAAAGTGGCTGTGGCTTTACATAAACGACAACTAATGTAACTTATAAATAATTTGTAGCTAGTATTTTGCGAGAAGCTTCTATTTTAAGAAATCACCGAAAGAGGCAAAAGTGTCGCTCATATCTGCGAGCAAAATTAATTGTGGTACGCACACTTTAAGATTGAAACGGTTTGGGGAAAGAAGTACCGAAACCATACATGACAATCTTCCAGTTTTTTTTTCTAAAAAACGTGTTCCAATTTGACTCGGGATTAAAATGTTTCGAACCAGAAATATATTTTAGAAATAATTTTAAACAAGTTTTACAAAACACTGTAAAAAGCTTTGAAGGATTTCCGCTTTGACATCAATTTAACCTATTGAGTATGGGTGCCGCCAGCTACGAACATTTTAATTTTAAAAGTGTACCGCGCGGTTGTGACGTACTATTTTAATTATTAGCTTTTTATTCATTACACCTAACCTCTTTCATCCCGAACGTAAAATAACTCTGCGAATACACATTCGTTGATTTTGCACAGACAAAAAGATACCATAAATGCAATGTTGCCAGTGGGCTATTTTTTTTATTTAAGATTTCTTGATTGGCACCGCTTTTTTAATGCTAAAATTCCCCTTGTTTTGCCCTAATTAATATGCCATTAAATAAGGCGAATTTAACCATTTCAAAAAATTGGTGCCAATCGAGAAACCTGAATTTTAATAAAGTAGCCCACTGGCAACACTGCACAGATGTCAGAAGGCGGCCTTTTTTTAAATTTAACACTTTATGGGGCTGATAATTTAGGTTCACAATTACGGAACTAAAGTTACGAACTCCGTTAAAATATCAATTTAATTAACAATAACATTAATTCAGGCAGTAAACATTTTAAAGTCTTTAACCCCTTGTGGGGAGGTGGGATATATTTTATCCCACCTACGATTAATGAAGATTTACACCAGAAAAATATTATGAAATTTTACTTTTCTAACTTTGGTGGAAAAACGATGTAAAATTGCTTTTCTTATTTTGAAATAAAATTTTTCTAAATTTCCGATGGGAATTCGGCATTACGCAAACGCAATTGCTTTTCTCTCAATGGAATTAATAGAATGATTTAAAAATCCTCAATTTTTTTATTGTAAAGCGTTTAGGATAATTAATCATGAAAATTTCTTACTTTCTTAGACTCACTGTATGGAATGCATTTTGTAGATTCAGATAAAAAGAACACTGTTATTTTTTGAAAAAATAAGCATTAATGGTGCGATTTATTGGGTTTGATTCAAAGCCAAAAACAATTAGCTATGTAGAAGTAAAATAAAAATTTTTAAAAATCAAATAGTTTAGTTTATATTCCCCTCGGTTCGGAAGTATGGCATGTGATGCTTCAGAACCAAGGTGCTTAGAGGATATCATTTTATTCAAGTTACATGTGTACTGCCGGCTGTTAGCTCTTTAAGGGAAGACAAGATTGGGTGCAATCCTATGGAAAATATGTGAGCTTTAAGACCCGTTTCCTCGGAAACTAATCGGCCGATTTTGTTGAAGTTTGAAAGGATGCTAACTGGAGTAAGCTCAAGATTTATGGCTGACAGTTTTTCCCTGCGACTGAAACTTTTTATTTTAGAGCAATGGTAATTTTTCAGAAATTTTCCATTTTTCAGAATTTTTTTTCTGAAACTAATTATTATTCTTATTTAAACTGTCTTACATATATGATGTTATATTTATGCTGTACCACTAAAAACAATTATCAAAATCGCATTCGTACTTTCTGAGATAATGGGATTTTTACCTGAAAAGTACGATTTTTCTGGAGAGTCAAAAACCTTAGCCACTTTTAATTTGTGTGATATTCTTGCACAGTTTTATCAAACACCGGAATTAAAGTATAACCCAACTAATGTATAAAGTAAACACTCGGATAAAATTTAGTTTCATATAATAAATAAATAAGGTAATGTTATAACCCTTATCGGTTCCATGTCACTTCCCACGTTACTTCCGCACCAGCATCTCTTACACGAATGTTATTCGGTTAGCACCGCTTTATTTATTTCAAGGACTTTTACTTTAACAGCATGTGAATACTACAAAATTTATTTAAAAAATATATTGGTGCGAGTAGAATTTAAAAATAGAAATAAGTATAAAATGTTAGCGTAAAATTAATGTGAATTGGCGTGTCGCCCGAATCAGTGTATTCCTTTGAATTTTTAACCCCTTGGGGACGAGCGACATGTATACGTGCCGCCTGAAGCGCTCAGAATGCTTGTTTTTCCTCAACAGTAAAATTATACTGTAAAATTATTTGCCTTGTTTTATTAGCGCATTTTCTCGATTCAAGAAGACACAAATTTCTGTTTTTGAAAAACGGTGTCAAAAGATTAAAAATTTCGTAAAAGGTTCCCGTCCCGATGGGGTTAAGATTATTCCTAATGGTCAGAAAAAACGGCATACCAATGGATTCAGGAAGATTCAAAGAACTTTTTAAGTCTATAAAACAAAGATGAATATTTTCAAAAAAATTAACTCATGTCTCCCCTTAGCCCTTTAGTGCGCAGCTCTGCATATACAGGGTGTCCGACAAGTCTCGGAACGGTCGAATAACTCGAGAAATACAAAGCAGATTGAAAAACGAAAATATACGTGTTAAATATTTTTTAAAAAGCTACTCAGTGATATCAAATTTGACCTTCGCAACCGACCTAACTTTAAAATCTTCGGTCTAACTTTAAAATCTTGAATGATAGCCTCCATTTTTTGTTGCAGATTCGGACTCTACGGAGAAAAATACGTAACTTTTTTATTTAACTTTTTTTTCTAATATTCGTTGATCACGGTGTAATCGAGCAAATAAAACAGATACATATTTTGGTTTCCCCAACCAGGTTTTGACATCTCGAAATCTGATTGGACAGAACTTTCATCGTCAGTATTATGCGGGAAGTGTTTCTCGAAAACCATCAGTGGTGGTTGTTTTGATGACGCTTTATACGCTTTTTCCATAAAAATTAATAGAAATATATTAAATTAATACTGTATTTGCATATTTTTTTATCCAGTCAATCATTTCAAAATAATAACCCGCGTATTTTGATTTTTTTTAACGTGTAGATATACACTTTCCCTCCCGGACAGAAAAAGGATAATCTTCATTATTTGGGGGCGGAGTGTGCAGATATTCTGCTTTTTGATGGCTTCCGCTGTTTTTTTTTTAATGTTATTTAATTCAGGAGGCTGATGCTGGTGGTCAGTGTTTTAAATTATTATTATAGAACAAAATATAGGACATAATATTTAAAAAAAAAAAAAAAAAAAAAAAGATATAGAATCTTTTTATGCAGTCTGAGCAAAGGATGGGGAAGTAGCGTAAATTTCAGTGGGGGTGGAGTTATATATTTTGATGATTGATTAGTTACTGTAACTCCAAAATATCAAGTCGGGCAGACACTTCTTCAATAATTCTTATAAACGTAAAAATTTATTGCAATTTAAAATATTTTTCAATTTAACATTTTTTTCACAATTTTAAAATTAATAATTTAAAACAATTGAAAAATTCTGATCTTTTAAACTTTTTCGTTTAAAAAATAATTAAACTCTTTAAGCTCTCTTGATTATTTCTGGGGAAGCGACGCTTTAATTTTCATAGGGGAAGGATGATGTAGAATATTGTTTAATTATTTATAAATTAATACAATAAAATGTAAAATCTGACAAAATACAGAGTGTCCGAAAAGTTTGGAAACGGTCGAATAACTCAAGAAATTCATTTAAGATCGAAAAATAAAATAATACGTGTTAAATACTTTTTTAAAAGCTATTCCGTGATAACAAAGTTAACACCCCACCCCGACCACCCCGTCAGAGGCGTTCCAACTTTGAAATTGTAAATGATAATCCCCATTTTTTATTTTGGATTCGGATTCTACGGGCAGAAAATGGGCAATTTTTGCTTTTAACTCTCAATTGCGCATGAATTATTCTTTTAGAATTATGTTTTTTATTTTTATATTAAGAATTTGACACCAGAAATCTTAAAATAGATTTTTAACCTTATTTAGTAGCATATTTTTGTAATCTTTAGAGGATTAATATTTCTATATAAATATAGTGTTTGAGTGAACTTAATTTAGGTATTAAAAATTAAATAAAAAAGGTGATGGAAATTTACATCACTATGCAATTAAGGGTTAATATTTTTTTTTCGAATCTTTGTAGATGACGGTGTAATCCAGCAAAATGTGTCAGATACATATTTTGTTTTCTCAACCATGTTTTGTAATCACGAAATGTGATGGGCCAAAGCTTTTGTTGCCAAAGTGGGTCGCTTTAGCTGGAATTGTGTTTGTCGAAAACTATCATGCTTTTGCCATGCAAATTAATAGAAATATATTGAATTAGATTTCTATTTGTGTTTTTGTTTTATCCATTCAGTCCATTCTAATAAATTGACCTTCTTTTTTTTTTTTTTTTTTTTTTTTTTACATTTTGATGTGTAAACATGCCCCTCCTCTTCCGAACAGAAAAAAAATAATCTTCGTTATTTGGAAGAGGTAAGCGTGGATATTCGGCATTTCGATGGCTTCGGCTGTTTTTTTTTCCTTTTATACTCGTGGTCAGGAGGTGGGTGTATGGGATTTTTTTTACTATTACTATAGAGTAACATATAGGAAAATAAAAAGACGTTCATATAATTTTTTTGTGTGCGGGCGGAGCAAAGAATGGGGAAGTAGTGTAAAATTCAGGTGGTGGTCGGATTGGAGATTTAGATCATTGATTAGTTACTGCAACCAGAAAATAGCAAGTCGGGCAAAAATATTTTCCATAATTGTAATAAATGTAATATTTTTTTGTAAATTAATATATTTTTTCATTTTAACATTTTTTTCATAAATTTAAACAATAGACAAATTTCGATATTTGAAAATTTTTATTTAAAAAAATAATTTAACTCTTTAACTCTATCGGGATTTGTGAGGCACATTTATTCATCGTAAAAAGGCGCATGTGGAATTTGTTTTGGGCACCATAAATAAATGAATTTATATTATTTAATTTTTTAATTAAAGGATTTTTTGGTATTTCAGAAGTGAAGGGGACAGTTGAAAAAACACGGTTTACTCTCAATAAAATTTGTGTACGCGATGCGGTCTCGAAAGGGTTAAAATGTAATGATTATTTGCTGGAGTAGAAGATGTGTTAATTTTCATAACAGAAGGATAATGTAGAAAATTGTTTGTTTATTATTACAATAAAATAACTTATGTGACAAAAAAAATAATCTAAAACATAATTGGCAGAACAAATTAAAAACAGATCAGTTTATTTTCTTCATTTTTTAAGCCCCAGAAGGGGCATTTATTAATATATTTCATTCAGTTAGTTCTACGTTCTTAAATTTTTAAAACAAATAAGTTAAACCAATTTAACAATTAAAAAAAATCAAACAATATAATACATAAAACCAATTAAAAACTTGGGTTCCGTTAAAAAGAAATCTAAATAAATTTTTAACTTTTTTCCCTTTTTAAGTTGCAAATATTTGTAATGCAGATTTTGTATTATGCTTATGATGAGTGTGTGCAAAATGATAAGGCACATGTAAAATACAAAGGTATTTAAATTATCATATTGTTTAAATTTCGTTTTTATGTTTTAATGTTCATTTGGTTTAACCCTTACCGGCGCGGAGTAATTCTATTTTAAACTGATGCAACGATAGACTGACAACAGAATTTATGAGCGAGTCAATTGGAAAGTACACACTTTCTTATTTTCAAGTACGTTATAAATGGAAAATTTTAATTAAATATTCTGGGTGCCAGTATAATAAAAATTATGAGTCCTTTTTTTAAGGACACTGTCTGTAAAAGGATTATCTTATTTGCTACAAAACTTTAACATTAAACATCGAAGTAACTGAATGAAATATATGAATAAATGTTCCTACTCGGGCTTAAAAAATGTAGGAAAAAACTTATTTGTTTTTAATTTGTTCTGCAAATAACGTTTTTGTTTATATATTTTTTCACATTTGTTATATTATTGTAATAATCAATAAATAATTGAACACTTTTCTACATTATCCTTCCCCCATGAAAATTAAAATGTCTTCTCCCCCAGGAAACAATCAACAGTGCTTAAAGTGTTAAATTATATTTTTAATTCAAAAGTTTAAAAGATCAAAATTTTCAACTGTTTAAAATTATTGGGTCGTTTCGAAAGTCGTGCCCGTTTGGAAAAATCAATTCGTACCGGAAAATTCTATCATTTAATAATTAGACATTGATTCATATATCTAACGTCTAATAATTACCGGTCAGGATTATCCGGTGCGCATTGATTTTCCTAAACGGACACGACTTCCCGAACAACCCAATAATAAATTTAAAATTAGGAAAAAAATATTAAAATGAAAAAAAATATTAATTTACAAAAAAGTATTACATTTATTAGAATTTTTGAATGTTTTCTGACCTACTTGCCAGTCCGGGAGGGGAGGTGCTTATTTACTTGTTAAAATATCAAAGTACGCAGTTTATTATTTAAAAATGATTAACTTGATAAAAATACATGGAAATAGAAAACTAATTTAATATATTTCTATTAATTTTTATGGAAAAAGCATATAAAGCGCCATGAAAACAATCTCCACTGATGGTCTTTGAGAAACACTATTTCCGCAAAAGACGGCAACGTTTATGTTAAAAGTTCTGGCCAATCAGATTTTCAGATGTCAAAACCTGGTTGGGAAAACCAAAATATGTATCTGTTTTATTTGCTCAATTACACCGTGATCAACGAGGATTAGAAAAAAATGCTAAATACAAAAGTTACGCATTTTTGTCCGTAGAATACGAATTTGCAATAAAAAATGGGGATTATCATTCAAAATTTCAAAGCTGGACCCCCTCCCGCAACTGACCCCAGGTGGGTCGGTTGCAGGAATCAGATTTGGTATCACTGAGTAACATTTTTAAAAATATTTAACACGTATATTTTCGTTTTTCAATCTGCTTTGTATTTCTCGAGTTATTCGACCGTTTCCAGACTTTTCGGATACCCTGTATATGTAAACAACAATGTTTTGAATTTAATAGATTTTTTTATTCGTATAAACCTAATTCACACCAGAAAATTAAAATACCATTGTTTGCTTTAATTAATAACAGACATTCCGTGTTTAAATAAAGCAAAATTAACCATTAAAACTTTCTGGTGTAAAACCAGATTATCTGAAGTATGTAACTTCTTGAGTGTATTCTATCATGGGAATTAAAGGGTTAAATGTTGAGTTTTATGAAATAAATAATTATATAAAATAAGGTATTTGGAGACATATTTATTAAAATATTTACTAATTTACAATATTTTAGAGTGTTACCACACACGACAGTAGTTTTTACTTCTATTGCAGATGTGCAACGGGAGAAAAGATTGACGTATTATATGACGTATGAAGAACTAAAATAGACTAATTAAATAAGTCAAATAGTTTGAAATAAAAATTCTGGTGTGAAATACTTTATATAAAGCTTGAGTAACATTTCGGGAGGTTCTAGTGTTAACGGTACACTAAACATAAAATTCACAAACACTTTTTATATATTTAGTACCTAAAATTTGAATCAACCTTCCAAGTGTGACGTTTGCACAGCGCAAACACTTTGTGGGTCAATCCATTTCAAGTGGTCCAGAAAATGTCATATTCGTTGCTCGACCATTTTTAAAAAATCTGAAATTTTTAGTACAACAACCCTAACATGATGGAAGTTCAAAATGACTATCTATATTATAAAGGACAAACATATCTGTGCGTAACGCATACGTCATTCTGAGAATGGCAACACTTTGAAATTTAAAATGAAATTTCGGTTTTGCAATTTTCTTTACTGCAAATTTTTAAACTTCTAAACATCGCACATTTTAAATTTTTACACACCGTTGTATAAGGAAAAAAATGCTCTTTTAAATGCAATTTGTTTGAAAGCTGTATCTCAATTTAATTTTGAGATATTAATTTTTTTGTACTTTTTAATACATTTTTTGTAATTGTGGCAACAGAAGTCTGCCATTTCTGTTGAAAGCCATGGAGGGTTTAGAGGGAAAATAATCCCCGAGTAAAGAAAATAATATATTACTGTAGCTTTTGTTGCCGTTTTCTCATAAAAACTGAAAAAAAAAAAAATTGAAATTACAATGCGTGCTATGTCAGCGATTTTTTAAGTTTCCAATTCAAAGCCATTTTCAATTTTTACACCGTCAAATAGAGAAAAAAAATCTACTTTCAAATGCAATATGTTTGAAAATTGTATCTTAATTGACTGAGTTATTACGGTTTTTAAAATAATTAGCTGCCAGTGGCGACCAGTTTGGTCTCCCTTAAATGGAATGCTAGGCATTATATCGTGTTTACTTTTATTCATAATTTAATTTACTTGCTTGTGGCAGCCGCAGAAAGGCAAGGGAGAAAATTCTTCGTTCGGAATGGCAGCTGGCCAGAGCCGTTGTCATAGCAGCGCAGACGAAAATGTTTACATTGCGTTTTTTGTGTGTTCGAATACGATGAGTGTCAGAATCGACGTTTATCAATGTTCTACGAATAAAGGTAGTAAAGTGTTTTTAAGTGAGTGATTATATTATACGAGCGACCCATCACGTCCGGGTCACCATTGTGGTGGGTCGCTCGTATAATATAATCACTCACTTAAAAACACTTTACTACCTTTATTCGTAGAACATTGATAAACGTCGATTCTGACACTCATCGTATTCGAACACACAAAAACGCAATGTAAACATTTTCGTCTGCGCTGCTATGACAACGGCTCTGGCCAGCTGCCATGGAGGTTGTACATGATCCACTCTTAGAAAGATGTGTGAACAAGATGTCAAGGAAGGGTGTATATAGAACTTCTCTTGGCAGTGAGATGATGTAGCAACTGGACTTAACTGCCGCATGGTGTTTCGTAGTTGCGTGACGAAGTTATCGTTGAAAGGTCGGATCTTGTATTCATCCAGCATATCACAGGGCAATCTCAACGTAGTGCCGTAGACAAGCTCAGCGCAAGAAGCTTGTATATCTTCCTTCACTGCTGTGCGAATGCTTAGTAAAACTATCGGTAATATTTCAGTCCACCTACTGGTTTCGTGAGCTTTGATGGATGACTTTAAATGTCGATGAAATCTTTCGATAATGCCATTCGATATCGGATGATATGCCGTTGTGCGGATCTTCTGTGTTCCCATCATTTTCGTAAATTCATCAAATATTGCTGATCGCATTTGTGGGCCTTGATCCGTGGTTATGAGCGAAGGGCAACCAAATCTTGATATCCAATGCTTTAATATGGCACTACAAATTGTTTTAGCTTGTGTATCAGATATAGGTACGGCTTCTGGCCATCTGCTAAATCGGTCAATCATCGTTAAAAGATAGCTGAAACCGTCAGATGGAGGCAAGGGACCTACGATATCTATATGTATTTGGGAAAAACGTGCATCAGGAAGAGAGAACGTGCCAAGAGGTGCTTTGGTGTGCCTCTGTATTTTTGATCTTTGACACTTCTCACAGCCACGAACCCAGTTTTTGATGTCTCGTTTCATATTTGGCCATACGTATCTGGAACAAATTAGTTTTGTGGTAGCTGCTATGCCTGGATGGGCTAGGTTGTGCAAATGTTCATATATCAGCCGACGAAAGAAACTAGGAACTAAAGGTCGAGGCGTACCTGTTGAAGTATCACATAGTAGGCTACAATCAGAAATGAGGCAAGGTTTCAATTCCAATTTGAGCAATGTACTATTATGCAGGTTCTGTAGCTCTGAATCATTTTCCTGAGCTTTTGCGAATTCCTCAAAATTTAAGATTGGAGATTTTGAAATAGAATCAATTTCAATTCTTGAGAGGCAATCTGCAACAATGTTTTCGGAACCTGGTACATGTCTAATGTCAGTGGAATATTGGGAAATGTAATCTAAATGGCGTGATTGCCGCGGCGAACATTTATGGGGATTTTGCTTAAATGCATAAATTAGCGGTTTTTGATCAGTATAAATTTGAAAAATTCTCCCCTCTAGCATGTGCCGAAATTTTTTTATTGCCGAATAAATAGAAAATAATTCCCGGTCATATGTTGACCAATTCCGCTGACTGTTGTTTAATTTCATGGAAAAAAATGCTAAAGGTTCATAACGTTCCTGATAAAACTGCATAAGGGTGCCGCCGATCGCGACATCTGAGGCGTCAACCCATATACTCAACTGAGCGCCTGGAATAGGGTGCCGTAAAAGAGCAGCCTGAGATATTGCATTTTTGGCAGCTACGAAAGCTTTTTCAGCATCTTCGTTCCAATTAAGGGGTTCTGTTTTAGGAACACGGGAACGAGATTTCTTTTTGTTTGTATGGCCTTCTAACAATTTCACTAAAGGCGCAAGTATGTGTGCAGCTTGATATATGAAAGACCTATAAAAATTAAACATACCCAAAAATCTTCGAAGTTGAGATAAGGTTGTGGGCTGCGGAAAATCGATTATGCATTTAACTTTATCTGGAAGTGGTTGAATACCATGTTCAGATATTCGAAATCCTAAGAAATCAATGGTAGGTTTACCAAATGTGCACTTGAATACATTTATGCACAAACCATATTCTGCTAATTTGGAAAAAAGTGCTTTTAAATGATGATAATGCTCCTCGGCATTTTTAGAGGCTATGAGTATATCATCAACGAAAGCATAGACGCCTGGTAAATCACGTGTTACCTCATCTATGAATCTCTGAAATGTTGCAGACGCATTGCATAAGCCAAATTGCATGCGTGCGCTTTCGAACAATCCAAAAGGTGTGCATATCGCTGTTTTGGGAATATCATCAGGATTGATTGGTATTTGATGATATGCTTTGATGAGGTCAAGTCGACTAAAAATTTTAGTGTCACGTAAATCAGCAGTAAAATCAGCTATACATGGTATCGGGTATCTGTCTTTTTTGGTTTGCGCATTCAAGGCACGATAATCACCTACAGGTCTCCATTCCAAAGTTCCCTTTTTTGGAACCATGTGCAAAGGTGATGCATAGTTGCTACGTGAAGGTCTTAAATGTCCGAGTTGTATCATATTTTGAAATTCTGTTTTAGCAATTTTCAGGCGATCCGGAGCCAACCTGCGGGGTTTTGCCACAACTGGAGGTCCTTTTGTTGAAATAAAATGCATTGTGTTGTGTTTGACAGGCTGATTGGGATCTGGTAATTTTGTAATAGATGGGAATTGTTTAAGAAGTTCATTATACATTACTCCAGTTTATCAATATTGATTGTTTTTACTGAATGAATTAATGCACATTTCATGTGACCTGTTGTTTCAAATTTTGTTTTTAAATCTCTTAGACATTTGTGGCGGAGATCTGGAACCAATTCGAAATTATGGAGAAAATCTGCTCCCAAAATTGGTGTACTAACATTTGCCACTAGAAAAGTCCAATTAAATTTTCGTCTTAACTTAAAATCTAGAGAAAGGGTTTGTTGACCATAAACATTTATAGGGGAAGAATTAGCAGCCAAAAGCGTTTGTACGGGTGGATTCCGTTTTTGTACATTGTTGGCAGGAAGGATTGACACGTCCGAACCGGTGTCGACCAGAAAAGAAACATTTGTAGTCCGGTCTCTAATGAACAGGCGACGTGACTGTTGAGGCAAAGAATAAGTCGCCTCTACTCTTTGCTGGTTTCGTTTCCCGCCCAAGAACACGGCTTTATGCATTTTTCTTCCCTACATTTTTTTCCAAATCGTCTATGATACCAACAGATACTTGAATCCCGATTATCACTATTACTTCGCCCTCGAGGTTTACTCCAGTTTCTGCGGTATGGGGACCGACCACGTGAAACAGCAAGCTGATCGATGCGCTTATTTAATTTTTCGATTTCTTTCAATAATTTACCCTCTATCGCCTGTTCATTCGAGCAGGACACGGCAATTGCAGAAGCTGGGGAAGGGGTAACTCTGAAATACGATCTGAAATTTCCTCTGCTTTATCAAGGGTTAATTCAGAAACAGCCGCTAAAATTGTCTGAACAGAATTTGGTAATCGTTGCAAAAACAATTCTAACATTAAATTGTCTGGAACATTTAGGGATTCCGCGCGACGTTTCATACTACGTAATAAATCTGAAGGTTTCCGATTTCCTAGTTCTTCTCCAGACAAGAGCTGTCGTATCTCTTGCTGGCATGATTCACCTGAGCGCGCAATTAATTCCTTTTTTAAGACACCATAAGGGTCAGTAGCATCTGGTTGCATTAAAATATCACGAATGATTGATGCAACATCGGGTGGAAGATGCGAAACTATATAATTATATTTTGTAACAGATTCTGATATTGCTTTGGGGGTAGCTAAAGCAAATGTGCTTTCGCACATCACAAACCATAGCGCAGGATCTGATCTGTTATATAATGGAATTTGAACAGCATCGACACTAGACATGATTTATGGTAATAAATATATAAAATAGTACAATCAAACCAAAATAAATTCGCGAGTTAAATTTTTCTAATAAAATAACAGAAAAAATATCAGGAAAATGACTCAGAAGAACTTATCTGCTTTCCATGGAGCCGCTGTAGAACGATGTATTCTTTGAAAGATGAAGATGATCGGATAACATTCCAACTCATCTAGGAAGGCTGATGCTCTATATAAGAACTGTCCATGGTCACCATTGTGGTGGGTCGCTCGTATAATATAATCACTCACTTAAAAACACTTTACTACCTTTATTCGTAGAACATTGATAAACGTCGATTCTGACACTCATCGTATTCGAACACACAAAAACGCAATGTAAACATTTTCGTCTGTGCTGCTATGACAACGGCTCTGGCCAGCTGCCATTCCGAACGAAGAATTTTCTCCCTTGCCTTTCTGCGGCTGCCACATGCTCAATCCTTCGCCAAATCGGAAGATTCTGATAGAGAAATCAAGAACTCGGTATTTTTATGTTAGTCGGGCACAGGTGATAAATCGCCAAACATAGTACCCGTCGTATTTTTTCATATTTCTAAAGAAATATGAAATATTAAGTTAAAATATAACCCTTTAACTCATTTTAAAATGGATAACTTTAATTTAAAACTGAAACATTTCAAATTCACGAATTTCACTTTAAAAAAAAATTTAAAAAAGGAAAAAGAAAAGAAAAGAATAAATACCATAAACCATTTAATTTCAACATCAAAGCATTGTTTTAATTTACACCTCGAAAAATAAAAAATGCTGCTGGCGAGTTAAAAAATGCTATTGGCGATAATTGCGCCCAGCTAATATGAAAGTACGAACTTTTTGCGATCATAGCAACTTTTATGTAGTATTATTCGAAAAAAAATATTTTGATGAAATAGGTTGCCAGAAAATACGTTGCCAAATTTCTTTTCTCGCCATGGACCTTTCCTCTATTTCGCCAAGTACCTATACTGGAAAAGTACCTTCATTTATTTATTTATTTGTTGTATTTTAAATTAGATGAATAAAAGACGGCACAGGTGTCATATACGCACTACGTTGGCGCGACTTTTTTCTGACGCCAATGTCATATACGCACAGGGTTACTTAACTGGCGCAAGAGTGTCGTTATTTTGCTTGATATGGTAGCCCGGATGTTGTTGTTTATTTATTAATAAATTGTTTATTTACTTTTATTTTATTTTTTTTAATTATATAAATTGTTTTGTTCTATAGTTATTAATTAAACTTTTTTTATTTATTGTTATTCCCTTTTTAAAAATATTACACAATAACCAATGAGATGCGTTACATTCAGGTGTTGCCATTAAACAATTAACAAATAATCGCGATTTCTGTGCCACCTACGATAGCATAAAATATATAGATTTTCAAGCATGAATTATTTTTAAATATATCTATCCCGTGTAGCTCGATTACGAAAGATTAATCTCCCTTAAAAAAATGTAAAAAATTAAGCATTTGTTTCCGTCTAATGTTGCATAACAAAATTAAAACTTCCTCTATAGAAAAATTAATAAAATAATGTAAATAAGAAAACAATTTAACAGACATGTGATTGAACCACGTGCTTAAATCACTGAAATGATCGGAAAAACTGCCGTAAGTCGTAAAATCTTGGGCTAATAACTCCCGGCATGCGCTGACATGTGAAAATATCGCTTTTAATAAAATTTAAAACTTTATTCGATTGCATAATTGATATTTTTCAGATAAAAATTCTTTTTGATGTTAGTGGGCAATCTAAAATATATATTACATGTAAAAAAAAAAAAAAAAGAATGGTTTTCACCTATACTCTGTAACCCGAGGAGCTCGGGTTCGATCCCCTAGTTATTTTAATTTTATTAATTTTTGTTTGTGCATGGCGGCCATCTTTGTTTCATCGTCTGCAGCAATTTTCTCACAAGAAGGGTTTACGAAATTGTAAATAATTCATCGTTTATTTATACAATTCAAGTGCGGATTAAAGCAATTTGTACAGAATACATTGGGCTAAAAATTTGGTAATGGACATAATAGTAACAGAAAATAAATCTTTTGCAATTAATTTAAAAAATAATTATGTCTAAGGCTTACATTTTGTATGGTATCAGTAATTTTTGTTGTAATTTTAGTAACTAAAAGAAACCTCAGCACTTTTACATTGTCTTGTATATATATGCATACAAGACGTGAGACAAAAACAGAATAGGGAAAGAGAAAAGCTGTTAATGTTGGCATACTTGTTGAGACATGATCAAACGTGTCAAAACACATTCCTGCTTGTTGGTTTAAAAACCACAATTTTAATGCTGCTTGCCAGTCCCTGAAACTTGTTCCTACCATAAGTGCGTTCCTGTAAATGAAACATTATGTGATGTTACCATGCATCAGCCTCAAGTAATTTTCAGAAAGTAAAGATACCCAAAGCCTTTTCAAAATTTATACTGCAGAAATAACATTTTTTCATAAGTAAGCTAGGAATTATTAATGAATTGAGACTTGCAGATAGTGATTTCAAAGTATATTTCTATGAGCCAGCAGGGACAAAATCTTTAATCAAGTTATCAAGAGATGACAAGACTTGGTTCCTACAAATAAAATTTTAAGAAAGATCAAAATTGTGGCTTTTGAACCAACATGCAAGAATGTGTTTTGACACGTTTGATCATGTCTCAACAAGTATGACAACATTAACAGCTTTTCTTTTTTCTTATGTTGTTTTTGTCTCAGGTCTTGTATAAAAATATTTTTTTTTCTTTATGTAAAAGTGCTGAGGTTTCTTTTAGTTACAAAAATTACTTACAACAAAAATTACTGAAACCATACAAAATGTATGGCCTTAGGCATAATTATTTTTTTTATCAATTGCTAAGCTTTGCAAAGGGCTTTATTTTCTGTTACTATTATTTAAAGATAATCAAAAACATAAATTTAAATGACACTCTGAGATAAATACTTAGCTGTGACTACAACAAAACAATAGTTTGGCAGTATTGTTTTGACATGTTGCTCTTACCATATCTCAGCTTGTAGTCAAATCTCCATCTTGAAATTTCTTGTGCATAACACTATCATACAATACTCTTCTAAAAAAAAATTTCAGATTTTTATCTCGTGTCCCACCAGAGATATCAAAGCCTGAAAAATGCGATTTTTGCCATTTAAGAAAAATTTGGGATTTTTTTTAGCGAAGAGAAAGCAAGTCCCAGATCTGGAACTCGGCGTGTGAGTACAAGTACTTTCAGCCTATTTGTAAAAAAAATTATGTCACGTTGACGGTATTCCTTGCTAGAAAAATTTCCTCTTGTAAACGGACAAATTTTGGAAAAAAATGGAAACTTTATGCTTAAATTTTACCAATAAGAAGTTAGTTTCGGAAACTACTCTATTACCAGATTTTTAGCCCAAAGTATTCTGTACAAATTGCTTTAACCCTAGATCTACCGGGAATTTTATTCAAGTTTTAATAAAACGTTCTACACCAGAATTTTTATTTAAAACTATTTAACTTATTTATTTACCTTATTTTTGTCTGGTTTATATACTTAGTTTATTTTAAAGAAATTTCTGGTTTGAATGAATATTTTGTATGTACCTGTCGGGTCCAATGGACCCGTCTGGTAGACGGAGGGTTAATCCGCAATTGAATTGGATAAATAAACGATAAATTATTTACAATTCCGTAAACCCTTCTTGTGAGAAAATTGCTGCAGACGATGAAACAAAGATGGCCGCCATGCACAAACAAAAATTAATAAAATTAAAATAATAGCCATTTTGAACTTCCATCATGTTAGGGTTGTTGTACAAAAAATTTCAGATTTTTTAAAAATGGTCGAGCGACCAGTGCTGGACCACTAGAAATGGATTGACCCTTGTTTAATTACAAAATGACAAAAGGCAACAACTATTTTTTAGTAAAATTGTCATTTTTCGAATGTACGTGAAAACAAGCATTTACTTATTTTCCAACAAAATCGCCGTAAATTCTGGTGTGTACCAATCCTTTCAAAATTTTACAAACGGAATTGGCCAACTACGTCTAAGAATAACAACTTTGGAAACTTTATTTTATTTATATGGTGGCATAGAATGTGTTAACGCCCAGTCTTGAGATTGGTGTCTTACTATTAAATGATAAAAATATCTTGTAAGATAAGTTGAAAATAACAATTTAAACTGTTTAATATATGAATAAATATAATTTAAGGAAAAACTTACGTTAACCATTGTTTAAAGTTTTACTATGAAACACGAAATTAATTAACCGCTTCAAGGACGGTGGTTAGACGGTCTAGCCTCCTAACATTTATTCCAAAACTGACAAATGACACCAAGAATATTTTTAAAAAGTTTTGCTTTTGTAATGAACAGGTACTGAACAGGTAATCAGCTTGAGGGGTTTCCTAGCTGATAACAGCTTAACACCCAGACTAGGAAATTGAAATATCTTATGTTTTAATGAGCCATTGGGGTAAAGTTAAACTGTAGCGAGGCTACTAGCAGAGTAAAAAAAGTTAACAAGAGAAAATAAGAAAGTTTAAGAAAGGAATAAAAATTGAATTTTAAAGTATAAACTTAAGATGAAAGAAAATTAACGATTAATCTTAAAAAATACAAGAATCTTAAAATATGTAAAGTCAAACTGTAGTTGTATAACTACTATAAGGAATTTTAAAAGTTAAAGTTAGTACTGTTCAGAGAAACTCTCACCAAGCATGGGCAAGAAAAGTTAGGGTGGCAAAGACCACATTATCCTACCAAAAAAGGGACTAATCAGGGCCATACATTATTTTTTAAGATATTTTACAATTTTTTTGGTCTCTATAGTATATAGAGAGGTTTTTTTATATATATATAAAAGAAAAGAAAATAAAAAGAAGTAAAAAAATATAAGAGGCAAAATATAGCGTGGAGAACTCAGATGTTACTGAGTGTCCATAATTATGGAAAACCTGGGCCGTTTCTGATGGTGGTGTTCAAAAGCGTCATAATCCGGTACCTCCGCTACGATTTCATTAGGGAGGTCGAAAACTTTCTCATAAAATTTTTTGGCTAAGTCGTTTATGCGCTTTCGTAAGGTAGTAGTTTTTAGGTCTCTTCGGACCGTGGAGTTGCGAAGATAACGAGATGCGTTACGGACAGTACGCAGGTTGGAATTGTGCAAGCGACTAAGGGTGTCCATAGTGGTCTTACAAGTGAAGCCCCAGACCGGACTGGCATAGGTTATGATGGGAAGGATGTAGGAATTGTAGAGAATTAATTTATTGTGGACAGACAAGGTTTTACTGTTAAGGAGAGGTTTTATAGAGTTAAAGGCTCCAGCGACTTTACCTCTAATGGATAGAATGTGCTTTTTCCAAGTTAAGCGGCGGTCCAGAATGACCCCAGGATACTTAGCATGGTCTGACCAAGGGATAACAGTGTTATTAATAATGATTCTGCTAGGGAATGTTAGTTTGCAAGAGAAATATACTGCAGTAGTTTTAGTTTCATTTATGACAACGCGCCAAAGCACACACCAGTTCATGAAGTCATCAATATGAGTCTGTAGGTACCTTTATAGAGTATACGGGTGGTGTGCCGAAGCATAAATACAGGTGTCGCCCGCATAAAGAGCGAGGTGAGTGCGCATGGAGCGTGGGATATCGTTAAAGAAGATGTTAAATAAAAGTGGGCCCAACACGCTCCCCTGGAGGATGCCCGCTAGGATAAGAAGCATAAGAGAAAGAATGTTGTTTATGCGGACTTGAAAAGAGCGGTCGCAAATGTACGAATATATTAAATGTATGAGTCTGGGATGAAAACCGAGCTGAATTAGTTTGTAAATGAGGCCCATATGTCAGACCTTGTCAAATGCCTTTGCGACATCAAGAAAGATGGCAGCTGCGGGAATTTTTGCATTGAGTTTCTCGCTGCGAAACTCAACAACCCTAAGAAGCTGGTGTTGTGTTGTGTGTTTTGGGCGAAAGCCAAACTGCTCGGGCATGGGAATGTTGTGTTGTTGAATGAAATCCTGCAACTGGGTACGAATGACACGTTCCACTACTTTACTGATTGAAGGTAGCAAGGAGATAGGTCTGTAATTAGTGGGGTCTGAAAGGTTAGTTCCAGGTTTTGGAATAGGAGAGATTATAGAAAGTTTCCAAGGTTTAGGGAAGTAGTTATATTTTAAGATAGCATTAGTGAGGTCAGTAATACAGATTATTCAAGTAGGAGGAAGGTTTCTAAAAGCAGAGTTAGTAATTTTATCGTATCCTGGGGTTTTACGCTTTTTGAGTTTTTTGATAATATTGTGGATAACAATGGGTTGAATTTTAGGGGGGGGGGACCTTGAGGGGGGGGTAGCCAAAAAGTTCCGAACTGTCTCGTTAACATGATCAAGGTGAGCTTGGTTTGCAATGGTAGGATTAGGAGAAAATTGGGTGGCATAAGAATTAGCAAGCATGTTAGCTTTTTCTTGGTCAGTGTAAGCAGTAACATTATTAGTTGTGAGGGCTTTTGTAGTGAAAGTGCAACGTTTTGTTTTTTTTTTGTATTCAAATTCGTTTGAATATTCTGGTGTCAGTCAATTATTTCATCATTTTATGAACAGAATCCTTCTGCCCCTGAAAGGGTTAAAAAAAGATACATGAAATAAATTTTCCTTTTCGAAACATGTTTAGCATGTGTCAATTTAAACCACATTTTTCGGAAGAATAATTAGAGGTTTGCATAACCCATTTTTATCTGTTTGGTACGATTTCGTTCTAACATGTATTTTCAGGATATCACTAATTTCAAAATGTGGTATTTTTTTCTTTAATTAGATACGTCTTGGATTAACCATTATCGGACGCAAGCTTTTTATACATAATTCTTTTTTTATATTCTATTTGCACTACTCTAGTTTAAAAATAAATGTTGTAGTATATTTCTCATGAACATACGCTTCAAAGTGCAAGTGAAAGTGTTCCTTAAAGTAAAGGGTGCAAACCGAATATAATTCGTGTAAGAGATGCTGGCCCCGACGTCACGTGGGAGGTGACATAGGACCTATAAGGATTAAATAAGGACAAAATTTGTATTTTAACCCCTTAACGCTCGAATTAAATTGCGGTTAAGAAATTCAAATTGCTTATTGACACCACTTTTTTGAAAAAGAAATATTCACCTTACTGAATGACAGGTAAAACGATACTAAAATAAAACTGATAACACCATTTTATAAAACTGGTGGGAATCGAACAATCTGAGTAAAAAACAAGCCCGTGAATATGACGGGAGCGAGAATTTTGGGGTTAAAATAATTACATTTAAATGTTAATACAGTACGAAACCTGTTTGTTGCACCTACATACTTGTCAACCTTCAGATTTTTTAAAAATCGAATAAACATAGGATGAACCATAAATTTTGATTGCTGAATGAAATTAAACAATTAGCTCATACAAAAAAAACCACATTATTCTATAAGTTTATTAATTAAATTGTCTGGTTCCATGTTTGTTTTTGACTTGAGAAAATCAAAAGGTTGTTGGCTATGCATCTACACTATATGTCCATTACTGATCAGACACTTTCACTTTTAGACATTTTATCGAATATTTATGGATATATTTCTGGAACTTCAGTATTATGAAGAATATGTTCGACTTCTTATTTATCAACGGTGATTTGATCAGAAGGACAATTATGGGGTCAACAAAAATCAAAGAAAAATAATAATTAATGTTTGGATTCATCCTGTAAAATAAAATGCACGAAATGATCTATCACTGTATATTACGAATATATGGATATTGTACAATTTATGTATTTATTTGTGGAAGATTAGATTTCATGCAGATATATCGATTCTTTTTAAAAGTTAAAGAAAAAATTTGCATAATTTTTGTTTATATCATTCAGGGCTTTTTACCAAATATAACGCCAGTTTCAGAGCATTTGACAAAATGTAGTAGAAATAATATGGTGTTATAGGGATGTAAGTATATTAAATATTTGATGAAATATGAGCAGTTGAATGAAATATTTTTTTTATCTGCGCATGCGTGCAGGATAATTTTTTTATCTTCCTGATTTGATAGTCAACTCTAGGGCAGGTTCGGCGAACCTTTGTGTTGCCGCGTGCCAAATTTGATTAAAAAATATTTCACTTCACCATGACGTGCCAACTAAAAAATAAATTATAATGGATTAATAGTGCTTAAAATTTTCTATTAAGATTTTAAAATATGAGGAACATTCATATAGGTATACACTATAATAATTATGACAACAAATATTTTTTAGAAATTAATTTAGCAAAAATTAATGCTATGTAATTCGATTTCTGCTGTTGCATCTTAATATCAGGTTAATTTTAATGCACACTAAACGTCTGATTTATCTGAAAAGTGCTTTCAGTATAAATTTTGATATTATTCAATTGCGAAAATAGTGGTTTGAAAGGCAGAAAAACTGTTAAAATGGAAAACACCAGTTTCTTTGAATAGCTCTGAAATATATTCAAAGTTGCTATAACTTTTTCATTAGATTTTAGTAAGGTCTATTAATCAACTCTAGTCTATAGCTTTCAAATATCGTCTTTGTTTAAAAAATGTTTGAGACCATAATTAATTAGATGGAATATAATATGCCACGCATTTAAAATTTTTCAATTTCCGTTTAATCGAATTTAGAAATGATCAGTCGCAATTTTGCGTAATCTCACTTTATTTTGATTTAGAGCAACAAGCATTGTCGTGCCAAAATTATTCTTTCGCGTGCCGAAAGTGGCACGCGTGCCATAGATTCGCCATCCCTGCTATAGGGAAACTCATAAAAAAAACCAGTCAAATATCGTGAAAATTCAGAGCGATATCAGCAATATATTGAGAGAATATTTAGTTGCTCTCTAAAAGCTGCTGAATTATAAGGGATTTTAAACAGATTGTCATTTCGTAAAGGAGTTTGTACTTAATGAATGTCAACGAGTAGATTTAGAAGAAACGCTTGCATTTTTCGAATAATATGTCCACTTTTTCTTATGTTGCAATACTCCAATACAAGTAAAAACTACTGTCATGACTAAAATATTGCAAATTAGAAATATTTTAATAAGTATGAATCTAAATACCTTATGTTATATGTATAATTTTTATTTTGTTAAACTAAACCCTTAAATGAATTAATTATTATTTTTGAATTGTATTTTTTATTCTTATATTAAGGATCAGATACCAGAAATTTCAAGATAGATTTTTAACTTAATTTAGCATATTTTTGAAATGTTTACATATTTAATTTAATATATCTATAAAATATAGCGGCTGCTAAGATTTAAATAAAGAGTGATGCAGATATGCATCACTATGCATTTAAGAGTTAACTCTTTCGCGAGCGGTGTCCTTAAAAAAGGACACTTAATTTTTATTTTACTGTCACCCAGAATATTTAATTGAATCTTTTCTTTTATAACGTACTTGAAAACAAGCGTTTGTATTTTCTAATGTAAGTATAAGTAAGAGTATTAAGTCTTAATTACGTTCACTAATAACCATATCACAATATACAGGGTGCAATATGTTATCTATCGCCGACCTTTAATTTCTCAACCGTTGGTCACAGACGTATAGTTCCACTTACAAAAACGTTTCAAATAAGGTAAATATTCATGTTTTGGCATTATTTAAAGTAAAAAATCAGTTTTATAAAAATTACGAAATCTAACTTTTTATACGTTCCCCCAGTCCCTATAGCTATATTTAGTAAAAGTTTACACATATCATAACAAATATAACACAAAAAGTTTGACATCTGTACTACAAAAATTGACCGAGTTATTAAATTTCAAAGTTTGAGATTTTTGCACATGATTTTGTCTTTCATTGAGGGATCAGTTAAAAGATGAATTAAAGTAATTCGAAATCAAAATCAGGGTGCGCTTCAGCTACCATTTATCTAGTCCTTAGTGAGTATGTTTTATTTTCCGGTTGTCGATTCTACCTACTTTGATGTTTGAATATTGTTAGACCCATAAAAAAGCTCAAAGTTTTAGATGGAATAACCCTCTTTGGTGATTCACCGATTTGGCGATACCGGCTAAAGGTTTTCGCCGAAAAAAGGACATTGCACCCTGACTTTTATCTCGAATTACTTTAATTCATCTTTTAACTGATCCCTCAATAAAAGACAAAATCATGTGCAAAAATCTCAAACTTTGAAATTTAATAACTGTGTCAATTTTTGCAGTACAGGTGTCAAACATTTTGTGTTATATCTGTTAAGATATGTGTAAACTTTTACTAAATATAACTATATTGACTGTGTTCTATAAAAAGTTAGATTTTGTATTTTTTATAAAATTGATTTTTTCTTTCAATAATACCACACCATGAATATTTAGTTCATTTGAAACGTTTTTGTAATTGGAACTATAAACGGCCAACGGTTCAGAAATTAAAGGTCGGCGATAGATAACATATTGCACCCTGTATATTCCAAACGGAAAAGTCAAAACATATATTAAAATATTTATTTGCTTAAAAGACGTTACAAAAACACATTAAAAGTATATTAAAAACCTATATTGACGTGTTTCAACTCCTTCACTAAGTAGTCATCAGAATGTAGAACAGAAATTACAAATGCAGTGCACATGAAAACTGGGAAAAGAATCATCGAATACAAACAAGTAAACATCGCTCCCTACATTTTGGATATTGCACGTGTTCCTTCTATATAGAATAAATAATAACAGAAGGAACTATAATAGAAGGAACACGTGCGATATCGAAATGTAGGTGGCGTTATATGTTTCCTTGTTTGTATTCGATGATTTTTTTTCCCAGTTTTCATGTGCATTGTATTTGTAATTTCTGTTATACATTCTGATGACGACTCAGTGAAGGAGTTGAAACATGTCAATATAGGCTTTTAATATACTTTTAACAGGGTTCGTACGGGTACCGTTATTTTCAAGGCCAAATATCAGTATTTTTTATAGAAAAATAAATTTAGTTTACACGGACGAAATTTTACCTTATATAAGGAGAAATTTTTCCATAAGAAACTGCTGGTACCGAAGAATTTCTTAGTCTGGATATTCAAGGACCCATACGAACCCTGATTTTAATGTGTTTTTAGTAACGTCTTTTAAGCAAATAAATATTTTAATATATGTTGTGACTTTTCCTTTTGGAATATATATTTATTTATTTATGCCTAAGTGGAATAAGATCACCAGATCGCTAGGATCAGGTGTAGACCCTATTTGCTCCAACCGGTAAGTTTCCCGGAATGCGCGGACTCATTACAAAAACTTCCAGTCCTCAGACAAAACAACAACAACAACAACAACAACAAAAACATTAACACATAATAAACAAGTCGCTAGAGCACAAAACTCCTTCCCGACAGACAGCGGTGAGTTGATGCTGGAGAAGTCCATTGATAAAAGAAAACAACTTGCAGATCATGATTCATTACCACAACGCCTCGATGGTATGCGCTCCGGAGACCTGCTCCTTCGCAACAAGGGGAGCTAGGACAGCCAGAGCTCCACAAACCCTCTAACGCGACAATGGGCTAGTCTCAGGAGTGCAGATGCAGAACAGCTAGGAGGTAAGATTAGTCGGTACCTAAGGTGTCAGTCCTCTGTGAGTGTACAGAAGAAATAGTAATTATCTGGGGACTCAAAAGCCATAAACTCGCTGAGGTCCGTGCCAGAGCGTTTGAAATATTTTAGGTATGTCCTAAATGGACCATGGCCAGAGAGGAAAGCTCATGTGGGAGGGGAGAAAGCTAACAGGTTATACGAAACTTTGAAGATTAGGGAACAGGTGTGCCTGCCGTTACGTTAAGCATCCCAGCAGAGTTGCCAGTCTGAAAGAAGGCTCCTTTTAAGGTAACGGCGAACATGGGATGGGTGAACAGGAAGGAGGAGATTTATGAATGGACGTGAGGTGGCGTCCTTGGCCATTGTGTCAGTCAGCTCATTGCCAGCTATGCCGATGTGTTTGGTGACATGGCCGAGAGAGACCCTTTGGACGAGAGTTTGTAGAATGACTTTGATTTTAAGTACTAGAGAGTGTTTAGTCCTACGGGCGAAAATTTCTTGCAGGCTGTAAAGGCTTTCACTAAAAAGGTGAAAGTGGATAGGTTGAGGATGGAAAACAATCCATTCCAAAACCCGCAGATTTGCGAAGAGTTCCGCTTGGAACACTGAACTGTCATCACCAATCCTTGATATTGTATTTTGTAATAAATTCGTTTATAAATTCTGGCGTCAGTCCATCATTTCATCAGTTTAAAAACACAATTACTCCGCGCCGGAAAGGGTTAAGGGATTAACTCTTTAGTGCGCAGCTTTGCATATATGCAAACAAGAGTATTTTAAATTTAATAGATTTTTTTATCCGTATATACCTAATTCACACCAGAAAATTAAAATAGCAATATTTACTTTAATTAATAACAGACATTCCGTATTTAAAGAAAGCGAAATTAACCGTTAAAATATTCTGGTGTGAAGTCAGGTTCTCTGAACTACGTAATTTCTAGAACCTATTCTATTACGGGAATTAAAGGGATAAATGTTAAGTTTTATAAAATAAATAATTATATAAAATAAGGTATTTGGAGACGTACTTATTATAATGTTTACTTATTTGCAATATTTTAGCGTAAAATAGCCATACGACAGTAGTTTTTACTTGTATTGCTGATGTGTAACAGAATAAAAGATTGACGTATTATATGAAAAATGTATCTCATTTTTTTCAATATTTTTCCTGTGTAATACACCTTTCAGAGAATCATATCAAAAATTGCGAATTTAAGGGTTAAACTATTTGAATATGTAATAATTTAAATTGTTTTAAAGTTGCTACACCAGAAAAGTTTCAAAGGCAAACGTTTGTGGAAAAAAAAAAGTCTAAATCATCGATTCGTGGAGTCAGGGTGCAAAGTTTCAATATAGAGGATTACCTGCGGGTTTTCTTCTGGTAAAGAAGAGATAGATGACCGTAATCCAACTTTGTGTAGTCGAGTTGTTAACTGACCGTCGAATAATTATAACCTCTTTTATTAACGCTCCCGTCAATATCACGGGATGAGGTGTTGTTCGTCATTACTCGTGCCCGTCACATTTCCGGGCGACTGGAGATTTAATTGCTGTAAAAACTTTTGAAACCAGAAAAATTTAACTGGCATTTCCGTGTGAAGTCTTTGAATATTCCCGCTTGTGTTTGGCTTTTGGCGCTGATTGTAATGCTGGGATTTGTCTTGCGTGTTTCGAAATATATAACACTAAAAAAAAATATTAATAATAAAAAATTAATGTATATATATATTATTTCAAATATTATGTGTAAAAATTTGTGTGATGATGATAAATAAAGATCTAAGATGTGAAAAATAAAGGTCTTATTTGCACTAATCTGTATGGTGTAAAATAAACATTAACCCACTCGCTGCGTGATTGTTTTATTAAAATAGCTCCAAAATAATTAAATAACTTCTTTTGCCACCGGTTTTTCTAAACGAAAATTTTTGTCTAATTTAATCGGGAAAATGCTCCGATTAAAGGCAAAATTTATAAAAAAGTATAACTGGTGGGAATAATCAAGGAGGATTAATTAGATGGAAAAATGCATGCCCGAGAAGCTCTCGAGTTGCGCAGCGAGAAGGTTAAGACACAGAATTCTCGCATGATGGCTTTTCTACAAATGTGAATTTGTTCTATAACATCTTTATTTTTCGCCTTAAAAAAAAAAAAAAAAAAAAAAAAAAAAACTAATTGCATATTTTATTTAGAAGCGTTAAAATTATTCTATTTCTGTAATAAAAGAAATAGGTACTTTTTTGATGGTTTTTCCAATTATTAACCCTTAACCACTTGAAGGGCACCGGTATATATTATATACCACCTACGATTAATGAACTTTTACACCAGAAAAATTTTATTAAATTTTACTTTTCTAGCTTTGGTGGAAAAAAGGCGTAAAATTGCTTTTAGTTATTTTGAAATAGACTTTTTCAATTATTCCGGTGGGAATTCAGCATATCACAAACGTAATTGCTTGCTCCTCAAGGGGTTAAATGCATAGTGATGTAAATTTCCATCAACTTTTTATTTAATTTTTAATATTTAAATTAAGTTCCTAAAGCCACTATATTTATATAGAAATATTAATGCTCTAAAAGTTACAAAAATATGCTACTAGATAAAATTAAAAATCTATCTTAAGATTTCTGGTATCTAATCTTTAATATAAAAATAAAAAACACAATTCTAAAAGAATAATTCATGCATTTAACCCCTTCGGGACGAGAGCCTTTTACGAAATTTTTAATCTTTTGTCACCGTTTTTTAATAACAGAAATTTGTATCATCTTGAATCGAGAAAATGCGCTGATTAAATAAGGCAAATTTTACAGTAAAATTTTACTGGTGAGGAAAAACAAGGATTCTGAGCCCTACACGTGCCGCTCGTCCCCAAGGGGTTAAGGGTTAAGCGACCGTGAAGGGGTTAAATAATTAATTGTAGATGGGCTGATTTTCAGGTTCGGTTTTAATTTTTTCACGACTTTTCAATATTTTTTCTGCTTTTACTTACAGGTTTCCACATATTACATAAGTAATTAGCTTAGAATCTAATAAACGTGACAAACTTTAAATGCAGTTGTTTACATAATTTAAAACCCCATAAAAAGCTTCAGAGATTATCCTATATCTATAGTTAAGATGAACTTGTTGAAAGTGTAAGTGAAAAAAAAAAACAGTGATAGGAGTAATTTCAGTTACCGATCAGCAAAACTCTATCCCCCCGCCACGAAAAGAAAACAAGTAAGAAAAATCATGCGTTAAGCATAGATTATGAAATAATTTCTAACACTTCCTGAATGCTTTAACAAAACTTCGTTATTTAGGGAAATAAGGTATATAAGAGAACTAAGTAAACGTTTTAGAAAACGCTTAAAACATTTGAAAAACTGATTTCAGCAGTTACCGTCCATAGCAAATACGTATTCCAATCTTTTTGAACAGCCCTGTATTGGATCCGTAGGTTGATATATATACTATATAATGGGGAAATTTAGTTTAGCAAGAAAACACATAACATGTTAACATTTCTTTTTCAGCAATTTATACTAATAGATGGAAACATACTAGTATACTTTTGTACAACCCTGTAGTTTACCTAGTACCTTTATTACACGCCACTTATTAGCTAAAGTTTAATTCAAAGTAAAACATTCTTAAAACTACTGGAATCAAATTTCCAGGAATTATCATTTATAGACGGCCATGTATCCAACTCTTTGCGTGACCCTGTATATCCTTTTATCTATGTTCTACAAACATTTCTTAGTAAAGTAAATGCAGTTCAGCGTAAAAATGCATAACTCATTTAAAAACCACCTTTAAGCAATGTGCAATCATACCCAGTAACCATTTCAAATTATTTTGTGTAGCCCTGTATATGAATTACAGCATTTATACACACCATATACAATGTACAAATATAGTGAAATATAAAAGCACATAACATAATAAAAAATGCATTTCCAGCAATCATCGCTACTGTATAGTACTTCGGATACAATATAGTATCTGAAATATTTTGTGTGCCCCTGCAAATGCTATGCACTTCGTATTATACATGAAATATGTTATAGTAAACCTCATCGACGTATATCAATTTGATTATACGTGAAATAATTTAACATAATTAATATACGCCGGAAAATATTCCCTCCACCCTATATCATTATGTAACGGAATTCTCTTGTGTTTCCCTGTAAATGAATAATAACTATTCTTTGCACCGCATATTCTATAGAATGCATATTTTAGTGCACTTGATAAATGCATATCAATTTTATTATGTTTGAAAGCATGTAACATCATTAAAAATCATTTTAAACGATTTTCCCCATAGGCCGTAATGTAACGGAAAACTTTTGACTGTCCCTGTAAATGAACTAAGCATACTACGAACTTCATTTGAAATAGGGTTCGTGCTATGGTAGAGGTCACTAACATCAAAAGTTTCAGAAAGATCCGAGTATATTTACCAGTGTTTGAGCGCGGACAGACGGACAGACAAACCGAAGTCATAAACACATTTCAACTTTATTGGAAAGTGTTAAAAATAAATAAAAATAACGCAGCTTGGAGTGAATCTCTCGAGCGTGCACTAAAGAGATATATTGTACCATTTGGATGAAACAAGCTTTTTTTTTCCTGAATAGGAAAAATTGAATGGAACGTCTCGAGTATAATCAGAAATATTGCTGACAACATTTTCGGTTTTTTAAGATCATGGAAAACGAGAAATTTTGTAAAAATAAAATTTAAATAAGTAAGAAAAATCATGCGTGCAGCATAGATTATGAAACACTTTCCAACACTCCCTGAAAGTTTTAACGAAATTTTGTTACTTAGGGAAATAAGGTAAATAAGATAACCAAGTAAACATTTAAAAATCTGTTTTCAGTAATTACCGCCCATATCCAAATATGTATTCCAATTCTTTTGATTAGCCCTGTATTCGATCTGTATGTTGATATATATTCTATATAATGGGAAAATTCAATTTAGCAAGATAATGCATAACAGGTTGAAATTCATCTTTCAGCAATTTATACTAATAGATGGAAACATACTTGAATACTTTTGTACAGCCCTGTAGTTTACTTAGTACCTTTATTACATGCCACTATTTAGCTGAAATTTAATTCAAACTAAAACACGCTTAAAACTACTGCAATTACATTTCCAGAAATTATCACTCATAGACGGCCATGTATCCAACCCTTTGCGTGGCCCTGTATATCATTTTATCTATATTCTACAAATATTTCTTAGTACACTAAATTCAGTTCAGTGTAAAAATGCATAACTCCTTTAAAACCCACCTTTAAGCAATTTATGCTCATACTCAGTAACCTTTACGAATTCATTTCTGTAGCTCTGTATATGAACTATAGCATTTATACGCACTTTATAGTATGCATAAATATAGTGAACAAGTAGGTAAGTATGATCAAAGATCGCACAGAGGGTTTCGTTTAATATTCCTTTCAAAACGCTTTATCCTTTTGAAAAATCTGTTAGTTCCACATTTCGCAACCAGGAACAAACATCTATCGGAACGAAACTCCATTTTATATACTATCCGTAGATATATTAGTCGAGGGGTTTGGGCGGATAGCACCCGAGATAAGTAGGCGCCCCGGGCGGTAAAAAGTGGAACTAAAATATGTAAGGCTATGGTGAATAATATGAACGAATGATCAAAGGGGTGTCCGTAAAAGTTGGAAAAGTGCTCCCCGGGTGAAAAGGGCGGAGGTTAGAAAAATTGCTGAAAATACACAAGTTAAAGCCCGGAGAAGTAAATAATATAAGACTTTTTGAAAATTTTATAATTTGCCGTGTGGTCTGAGGTATCCAGCTATACGTATGCAAAAATTCATGTCTCCATCTTAATTAGGGGCTCTCTTAAAAAAATTGCTTAAAATACATATGTGGTAGCTCAAAGGGTTAAACGTAAGACTTTTTCAAGATTTTATGATTTGTCGCCTGGCTTCAGGTGTTCTGCTATAAGTATGCAAAATTTCAAATCTCCAATTTAAAAAGGGGCTCAGTTAGAAAGAATTGCTTAAAATACGCATGTGGGAGCCCAAAGGGTTAAATGTACGATTTTTTCAAAATTTTATAATTTGTCGTATGATATGTGGCGTTCAGCTATAAGTATCAAAATTTCACGCCTCCAACCTAAATAAGGAATCACTTAGAAAGAATACACATGTGGGAGCTCAAAGGCTTAAATGTACGGCCTTTTTCAAATTTTATGGTTTGTCATTTGATGCGAGGTGTTCAGCTATAAGTATGCAAAATTTCACGCCTCGAACCTAAATAGGGGACCACTTAGAAAGAATTGTTTAAAATACACATGTGGGAGCCCAAAGAGTTAAATGTACGATTTTTTCAAAATTTTATGATTTGTCGTTTGATGTGAGGTATTCAGCTATAACTATGCCAAATTTCACGCCTCCAACCTAATTAGGGACTCTCTTAGAAAGAATTGTTTAAAATACATATGTGGGAGCCCAAAGGGTTAAATAAGCGAATTTTTCAAAATTTTATGATTTTTCTTTTGATGTGAGGTGTTCAGCTATAAGTATGTGAAATTTCACGACTCCAACCTAATAAGGGCCTCACTTAGAAAGAATTGTTTAAAATACACATGTGTGAGCCCAAAGGGTTAAATGTACGACTTTTTCAAAATTTTATGATTTCTGGTATGATGTGTGGTGTTCAGCTATAAGTATGCAATATTTCAAGTCTCCAACATGTATAGTTTCCGAGAACGTGCTCTGTGACAGACGGACAGACAGACAGACAGAGGAGCGAGACGAATAGGGTTTCGTCAGATGAACGAAACCCTAAAAAAGCGCATATCATAATTAAAAATGCAATCATTACTAATATACAGTAATTCGGATACAATATAGTATCTGAAATCTTTTCAAATATACGCAAACAATTTCCCCTATACCATTATGAACGGAATTCTTCTGTGTAGCCCTGTAAATGAACAATAACTATTTTTTGCATCGCATATTCAACAGAATTCATATTTTAGTGGGCTTCATAAATAAATATCAATTTTACTATGTTTGAAAGAGTGTAACACCATTATAAATCATTTGAAACGATTTTTTCCCATTGGCCGTAATGTAACGGAAAACTTTTGACTGTCTCTGTAAATGAACTAAACATGCTACAAACTTCATTTGCAATAGGGATCGTGATATGGTAGAGGTCCCGAACCTCCAAAATTTTCAGAACGATCCGAGTACATTTACGAGAGTTAGAGCGCGGCCAGACGGCCAGACGGACAGATGGACAGAGAAACCGAAGTCATAAACACTTTTCAACTTTGTTGGAAATTGTTAAAAAGTGCATATAAGTGAATAACATTTCAGTAAATTCTTTATCTCAGATGAATTAATTACGTTTATTTAACTCGAAATAATTACGCATAAACTGCGATCGTTCAGGGAAGATAATCGACTGATTTTTTCTTGCTTTTTTTCTTTAATCGAAATTTTCGGGCGATTAGTAATAATCGAAATATTCTATTGTTTCACTCAAGGGATGGTACAACACTGAAAAAGTAGCAAAAAACTAGTCGTAGGCTCTTTTTCGCATTTGTAGGCAGATATGATTATTTTAATTTTCATAGCTGGTTGTCTTTCTTCCCCTCCTTCTCCATTTATTATCCATGGGTTAGTCCGCTGCCATCGAAATACTCAAAACCAGGGGACACGAGTTGTGACGTCATCACTAATGACGTCACGAGTTATGACGTCATCGACCGACTTCTCACTTGTGTTGGATTTCACACCGGAAAATTTTGAATAGCAATTTTATTTTATTTGTGGAATATCTATCTTATACTAATAAAAGAAAAAATCGCTCTGTCTGTCTGTCTGTCTGAGTGTGCGATGGCCAGCAAAATCTACGGAACGTACGAGGCTCAAAATTTTTTTGAAGCTAGCCCAAAGTGTCTCATGATGCACCATAGCTTCAGAATTTTAATATTCTAATTAACAGCTGAGTTATTAATAATCAACCGTCACTCACTTTGATTAAAAATCCATTTCGGAATGGAAAATCTCTGACGCATGCGCTGAAGGCACTGATACGCAAATGAAGAACGAAAAAAAAAAATATTTCGGCGGTATTTTGTCATTATGTATTAACTAACATCGTCCAAACAGCTTAGTAAAGTTTAAAACGGAAGACATGTTCTGAAAGATTGTGCTCTTACGTCTCAAATGCTGCTATCAGTTAAAAAATATATCACAATTAACCCCCTGAAAAAAAAAGTTAAAAAAGGATAGTTTTTCTGAAAAACGTTTTTCTCCCTTATTGCAACACCTCCCCAGGATGCAAGTTTAATGGTACTGACGAGTCAAATATATGATTATAAAGCTGAATCCTTCTTCAAAACGATGGTGTAATTGTTTTTTAAAAATTTGAATTTTAACCCTTTTAAATACACCGCCCAATGCAGGTCACTTTCCGCCTCATAAAGATGATTTACATTTCGGTTAAATGTTTATCCTCTAAAATATGCATATTTTTTGTATGAAATTTTAAAAAGGGCTTCGTTTTAGTAATATTTACGATCCATTAAAATTTCAGAGAATTCGGACAACAATAATCATTTATTTTATTATGCTAATGAAACTGACGCGACGCTGAAAAAAAATAAAGGCAGAAACTATTTACGTTCCGATATGGAACGTTAATTTACGAAACTTTTCGTATCAGTTGTGGCGTAGTGGCTTAACCCCTTGGTTTTCTGTACGAAAAGGCCCAGGTTCGAAGCTAGGTAGGGCAAAATTAAAATTTGAATTAGTAGATTTTTTTCTATTTTAAGGATTTTATTTTTCTTTGAAGGGTATCTAAAGTGAAAGAATATTCCGAGGATTCCGTTATAAACAGGCTTTACTCTATTAGAAAATAAACTTGCTGGATAGTACCTTTTTTAATCCCTTGGGGACGAGCGACACGTATACGTGCCGCATGAAGCTCTCAAAATCCTTGTTTTTTCCTCACCAGTAAAATTTTACTGTAAAATTTGCAATATTTAATCAGCGCATTATCTCGATACAACAAGACACAAATTTCTGTTTTTACAAAACGGTGACAAAAGATTAAAAATTTCGCAAAAGGCTCCCGTCCCGAAGGGTTAAAAATTTACATAGTATATTTGCTTGCAGTTTTATTATTTCTTTTTCAGTATTACAGTTTCGGATGCATTTGTAATTACTTTTTCTTCTAAAGATTTTAAATAAAAATTTAAAAAATTAAAAACATAATTAAATTTTAATTGAGTTCACAAATTAATTTTGAATAAAAGAGTTTAAAACGTGAGATAAATAAAAATTCAAACTTTCCAACTGAACATGAGTCGAGCCCTGGTAATTTGTAAAGTCTCTACCTCCTCCCCCGCCCCATTCTGTACCGACCTGCGATACAAATTTCCGGTTTATTTAAGAATGTTATTATGGACTTCTCAGTGCATAATTTTAAAGTTGAGTCTTAGAATCTTCTTCCCAGACCAATACCCTCATATTTTTATTGAGGTCCCAGGGCCCTTTTTCAAACAATTACCTTCTTTTGGTGCATTTCTTTAAAATATTATTTTAACGAATAATTCATATTATTCCCTATGCTTAATTTTAACTAATTGAAGATCTAAAGCGCTAAGTACTAAGACATTTTAACATGTTTCATGTTAGGGCCCTGTTTTTAATTATCAATTGCCCCATTTGAGCCCCCTTTTACAGCTCCTTTAAAAATGGTCCAATTCAGAAGCTTTTTTTTCTAACAACTTCTTAGGACTTCCAGACACTATATGAGAAACAAAAAAAAAAAAAAAAATTCTCAGGCTTCAGCTACCACCAATTTTGAATATTGATCGCCTTCTTGGGGGCCCTTGGTGCAGCTTCTTTAAAAATTTTCCGAATTGCTTGCAATTTTCTTTAACATAGTTGTAGCGTCTTCCGATTACTTTAAAAGCTAATAACAATATCTTTATGCCCAACTACATGCCAGTTATGTCCTTGGCCCCCCTTGAAGTTGTTGCACCACTCTGGCCACCAGGGCCCGGTCTTTCTTTATACCTCAGTTACCACTTTTTTCGAACATTAATTTCCTTTTTTAGCATCAACTTACGTTTACTCACTACAGCCGTACTTTAAAAATCGCGTTAATTTAAAGGTAACTTTAGAAAATGGATTTCATCCGTTTAATATATATCGTGTTAATGTTAAAAGTAATTCACGCAATTTACAAGGGGAGAGGTCATCTTCCACCGCTTGGGGGCGCATTCTTTCCTCCGATTCTAAGAACCTAATTTCAACGGGATTTGGTTCATTCAACTTAGATTACAACTACAACTACTTTCTGTATTATGAAATTTTATCTTAGACTTCAGTTACCAACATTTTTTAACATTCATGATGCATTCTTTTTTTTCGATTCTATGCGCTTGATTACTACGAGGTTTGGCTTACTCAACTTGGTTTTCGATTGTCTCCGGCATGTGCGGCGCACTTCCGGTACATGCTGCCTTATGTAGCGTGGACCCAGGTTACAGGTTCGTTCGGAAATAAGTTTGTTGGGAACGCACTAGACGATGCGGAAGGCAATGGGTCTTCCAAAATTAGGTTCATTTAAAAGAATTTCAAAAGATATAAAATCATAGAAACTTGAGTTTTGTTTAAGGTTATTATTTACGGACCACGGGCAACGCCGGGTGGGTCTGCTAGTCATCTTATAAAACAATAATAACTATTTAATCTTACTGGTGAGAATTTGGAATCCCCCATTAAAAATCAACCAGATGCTGGCAACACTGTGGCATTCGCATATGGCTAAATGTTTATTTACCGATTTTGAATTCTCACCAGTAAGTTTCAATAGTTATTGTTTTATAAGATGATAGATATTCCACAACTGAAGTAAAAGAAAACTGCCATTCAAAATTTTCCGGTGTGAATTTTAACACTAATGAGAACTCTGTCTATTAATGATGATGTCACAACTCGTGTCCTCTGGCCTTGATTATTTCGATGGCAGCGGTTAGCCCATGTGTATCTCTGACAAGTAAAGGTGCTATAGATATAGCGCCTAGAATATATAGTGTGGAAATTGGCTATCCTGTAATACTTAAAAAAGTGCTAAAACATTGTATACCTTAAATTGCAACGATGCTGCTGAAATATACAAATCGCAGCGACATCTGCAGGATATTTTGTACAACTGCAAGATATTGCTAGTCTATACAATGTAATACGAAAATCCCGCAGATGTCGCTGCGATCGACACTTGGGATTTTAGTAGTATCATCGAACATTTAAGGGATACAAATTTTTAGCGTTGTTTGGATAGCATATTTCCACACTAGGTATTCTAGACGCTGTACTATAGTCTGTGGTGGCGAATTTCGATTTTTATAGCTCATTTGATTCGTTTCATCGACTTAAGTCATTTGTTACCTCGCATATCGGGACAATGTGTGATTACAAAGATTTTTGCTCGTAATTCGGGAAAAAGTATTGACAGGATTAACAAAACTCTAGACGAGGACATCATAACTTGCGAAAACCTGCCTGTCAAGTAGCATACGAATATTTTATCGGCAATTACAAATTCTTATAATAACAACAATAATATAAGGGTCAATCCATTTCAAGTGGTCCAGAAAATGTCATATTCGTTGCACGACCAATTTTAAAAAATCTGAAATTTTTTGTACAACAAACCTAACATGATGGAAGTTCAAAATGACTATTATTTTAATTTTATTAATTTTTGTTTGTGCATGGCGGCCATCTTTGTTTCATCGTCTGCAGCAATTTTCTCACAAAAAGGGTTTACGAAATTGTAAATAATTCATCGGTTATTTATCCATTTCAAGTGCGGATTAAAGCAATTTGTACAGAATACATTGGGCTAAAAATCTGGTAATGGAGTAGTTTCCGAAACTAACTGCTTATTGGTAAAATGTAAGCATAAAATTTCAGCTTTTTTTCAAAATTTGTCCGTTTACAAGAGGAAATTTTTCTAGCAATGAAAACTGTCAACATGACATAATTTTTTTTACAAATAGGCCGAAAGTACTTGTACTCACACGCCGAGTTCCAGATCTGGGACTTGCTTTCTCTTCGCTAAAAAAATCAAAAATATTTCAAAAGTAACAAAAATCGCACTTTTCAGGGCTTTGATATCTCTGGTGGGGCACGAGATAATAATCTGAAATTTTTTTAATAAGAGTATTGTATGGTAGTGTTATGCACAAGAAATTTCAGGATGGAGATTTGACTACAAGCTGAGATATGGCAAGGGCAACACGTCAAAACAATACTGCCAAACTATTGTTTTGTTGTAGTCACAGCTAAGTATTTATCTCAGAGTGTCATTTAAATTTATGTTTTAGATTATCTTTAAATAATAGTAACAGAAAATAAATCTCTTGCAATTAATTTAAAAAATAATTATGCCTAAGGCTTACATTTTGTATGGTTTCAGTATTTTTTGTTGTAATTTTAGTTACTAAAAGAATCCTCAGCACTTTTACATATATATATATATAATATATATATAGAAGACCTGGGACAAAAACAGAATAGGGAAAGAGAAAAGCTGTTAATGTTGGCATACCTGTTGAGACATGATCAAACGTGTCAAAACACATTCCTGCTAGTTGGTTTAAAAACCACAATTTTAATGCTGCTTGCCAGTCCCTGAAACTTGTTCCTACCATAAGTATGTTCCTGTAAATGAAACATTATGTGATGTTACCATGCATCAGCCTCAAGTAATTTTGAGAAAGTAAAGATACCCAAAGCCTTTTCAAAAAGTGTACTGCAGAAAAATCACATTTTTTCATAAGAGGTAAGCTTGGAATTATTAATGAATTGAGACTTGCACATAGTGATTTCAAAGTATATTTCTATGAGCCAGCAGGGCCAAGATCTTAAATCAAGTTATCAAGAGATGGCAAGACTTGGTTCCTACAAATAAAATTTTGAGAAAGATCAAAATTGTGGTTTTTGAATCAAAAAGCAAGCATGTGTTTTGACACGTTTGATCATGTCTCAACAAGTATGACAACATTAACTGTTTTTCTTTTTCCCTATGTTTTTTTTTTTATCAGGTCTTGTATAAAAATGTTTTTTTTCTTTATGTAAAAGTGCTGAGGTTTCTTTTAGTTACTAAAATTACTTACAACAAAAATTACTGAAACCATACAAAATGTATGGCCTTAGGCATAATTATATTTTTTTATTAATTGCTAAGCTTTGCAAAGGGCTTTATTTTCTGTTACTATTATTTAAAGATAATAAAAAACATAAATTTAAATGACACTTTTAGTTAAATACTTAGCTGTGACTGCAACAAAACAATAGTTTGGCAGTATTGTTTTGACATGTTTCCCCTGCCATATCTCAGCTTGTAGTCAAATCTCCATCTTGAAATTTCTTGTGCATAACACTACCATACCAAAAATTTCCTCTTGTAAACGGACAAATTTTGGAGAAAAACGGAAACTTTATGCTTAAATTTTCCCAATAAGCAATTAGTTTCGGAAACTACTCCATTACCAGATTTTTAGCCCAATGTACTCTGTACAAATTGCTTTAATCCGCACTTGAATTGGCTAAATAAACGATGAATTACTTACAATTCCGTAAACCCTTCTTGTGAGAAAATTGCTGCAGACGATGAAACAAAGATGGCCGCCATGCACAAACAAAAATTAATAAAATTAGAATAATAGTCATTTTGAACTTCCATCATGTTAGGGTTGTTGTACAAAAAATTTCAGATTTTTTAAAAATGGTCGAGCAACCAGTGCTGGACCACTTGAAATGGATTGACCCATAACCTTATAGTGGTTATTGGCAATGTATGGCACTGTAAAAACAATTAGTAAACATAAATCACACTTATATCTTTTAAGACATCTGTTATTCAATGAACGAAATTTTGAACTTTGACCAAGCCCCCTATCATTGTAAAAACACAATAGCCGATAAGCGAGGTATAAAATTACTAAGATCGACTAGACGAATCGAATGAGCAATAAAAATCAAAATTCGTCACCACAGACTATAGTTAGTACCTTTACTTGTCAGTGCAAGCTGCCCTTTTCCTCGTGTAAGTTTTGAATGAATTAGCCTGTTCGAGAGCAACTACTACCGGTGAAAAAATTATACGTGTGTGTGTGTGTGTGTGGGGGGGGGGTAATGTAGAGGAAGCTACAGATTGTATATCTGTAAGGTTCAAAACTTACAAAATGAAATGTCGTCATGTATCACAAACATAGATACATATGCCAGTAACGCAAGGTTAATCCCTTAAATCTCGCTCCCGTCATATCCCTGTGTCTTTTACTCAAATTGTTTGATTCCCACCAGTTTTATAAAATAGTGAAATTGGCTTTATTTTAGTATCGTTTTTCCTGTCATTAAATAAGGTGAATATTTCTTTTTCATAAAAGTGGTGCCAATAAGCAATTTGATTTTTTCAACCGTAATTTATTTCGAGCGTTAAGGGGTTAATGTATGTGTTGAATATTTTTTCATAAACATGCATAGTCTAAATGGAGTTGCTACTCTAAATATTAGAATCTAGCGAGCAGTTAGGTTTTTAATTGATATTTTCGTGTCAGATTCCAAATAATCTCTGTAATTTACGATAAACCAGAGTGGGTATAAATATGTCGAATTAAGTCGAAATTACATCAAATAAAATATGATATCATAATTCATGGGGATCATATCTAGTTTTGCCAGGTTTACCGCGTAAACCTGCTTCAAACGTTTCAAACGCTCTGGCCACCAGTATTTTAAAGTAATTTTCTTTGCCTTATCTAATGGCGAAATAAACTGCGAGAAATTAGTGGTGTTCAGAGAATTTGGAGTCCTGATTTCTTTACGAGGCACTGGGAAGTAATTATCCCAATTAAAACTAATCACCAAATGCCTTGTTGGTACCAAAGTTTTTCAATAAAACTTTGTTTTTACAGCGTATCCTTGCGAATAGCATTTTATTACCTTCAGATTTATTTGTTATTAAATTCTGGTGACATTGTATAATTTCAACATTTTAGCAACATAATTAAAATACCTTATAAAGCAGGGGTGTCAAACTGTGGTCCGCCGGATACCACTAAAATTTTACAGTTATCTTTGCCTTATCTAATCGTCGAATTGCTGCGATTCAACTTGTCGACTATTTCTTTAAAATTTTAGTGGTATCCGACGAGCCACAGTTTGACACCCCTGTTATAAAGGGTTAAAATAATAAGGACGCATTGTTAAGGCAAATTTTGTCAATTTAGCGTAGTTGTTTTAAAAAATCTACCAGAATTTTCCAATAGTAATTTTCACTTTATTTAATGAACAAGCGATAACATTTTTAAATAATAATACTATAATAAGAATATGTTTATATATATTTTTAATAATACATAAATCAAATATTACTCCTTGTAAATATTAGTAGGTGTTTTGAATAAAACAAATTAGTAATACGAAAATAGTGAGGTTTTATTCTAGTCTCCGATCAATAATGTGTCAATATCCAGAAATAAAAATTATACTATTTCTTGAAAAAAAAATACATAAAATAATTGGAAACTGTTAAATTTTCAACAAACTAAAATTTAGCGGATTTGATTATTCGGGTGTGTACTAATATTTCTAAATAGTTATATTCGCCTTTAATAACACGTTAAAAAATTATGATTATTACAATTCAGAAATAGTGGCAAATTTTCGAATAAAATAATTCGCTAACTTGACAACTCTAAATGTGTGAAAAGTAACGAGGGGATGGGGATACAGATGATGACTACTCCCACAGCTTCTCTTCCATAGCTCAATTTTCAGAAAGAAAGGAAAGGTTGCGTTTGGAAAGGAAAAGTACTCTTTCTCATTCTAAAGCAATAAAATGTGATTTTTAACAAAAGGACGGGAGATTCAACAATCGAATTAAACAATGAAAAGGAAATAAGGGGATTAGATCGAACTTAAAGTAAAATTCTCGCTCATGCAGTATGTCCAGAAGTTTCCTTGTAAAGCCCTTAAAGCTGAAAAACGCTGCGTGACAACAAGAAAAGACGTCGACACTGAAAATAGTTCAGTGATACATCTATCTGGACTTTAAGTCTGCTGCAAAATTCATAAAAAAATTCCAGTATTTATAACTTAGTAGCAGGCTTCGCCCGCTACGCTGGTCGTTTTTTGCAATTGAACCACGAATTAAACTAAGTATAGTGTGAATTTAACCCCTTAATTCTAGCTCCCGTGATAGTCACGGGCTGTGTCTTTTATTCAGATTCTTTGATTCCCACCAGCTTCATAAATTAGTGTAATTGGCTTTGTTATGGTATCATTTCACCTGTCATTAAATAAGAAGAATATTTCTTTTTCAAAAAGTGGTGCCAATAAGCAATTTGAATTTTTAAAACGTAATTTGATGTGACCGTTAAGGGGTTAAAGCTTGATACGGACCTTTATTTGGGAATGTTCTTTCGGACTGCTGATAACGATATGAACGCCATTGCACACTATTATATTTTCTAATGTGTCAAGCAAAATTTGAGCTGTTAAGGACTAACTCTTATAGTAGATCATTTAAAATATGATTTGGTAAAGAACAATGCAACGATTTGTAATATACTAAAAACTGAAAAATTATCTATCATGTCGTCCAGGATGAAATTTGTAGAGAAAGAGGCAAAGTTAGTTAATTTGAAATATAAGGAACTATTTTATTTAAACTTAAGGAAAGACTTCATAGGCACTCTGAGATAGGTTAGACTCAATGGTGACCTTTTTTTCGTCATTATTAACCCTTGATTCTGTGCGACCGCTTGGCTCATTTGTGAGTTCAAAGTTACCTGTACGAAATTTGGTGAACCAATTTGATACTACACGCTGCGTAGTAACACTAAAGCCAAATACACTATTAATGTTTTGCGCGGTCTGCAATGCCACAATTTCACGTAAGAACTCATACTTCACAATAGTGCGAATTTCTGACGTTCCACTTTCAACAAAATTAATTAAAATATTTTTTTTAAATATTTTTCAGAGCTTACAATGAGTACTTTAAACAGGCGAGATGTATAACTTTCCAACAACACCACCACCAACAAAACAAAGTGTTAAAACAGTGGTTCCCAACCTTCTATTGGCCACGCCCCACCAAAGCATCCGTAAAGTCACTGTGTCCTCCCCACCCTAATATTTAAATTATGTCTCATTTTTAAAAAATGAACTCTATTCACACGGTGGAAGTGTAATAGAGCCTTAATAAACACTATTCATTTCATATTTTTTAACTTATCAAAGAGGTGAATCTTCTACCACAAATGTGTTTTTAACATAATTTTATAAATGCAATCAGATTATACATCTTTGCCTACATGCCAAAACGAGTTATGTTGCACTTTTCCAATTTAACTCAATGTTAAAGAAAAGTGTTATACCTTCTGCATTTTTATCTTCCCAAGTAACTTAAATAAACACTTACATTTAACGTTAAAACTGACAAATTCATACATTTTATAATACATTATTGTAGCTTATTAACAGTTTGCGGAAAAGCTTTGGACACTGACTTTCCTTTATATGTATAACACAATACACAAGAAATATTTTAATATTCGCATATTTATCAAATTAAGTAGCCATTATTTTGCATAACACATTCTCGCTGTTTTCCCTTTCCCAATATCGATAATTGTATTAGCGAATAGAAGTAGAAAACTCATTTAATAAATATTCAAAAACGTTACGAAAAATTTTAAAATTGTCCACCAGAAAAATGATAGTGAGTTTTAATACTTTAAAAGATATCAAAAAATTTACGAGAATTGTTCGCATAATTATTCTAGCGTTTAATCCATTTTAAAATTTCGATACAGAACATTTTAAAAATTCAATAAAAAACTGATTTATTAAATTTTGCTTGTTTTCCATTTATTTTTAGCCTACAACACTACTTATCCCAAAAAAGACAAAAGAAACTTATAGTGAATGAGTAAGTAAGAAATTTGGAACCTCCCCCCCCCTAGAAGGTCAAATTGCCCCCCGGTGGGGCGTACGCGTTACGTTGGGAACCGTTGCGTTAAAATATTAAGCCAATGTCAAATGAGACGCTGTTAAATTTGACAATATTATTAACTACAAATTTCATTCTTGACGACCTAATATTTAACAATTCAAGTCATATCAAAATTCGCCCAGTAGTACATGTTAAAAAGACTATCTTCCATAAATAGGTTCACCTGATTATAGAACATTTCTGTATAATTCTCCAACTAAGCAACGTAGAATATGTAATACAATAAATCTATCTATAAAAAATTACCTAACTATTAATGCAAGTCTACTCAAAATCTGTTCAGTATAACTTTTTAAAAAGACTGATTGTTCTCAATCGTCTTCAGCTGATAATAGAACTTTTTCCCATAATTCTATAACTACCGATGGAACGATATGAAATATAATATACTAAAATCATACCTGATAGATTATCAAACTAACAATTTAACTCTCATCAAAATCCGTCCTGCAATACATTTTCAACCCCTTGAGAGACGGTGGGATATATTTTATCCCACCTACGATTAATGAAGTTTTGCACCAGAAAATTTTCATGAAATTTTACTTCTCTAACTTTTGTGGAAAATAAGTCGTAAAATTGCTTTTTCTTAATTTGAAATAAATTTTTTCTAAATTTCCGGTGAGAATTGAGCATTACACAAACGAAATTACTTGCCCTCAAGGGGGTTAAAAGGCTAATCATTCATAATCGGATTCACACGATTATAGAACTTTCCCCCACAATTTTATTACTAAGCAACGTAGAACAACATGTATACAGTAAAACCTTCTCCGAAAAATTATCTAACTAGCCAAGTAAGTCCCATTAAATTCCATTGAACAGAAATCAGTTATAAGGAGCCTGAACAAAACTTCCATTTGTATTTTACATGTAATAGTTGCGTGGCAACCCGATGTGTTGCCTCCGAATTGCATGAGATCATTCGATTCTTTTAGGAAAATGAAATCCAATTTCATTGTAAATTTGGATAGCTATTATAGTATTATTTTTATTAAATGCAATATTTAAAATAATAAAATATATTTACAATTTAACACAAAATCTTTCCTAATAAAAATGCACATAGTCCATTACTTTATTTGCCAAAAGCTTTTCGTATTTCCAAGATTAGGCGTCTAATTTCGGAGCTGGTATGAATGAAGCCGTTTGAGTGAACTTGTACACCGTCCCCTAAATACTAGGCTTGAGCGCAGACACAAAAATGGCGGCTGATGAAGGCGGATTTTTTTCATGTGTGTACTGTCCCTTAAGAATTCCTACCATAATTTTTTTAAGTTTTTTCCGCTTCACTTTTCTGGGAATAAATAAGGTAGAGAAATCTTTTATAAAATACTGGTGTCTATATTTAAGGGACCGTACCTACGCTAAACAAAAAACCGCCTTCGGTAGCCGCCATTTTTGTGTCATTTTTGTGTCAGCGCTCAGGCCTAGTATTCAGGGGGCGGTGACTTGTACAAATATGACTTTGTTTTGGCGAATTTATTCAAAAGCACTTTATATTTATGAATTAAAATGAATGCTTAGAGAAATATAATTTTTCATGTTAAAACATTTTTTTTTTACGTCTCTGTGAAAAGTTTTAAACGTCATCATAAGGAAATACTTGAAAATCTTTTTTTCTACTTTAAATTTAAATGCTACGATAGATTTTTTTTTCTAGTCAATGGAGTTTGTTTCGATGTTCCAGTCTGCCGACGATTTTTTCTGTTATATCAGAAACTGGTTCCTGAAGGTTAAATATGCGAAAATAAGTTTGCATTTCTGGAAATTTTCTTGAATTATTTAATAAGCCATAATAAACCAGTCAATTAAGGTACAGTTTTCAAATAAATTGAATTTGAAAGTACATTTTTTCCCTAAATGACGGTGTAAAAATTAAAAATGTGCGATGTTTAGAAAAAAAAAAAAAAATGAAGTAGCAAAAATTGCAAAACCGAAATTTCATCGTGTTGCCATTCACAAAAGGACGTCAGCGTTACGCACGGACACGTTTGTCCTTTATAATATAGATAGATAGTAGGTGGGCGAAACTCCGTGCTCGAATTAGAGAAAGACGCTCTGCTTTTCTGAATAAATGGATTGAGGTCCTAGAATACTGTGTAAAAATGTATTTTTTGCAGTGCACATTACTCCACAGACATTCTTTAGCAAATATACCGGGTGTTTCAGAAAAAAAGTTACAGACTGTGGTTGAAGTAAAAATGTGAAAAACTGTCCATATAAAGATTACTAGCCTAATGATTACTAGCCTAAATACCGTATGCCCTAAAAGTTCCCGTACTCCAACCAGTGGTGGAAAATTGGCGCAGAGGAGGAGCCTATTGACACCACTAAATTTTAGTAGAATATTTCGTCTTATCTAATGACAGTTTTTATAATGATGAAGAATACTATAAAATATTAGTGGTGTCAATAGGCTCCTCCTCTGCGCCAATTTTCCACCAATGTCCAAATTAAGAACTCATTGTCCGTGATTTTATTTTTAAATACTAGGGGGGGGGGTTCCACCCCTCTGCCCGCTACGCTCCGCAACCCCCCACGTAATTGTTTCGCGTCTCCATTCTGGATCGCTTCGCGATCCCTTATTTTCTATGCATTCAATTTTTACAAGGTTTGTACATTATTAAGCCACGCCCCATTTCGTATGGACTCTGCTACCAGTGTTATTATAAAGATCATTTTCTTCTCTATTCATTAGCTAGCAGATCGTTTTTTATTTATGTGATTACTGGTGGTAGAGTTCTTACAAAATGGGGCGTCGCTTAATAGCGTGCGAACCCTGTTTTAGATTCCACTTGGTAAAAACGCGCTCCTCCCCAACTCCTGACAATTTTATCTCCTTATTCCCAAGCACATAATCATTAGAGCATACAGAGTTTCATAATTATAAAAATTATTATATATAAAATTATATATATATAGTGTTACGAATATTATAAATAGTGTTTGTGCTTAAAAATAATGTAAATAGCTCTATTAAGCTCTACTCATAAGCTAATATTAGTTTTTGTTGCATTGAAATATCTCAATTTGTTGATTTTCTGCAAGTAAGTAAACGCTATTTGAATTCAATGTAAGTCTATGGAAATTTTTGCGAAATATTGGAAATAGAGCCAAGTTAGCATCACTTTTGGCGATTAATTTTGGTCGCCAAATTTGGCGACGTTTTGGCGACACAGCCCCCCCCCCTCCTTGGTAACCCCCTTACAGCGTCAGAAAGTTTTGACCAATCAGATGCTTTTCCCGGTATCTACGCAGATTTTCATTGGACCTTTTCCAAATCGTTGCTTTTTTTTTATATGTAGAAGGATTACATTTTATCGTAGCTTACTATTGCATCGCCCCACCAGTGGCCGAGAGGTTCTGCTCTCGAAGCTGGTAGACGGGAGGTGCTGGGTTCGATCCCAATCGCGCCCGTAGGCCTAATCGTTCGGAGTTTTCGTGGTTTTCTTCGAACCTTGGATTTCCAAGCGTTAATACGGGTTAGGTTCCCTTAGAAAGACTCTCACGAAGGGCACTCCCCCCCTGGGCCCATATCCCTCGTGCAGATAATTGGCCGTCATAAATACAACCAACCAACCTTACTATTGCATCAATTCCTAAGTTTTCATCGTTTCGTTCTTTTCTCGCTCAATTGGTGCGAGAATAAAGTTCTATGTTATTTGTTCTTCATAGTGAAATGATTTCCTCACGCTTTCAGAGAATTGCGCTGTTCGAAACTTATATTGAATGTAAATTGCATGAAAGTTGCAAAGATGTTTGGCGAAATAAATATCCGAATGATGCAAAACCAAGTAAAGATACGCTATATCGGCTCGTTCGACGATTTTGTAATACAGTTTCGGCAAAGGAGTGAAAGGCCGAACCATTACTCAAATGATACAAGAAGTCACTGCCATCATGTAAAAACGCGTTTTTACAAACATGCACAAACGTGTTCAGATTTGCCTCAGATTTGCCTAGTTTAAAGAGGTGGACATTTTGAAGAAAATTATTGAAATTGTAAGTTCAGTATATTTTCCTAAGTGATGTTAAACGTGTTTTTATCATTAGCATAAAAGTAATCGTTTTAAGGTTCGTTGTTTTGTGAATAATAAATACATATGTCGTAAGTACAGGAAATTTTAGGACACTCTGTATATGGTTACGATTCAAATTTAAAATTTCAATGCAATATTTACAATAAGTGTTTAAATTTATGACCTATAGCCTCCATTTTTGAGTACAAGAGTGCGCACATTTTTAACGCAATTTTCTAATGCAATTTTTTGCCTTGTTTTATTTGAGAAATATATTACACAGCCGGCGATTATAAATTCTGAGATTTAAACATTAAATAGAAATATTCTATTCAAAAATATTGGTTCCAGACCTTTTGGAAAAGCGAAGGAATTTATTCACATTTGCTTACTGCCCCACTGCTATTTTGTAGCGCTCACCTAAAATACCAGTGTAATATCGCGTTCACATTATGAAAGTTAACTTATTTAGCTTAACCTTTTTGAACCCGGCAACTCGGAGTTCGGCTTCACAAATGGAGTTATGAATAAAGAGGAGGAGACAATAAGTGTACAGTCTACCAGTTGCGAGTGAAGTAACTGAGGAGGTTGTCACAAGATGGCGGCTGCTTTTTAAAAATCGGATCTACAGTTTCTGAATAACTCCGGAGCAAACTTCCCACCAGTAAAATTGAATAGAAAATTTTGTCTTATTTAAGCGTCTTAGTCACGAAAATATCTTCTCACAAATATGGTAAAAACTTCTATTTATTTTTACTGGTGTCAGTTTGCTTGGTACAACAGTCAGTTTTTTCACCGGTTGTCACAATATGGCGGAAACGCAGGGCCTGACTACTTCAAAAGTAAACTTCCACCAATAGAAAGGGAAATCTGTTTCTCCTGTTATTTATGGCTGAAATTTAGCATTAATAAGGCCTTTAAAAACAGAGAAACTTTCTATATAAATTTACTGGTATAAGTTTCCACCGGATGTAATCATCCCATAGGTGCCAAGTTGCGACTAATCCTCCGTAATATGTGGGTTAATTTAACCCTGGTTTAATACATTTCGTACCGGAATTTTTTTTTTTCAGAGATGAAATTAAATACGTTCCACGTAGGAAACTGGAATTAAATAAATAAAGATTCATCGAATAATTGTTCTGGTTCGAAACTTCGTTAAACTGGGTTAAATTAATCCCCGCATTACGGAAGATTAGTGCGAGCTTGGCACCTCTGTCATCCATTGCGAAAGCGGTTACAGTTGAAGCTTCACTATTTTAAGCATATGCCATTTCCTCTTTATTAATAGTTCCATGGCTTCACACGTACACATTGTCAAATGTTTTAACCCCTTAATTCTCGCTCCCGTCATATTCTCGGGCTGTGTCTTTTACTCAAATTGTTTGATTCCCACCAGTTTTGTAAAATAGTGAAATTGGCTATAATTAAGTATCGTTTTTCCTGTCATTAAATAAGGTGAATACTTCTTTTTCATAAAAGTGGTGCCAATAAGCAATTTGAATTATTCAACCGTAATTTAATTCGAGCGTTAAGGGGTTAACCCTTTGAACGGCGGAGCGATATATTATATCCTACCTAATTTTAAGGAAGATTTTTACCAGAAACTTTCAATCGAATTTTGCTTTTATGAATTTGGTGGAAAAAAGTTGTGAAACTGCATTTTCATATTTTGAAATAAAGATTTTCGAACATTCCGGTGTGAATTAAACTTTACAGAAATAAATTACTTTCCCTGAAGGGATTACGAGGCAACTTTAGCGCATGGAACTAAGAATAAAAAGCAATTGCATATCCTCTAAATGTTGAAGCTTCAACCGTAACCGGTTCCGCAGTGCCTCATTTCCGCCGGGGAAAACTTCCACTCAGGGCTCCCAGATTGGCCTGCATTTTTATTAAAAAAATCCGAATTCTTGCCGGAAATTAAAAAGTAATATTTTTTTCTTTATTTAATAACATAAATTTTATGATTACATAAAGGAAAGATTCGTCTATCAAAATTTCAGTATGAATGTGAAATTTCAAAATAAAAATGGAAGCCAAACTGGCAACCCTGCTTCCACCAATAAGCTTGAATGGAACATTTTTCCTTTTTTAATTCCTTTTCGCGCATGATTTCAGCCATAATTATGGCCAAAACAAGATATTTAATTTTACTGGTGGAAGTTTACTTCGGCGGTAGTCAGGCGTTTCCTCCATATTGTGAAATCTAAACAACCTCCTGTTAGCGTCAGTGAGTGAGATTAAAATGCCCATGCCAACTTCCACCAGTATAAACGAATAGAACTGTTTAACACATTTGTGAGAGAAATTTTGTGTGGATAAGCCGCTAAAAAGAGGCGAAATTTGCTATTTAAAATTTACTGGTGGAAGTTTATTTCAGCGGTAGGAAACTGTTGATACTTTGTAAAAAATCCGCCGCCATCTTGTGACACACCCCTCAGTTACTTCACTCGTAACTGGTAGACTCTATACTGTATGTCTCTTCCTCTTTATTTATAACTCAATTTTTGTATTCCTATCTGCGCCACAAAAAATTGCTGCATCAATTTACAAACGTAACAGCTCTAAACAGCAAAAGTACCAAAGCGCCGCCTGTAGATAATACGCAAAACTATTCTTTCAGCATTGTTTTCCTTATTAAAATAATCTAATGTTTGTCTCTGAACTTCTATGAAAACTACATCTTGCTATTGCGTATACATGGTTCGTACGGGTACCGTTATTTCTACAGGAAAACTACTAGTATCTTTTTATTTTATTTTATACAAAAATAAATATAGGTTAAACGGGTAAAATTTCGCCTTCTTTTAAGAAGAGATTTCCTATAAGATAATTATGGTGCCGAAACATTTTCTGGTCTGCAAAATTAAAGGAGGCGTACGAACCATGGTATACTTTTCGAATTATTGAAATTTTATTTACTTTGTGAGTTTTGGATCATCCGGTATATTAATTGAATTATTCAAAACGACACCAGAAAAATAATATAGTGATTTAAAAAAGTTTTTCGCATTTGGAGGTCGTAAGCAGGACCATTTTCAGTAACATTACTGAATTAAATTGTGTTGGAAGAAGCTGTGGCTGTCAAAAGCCTCAGTCTAATGTAAGAAACAGAGTGTTAAATGTTAATCCTTTACAGGTGAATGTAAAAAATTAGCGATTTGGAAATTGCGCAGGTGGCATGGATCAATTAAGAAAGAGGAAATGACATATCCTTAAAATAGTGAATCTTCAACTGTAGCCGCTTTCGCAGGGTTCATTACTATGGCGGAAAACGTCCACCAGTAAATTTAAGTAGAAGATTTCTTTTTATTTAAACGTCTCATTAATGGAAAATTTCAATGAAAAGTAATGGCAAAAACTGATACACATTTTTACTGGTGGAAGTTTACTTTGGAGGTAGTAGTTCCGCCACATTGTCACAACCAAGACACCACACTGTCTGCGTCAGGGAAAAGATTATAATACTCGGGCAAACTGACACCAGTAAAAAGAAATAGAAAAAATTTACAATTTTTGTGAGAGAAATTTCCCATCAATAAAGTGCTTAAATAAGACGAAATTTTCTATTCAAGTTTACTGGTAGAAGTTTTCACTGGCAGTAATCAGAAACTGCGGATCCGCTAAAAAACAGCAACCATCTTGTGACAATCTCCTCAGTTACTTAACCCCTTCGGGACGGAAGCCTTTTACGAAATTTTTAATCTTTTGTCACCGTTTTTTGAAAACAGAAATTTGTGTCTTGTTGAATCGACAAAATGCGCTGATTAAATAAGGCAAATTTTACAGTAAAATTTTACTGGTGAGGAAAAACAAGGATTCTGAGCGCTTCATGCGGCACGTATACGTGTCGCTCGTCCCCAAGGGGTTAACTCGCAACTGCTAGACAATACACTATATGTGTCATCCTATTTATTCATAACTCTATTAGCTCTGGCTGTAATAATTGTGTTTTTGCACTCTTGATAAAGGAAAGAGAAACCAGAAAATTCACTCGGATAAATCATAAATAATATTCAAGACAAACAGTGTTTAATCGGAATGTGCTTGCACTCTATTTAGAAAACCCACGCTTCTGTAAAGTTAATGGGATGGATGGGCAATGGAGTTGTGAATAAAGAGGAAGAAACATATAGTGTATTTTCTACCAATTGCGAATGAAGTAACTGGGGAGGTTGCTACAAGAGGGAGGCTGTTATTTTTTAATCGGATCAACAGTTGCTGATTACTGACGAGGCAGTCTTTCACGTACAGTATATTAGATTAGAGAATTTCGTTTTATTTAACCCTAGAACTACCGGAAATTTTACTCAAGTTTTATAAAAACATTCTACACCAGAATTTTTACTTAAAACTATTTAATTTGTTTATTTAACTTATTATTGTCTGATTTATACATTTAGTTTGTTTTGAAGAAATTTCTGGTTTGAATAAATATTTTGAATGTACATGTCGGGTCCAATGGACCCGTCTGGTAGACGGAAGGTTAAGCGCATTATTCATGGAAAATTTCTCTCACAAATATGTTAAAACATTCTGCTTGTTTTTGCTGGTGTCAGTTTGGCCAGGTATTATCAACTTTTATATTAGATGTAAATTTCCAACTGGGCGAAAAATGTCCGGACCAGGTATCGAACCCGGGATCTCCTGGCTGAAGCCGCCAGTGCTCTGCCATCTGAGCTATCCCGGACGAATCCGGTGGAGCTTTTTCACCCAGCAAACCTTAATGATTATAGCATCTGGTCTGAAATTCAGCTCAACAGAATAAATCACAGGTAATGGAACTCCAGAAATCGCTGGATGCGTAAATACACTAGATTAAATTTAACACAATTATTCTAATTGGCAAATAAATCATATTAGATGTAAATTTCCAACTGGGCGAAAAAGCTCCACCAGATTCGTCCAGATAGCTCAGATGGCAGAGCACTGGCGGCTTCAGCCATGAGATCCCTGGTTCGATACCTGGTCCGGACATTTTTCGCCCAGTTGGAAATTTACATCTAATATGATTTATTTACCAATTAGTATGATTGTGTTAAAATTAATCTAGGTTATCAACTTTTCTCTGACACTGACGGGAAGTTGTCTAAGTTGCCACAATATGAAGGAAACGCAGAACTTGACCACTACCGAAGTAAACTTCCACCAGTAAAAATGAATATATGTTTTTGCAATTATTTATGACAGAAATGTTGCTTTAATAAGGCGTTTAAATAAGGAGAAAATTTCTATTCAAATTTACTGTTTGAAGTTGCCCCGGCGGTAATAGGCCTCTGCGAAAGAGGCTGTGGCTTTATATAAACGACAACTAATGGATCCTATGAATTATTTGTAGCTGGTATTTTGCCACAAGCTTCTGTGTTCAGAAATCGTCGAAGCAGACAAAAGTGTCGCTCATATGTGCGAACAAAATTAATTGTGGTACGATAGATACGGGTTAAGATAGAAACTCTTTGGTGAAAGATGTACCGAACCCATACTTGACAACCTTCATGTATTCTTCCGAAAAATGCGTTCTAATTTGACGCGGGATTAAAATGTTTCGAACCAGAAATGTGTTTTAGAAATAATTTTAAACAAGTTTTACAAAACACTGTAAATACCTTTAAACCTTTCCGGCGCAGAGTAGCTCTGTTTGTAAAATGATGAAACGATGGGCTGACACCAGAATTTGCAAACGAATTTATTTGAAAATAAAATCTGGTTTATTTTCCCGTACTCTATAAGAGGAGAATTTTATTTTTATATTCTATTTGCACCAGTCTATTTAAAAAATAAATGTTGTAGTAACTCTTGCACATGTTGTCAAAGTGCAAGTGAAAGTGTTCCTCAAAATAAAGGGTGCAAACCGAATATAATTCGTGTAAGAGATGCTGGTCCAGATGTCACGTGGGAAGTGACATAGGACCTATAAGGATGAAATAAGGACAAAATTTGCATTTTAAAATAATTGTATTTAAATATTAATACAGTACGAAATCTGTTTGTTGCACCTACATACTTGTTACCTTAAACAATATATCATAGAAACAAGACACATTATTAGAGAGGTTTATTAATTAAATTTTCTGGTTCCATGTTTGTTTTTGACTTGAAAAAATCGGAAGTTTGGTGTCTATGCATCTATGTTAGATGCATATGTAATATAACGACAACAGCAATTTCACTACTTAACTGATACATTTAGTTTTAGATTTATATGATATTATACCATGGAATCTCACGGATCTTACGGTCTTACATCCAGGCAAAAAAAAAAAAAAACAATAATTAGTTAATAAACGCCAAACATGTCGACTGGTAGTATACGATAAAGGGAAGAGTTGCATGCAATGAATATAATTACTTGAATCGAAATACATATAAAAAAATATGATAAAAGACTTCTGGTGCCGTGTTGCGGTTACATTCACTATAAAAATCTTGAATGTTTTTTCTTCTTTTTATTAACAAAAACTTAAACTTAACAATTAGTTAACAGTTAAAGAAGACTAAACTTAAATTCATTAAAGATTCTATCGAAAAAGCTCCATCTTCGAGATAAATTTATTCTAAAGTGAAAAACATAGTTTTCTCGCCAGTTCGGGTTATTACGTAACGGCGTGAGCGACAGCCATAAACTCCGCCCACAGTCATCATGTGATCCAATCAATTCTCTACATTGTACACTTAACCCTTTCAGGGGCGGTGGTTTCATAAAGATACCGCTTAATATTAATTCTTAAACGGTACAATGGCACCAGAATTTTGATAACATATTTTCCATGTAATGTGAAAGTGAAATATAGCGTTATTCTTATTTCCAATTAAATTTGTTGGCAAATTCCGGTGCCATTCATTTATTCAACACTTTAGCATTGAAAATGCTTTGCCCCTGAAAGGGTTAAGATGCAGAGATTCTAGAAAGAGAATTGTAAGAATTTTTTTTTTAACTTTCTCTTAACAATGTGTTACTTTCGACTATAATTTTATAGAGATACAACATTGTGCACACGTTCTTCTAAAGCATTCACTACTGTTGTACTCTCGGCTACAATTGTTCAGCGATACAAAAATGTCCACACCATCTTCCTGAGCGTTTACTCGTAAATTTAATCAGATAACTTTTCTTTTATATAGTATTATTGGTAACAATATTACCATTTAAGAGATTGAAAAAGAGCCGCAATATGCGTATGCTCTGGTCTTCCATGCTGCCCAAAGTGCTTTCTGTAGAAAAGAAAAATATGCTAGAGCTTGTCGATTGGTAGTATACGATAAAGGGAAGAGTTGTATGCAATGAATATAATTACTTGAATCGAAATACATATAAAAAATATGATAAAAGTCTTCTGGTGCCGTGTTGCGGTTACATTTACTATAAAAATCTTGAATGTTTTTTCTTCTTTTTATTAACACAAACATAAACTTAACAATTAGTTAACAGTTAAAGAAGACTAAACTTCAATTCATTAAAGATTCCATCGAAAAAGCTCCATTGTTGTAATGATATTTTACAACATCCCTTTTTATTCTATATTTTCAATTATGCAGAAATAATTTAATTATTTTTATTTATTTGATTATACTAACTATAAAGTATTACTCATTATTGTATTCCTTTCAAAATTATTAAAATAATAATTTAATATTTAGTATCATTTTAAAGCTTTCTATTATTCACATTAAAATCCAAAAGTTAAAATGTAATAAAATTAATAGGTAAGTTATTAAAGGCAAAAGTTAAAATGGAACCAGTTTTTTTTTTCTTAATTTGGTCACCCTGTTTACAAAAAAGTGACAGCTATTTGTCACGTTGGCTCCTCATTGTCATGGAGAAAATTCGAGAAGATGCTGGAAGGCCCACGAAAAGTCTGGTACACGGATGGCTATAACAGCCAATAAAAATAGAGTACGGGAGCCTTGTAACAAAGGGGGCTACGTGGGACGAGAGAGCATTTCCCGTCACTGATAACCAGGGTCCTTGGAAGAGAAAGTTATGGTCACGTAGTGAATCATTAAAAATGGAAGCCCTCGCCGGCAATGAGAATGCTGGACGGTACGGAGTCGCAGAGCAAAGGAGGTATCTGAGAGGATTTCATCAAGCCAGTATGATTGGGTGAGCCAAAATTTTATGACATTAATTAAAATAAATATATATGCATTTGCTGGTTCCTTTTATCCTTGTTCTGCTATATTTTATAAAATTTGAAAACTAAAATTTATTCGTGGACAATCCACTACATGTTGGTTTACTCTTCAAATATATATTTTAATTTTATGCTTACATTCATTAATCTAATTTAGAAAATGGATTTATTAGCGATAAGCAAATTTAAAATAAAAAATGTTAGCTTATAGCACATTCTCACCATTTTCCAATGGATAACATATTCTAACTTAATATACCTATGTAATAAAAAAAAAATAATCTTAATTAATGATTGAAAATCTAAAATGGAAATTGTTCGGTAATAATTGTTGTAAAAAAAATTATAAGGAAAATATACTGTTGTATGGGATTAAAATTTTACTATTAAAAGTATTGTTAAAAGTATACTTCTAGACTCTGTCAAATTTTTAAATGGAGTTTGTCATGTTTTATTTTGGGGAATCTCATGCTCTTCAATCCTTAAAAGATTTCATTTTACAGATAAGCTTAAGTTGAAAATTTTATTTTATTTTACAGGTACGCGCATTTAAGTTAAAATTTTTATTTCAGGTGCGCGCTTGGTTTCAGGAATGAATATTTAGTGTTTCGTATGATAATGTTGAAGAATGATATCGACAGATGTCTATTTATTTAAAATGAGTTGCTAAAATCATCATTTTCTTAAAATATAATTATATTTCACTTTATACCTCTCATAACTTCCAATTTTAATTTTAGAATGTTTTCTTTTCCTTTTCTTTCTTGTCTACTCTTTTTTAAACTTCTCATGGTTCATTTTACGCATTTATTTAATTGAGTACTCGAAATAATTCAGTAAGATAGAGAGTACGTTAAATAATGCGTTCCCGCGGTTTATTGCCAAAATTATTCTCTTCCTATTTTATTAATTTTAATATCACCTCATTTTGTCATTTCACAACGCATGACGAGGTGATATTTATATTCTTTTGTACTAATCACTATCCACTTTCACGCGACCTTTGCGTATGTATGTGGCGACCATTTTCGTCACAACATACCATAATTTAATGGTACCTATGACTCAGGAGTTTTCTTTTTCTTGCTGTTTTATTTCTTAAAAAAAAAAAAAAACTCTCATTTAATCTATGTCTCTATAAAATTTTTCTTATTTTATTTGGTCATAATTTTATTTTACTCTTTAAAGTAAATCTGCAAATTAAAAGTATTTAAAGTAATTTATTAATTCTAAAGAAACTAATAATAATAATAATAATAATAAATTAAAATAAATAAATAAATAAGGAAATAATACTAAAATAAAATATAATAAGTGAAGGTGTATAAAAAAAAATGAATAAAGATGACAAAATATTCATATTTCACTTTGAATTTCATTTACCGAGATGGGAACCAAACATTGCATGTACACGGATGTAAAATTAGTCTATTATGTTGTTTGTGAAGTAAAAGTTACTATATTTATAAAAAAAATAAATATAAGAGTTTTATAAAAAAAAAAAAAAAAAAAAAAAAAAAAAAAAAAAAAAAGAATTCATTATTGTTAACAATAATACTAAATGGAAATTATATATATGTAACAATATTTAGTGTTCATCTTAAACAAAAATCATGTGTAATGTGTGTCTAATTATTTGAGCATGAATTTTTACATATAATGATAATGAAAGTCAAAATAATATGAATGTATTCATTAAAACAGGAGTATGTTTTTTTTTTCAAAATAAATTTATTTTAGTAAATTTTATGATTCAATGCAACTGTGCATAAAAGTTTTGGTAATTACACCATAAGATATAAAAAATTTTGTGTTTATGTGTAATTAAATCAGGTATATTAATGTTTGATTGAATATTATATTAATATTTGATATTAAAATGTAATAAAAAAAACAGAAATTTCTTTAAAAGTGTAAAAATTTCACTGATAGCAATTTTTTATTGCAACTTTGGATCTAATGTACATTATATGGATTTTGGAATTTTGCAAGTAGGATTTTGTTCGAATTTTACAGTAAAATTAATGCAAAAAAAAAATTAAATATATGCCAAGTAAAATAAAATAAATAAAAAAAAAAATTTTGATGAATGCTAAGATGGAGCAACATGATTTAAGTATGAAATTGAGATAAAAAAATATAAAAAAAAAAGAAAATAAATGAATAAGAAGAATTAAATTATATTTATTTTGAAATTTTATATCAAAATTTTTGCTCTGTTTCATTTTCGGATACTTGAAATATTCCTTCGGGAATGGAAAAATCAGCGAATTTTTCCTTTTTAAGCATTTATTTACTGCCAAGGGAAAGGCAAATTGTTGTCATTTTATTCTGTATCATAAATGAGTTAGTACTGATTTAAACTATTTAGTTTACTTAATGGGAATTTAAGCATATTGATTATGCAGGTAGACGTCATAAACTATTGCTGTTTTTGTGTATTTTTTATTTAACAGCTCCTAACCAATTTCCCAGTTGTTTTCATTTTATTTTCTCCGTAATAATGACAAGGTCATTTTTGGCCAAGGTCGCCGCTTTTTGAAGCGAAATTTTCCCCTCCTAAAGCTTGCTAGTGGCATAGGACAATGTGGTTAACGTACTTCGCTTATACATTACTTGCTTAATGATTTAAGAGAGGAAACGAAGGAGCCAATGGGTTGGAGAATTGAAAACATCAGTATCAGTGTTTAACATATATTTTATTATGATTGATATAAAAACAAAAAGTTATGATAAAAAGAAAGAAAGAAATAAATGAAAATGATAATGATAATAAGAAAAATGATATAAAAATTATCATTGTGTGAAACATGTATTTATGTATTTATGTATAGTTTTTTTTTTGTTAAACACAGCTCATTTATGTATGATTATGAAAATGCTATATGGGATTTCATATTCGATACCTTGAAAATTATTTGAGTTAATTCTGATGATAATTATCCCTATAAATATTGTCATTTTTATTTATGTGTCAGAATTGTATTTATTTGCTAGTTAAAGCAAAATTTTTCTTGGTAAAGACTGAATATTTATGGCAACATATATTTATGGCAACATATAATTACACCTTCATTTTGTGAAATTACACTTAATACACACGAGAATCTGTAGGTCATACACACACTTCAAGCATATTTTATGCATATTTAATTTCCACTGTTCAGCATCGTATCGATAGGTTTAATAATTAAAATATTGATGGCGAAAGATCGCATGAATCAGGTTGATTCTAGAAAATTATGTGGATTTGTACACGCATCTGCAGAGACTCACAAAAATTCTTCATAAAATTTTATTAATTCGGTAATAAAATTTTTCAAAACATACACAATTATTGCACGAAATAATTTTTTTTTCTTCATTCTAAGGAGAAACACTACACTACTTCACTTGGCAAAACTCACATTTATGTTTGCCTGTTCTTGTTTACATATTTATCTCAAATAGATTGTCATTGGGATAGAACTTCACGAAAATTTATGATTAACTAAATTATGAATTATATTTTGTCTTTCCTTGCTTATTTCATTTGGGAAAGATACACGTTTTGTAAACACAGAATTTTGACATTGGATATTTACACTGTACAAGTCACAAAAAAAAAAAAAAAAAAAAAAAAAAAAGATATAAAAATAAATAAATAAATAAGTAGATGGATTAATGAATAAATAAGCAACTATCAAGGAAGCTTTATAATTAAAATAACATAAATATTTCAATTAATTGTATAATTATGAAATGTTATGAAATGATTTATAAACAAAATTTGTACTTTGATATAAAAATTTTGAAAAATTGAAATCATTTTTTATTGTATTAACCTAAGGCAGTGAAATAAATAATGGTAATAAAACATTGCATAACTAAGTAAATTAGTATAAATATATAAAATATAATTAAGTAAAATAATAATAATTATGAAATAAGTAAATAAATTATAAACAGTATGTTAAAATTTCATAAAATTTCAATAGTATTTTGCTTTATAAGCGATGACATTCCTTTTCTGTTGAATTTCTTTATTCCGGGTACATTTTGATTGCAGGCAATAAAATGCAAAAGTATTCTGTGGAATTGGAATGACATTGAGATTTATCAAAATACATATAATTACTTACTAAATTAAAAATAATAAATATTAATTAATAATTAAAATAAATAGGCAATTAAACTAAATTTGAGCTTAATAAAAAAAAAATTTTGTTCAAAATGTATATTGTCTATAATTTGTTTTAATAAATTCTTATAAAATAAATAACTAATGCCTTATTTAGAAATTATCATAAGTTATTTACCATTAATTTGTTTGTAGATAATTCATTGCATTTCAAAAATGAATGTAGTTTAAAATAAAATAAATAAACAAATGTATAAATATTATAATAATTTATTTTAGAAGGATTTTTTTTTTGCTAAATTAAAAGCTAAAATTTAAATTATCAAAACTAAGTAATTAATTTGATTATTGAAAAAATTAATTGTATGATTTGCATTTTTGTTAATCACATTTTGGTTCAGGAGCACAACACTTTATACACTCACGATGTGTGCGATTTTAAATCTGCTGCGACAACAAAAATATATATATAATTACGCCTTGATATCAGGTCATTGTTTGTCTCTATGCATGATTTGTCGCGCTTTTTTCACTCACACTTGATTTCACTTATTTCATACACGGAAAACACAGTGCTATCAACCAGCTAATGTGAAACATGATGTAAACACACGCATTTAAAATTTTTTTCAATATTGAATTTATATGTATGTGTTACGTTCTATTTTTTTTTTTTTACGAATTTTAAAATTATTTCCCACTTTCTTAAATTTATATTTTAAGTGTATCATTTCTCTAAATGTATATTTTTATCCTAATTTTATTTGTGATAACTGTTATGACGTTCTGACGTGCAGAACCAAATTTTATGATGGTAAATTGAGCTTGGAATATGGTAGCAGTTATAACTTTTCTTTTATATTTATCTTACTATAATTGTATAAAATATTCATGCTGTAATATTTTACATTTAATTGGTACATTGTGTACCGAAGTGCATATTCGGAATTTTATTTCGGATATATTAGGCTCTGTATAAAATGTAACAATTGAATTTCAGTTTACCAAAATATATTAAATTATGAAAATAAATATATAAATTAGATGTTAATAATGATGTTAATAATGATAAATTATATTTGTTGTATAAAATATTTTAGCTTCAAAAAAAAAAAAAAAATAATAATAATTATTATTATTATTATCATTTTCGGAAAACTTTTAAAAATCCTTCCCTCTATAAAATTTTTAAAATTTAAGTGGCACTAATAAGATTAGATAAATAATGAAATACTAAGTAAGTAAAAAAAGAAAAAAAAAACCTAGTAACTTGTGACTACTATTATTAAGACATTTACATTTATCATGTACAGAAGATGGAGGAAACAATTGGTGCACGAGGGAATTCAGCACCCTTTTTCCTCATTAGTCACTTCTCGGAGCAGAAAAATCTCATCCCTGTATGTCCTTGAACGTTGATGCGCGTTGCACACATGTCAGGAAAGTGATGGATTAAGTTAGGTAGTAAGGGATGCTTTTCTTGATCGCATTTAAAAGGGTTGTTTCAGGGATTCAGAAATTTTTTCAGTATGATGAATGAAACTGAGTATATTTTTTTTTACTTTCGATTTTCTTGGCAATGCATATGTAGTATATATATATTATGAAAAAAAGAAATCATTATAAAGCATTAAATACTACAAATTAAATAAATAAATAATTATTTAAAGAAAAGGTAACATATTTATGTATACATAGTTGGTGTAATTTTGTGTTTGTAATAAAATAAAAATATGTAAATAATAATATTTTATTTGTAAGAATGTTGGTTCCTACCTCGGACACGCGTTTTAGGCATGTTTCAGGAATTTAAAATTTGGTAAAGTGATGATAATAATAATATTATTTAAAATTTAATTGCTTTATTTTTGTGTTAACCAGCATATGCATATATATACATTTAAAAAAAAAAAAAAAATATCATACACATGGCTCACCCACACACCACACCCACATACACAAACAATATGGACACCATATTATAAAAGGACTTTCTAATATTATTGTTTTTCAAGAGTTTTTACAGAGAAATTGGAAGAAGAAGAAGGGACGCGAAGATTTGACTACACCAGGAAAAGCTGTGATGGATGTCAACCCGGCACAAAAAAAATTCTTTTTTTTTCCTTTTTTTTTTAAAGGAAAGTGGTGAGAATGTTGTAATGATATTTTACAACATCCCTTTTTATACTAACTATAAAGTATTACTCATTATTGTATTCCTTTCAAAATTATTAAAATAATAATTTAATATTTAGTATCATTTTAAAGCTTTCTATTATTCACATTAAAATCCAAAAGTTAAAATGTAATAAAATTAATAGGTAAGTTATTAAAGGCAAAAGTTAAAATGGAACCAGTTTTTTTTTTCTTAATTTGGTCACCCTGTTTACAAAAAAGTGACAGCTATTTGTCACGTTGGCTCCTCATTGTCATGGAGAAAATTCGAGAAGATGCTGGAAGGCCCACGAAAAGTCTGGTACACGGATGGCTATAACAGCCAATAAAAATAGAGTACGGGAGCCTTGTAACAAAGGGGGCTACGTGGGACGAGAGAGCATTTCCCGTCACTGATAACCAGGGTCCTTGGAAGAGAAAGTTATGGTCACGTAGTGAATCATTAAAAATGGAAGCCCTCGCCGGCAATGAGAATGCTGGACGGTACGGAGTCGCAGAGCAAAGGAGGTATCTGAGAGGATTTCATCAAGCCAGTATGATTGGGTGAGCCAAAATTTTATGACATTAATTAAAATAAATATATATGCATTTGCTGGTTCCTTTTATCCTTGTTCTGCTATATTTTATAAAATTTGAAAACTAAAATTTATTCGTGGACAATCCACTACATGTTGGTTTACTCTTCAAATATATATTTTAATTTTATGCTTACATTCATTAATCTAATTTAGAAAATGGATTTATTAGCGATAAGCAAATTTAAAATAAAAAATGTTAGCTTATAGCACATTCTCACCATTTTCCAATGGATAACATATTCTAACTTAATATACCTATGTAATAAAAAAAAAATAATCTTAATTAATGATTGAAAATCTAAAATGGAAATTGTTCGGTAATAATTGTTGTAAAAAAAATTATAAGGAAAATATACTGTTGTATGGGATTAAAATTTTACTATTAAAAGTATTGTTAAAAGTATACTTCTAGACTCTGTCAAATTTTTAAATGGAGTTTGTCATGTTTTATTTTGGGGAATCTCATGCTCTTCAATCCTTAAAAGATTTCATTTTACAGATAAGCTTAAGTTGAAAATTTTATTTTATTTTACAGGTACGCGCATTTAAGTTAAAATTTTTATTTCAGGTGCGCGCTTGGTTTCAGGAATGAATATTTAGTGTTTCGTATGATAATGTTGAAGAATGATATCGACAGATGTCTATTTATTTAAAATGAGTTGCTAAAATCATCATTTTCTTAAAATATAATTATATTTCACTTTATACCTCTCATAACTTCCAATTTTAATTTTAGAATGTTTTCTTTTCCTTTTCTTTCTTGTCTACTCTTTTTTAAACTTCTCATGGTTCATTTTACGCATTTATTTAATTGAGTACTCGAAATAATTCAGTAAGATAGAGAGTACGTTAAATAATGCGTTCCCGCGGTTTATTGCCAAAATTATTCTCTTCCTATTTTATTAATTTTAATATCACCTCATTTTGTCATTTCACAATGCATGACGAGGTGATATTTATATTCTTTTGTACTAATCACTATCCACTTTCACGCGACCTTTGCGTATGTATGTGGCGACCATTTTCGTCACAACATCCATCTTCGAGATAAATTTATTCTAAAGTGAAAAACATAGTTTCTCGCCAGTTCGGGTTATTACGTAACGGCGTGAGCGACAGCCATAAACTCCGCCCACAGTCATCATGTGATCCAATCAATTCGCTACATTGTACACTTAACCCTTTCAGGGGCGGTGGTTTCATAAAGATACCGCTTAATTTTAATTCTTAAACTGTACAATGGCACCAGAATTTTGATAACATATTTTCCATGTAATGTGAAAGTGAAATATAGCGTTATTCTTATTTCCAATTAAATTTGTTGGCAAATTCCGGTGCCATTCATTTATTCAACACTTTAGCATTGAAAATGCTTTGCCCCTGAAAGGGTTAAGATGCAGAGATTCTAAAAAGAGAATTCTAAGAATTTTTTTTTAAACTATCTCTTAACAATGTGTTACTTTCGACTATAATTTTATAGAGATACAACATTGTGCGCACGTTCTTCTAAAGCATTCACTACTGTTGTACTCTCGGCTACAATTGTTCAGAGATACAAAAATCTGCACACCATCTTCCTGAGCGTTTACTCATAAATTTAATCAGATAACTTTTCTTTTATATAGTATTATTGGTAACAATATTACCATTTAACCCCTTGGGGACGAGCGACACGTATACGTGCCGGAAATAGGCCTAAGGATCCTCGTTTATCCTCACCAGTAAAATTTTACTGTAAAATTTGCCTTATTTAATCCGAGCATTTTCCCGATTTGAATAGCCACAAACTTCTGTTTTTTAAAACCGGTAGCAAAGTAATAAACATTTCGTAAATGGCTCCCGTCGCGAAGGGGTTAAGAGATTGAAAAAAAGCCGCAATATGCGTATGCTCTGGTCTTCCATGCTGCCCAAAGTGCTTTCTGTAGAAAAGAAAAATATGCTAGAGCTTTACGACTGCCATCGACAACTGTCATTGCGGAAATAATAATAATAATATAACTGTGACTATATTAATTAAAGAGACATTTATAATAATACTTTTCTAAAACATAAGAATACACATTTATTTAAAATGAAAACAGAATTAGGCTTCGTATAATTTTAGTCCTTTAACCCTTTATCTACGGCATTATGATCTACTGCAATTTTTTTCATGTAATATTTTTTTTAGTTACTACAATGAAAATTAAAGGATAAATATAAAAAAAAATACTCACCTGTGAGAAATTTAATTATTTAGAGGTAATTAATTAAAGTGGTACTTTAAAGTACCGTCAGTACACTATGACTAAAATATCATAACAGAAAACCCACAAGGTATTTCAACTGGCACCAGAAAATATTTTCGATTTAACAAGTATATGAAATATAGGCTTTTTCTTATTTACAAATAAATCGTTTGGCAAATTCCGGTGTCAATCATTTATTTCAACTCTTTAGAATTAAAAATCTTTTTCTCCTGAAAGGGTTAAAAAAATTATTTTTCTTTAAGTTTCTATCTTGTTAGCAGTCCTTTAGTTATCCGACGTCTATATTCCAGGGAAAACACGTTCTCTCGCATCTCCACATATGCAATATATGAATTTACATATGCCATTTCTACCATAGCAAAAACGAGTCAGTGCCACAACTTCTACGATTTCCTATAAAAAATAACAATGAAACAGAAAAGAAATACCAGGGAAATCATTAGTACACTACATTTTAGTAATTACATATTAAAGCAGATGAAAACGATGGATAACTACACAGACGAAAAGTAAAAAATAAGTTTTTCCCCAACACGCAGTGTACTGACGGTACTTATAAGTACCACCGAGTAATTCAACAGTTAAATCAAATACATACACCGTTCATCTAAAATAGCTTATCAAATTGTATTCTAAGATCATAATGAACACATAAAAAAATCCAACACTTATGTTATATTCTTTGCTGTGTTTGCAGCAATGAAAAGACGAGTGTGGCAATCTGTAGAAAATGTCGGCAGAAAATACATCGACTGCTTCAAAGATAGCCCCATTCCTCTCTAAAATAACAAACCTAGAACTACTGCTGCCATGTATTCGGATAAAGTGGAGTTAGAGCGTTATTTTTCAAAGTACCATTAGAATATTAGTAATATCCACCATGGTATAAAAGTTTAAAGTGAGTGGTACTTATAAGTACTGTCAGTAGATAAAGGGTTAACCCGTTCCGACGCAGTGCGCCCAGCTCGGGATACTTAATTTTAATTCCAAACTTACGAACGGCACCAAGAATATTTTATTAAAATTTTGCTTTTACAATGAACATTTAAAGTAACATGTTTTAATTTCTAAAAAAGTCGTTTGTAAATTCCGGTGTCAGTCAATCATTTCATCATTTTACAACAAAAATTGTCTGTGCCGGAAAGGGTTAACCCCTTAACGCCTTGAGGGGCACCGGTACATATTATATACCACCTACGATTAATGAAGTTTTACACCAGAAAAATTTTATGAAATTTTACTTTTCTAACTTTGGTGGAAAAAAAGCCGTAAATTTGTTTTTACTTATTTTGAAATAGAATTTTTCAAAGATTCCGGTGGGAATTCAGCATTTCACAAACGTAATTGCTTGCCCCTCAAAGGGTTAAGTGTCACGCCCGATAAGTCTATGCTATTTTTAAAAAAATATTATTGTTTGGTTGCCACTACTTTTTAGAAGTAGAAATGTTCACTTTATTTAACCCTAGAACTACCGAAAATTTTACTCAAGTTTTATAAAAATATTACACATCAGAATTCTTATTTAAAACTATTGAACTTATTTACTTAACTCATTATTGTCTGGTTTACATATTTAGTTTATTTTAAAGAAATTTCTGGTTAGAATAAATATTTCGAATGTACCCATCGGGTCCATTGGACCCGTCTGGTAGGCGGAGGGTTAAAAGCAGATCAAGCTATTAGGTCTACCGGAAAATTCTGTCGTCTATTGTTCTATCACGCCTACTTTTCAAAAATTATGATTTCTTCACTGGCACCACTTTTTTGAAATGGTAAAATTCCCATTGTTTTCACATTAATGTGAAATGTGGAAACTGTGGGAATTTTACCATTTCAAGAAAGTGGTGCCAATGGAGAAGTCAGAATTTATAAAAAGTAGGCGTGAAAGAACATTAAACGACAGAATTTTCCGGTAGACGTAATATTTTTATCCCTTAACCCTTTCAGGGGCAAGGTACTTGAATTCATAAAATGGTGAAATAATTGAATGACTCCAGTGTTTACAAGAAACTTTATTTATAAACATGTAAAACTATAATTTTGCGTACTTAATAAAAGTGAAATTTTCACGCAAAAAATTCTGGTGCCAATGTGGAAATTACGGATTAAAATTAGGTGATGCCATAGCGGCATCACCGCCTTTCAAAGGATTAATGGTTTACTTTTTTGACACAATAAATTAAAAATAAGAACCCGGCACCTCTTTTCTGTTTACTAAAATATTTGGCTATCTACAATCGAAAAGGGTATGATTTTTAACTAATCAAAGATTATAGTTAAAATTAAGCAGTAACTAAAAGCTTTTAGTATCGACAGTTTTTGCCCGAGTGCCGCTCGCAAAACTGTTAAGGTGTTCACTGGTGGAAATCAAACCGTCTGAATAAAAAAAGTACTTGCCCGGGAAAGTCACGAGCGCGAGATTTAAGGAGTTCAACCATAGCTGCCAATTCTTCCGCTTTATTGCATTACAAATATTTAATAGAAAATTTTGCCTTATTGAACCTGCTACGACGATTTAGAAAGGAAAAATTTACTATAAAAATGTTGTGGTACAAAAAAGCATAAGATGGTAGTAGCTATGTGTAAAACTATTTGAATTTGTAAAAAAATAAATTGTTTAAAAGTAAACGCACCAGAAAAGATTCAAAGACAAATTTTTGTGGAAAAAAAAATTATTATCCGGGAAGCTCAAACTAGTTAAACCTTAAAACGTTTCAAGGTGAAAGAGGACCTGCGTTTTATCTTCTGGTAAAGAAAAATAATCGAATTATTATCTGTTTAAAAAAATAAATTTAACCTCTGCACGTCCTTGGTCACATATCGTCGGTACCATTTCAAACTATTCAATATGAAACAGTGTTCCCAGTGGGCTACTTTTTTAAAATTTCTTGTTCGAACGGAAATGTATTCATTTGGTTGCGGTGAAAATGACCACTAACCATGTTAAGGTAATGTTTTTAGTTAACCCGTTAATTCTCGCGCCCGTGACTCTTGAAAGCAGTGTTGGCTACTTTTTTTTTATCAGGTTGTTTAATTCTCACCAGTTTTTTAAAATGGTGTAATAAGCTTTATTCTCGCATAATTTTATCTGCCATTAACCCCTTAATTCTCGCTCCCGTCATATTCACGGGCTGTGTCTTTTACTCAAATTGTTCGATTCCCACCAGTTTTATAAAATAGTGAAATTGGCTATATTTTAGTATCGTTTTACCTGTCATTAAAAAAGATGAATATTTCTTTTTCATAAAAGTGGTGCCGATAAGAAATTTGAATTTTTAAACCGTAATTGAATTCGAGAGTTAAGGAGTTAAATGAGGCGATTTCTACTTCAAAAAAGTGGTGGCAATCAAAGAACCTAAATTAAAAAAAAAGTAGTTTGCATTTATCGGGCGCGATGCTTAAGGGGTTAAAAAGAATTGTAATCCTAAAAAAGGAACTGAAAAATCCTCCAGAATTTCACGAGAAAAATTGTGTAAGACGAACTCATAGCATTCGTGAGAAATACTCATATATTAACGCTCAGTGGCAACAAATGTGGATGTTAATTTTTTTTTGTGTGTGAATTTTTATTGTTTTTCCAATTTTTTTTCTTTTTTGAATTCCTAATAATATAAAATGAATAAATAGTTAAAAGAAACAACAAATTAAGACATTTTTTTTTTCTCACTATAAAAAAATCGTCCCTGAAAAAGTTAAATAATTAATTGTAGACGGGATCGATGCTGAGGTTTGTTTTTATTTTTTTCAGGACTTTTTAATAATTTTTCTGTTTTCTCTTATATGTTTTCGCATATCACATAAGTAATTTAGTGTATAATAAACGTGACAAATTTTAAATGTAGTTCTTATGCAACAGCAGCGAAAAACAAGCCATAAATCACAAATTAAATAATAAATTTTTTAATGAATCACCATAAAACAAAAGAACACACACGACGCGTTTCGGATTGGAAATTTTAACAACCCATCATCAGCCAACATAAACACGTGTCCCTAGACCATATCTCCTTATGGACAGGTGTTTATATTTTCTAATGACAGGCTGTTAAAAGCTTGAAACTACGAATAAAAAGGAATCGACATTTGCTATAAGGGTGAATATCAGAAAATGTAAGATTTTGAAAACAAAAATTTTGAAAATTTAAATCGTTTCAAAGCTTCTGTTTTTTTTTTAATGTTGGTTGAACAGCTAAAAAAACGAATTTATATGTAAAATTTTTAAAGTTTGCAGAGTTTAAGTTCATTTTTATGTAATTGTAATTATGTGTCATTTTCTTGGCATATATATGCCAGGGTATTGACAATTTCATTCTAAAACATTTTTCACATTCTTGTTTTTTTTTTTTTTTTTATCTAACATTTTAATTTTGTTTAAAGGAACATATTTCCTCTAATAGTACCTCAAATTCAGTGTAATGTTCCGTTTTATTTGTAATTTATAGAAGCCAGGAAAATGACATTATAAAAGTCTTCTCAATTTTTACAACGCCTTTAAACACATTGTTATCAAAGAAATATCTAAAAGATCTTGCTGGTAGCAATGATTTTACTACTTCTGACATGAACTATGTCAAGAACAAGATGAATTACTTTACAGCGCCATATTTATACCTCATAAAGAACTAAAATGAGCAGGGCAGGACAATGACATTCATTTTCAGTGACAATCATATTTTAACTATGGGAAATTATTTGTAAAGTACCGAAATTGTTACCTTCCATATATATGTGTTATATAAGATATAATTATTAATTAGAAATTTAAAAAAAAACTAGGAAAATATATTTGTACATGTTAGCAGAAATCTTTTCACTTTGCACACATCACATTGTGACATGACAGAAAAATGACAATATGAAATTTTAAGTCTTTTAATTGCTTTATTTTTGTGTTATTATGAATATAATATCTCTTGAAAATACTTCTAAGAATATTTCTTATTAGAATGTGAAAAAGGAGTTATATAACATTATATAACATATATAACATTAAATAGAAATTTTATTGTGCGGACTGCAATTTTCGTATTTTGTTATATTGACCCCTAAATGGTGAAGATTCAACTGTAACCGGTTTCGCAGTGCCTTAAGCCCTTTAGGAGCGATGAGATCTAATTATATCCTACCTGTTTTATTAAGATTTCCACCAGAAAATTTTTATTAAGTTTTACGTTTATAGCTTTGGAGGAAAAATGGTAAAAAATTGCTTTTCCTTATTTTGAAATAATTTTTTCTAAATTTCCAGTGGGAATTCAGCATTGCAGAAACGCAATTGCTTGCGCCTCAAAGGGTTAATTCTGCCGGGGGAAACTTCCACCAGTCAGTTTGAATAGACATTTTCTCCTTTTTCAAATGCCTTATTAGAGCAGACTTTCAGTCATAGTTATGGCCCAAAACAGATATTTCATTTAACTGGTGAAAGTTTACTTCGGCGGTAGTCAGGCCCTGCGTTTCCGCCATATTGTGACAACCTAAACAAATTTCTGTTAGTGTCAGTGAGAGAGATTAAAATATCCAGGTCAAATTCCACCAGTTAAATAAGTTAATATACCTTCATTTCCATTTAACCCTTTGAGTTCTGATGGGTGAATTTTTTACCACATACATTTAATCTCCAAATGTCACATTGGCACCGGAATACTCAACGATATTTATTTCACAATAGATTAATGCATTTTTTCGCGTATATTATAATCCAAACCTTTTGTTTACAAAATACTGGTGTCAATGTGACATTTGGGAATTTTGAAGAAATTAGAAAGAGCTCAAAGGGTTAACATATTTGTGCGAGAAATTTTGCATGAATAAGCCGGTAAAATAAGGCGAAGGTGTCTATTAAAAATTTACTGGTGAAAGTTTATTTCAGCGGTAAACAGAAACTATTGATTCGAAGTAAAAAAAAAAAAATTAGCCACCAGCTTGTGACAACCTCCTCAGTGACTTCACTCGCAACTTGTAGACTCTACACGATAAATCTCCTCTTCTTTATCCCTAACTCCGCTGTTAAAATTTTCACCCAGAAACACGTGCTGTGTGCTCTTTTGCTTTATGGCGATTCATAAAATGTTTTGTTATTTAATTTAAATGTAGCTGTTTATATAATTTAAAATCACTACAACCCTTTCTAGGACAGTGGTATTTTTATGAAACCACTTAAAATTAATTTCCAAATGCCACAATGCCACCAGAATTTTGGTATAAATTTCTCCCTTTTACAGTGTATGTTAAAAATACCTTTTTCTTATTTCCACATAAATTTGTACGTAAATTCCGGTGTCACTGATTTATTTCAGCATTTTATCAATGGTAGTGCTTTGCTCCTGAAATGTTTAAAAAGCTTCAGAAATTACCCTTTATTTATTGTTGAGATTAACTTGTTGAAAGTGCAATTGAAAAAGAACCGTGATAGGATTAATTTCAATTACCGATCAGCAAATCTCCCTCTTCCCCTACGAAAATAAAATAAAATAATAATAAACAGTTTTGAATGCATTACTCGAGCATGCGCTAAAGAGATACATCGTATAATTTGAATGAAACAAGCTATTTTCTCCTGACAAGTAAACATGGAATGAAAGTTCTCGGATATGATCAGAAACACAGCTGCCAACGTTTTCAGTTCTTTAAAATCATATAAAACGAGAAATTTTGTTAAACGAAAAGAAAACAAGCACATATAAGATAGTAACATTTCAGTAAAGGCTCAGTAACATTTCAGTAAAGTTTTATCTCAGAAGAATTAGGTTTATTTAACTCGAAAAAATTAAAGAAAAATTGCAATCCTTCAGGGAAGATGATCGACTGATTTTTTTTTTTTTCGTTTTCTGTTTCTTTAACATAAATTTTCGGGCGATTAGTAATAATCGAATTATTCGATTGATTTACTCAAGTGATGGTACAACGCTAAAAAGTGTAGCAAAACGCTATTTTTCACTAGGCTTTTTTCACATTTACAGGCACATTTCATTATTTCATCGTAGGTTGTCTTTCTTCCCCTTCTTCTTCATTTAGTAACCATGCGTTAGCCCCATGTGTATCATGGAACTATGAATAAAGAGGAACTGACATAGCCTTAAAATAGTGAAGCTTCAACTGTAACCGCATTCGTTGGGGTTGATTGCTTCTGGGGCAAACTTTCACCAGTAAATTTAAATAGTAAATTTCTCCTTATTTAAACACCTTATTAATGTAAAACTTCAGTCATAAATAATGGCAAAACAGATATTCATTTTTACCGGTGAAAGTTTGACTATAGTCGGACTCTGCGTTTCCGCCATATTGTGATAACCTAGACAACCTCCTCACAGTGTCAGTTTAAAAGATTCTAATACCTGGGCAAACTGCCACCAGTAAAAAAAAATTGAAAATTTACTAATATTTATGAGAGAATTTTTCTGTAAAAAGCCGCTAAATTCCGATAAAATTTTCTATTGAAAACTTACTGGTGGAAGTTTGCTTCAGCGGTAATCAGGAAATGTTTATCCTATGTAAAAAAGAGCCGCCATCTTGTGCCAACCTCCTCTCTTACTTTACTCGCAACTGGTAGACAATACACTATATGTCTCCCCCTCTTTATTCATAACTCTAATATGTGTATCTCTGTAAAACACAAATGGAGTTATGAATAAAGAGGACGGGACATATAGTGCTCTATAGGTCTTTCAAGTGAAGTAACTGAGCAGGTTGTCACAAGATGTTGGTCGATTTTTTACATCGGGTCAACAGTTTCTGATTACCGCCGAAGCAAACTTCCAACAGTACAGTTTGAAAAGAAAATTTCGCCTTTTTTTAGCGGCTTATTCGTGCAAAATTTCTCTCTCAAAAGTATGGTAAAAATTACTATTCGTTTTTACTGCTGGAAGCTAGACCGTATACTATAATCTCTTTCACTGACAGTGACAGGAGATTGTTTAGATTGTCACAATATGGCGGAAACGCATTACCTGACTACCGCCGAAGTAAACTTCCACCAGTAAAAATAAATATCTGTTATTGGCCATAATTACCAGTGAAATTCTGCATTAACCCCTTCAGGGGCGGTGGGATAAAATATATCTCACTTAATTTAAACAAGATTCTCACCAGAAAATTTTAACTAGATTCTATATAAATATGTATAATAATCACTTATAAACAAATTAAGTTAAATAATGCTATAAAAAGTGATAGAATATCTTTATTAAGACTTACGATCGTTTCATCGCACAATCAGCGACATTTTCAAAATCAATCATAATAGAAAATATTTTCACATAACTTAAAAACAATAATATAGTAAACAATATCACGAGACATGAAGCATAATGAAAATATTGCAACCATAAAATAAAATAAAAATTAAATTAGCTATTTGCGAGCGTGAATTAATTTTCACATAATTTAAAAACAACATGGTAAATTTTTGGTGGTTTAATTTTTATCTTATTTTATGGTTGCAATATTTTCATTATGCTTCATGTCTCGTGACATTGTTTACTATATTATTGTTTTTAAGTTATGTGAAAATATTTTCTATTATGATTGATTTTGAAAATGTCGCCGATTGTGCGATGAAACGATCGTAAGTCTTAATAAAGATATTCTATCACTTTTTATAGCATTATTTAACTTAATAGATTCTATATTTTTAACTTTGGAGGAAAATAATGAAAAATCGCTTTTCCTTATTTAAAAATAAAATTTTTCGATTATTTCGGTGGGAATTCAATATTTAGAGACATTGTGGCCTGCCCCTCAAGGGGTTAACCTCTTAATCCCTTAATTCTCGCTCCCGTCATATTCTCGGGCTGTGTCTTTTACTGAAATTGTTTGATTCCCACCAGTTCTATAAAATAGTGAAATTGGCTATATTTTAGTATCTTTTCCCTGTCATTAAATAAGGTAACTATTTCTTTTTCATAAAAGTGGTGTCAATAAGCAATTTGAATTTTTCAACCGTAATTTAATTCGAGCGTTAAGGGTTTAACCTACGATTTTAAATCAACAGGTCCACGGTTTGGCAAATCCATAGCTACCACTAAAATTTAATAGAAATTTTTGCCTTGTTTAATCATGGAATTTCGACGATTAAATTAAACTATATTTATTGTGAAATTTTAGTGATAAGAAGAATTTACATTTGACTCGATCATCGTACGCGGGCTATGCCCGTCATTGTAGGTATTTGGGTTAATAAGGTTTTTAAAAAAGGAGCAAATTTCTATTTAAATTTAATGAAGGAAGTTTCTCCGCCGGTAATGAGCAACTGCGAAACCGGTTACAATTGAAGCTTCACTTTTTTGAGGATATGTCAAATTCCTCTTTATTCATAGTTCCATGAATGCATATGGCTGCCATTTTCTTCGTGTAAGTTTTGAATGAATTAGCCAATTCGAGAGAAACTACCACGGGTAAAAAATTCATACCGGTGGGAGTAAGGCAGAGGGAGTCCAAATATATTTAGTTAAAAACTTACAAAAGGGAATTTCGGCATCTACGGCAAACACAGAGACACGTGCGACTAACGCAAAGTTTATGTATGTGTTGCATATTTTTTTACAAACATGCATAGTTTAATTATAGTTGCTAATGATTCTTTTTCGAACGAGGTGTTTTAACACTAGAACGGCGGCGAGGGGTCATTTTGACCCTTGCCGAATGAAAACATTTCGATTCGAACCAGAATTTTTTTTATAATATAAGATTAATATGTGTTGCCCAAAAATAACTTAAATAAGTAAGTTAAATAGTTCTAAATAAAAATTCTGATGTGAAATATTTTTTATAAAACTTGAGCAAAATTTCCCGCCGTTCTAGTGTTAAATTGATATTTTCTTGTCAGCTAACAAACAAACGCTGTTATTTACGATGCACCAGAGTGGGTACTATTAAAAAATATGTTTAATTAAGTCGAAATCACATAAAATAAATTATGATATCAGCATCCATGGGGATCATCACGTTAGTTAAAATAATATTAACACTAGAAAGACGGCTAGCGGTCATTTTGACCGCTAACAAATGAATATAGCTCGGTTCGAACCAGAAATTTCTTTATGAAACTATTTTAAAAGACACAAAGAAGAAAAACTAGTTAAATAAATAAGTTAATCATTTAAAGTATAAATTCTGTAGAGAAATATTTTTTTCAAAATTTGAGTAAAATTCCCCGTCTTTCTAGTGTTAACACGTTGCTGTGACAAATGTGCTTGTCAATTTAGCGCGTTTTTTTTAAATAAAAAAAATCTACCAGAAATTTAAAACAGTAATTTTCGCTTTATTTAATGATAAAGGGATAATATTTTTATATGATAACAATATAATAATAAAAAAAAGCAATTTAACAAATTACAACGACCATTTGGAAAATGATTTTTTCAAAGACTAAAATTTAAGACATAAAAAAACACACGGAGTTGATCATACATTACGTACGCCATGAATTAAACATTAATAGTGTTATTACACGTGAAAATTCCAAGCGCCAAATATCGCCTGCGACTCGTAGATTTCTTGAAACTTACGTATTATCCAAGCATTTCATTGGCTGTTCGGGAAAAGGCTTTTCCATCGCCAGATTTCCAAGAAATCTGACGACCAATTTTAAATGAAATTTCTTTCTTAAACTTCTAAACATCCCACAATATTACTTCTTACACCGTCATATAGAGAAAAAAATGCACTTTAAATGCAATTTGTTTGTTGTAGTTTTTATTACTTTTATGTCATAGTGGCAACAGAAGTATCCATCTCTGTTGAAAGTAAAGGGAAAATACAGATAACTGTATAGACCAATCAGAAAACGAATAAAATGCGGATTCAACCAATAACACGTCTCAGATATGTTTTTGATTTCCTACCCTGACAGAGAACAATAATCATTTTTCCAAATGGTTAAAAATATTTTTATACGATATTTTAACGCGTAACTGAAGACATGGATTTTCTTACGCGTTCATAAGTATAATGTTATTTTCCTTTTTTGTCTTTTGTAAACAGCATTGGAATTTTTTTTAGAAACGCAATATGTTCTGGAAATCAAGTAATAATAAAAGAACTACTTGTCGGTATTGAGGAAGGATTTTATTCAAGGACAAAAAAACACATGATAATCAGAGCCTAAGAGCAACTCGGAGTCACTTTGACTCCCGTTTCCAGTTACGGATTAAAACTAGAAAAGCCAGAAATATTACTCAAGTTTAAAAAAAAAAGTAAACCAGAATTTTTACATAAAACTGTATAACTTATATATTTAGCCTTTTTTTTTTTTGAATTCCTTTAGTCTCTTAAACTTATTTTACGTAAAAGCATTTCTGGTTCGAAACGAAATATATTCATTTCGTAAGGGCCAAAATGACCGCTCAAGGTCCTTCTACTTTTAATAATACATAAAGCAAATATTACTGCTTGTAAATATTATTAGATGTTTTAAATAAAAAAATTAGTAACACTGAATTAGTGGGGTTATATACCATCTCTGATCAACAACATGTTGATATCCAGAAATAAAGGTAATACTATTTCATGAAAGATGTATATAAAATAATTTGAAACTGTTAAATTTTCAACAAACTGAAATTTAGTAGATTTCTTTATTCAGATAAGATGTACCATTATTTTAGATTCGTAATATTCGCCTTATTTAGTGACACATTAAAAATATACGATTCTTACAATTCATAAATAGCGATAAATTTTTAAACAAAATAATCCAATCTGCTAACTTGACAACTAACTCTAAGTGCGTGAACAGTGTTGCCAGATGGGCTACTTTTTTAAAAATCAGATTCTTGATTGGCACCACTCTTTTGAAACGGTAAAACATGCCTTATTTAATGAGATATTAATTAAGGCAAAAACAAAGTGAATTTTACCATTTCAAAAAAGTGGTGCCAATCAAGAAATCCGAATTTTAAAAAAGTAATCCTCTGGCAACACTGTGCGTGAAAAGCGATGGAATCGTGAAAAATGTACAATCTATATCTTAGTTTGTTTTAGAATAAATATTTTTCAATTTTTTTCCTCCACTGCAAAAAGCAGAAGCATATATTTGTTATATGGATTATGGAAATATATACGAGGGAAGTAGCAAAAGTAATACAAAGTTTGACAAAAAATTTTATTAATCGATATACGTCGTTATAATTCTACATGTTTGTAGAGCACCGCTTTCTGAATACGAATATACCGATCTCTACTAAATAAAAATGAGCTGCTTTTTCGGAATCCTTGTCAGAAAACTTTTGCATCATCGGGAACTGTGTCGGATAACGAAATTACGTAGTAAAACATTGTTAATATTTTTTTTTAATTGATCGACGATTAATGTGATTTCCATGTCCCTGAAAATCTGTTTCAAATATAAAATATTTTTATTTGTATCCATCCACGAGTAGCAATCTGAAAAAGGTTACAATTTTTAATGTCTAAAAATATCGTTGAATAACTAAGACAGAAAGACATGAGTTCTGTTTTTCAATAATTCAGAAAAGGACTTCAAATAGAAAGCGAGGATAGACAAGGGATGGCGATTTGTCGACGATAGTGAGGTCCATGTTGCCGTTGGAAATTGGTTGGCAAATCGCCGCCCCTTTAGAGCTTTCTTGAGTGGATCGAAGACGTGGTGACATGCACTCCGTGCCAAACACATTTTGCGCTTGAAAATAGATTTCACTAGCACTTACATTTTTTGCTGTTAAAAATTGCACGACCGCGCGTTGACACCATTTGGAGGCATCCATGACGCGAACGATGCCTTTTAACGTGCTCCCACGCTATTACACACGCATCTGACACGATCTGAGGATATCGCATGCATTCCCAGAACTCTGCGCCTCTATAGGAACATGCGCAGTCATCTTTCTTTTCAAATTGTGGCGTTATTACAGGAAAGCCACTTTCATTTGGGCGACCATTATAGTATATATAAAATTTAAACCAATTCAAAATAAACTTTTAGAGATATTGTTACTGTCCCTGATAATCTCGTAGATTTAACCTAATATTAGAAAAGGGTCTGTTTATTTTTTTACTGCAGTTAATGCCATAATTGTTATTATGCAGGCCGTTTGACGCATTTATGCTTCATTTATAAAATTATTAAGAAATTATAAATTCTCCCCAGAAAGTATGAATAGTTATTTTCTGTTCTTATAATGATAGATATTTCGTGAATAAGATAAACTAAAATTAGTGTTAAGAATTTTCTGGTGCCCCCGAAATTTCTTAATAAAAAAACCCGCATATTTGGCAACACTGTTTAAAGTCTCTATATCTATAGTGTTAACACAAGTGCTTTCTTAGGAAAATATATCAATACAATAGCAATCAATGTTTGGATGAAATCCGAGAATTTTGTTAACTTTTGTTTTAAACTTCCTAACTTGTTAAAGAAAAAAATTGAAAAACATGAGTAACTATTATTTATATACTGTACTTCTAAATGCAAAAATAAATATTTTATTTATTAATCATAACATTTTTTGAACAAGACTGTACATTAAAATAATATAATAGCAATTTACTAGTTCAGAAGCTTCATTTTAGAAAATCACCAGGTAAAATTTCTTCTGTTTTCTTTTTTTGTATATTTTTTAAAGGGGTCCAAAACTGAAATTATTTTTTTAGAAATAATATTACAGGTTCTCGTTTCTTAATAAAGATTTTCTCTGAAACGTTTTACTACGAGATATTTGTGCATCCGTTTTGAAATTCTGCTTTATTAACGTCCCCAAATTATAAATAAGCTGTATTAGCATATGTATATTTTTTAAATAGATCTCAGTGCTTTTTTTTGTTGTTGATAAGGTTGTTTTTAAATTGATTCCTGAAAAAACGGAAACTTTTCTGACTCTTTTTCAAACGTAGAAGAGTAAAATTGGTAAGCCTGACTGTTGAGAAGATTTGGAACCGTAATGCGTTTTCCATTTTTTCATAAATCAATTACTGATCGAGTTATAAGCGTTATTTGTCACGTGACGACACGTTTTTCTCCTTTTTGCTGTTAAATTAGTAAATTCGGTTCAAAACATCAAATTTGACAGTATTTCCCCCATCCCCCCTTTTTTTTTGCTTTCTTTTTTATGTTTACCAGAAAATGGCAATCATCTTTCGATTGCTTACATTCTCAATAACAACACCTGACAATGCCATGCGTTTCCAAACAAAATTTAAAAATATGTCCATTTAAATTCGAGAACAGCTTTAAGTAATTAATTGTCGAGTTAAAAAATGTTATCTACATACTTTCGTTAGTATGTATTAAGTACTCTTAAGCGATATGGAGAATTCTGAACAAATCACTAAACGCATAAAACATATTAACGATGTATATTGACTGTGAAGAAAAATTTCTTTTGAGAAAAATGCATTGAAATTTAATATGATATATTGCTTTCTATACTCACCTTTATTAAAGGTATGAAAATGCACTTTTTGTTAAGCATACGGTAATATAGTAATAATTTTAGACATTATAACAATAAAATTTCAAACAGAAATTCGCAGTGCGGCACTTTTCAATGTATAGGCTCTCCGTGACACTATACGGAACGCTGACGAATTTATGTGTCATTCATTGAACTCTTACTGAGAAATTCTAAATTCTTCCCAGAAAGTTTAAATGGTTATTTTTGGTTACTGTAATAATACGATCTTCGTGAATAACATAAAATAAAATTAGTATTAAACGTTTTCAGGTGTGAACTGAGACATTTTGATTAATAAAATCCCGCCAGAATTGGCTACAATGTTTGTGGGTTTTATAGCGTTAAGATGAAAGCAATTTTATTTTATGGAGCAGTCGGATTATCTGAGACCATTATTTTACAAAGCACTGCAATCACAAAGATTAATGAAATCACAATAACATGTATAGAAACTATGGCAAGTTTTAAAAATATATATAAAGTAGGAAACGTGCAAATTTCTTTTACTCTCAAACCAAATGAAATATAAACTAGTAGGACGAACTCTAAAAGCATTTCACAGATTGCCTAAGCAAATATTCTGAACAGAAATCACATAAAATAAATTTCAAATAAATTTAATATTCAAGACTGTGGAAATATTCTAGCGTCTTTCGGAGTAGTAGATCGAGTTCTGGTATGAAGTGAAACGTAAAATTTTACATCAATGGCAACGAAATCAACTGTATTTTATTTAGCAGTTTGACTATATCAAAAGCTTTGTAAACTAAATAGAATGCGTAAAAATTGAAACAGTTCATTTTAAAAACATTTCTGTATTTCTTTGTAAAGTGAAATTTCTTATTCAAAATTGGATTTGTAAATGTATATAAAACATAAATAAAAACTATAAATAAAATATCTAAATATCTTCGATTATTTTAAGATAAATTCCATGAATAAAAAAGAAATGAAATTTATGAAATAAATGCAACGGAATATTCACTATTTCGTTCTTTTTAAACACAATTTATATATGCATGTAAAATTCGCAAACTGCATAAGCAATCAATATGAATAAAAGATGGATAAAACAGATTCGAATATAAATTCAATAATCAAGCCGATTCTAAACCGTTAATGCTGCATTTTTTTTCTACCGATCTGTACAGAATTGGCAAAAAGGACTAACTTTTTTACTATTTTTCCTACAACTTTTTCAAAACAATAATCTTAGTGAGTATTTCTAGCAGAAACTTACCGCGATTATTGATTCGAAGTAGTGGTAAACAGAATAATTTTAAAAAAAAGTTGTTTTTGATAACCATATTGATACGAATGTTTAGCAGGTTAAAAATGCATCAAATACATTAATATGCGTCGAAATCGGTGTTGTCCATTTATCGGATCCTTTAATATAACTATTTCCGAATACTAATGTCTGCGTTATTTAATTACATACATTTTGTTATTAAATATAGCAAGTATTACTATTTTCAAATAGCAGTATTCAATATTCCGCTAAATTCACAGCAATGCTCGTATTTTTGAGAAAAAAAACCCATGTGCAGTATGGAAAGAGTTTAATGCTGTAACATGTCAATAAAAATAAAATAAGCAATATGAGGAATCGCCGTGGCTGAGCGCATTAGAGATGTCGTTTTTCACGGGGGTAGTGTCGGGGGTTCAACTTCCGTCCGTTCCGTTGCTTACCTAGTCTGGAGCTCCCGAGGGTTGCCAGTGGGCTACATTTTTAAATTCAGATTTCTTGATTGGCACTACTTTTTTGAAATGGTAAAATTCTCCTTGTTTTCGCCTTTATTAATATGTCATTATATAAGGCGAATTTTACTATTTCAAAAAACTGCTGCCAATCAAAAAATCTGAATTTTGAAAAGTAGCCTACTGGCAACACTGGACAAAGCGATATAAGTAAGCGTCCTATCTTAAATGGGAGAGTTAACCGCAAGTTTAAAGGCGAGGTCACATCAATCAAGGTCGCACGCCACGTAGCGGACGGTGTTAAATTACAGGAAGATGCATAACCGTTTTCTTATTTCACACCACTAAAATTCTAAAGTTTTTTAAACCTTGATTAATGGCTGAAATAGCACTGGCCAAGGTTCTTCTACATAAGGTTGTTCCATTTGAAAGATAGCCAATCAGAGCAGAGCAAGACTGTTACGTCATGTGGCGGACAAGATCGGAGTTCGACCAGCCGTGCGATAGTAAATATATGCGTAAAAGAACGGAATATGAAGTAAATCAATTTTTAAATCAGATCTTCGAAAGTAAATTGAACAAAATTACTTTCCTTAAAATAATTTGTTCAAACACTGATTAGAGTTAATTAAATATAAAATACATAATCGTTAAATAATATCGCGATACGTTTGTTTACATTCAAATACTTGAGTAAATTCGCGAAAAAAATTAAATTTTTAATGAGTAAAAGTACAAATAAAAACGTTTAAACTATTGCAAAATAAAATGAATTATATGAATATGATGACACAGTAGTAGTAATAAAATGACTAAAATTATCAAGCAGAATAAATTAAACAAATGTCACGCATCAAAACTTTTAACAATAATGCATTGTCCGATTACTAGATATAAGTTTTAAAAAAAATTCGAATGTCACTATGCTTATTCAGGATCAAAATAATATAAAAATATTACTCTATAATTAAACTAATTCTATTATGAAAAAAATTATGTACGAGTACTATACATCTTTTTTACATTATGATATACAAATAGCAATATCGTTATTTCCTATATACAAAATTTCAGCAAAAACTGAAAAATTTAAAACAACTTCAGTTCTAAAATTTCCATGTTATCTTATAAAACACATCGAATATAACATTTCTCCATACAAATAAGAAACAATAGATAGAAAATTTATGGAGATATACAGATTTAGCAATGAATTAACATTTTCAAAAATAGAAGGGAAAAAAGTAAGAACCATTATCATACTTTCAATAAATCAATATGTGACTAATACTTTTTACACACTATATCAGGTAGCAAAATCATTGATCCTCATTAATAAACAAAATTCAGTTTTTGAATTTATTAGTTTCAAATGCACATCAATATGATTCAAATATCTGTAACAATATATATACACAGAGCTTAGTTTCTAGCAAAAAAAAAAAAAAAAAAAAAAGAGTACCAGAGCTTTAATATTTTGCAGTAATAACAACTAAGTGTATGAATCACTACCCCCCCCCCCCCCACACACACACGCATATTTATATTTCATACATTATTTACAAAGTTTAAAGCAATTTCGTCTTCCTCAAAGAGAAATTATATGTATATATATGTAATATATTTTGACATATCTTTAGGCATTTAATACATAATAAATTCTAATAAATGACCGAGAAAAAACATTTAAATCAAGAGTGGGGAATTTTCAGAAAATCCTACTCGTCATGGACTTGATATTGGTGCGCAGTATTTATACGGCAGAAACAGTTGCGAATAATTCTGACATTCCTTATCGCCGTTCTGAAATCATTAAAAAATAAAAAAGCTACACATGACACACTATGTCACATACGTAAGTGCTTTGGTAGGAAAGAACGCAAAAGATTGGAGATGGAAGGGAAAAAAATAAAATTTAGGCATTGATTTTTTAGAAACACTATTTTCGCCAAAATCCGGAATGAGCGCAAATGAATTCAGACCAATATTTAAATTTCCACTAAAAATAAAGAAGTAAGGAGGTTGAACTCCGGCGCAAATTAAGCACTGCTTATAGGTTATTACCACAACCCTACATTAATTTTCATCTTAAATTCCTTCTTCATTTTATTAATCAGAGTAACTCGAGCATAGTATTTAATAAAGTAAATATTATCGTTATTCTGTTTGCGAATCGCCGGGTCAACTAGAAACGAAATGCATGTCACTGCATCAGCAACAAATGTACAACAGAACTACTAAAAATCAAGAAAATCGTTATGACAGCGCCCCTTTCAAGGTTACATATCCATTTTAAACTGGGATTTGGCGTCAATAGTCAAAAACATATGTATGAAGTTTGGTTCAAACCTATGCTTTGCGATGAAACAATAATGAAAATTGCAAAAAATCGCTATTACAGAGCCCCCTCTCGGCGGAGTATCCCCAAATTCAACCTGGACCTGCTGGCCATAGTCAAAAACATACACATGAAATTTTGTTCAATTCTATGCGTAATTTCATACACTTATCGATGATAGAATATTGAAAATGGCACAAAAATCGCTACTACAGCACCATCACAGTAAAACACTTACATGAAATTTGGTTCAATTCCATGCATAACTTCGTATACTTTCCGATGATATAATGAGACACACGTATATACGGACAGACAGATATTTTGTAAAAACATGTTTTTCGGTATCTCCTAGCCTTAAAACGTGTAAATCCATCGAAAACCGGAAGTCGAACAAAATTTTGACTACAATACTTTCTTCTATTATAGATAAAAGAAGGTAAAAAAAAGGTAATGCTAAAACAAATATTTTAACAGAGGAAATTTTTTTTAAGTTAAAAAAATTATAATAACAAAAGAAATTTTTTAATTTTTTATGCAATTTTTAACAGTTTTTTATTTATTTTTTATTTTGCGGTGATTTTCCCCATATGAATAAAAGAAATCCGGCTTTATTTTTTAGCCCAGTATAGTAAATCTTGTCTTTTTTCAATAAAGTTTATTCGGAATTTGCATTTTTCGCGAGTTTTTTATACGAATTTTAGAGTTTTGAGATTTGTAAAAGGAACCCGGTTACCAACATTTAGCGAAATATAATAAATTTTCTCCTCTGCGAGTTTTGAATTGTTTTTTTTTTTTTTTTTTTCCATTTCATGGCGATTTCTCTGCATTTGTGAAAGAAGTCCGGTTTTAATCTTTTAGTCCAATATAATAAATGCTGACCTCTTTTTTTTTTTCACTTTCATTTAAGTTTATTCGGAATTTCTCGCGATTCTTTTATGCAATTTTTAGAGATTTTCGCGTTCTGCAGAAATTTTTGACGTTCTTAAAAGAAATTCGGCTTTAAAATTGCAGCCTAATATAGTAAATGTGGCCTCTGCTATTTTAGTGTTTTTCTAATTTCTCGTTGCGATTCGCTATAATAATAATTGCCTGTTAACAAAATGCCCGGATTTTGAAGAATTCCGGATTTCGACGTCCGGATTTATGACTTTATACTATATTTTTAAATCTGAATACGTGTTCTCCGAGAGTTATTAGAACATGTTGATATAGTGCATTCACTAGGTTTTTTTTCAAAAAGTCTGTTAAAATAATAAAATAATTAAAATCATTCACAGAAAAGAAATTCCATCGCAGAACGGTATACAGAATACTATTGAAACGAGCGAAGCGAGGCGAATCTGTCCGCCACGTGACGTAATGCGCGAGCAGTTAAGAAATATTTTCAGTTGGCGCATCGCACGAATGGTACCCCCCCCCCCCCTGTCTCTGACAAGGCGAAGAAAACTCCGTGGTGTCAAGTGCATCTGGACGTCCCTCCCGCGACGCCATTATTTTGCATTAAATGTGGTAAACAAAATCTAGTTCCATGAGTGACTGTAGATTTAGAAAACATTCGCAGATGGTAGATATCCTGTCATGTATGACGTCATTAATTTACGCCCGATTCCAGTATTAAGTTTGTACGCTTACTTATATCGCTTTGACACTGGAGCTCCCGGCTTTATTTGTGTTGTCATATGGATCATCTGTATCTCGGCTGTCACCTAATATATGGAAAATTTAAAAAACAAAAAAGATATACGTAAAAAAATTCAAACTTGTGTCATGTCCTGTTCCTGTATTGTTCTAAATTTCGCTTAAGGGGAGACACGAGTAAAATTTTTTGAAAAAAAAAAATGTATTTTTTAATTGGCTTAAAAAATTCTTTGAGCCTTGCTGAATCCATTAGTATGCTCTTTTTTTCTGACCATTAGAAATAATTGTAAAAATTCAAGGGAAGACAAGACTGGGATACCACACCCACTCATATTATGGGAAGACACGACCGGGACGCCACGTCTACTCACATTCATTTTACTCTAACATTTTATTATCATTTTTTATAGGTAACTAAATTTTATCCAAGTGTTTATATATACTTTAATTCATGTGTTTGATAAAACTGTGCAAGAACTTCTTACGAGCTAGAAGTGTCTAAGTTTTTCAACTCTCCGCAAAATTGTACTTTTCGGCTAAAACCACCATTAACTCCTAAAGTACTCGAGCGATTTTGATTTTTAAAAAAATTAGTGACAGAGTGTAAATATAAGATCATACGTGGCAGACAGTTTAAAAAAATAATTAGTTTAATAAAAAAACATATTAGAAAATATAAAATGTCTGAAAAATTGCCATTGCTCTAAAATAAAAAGTTTTAGTCGCAGAAAAAAAACTGTCTGCCACAAGTATTACGCATAATCTAGTGAATAGGGAATCGAAATTTCATCAAATTCGGTCTGGTAGTTTCCGAGAAAACGGGTCTTAAAGCTCGCATGTTTCCTCTATGATTGCACCTAGTCTTGTCTTCACTCAAAAACATTTTTCGGCTTTGTAATTTTGTAACACAAAGTACAAGTTCAAAAAATACAAGTCCATAGTTCAATACAAAACAAAATAAAAAAAGTTGGCGTCATTTGACTGAACAAGAAGAAGGTTTTAAAAAGGTTTATAAACATTTGACCGACAATCGACACTCCCAACGTCTGTTCTGTCGAAACGTAAGCAGAAAACTCTATTTGTCATTCGTACAGAGCGTGAATTGTAAATATGCAAGTTTTCTGGCTCTCCTGAAAATCGCACTTTTCATATAAAAATCCCGTTATCTCATACAGTACTCGAGTGATTTTGATAATTTTCTTTTTGGTGGTAGAGTATAAATATAAGATCATATGTAGTAAAAAGTTTAAAAAAATTAATTAGTTTCAGAAATTGTTTTTCTGAAAAATGGAAAATTTTCGAAAAATTGCCATTGCTCTAAAATAAAAAGTTTTAGTCTCAGAAAAAAACTGTATGCCAAAAACTGTTGAGCATAATCTAGTGAATATGAATTCCAAATTTCATCAAAATCGGCCGGGTAGTTTCCGAGCAAAGGGGTCTTAAAGCTCGCATATTTCCCACAGTCCCAGTCTTGTCTTCCCTTATTCCTTTCAGGGGTAAGGTACTTCTATTCGAAAATGGCGAAATGATTGAATGACACCAGAATTTACAAACAGATTTATTTCAAAGTAAACAAAAACTTTTGTTCACGTACTTAATAAAAGGAAATTTTTCATTCCAATATTCTGGTGCAAACGTTGCATTTAGGGATTAAAATTAAGTGATCCAAAAAATGAACCACCGTCATTAAAGGGATTATAGATCATTTGAGATAAAGGCATAGCAACCATAAGTCTCAAAACCAACACTAATTATTGTAAGCAATGTAGCTATAACTATCTTGCAATACCACAAAGAATATACGGCAAATGAAAGAGATTTCGTTTAATCCCTCGAGGGGCAGAGGTATGTTTATGAAACCACTTAATTTTAATTCCCAAATGTCACATTAAGCCCTTCGGGACGGGAGCCTTTTACGAAATTTTTAATCTTTTGTCACCGTTTTTTAAAAACAGAAATTTGTGTCTTCTTGAATCGAGAAAATGCGCTGATTAAATAAGGCAAATTTTACAGTAAAATTTTACTGGTGAGGAAAAACAAGGATTCTGAGCGCTTCATGCGGCACGTATACGTGTCGCTCGTCCCCAAGGGGTTAACACCAGAATTTTGTAAAAAAAAAAATTTCGCTTTAATATATGTGCAAAATATAGCAATTCTTATTTAAAATAAATTTGTTTTCAAATTCCGGTGTCATTCCTTAATTTGAACACTTTAGCAATTGAATTGCTTTGCCCCTGAAAGGGTTAACACTATAGTAGGAGAGCTGTTGAACATTTTTGAGTAGGTATTTGAGACACCCTGAAAATTTGTGCAACTCTTCTTTTGTAATGCCTGAATACAAAATCGAATGTCTGGCTGAAGGATCGTGGTCCAAAACCTGTGCCAGACACGTGTCAAGTGCCATTTTTTGACACGACCCCAAAAAGGTATTTGAGGCACGCTGAGATTGAAACAGAATAATGTTTATACTTAGAAAAAAATATTTTGAAAATGACAGACACTTTAGTCGGCCCAAAAACTGTGCTAGACACGTGTCGAGTGCCATTTTTTGACTACCCAAAAAAGGTATTTGAGGCACGCTGAGATTGAGGCACAACAATATTTATGCTTAGAAAAAATATTTTGAAAATGACAGACACTTTAGTCGGCACAATAACTCTGCCAGACACGTGTCAAGTGCCATTTTTTGTCTGGCACAGGTTTTGGGCCACGATCCTTCAGCCAGACATTCGATTTTGTATTCAGGCATTACAAAAGAAGTGTTGCACAAATTTTCAGGGTGCCTCAAATACCTTCCCTAAAATGTTTAACAGCTCTTGGACTACTAGAACATCCGGAAATTTTACTCAACCTTAATCAAAAATTTTTCACACCAGAATTTTTATTTAAAACTATTTAGCTCAATTATTTAACATAGTTTTATGTGGTTTGTATTTAACTTCTTTCACGAAGGAATTTCTGGTTCCAGTCGACATTTAATCGCTTGGTCGGTGTCAAATTCACACCAGCTGGACGTTCTAGTGTTAACCCCTTGAGGGGCAGTGATATTTTTATGAAACCACTCAATTTTAATTCCTAAATGTCACAGTGACATTAGAATTACGGTAAAAAATAATCGGTTTATTATATATGCGAAATATAGTTATTTCATATTTATAAATAAATTTGTTTTCAAATTCCGGTGTCATTCGTTAATTTCAACACATTAGCAAGGGAATTGTTTTGCTCCTGAAAGAGTTAAAGCAATTTAATATGATAAAGTCTAAACCAAAATTTTTTAATTCCTCTTGGACTCATAAATAGATTTAAGAATCGCAATTATGAGAAATATAAAGTAAAAACTACAACTGTAAATAAATATTTTCGTCTATGTTAGGAATGTTCCATGACAATCAAATAACACATTTTATGAAATTACTTTATTTGCCACTTCTATCCTTTATTATTTAAAGAAACTTTGTAACATCTAGAATTCTAAAATCAGATTTCACATAAGTAAATATTCTGAACAAAATCCCTATAAAATAAATCGCAAAATAAATTTAAAATTCCAGTCGGTTCCTTGAAATTATACAAAATTTTTACCATGACTAATGACTTGTTCAGTATGGAATAAGTGTAGCATACAAACATATGAATGCAAATTAAATAAACTTTAACTGCAGTCTCAATAGCACAAGTGAACCCTTTGAGGGACAAGCAATAATGTCTCTGCGATATTGAATTGTCACCGGAATAATCTAAAAAATTTATTTTAAAATAAGGAAAAATAATTTCCCCCCACCCCCAAAGATAAAAGTATAAAATTTAGTTAAAATTTTCTGGTGCCAATCTTGTTTAACCCTTTGAGGGGCGGTGGGATATATTATATCCCACCTAAGTTTAATTAATATTTTCACCAGAAACTTTTAATTAAGATTTATTTTTATAACTTTGATGGAAAATAGCTGAAAATTGCTTTTTCATCTTCAGAAATATTTTTTTTCAAATTTTCCGGTGGGAATTCAGCATTTCACAAAAGCAATTGCTTGCCCCTCAAAGGGTTAAATTAGGTGTCAAGGGGTAAAGTCTAAAGCAGATTTTAAAAATGTATTTTCCTACAATCAATATGAAATTCATTATTACAAATGGATTTACAATCAAACATGTGCGTCACAAATGTGTAAACTAATGTATAATAATAACATTTCACTCAAAATTTCGTATTTTGTCTACTTTACAAGTCCAGAGTTGGCTTATTGCTGTTGAAGACGTTGTCATTTTTAAGACTATCGTTAAGAGATTCTAAATTCTTCCCAGAGAGTTTGAACAGTTATTTTTGGTTATTATAAAAATAGTGGCTTAACAGTGTTTGCAGTTTGAGGGGCTTCCGGGTTGTCTACAACTTTACGCACAGTCTATTGATGATTGTCTTAAAATTAATGAGCCATTGGGATATAAAGTTTAACGGTAGAAAAATACTACTATAAAATTTTATTAAGAATATATATGTAAAAATGAAAAATTACTTTTAAAGAAAAGTGATATTACAAACATAATGATAGACACTTGTGAATAAAATAAAGGAAAATGAGTATTAAAATATTTCTGGAGTGAACTCAAAATTTATGAATAAAAAATTACCAGGTTTGGCAGCACAGTTTGCAGCCTGTATAAGGTTAAGATGAAACAATTTTATTTAGCAGTCTGATAATCTGAGACAATTACTCCTCAAGTCATTGCAAACACAAAGATCAATGCAATCACAATAAAATGTGTAGAAACTATGAGAAGATTTAAAAAAATAAATAAAGTATGAAAAGTGCAAATTTCTCTTACTCTTGAACCAAATGTAATATAATGTAGTAGGACAAACTCTGAAAGCATTTTACAAATTCCGTGAGTAAATATTCTGAACAGAAATCACATAAAATAAATTTTAAATAAATTTAATATTCAAAATGGTGGAGATATTCTGGCGTGTTTCGGAGTTTATGAGAAAGAATATCGAGTTTTCATATGAAATGAAACATAAAATTTTACATCCTTGGTAACGAAATCAAATTCATTTTATTCAGCAGTGTGAGTATATCAAAGTTTAGTAAATAGTAAATAGTAAGTGTAAATATCAATGTTGCCAGATTGGGGACTTTTTAAATTCAGATTATTTGACTGTCACCACTTTTTTGAAATAGTACAATTCGCATTATTTTTCAGAATGTTAATCTAGTTCTAAATAGGCCGAATATTTCTACTTTAAAAAAGCGGTGACAATAAAAAATCTGGGGGCATACAAGTCCCCAATCTGGCAATACTGGTAAACATTGAAACAGTTTATTTTTTAACCCTTTGAGGGACAATCAATTGTGTTTCTGTAATGTTGAATTCTCACCGGAAATTTGGAAAAAAATTATTTCAAAATAAGGCAAAGCAATCTCTCAGCTCTCTTTCACAAAGTTATAAAAGTGAAACTTAATTATAAGTTTCTGGTGCAACCTCAATTAAAATTAGGGGTATATTATAAAAAGGGTAATTATCTCATCACAGGGTTTAAATATTTATATATATATATAAAGTTGTAAAGGGAAATTTCTTATTCAAAATTAGATTTGTAAATGTATAAGGAATAAATAAAAAAATAAAAATAAAATACATCCAAATATCTTCGACTATTTTGAGATGTATTCCATGAATAAAAACATAACATTTTATGAAATAGATTGAACAGAATATTCCCTATTTAGTTCTTTTTAAAAACACTTTATACATGCATGAAATATTCGCAAATTACTTAAGCAAGCAAAATAAATTAAAGATGGATAAAAAAATTCGAATATAAATTCAATATTTAAGTTGACTCTTGACCTTAGGAGGAAATGTTTTCTACTGGAATGTACAGGGTTCGAATAAGCGACTACTTTTTTTTTTTTTTTTTTTTTTTTTTTATTATTATTATTATTTTGCCTACAACTTTTTCCAAACAATAATCTTGGTGATATATTTCTAGCAGAAACTTATCGCGATTATTGTTTCGAGACAGTGGTAGACAAAATAATTTAAAAATAGTTGTTTTTGATAATCATATTGATACGAATGTTTAACCCCTTGAGGAGCAAATAATTGTGTTTCTGCAATGTCCAACTCACACAGGAATCTGCCAAAATATTTATTGAAAAATAAGGAAAAAAAATTTTGCGACTGCTTTTTCCACCATAGTTAGGAAGTAAAAATTTAATAAAATTTCTCTGGGACAAATCTTCATTAATCGTAGGTCAGATAAAATATAGAAAACCGCCCCTCAAGGGGTTAACGCTAGAAAGACCGGAAATTTCACTCATATTTTATAAAAATATTTTACACCAGAATATTTTTTTAAACTGTTTAACTATTTATTTAACTTATTTCAAACTTATTTTAAATAAAATTCTGGTTCAAACTGAAATATATTCATTTGGTAGGTGTCGAAATGGGCTCTCACGGTCCTTCTAGTATTAACCATGGAACTATTAATAAAGAGGAACTGACATATCCTTAAAATAGTGAAGCAAAGCGATATAAGTAAGCATCCTATCTCAAATGGGAGAGGTAACCGCAAGATTAAAAGCGAGGTCAAATCAATCAAGGTCGTACGCCACGTAGCGGACGGGGTAAAACTTCAGGAAGATGCCTGACTGTTTTCTTACTTCACACCACTAAAATTGTAAAGTTTTATTCACCTTGATTAACCCCTTGGGGATGAGTGGCACGTATACGTGCCGCGTGAAGCGCTCAGAATCCTTGTCTTCCCTCATCAGTAAAATTTTACTGTAAAATTTGCCTTGTTTAATCAGTGCATTTTCTCGATTTAACAAGATACAAATTTCTGTTTTTAAAAAGCGGTGACAAAAGATTAAAAATTTCGCAAAAGGCTCCCGTCCCGAAGGGGTTAATAGCTGAAATTTATCTGACAAGGCGAAAAAAACTTTGTGGTGTCAAGTGCATCTGGACGCCCCTCTTGCTGCATTGTTATTTTGCAATAAATGTGGTAAACAACGGTCAGTTCTGTGAGTGACTAAATATTTAGAAAATATGTGCAGATGGTAGATATATTGTCATATATGACGTCACACTAAAAGCCCGCACATTTGGATTATCAACCCGCCCACAAGATGGCGCAACTGTGTTAATTTACGCCCGATTCCAGTATTAAGCCCTTAACGCTCGAATTAAATTACGGTTGAAAAATTCAAATTGCTTATTGGCACCACTTTTATGAAAAAGAAATATTCACCTTATTTAATGACAGGAAAAACGATATTTAACTATAGCCAATTTCACTATTTTATAAAACTGGTGGGAATCAAACAATATGAGTAAAAGACACAGCCGAGAATATGACGGGAGGGAGAATTAAGGGGTTAAGTTTGTACGCTTAATTATATCGCTTTGTAGTGAAGCTTCAACTGTAACCGCTATCTTAGGGGTTGTTTACCGCCGGTGAAAACTTTCACCAGTAAATTTTTATAGAAAATTTCTGCTTATTTAAACGTCTTATTATTGCAAAATTTCAGTCATAAATAATGATGGAAACAGTTTCTCATTTTTACTGGTAGAATTTTACTTTTGCGGTAGCCACGCCCTGTGTTTAAGCCATATTGTGAGAACCAGGGAAACAAACTGAAAGTTTTACAAGGCAAACTGACACCAGAAAGAATGAATAGAAATCTTTGCCACATTTCTGAGAAAAAATTCCATGAATAAGACGCTTAAATAAGAGGAAAATTTCTGTTCAATTATACAGGTGGGATGATTGACACGGCTGTAATCAGAAACTGAAGATACGATTTAAAAAAAAAGCAGCCGCCATCTTCTGACAACCTCCTCAGTTACTTCACTCGCAACTGGTAGACAGTACACAATATGCCTCCTCCTCCTTTATTCATAACTCCATTGTATTAACATGTTAAGAATGTATCAAATACCTTAATATTCCTCGCCGTCGGTGTTGCCCATTTAGCGGATTTTTTAATATTACTGTTATCGAATACTAATATTCGCGTTCCTTAATTACATACATTCAGTAATAAAATATAGCAAGGATTATTGTTTTAAATAGTAATATTCAATAATATGCTAAACTGACCGCGATGCTCGTATTTTATGAGAAATAAACAACTATTTGCAGTATAGAAAGAGTTTAATATATTAACATATCAATAAAAATAAAATAAGCAATGTGGGGGATCCCCCCTGGCTGAGCTGATTACAGCTTTCGATTTTCACGGTGGTAGTGTCGGGTTTAACTCCCGACTGTTCCATTGCACACATTTAGTGTGGAGATCGTCTACTTTTGTGTTTTGCTATAAATCATCTGCATCTCGGCTGACACCTCTTATATTGAAGCATTAACACTAGAACCGCTCCTATTTTACTCAAATTTTATAAAAAAAAAAAGTGTTTCCCACCAGAATTTTTATTTAAAACTATTTAACTTATTTAAGCAGCCTATTTTTGAGCTGCACACATTTAACATGTTTTATGAAAAAAATTCTATTTCGAATCCACTATTATCAATTTGGCAGAGGCCAAAATGACCCCTAATGGTGGTTCTAGTGTTAAAAAAAAAGCTATATGTAAACAAAAAGAAAAATTGCGTCAAGTCCTGTAGTGTTTTTAAATTCCTGTTCACCACCCCCTTAATACTAGACTTGAGGAATGACACAAAAATAGCGTCTGTCGTGGCGAAATTTTTTAAGCGTTTGTACGGTTACCTGAATTCCGACACTATTGTTTTCCGAAAGTTTTCTTTGACTTTCGGAACACGCATCGCATCTCGGAGAGATAAAGCGGAAAAACTTTTAAAAAATTTTGCTAGTCAAATTAAAGAGACAGTACAAACGCTGAAAAAATATTGGTATTCAAATTCAAGGGACCGTACAAACGCTGAAAAAAAATCCGCCTACGACTGCCGCCATTTTTCTTGCAGCGCTCACACCTGGCATTCAAGGGGCGGTATTTTGTTAATAAAATAGATCATTCGAGAGGAATTCCATAGCAGACATAGGTTTCAAAAGCAACTTCCATTTATTCTAATTTTAATTGTATGCAATATAGATATTTCTCTTAGAACACCGTAAAAGAATATAAACAACTGAAACAGATTTCGTTTAAAGCATTTTCATAATAAAAATCTAAATAATAATTTTTCATTCCACTTGTCTTCATAAACAGATATATGAGTCACAAGTATGAGAAATATAAAGTAAACATTTCAACTGTAAATAAATATTTTTGTCTGTTTTAACCCCTTGGGGACGAGCGGCACGTACACGTGCCGCATGAAGCCCTCAGAATCCTTGTTTTTCCTCACCAGTAAAATTTTACTGTAAAATTTGCCTTATTTAATCAGCACATTTTCTCGATTCAGGAAGACACAAATTTCTGTTTTTTAAAAGCGGTGACAGAAGATTAAAAATTTCGTAAAAGGCTCCGTCCCGAAGGGGTTAAGAAATGATCCTTCACTACAAAATAACACACTTTATGAAATTATTTTAATAACACTTATACCCTTTATTTTTTAAATAAACTTTATAGTATCTAGAAATCTAAAATCGCATTTCAGACAAGTAAATATTCTGAAAAAAATCCCTATAAAATACATTGCAAAATAAATTTTATATTCCAGTCGGTTATTTAAAATTCTAGAAATACCTTTACCGCGACTAATGAATGACTCTGTTTAGCATGGAATAAGTTCAACATACAAACACATCAATGAAAATTAAATAAGCTTTAACCCTTTCGAGGGAGGTGTCCTTAAAAAAGGACACCTAATTTTAATTCCAAAACTGGCAAAAGGCAACAAGAATATTTAATGAAAATTTTCTTTTTATAATGTTCCTGAAAATAAGCAAGTTCATATTTTCAAATAAATTCGTTTATAAATTGTGGTGTCAGTCCATTATTCCATACGTTTATAAACACAATTACTCCGCGCCGGTAAGGGTTAACTACAGTCTCAATAGAACATGTTACGACTAAAGCATATTTAAAAAAATAAATTTACCTGCAATGAGGTCTAATACGAAATTCATTATTACAACTGGATTTAGAATAAAACTTGTTCGTCACAGCAGTATAGTAAAAGTATAACAATAAAATTTCACACAAAAATTCATATTTTGGCTCCTTTCAAATTCTAGAGATGCCTTAACCCCTTGGGGACGAGCGACCGGTATGCATGGATCGTAAGGTGCTCAGAATCTGTGATTATTCTCAGCAGTAAATTGTTATTCTAAATTTTGAATTATTTAATGCGAGCATTTTCCCGATTAGGCAAAAATTTCTGTTTTGAAAAACCGGTGACAAAAGATTAAAAATTCTGAAAAGACGGTCGTCCCGAAGGGGTTCACCTTTTCCTGGACGGAATAATTCTGTTTATAAACTAATGGAACGACGGACTGACAACAGAGATTTTAAACGAATTTATTAGAAAATATGAATTTGCTTACTTTCAACTCCGTTAGAAAAGGAAAATTTTAATCAAATATTCTGGGTGCCAGTAAAATAAAAACTAGATGTCCTTTTTTAAGGATACCGCCCGCGAAAGGATTAACAGTATACGAGCGATTGTCATTTATAAAACTTTCGTTAAGAAATTTTAAACTTTTTTCCAGAAAATTTTAAAAGTTAATTTTTGTTATTGTACTGATTGGCACTTCTTGAATAAAATAGAGAAAAACAAGCATTAAAAATTTTCAGGTGTAAACTCAACATTTCTGAGCAGAAAAATCGCGAGATTTGGCAGCACCGTTTGCTGCTTGTGTAGTGTAAAGTTGAAAGCAATTTTTAGGTGCGTTCGTAATTATATAAAACGTAGCGCCTAAAGTCGTTGTCTGGTCCTTCATCTGTTTGTACGTCTGTCTGCATATAACAGCGCAAAAACTACCCAACCGAATAGTTTGAAAATTAATCTCTAAAATCGCTGCACAATGTTGCCCAATAATTTCAAATTTTATGAAAATCAAATCAAAACTTAAAAAGATATTAATTAAAGTTTTTTTATTCTATTTAACCCTTTGAGGGGCAAGTAATTGCGTTTCAGAAATGTCGAATTCCCACCGCAATCTTAAAAAAACTTTATTGCAAAATAAGGAAAAGCAATTTTACGGCCTTTTTTTCCACGAAAGTTAGAAAAGTAAAATTTTAATAAAATTTTTCTGGTGCAAATCTTCATTAATTGTAGGTGGTATAAAATATATCCCACCGCCCCTCAGGGGGTTAATCCAATCATACGTAATTCAGGGTTCGTACGCTTCAAGGGCTTTCAAGCACCTTTCACCAGAATTTTTCTAAGGTAATAGTTGCCTTATCTAATGAAAAATAAATCTATCTTCAGATATACCAACCAGTACTTTAAGAAATTTCTGGTACTAAAACACTAAAAATACCTTGATGCGTACGAACCTTGTAATTAACCCTTTAGTGCGAAACTTTTCATATATGCAAACAATAGTGTTTTGAATTTAATAGATTTTTTTTATTTGTATAGGGCAGGGGAGTACACAGTGAGACATGGTACACAGTGAGACAGCAGCCACATTGACATATAGACATATACAATTTTTCTTCAAGCTGACACACACACATAACGACCTCATCTTATGCAACACGTGGATGTAGTTTCGGCACTTCAGTTACTCGTCCGACAAAATAGTAAATAATTCTTTATTTTATAGTGGTTAAAGTTACATAAATGTCTATTTTAGAGTTTCTTTCCTTCAATATAACATACATTTACTTAACCATACCTAGCTATATCTAATAATAGACTATTTCGGCAAAACGACATAACCTTTTTAAAGCGATGAAATTGATGTAACAGATGTGGCATCCATTTTGTTACAACGTAACAAAAGTACACAGTGAGACACACAGTTGTGGTACACAGTGAGACGTGTGTTAATGTGTACCTACTATGTTGTTCTGATGTTTAAAAAGTTATTTATTAATAAAAGAAGGTTTCTCTTTCTCTCTCTCTCTCTTTCTCTCTGTGTGTGTGGGCGTTCGATGGCTAGAAAAATTTACTAAACGTAAGAGGCTGAAAATTTGCATGAAGGTAGCCCAAGATCTGCCATTGTCCAACCGAGGCTCATATTTTTAACATTTTGAAATTCTAGAAATATTAATTAGAAATCATAAACTGCAGAAAATTATTGATAGAGTGTAAAAATGTATGATTTAGGAATATATATATACATTGTCTCACTGTGTACTACTTGTGGTACACAGTGAGGCAATTTTCGACACTCTGTTATGCTGCTTCTGTGCTTTTATAAATAACTTTTTGAAACCATTTATACATAAATGTGTAGCGCATTTGTGTAGCTTAAAGATGTAGCACAAAATTTTTCAAAAGAATAAAAATCGTTGCCATTTGTTAAGTAATAATAATTTTCGTCTCACTGTGTACTACCCTCCCCTATACCTAATTTATACCAGAAAATTAAAATAGAAATATTTGCTTTAATTAATAACAGACATTCCGAATTTAAATAAAGTGAAATTAACCATTGAAACTTTTTGGTGTAAAGTCAGATTATCTGAACTACGTAATTTCTAGAATGTTTTCTATTATGGGAATTAAAGCGTGACCCTTGAGGGGCAAGCATTTACGTTTGTGAAATGCTGAATTCCCACCGGAAAATTAGTAAAGTTTTATTTCAAAATAAGGAAAAGCAATTTTACGGCCTTTTTTCCACCAAAGTTAGAAAAGTAAAATTTAATAAAATTTTTCTGGTGTAAAACTTCATTAATCGTGGGTGGTACATAATATATACCGCCGCCCCTCAAGGGGTTAAAGGTTAATCTTTATAAAATAAATAATTATATAAAATAAGGTGTTTGGAGACATACTTATTAAAATATTTACTCATTTGCACTATTTTAGCGTAAAACAACCACACGGCAGCAGTTTCTACTTGTATTGCAGATGTGCAACAGCAGAAAAGTTTGACGTATTATATGAAAAATGTATCTCCGATTGTTTTCATTTTTTTTCCTGTGTAATAAACCTTTCAGAGAATCATATATAATTTTTTTGAAACAAAATGAAAAATCGCGCATTTAAGGGTTAATTCAATGATATCCCATAATAGCTAATGAATCTAGTTTGCCATGGTGATTACGTCACATTTAAAATATAGTCATATTATAACTAAATTTAGTATTGTATTCGGTATTAGTGAAGTTAATATACCGGGTGAGCAAAAAGTCCGTATAAACTTTAAAATATCATAAAAACCGAAAAAATAACCGAAATGAGAAACTGTTTGCAGGATTAGCATCTATAGCTCACGGGAATTTTTTTAAGACAGAAATAAAAAATAATTCAAAAAACAGCCGACAGATGGTGCTGGTTCGTGCGATTTTGGGGGAAATATGCAAATGAAACGGTTATAAGGACTTGTGCTCCTACTCCAGAACTAGTTCACGTAAAATAACTTCACCAGCAAAGCTTTATCCTTCATATTCAGCATCCTTGATCAAGTACACGGCTCACAACGATGAACTAGTTCTGGATTAGGAGCGCAAATTCTTAAAACCGTTTCATTTGCATATTTACTCCAAAATCGTACGAACCAACGCCATCTGTCGGCTGTTTTTTGAGTTATTTTTTATTTCTGTCTTAAAAAGATTCCCGTGACCTATAGATGCTAATCCTGCAAACAGTTTTTCATTTCGGTTATTTTTTCGGTTTTTATGATTTTTTAAAGTTTATACGGACTTTTTGCTCACCCGGTATATAATCGTAATAATAAATTTTGTATTGAAGCATTTTTTCATAAGAGTGCAACAGCTCTTGCACCAAGATCTGAATATCAGGGCTCCCAAATGGTCCGCCTACTGAATACCAATAAATTTTAACTGAAAATTTTATGGTAGGTTTGCGCTAAAATTAACTTATAAAGGTGATTTCGGGGCGGTTTGTAATAAAAATCTAAAAAGAAAATTTTTCTAAAAAAATATTGGTATTCCGTTGGCGGACCATTTGGGAACCCTGGAATATTCATAAAGCGAGTTATAGTACGAACGAAACTCACTTGCCTTATTTGACGTACAATTTCCGACTTGTATTTTATGGAGCAGTTTGATTATCTGAGAACATTATTCTTCAAGCTATTGCAATTACAAAGAACAATGCAATCAGAATAAAGTGTCATAGAAACTATGACAAGTGTTGAAAAGATAAATAAAGCATGAAAAGTGCAAATTTCTTTTACTCTTGAACCAAATGCAATATAATTTATTAAGACGAGAATTAAAAGGATTTCACAGAATGAGTTAATAAATATTCTGAATAGAAATCACATAAAATAAATCTAGAATATATTTAATATTCAAAATTGTGGAAATATTCTAGCGTGTTTCAGTGTTTACGAGAAAGTAGATCGAGTTCTTGTATAATGTGAAGCATAAAATTTTACATGACTGGTAACGAAATGAACTTCATTTTATTCAGCTATGTGACGCTCAAAGCTTTGTAATCTAAATAGAATGTGTAAAAATTTAAACAGTTTATTTTTTTAAACATTTATGTATAAAAAGTTTTAAAGAGAAATTTCTCATTTAAAATTGGATTTGCAAATGTATAAGAAATATAATAAAAAAACTATAAATAAAATATCTAAATATCTTCGACTATTTTAAAATATATTCCATGAGTAAAAAACAAAACATTTTATGAAATAAATAGAAAAGAATATTTACTCTTTCGTTCCTTTTAAACACAATTTATATACGCATGTGAAATTCGCAAATTACATAAGCAAACAATATGAATAAAGATGGATAAAATAGATTCGAATTTAAAATCAATATTCCAGTCGATTTTAAACCTTTAGAACTATATTTTTTCTGCTAGTCTGTACAGAGTTCGCAAAAGCTACTATTTTCTTTTTTACTTATAGGGGGACTCAGAACGCATGCTCGCAACGCTCAGCAACCCCCGCGTAATCGCTTTATGATCCGGTTTGGTATCGCGAAGCAATTCCTATTTCCTAGCCAACCCCAAACGTAATTGTTTTGCGTTTTCATTCTGGATCGCTTCACGATCCCTTATTTACTATACATTCAATTTTTAGATTCCACTTGGTAAAAAAGCGCTCCTCCCCTCCCCCCCCCAAATTTTTGAAATCTTTATTATGTGTTACAAACTATCTTAAAGTTTCAAACAGATCGCCTTGTTATACATCCTAATTTTGTTTGTTTCCCCCCCCCCACCCAACAAAATGTGACGCGCCATTCTTTTTTATAATTTTTTATCTTATGCTATAAACTATCTCAAAGTTTAAAGCAGATTGCCTTGTTAGATTTTCAAAATTTTAACAAAATCGAGTTCTGTAGTTTCACATTGCACCACCAGGGAGCGCACTCTAATCTTTAAAAAAATATATCTGAACGAAACTCCAACCTGTCAGTTGATATTCTACTGGAGGGGTTGTCGGTCTTAACATGTTGACTGCCGCAAAAAGTAAGAATTTTCAAATTTCTTCTTGAAAGTCGTTTGCTACCACAAATTATGAAAGGTAAATTTCGCTTTACTAATACAGCGAAATTTCTGCCAATAAATAAGGCAAATTTTTTTTTAAAATAATGGTGAGAAAGTAATAAATTAAAGCCATGAATATTAAAGCTACGAGTATGCTCGTAGCGTGGCAGTCAACGTGTTAAGCAAGAATTTAAGATATTTGATGAAATTACTTTTCGAAATAGATAGTAACTAAACTTTTGACATTTTTGCATTAAATAAGTAGATAGAATAAGTAACGTTTTATGCTGTATTTTTAAGTATTCTAGACTTTGAAGAATGCTACTGTAAATAATAAAGTGACTGCCTTCTAAAACGAGCATTTAATATAAATAAACCAATTAGTGAAATAATAATTAATATCTCAGCTTGTAATTATGATATAAGAATAATTTTTTGAATATCTGAAAAGGGATTTTTTTCCGTCTGGCTGACCAAGTTTCGAGTTTTTACGCCCCTTAGATTCTGAGATGGGAGCCCCTTTTAAAACACCCAGTACACTTTATTGCTTAACATTCGCATCTGGAAGCACTGCCTTTCTCATTCTAGCAACCCGTGAGCATGAAATAAAAGGAATTTTTTATCGATCGATTTTTAGCCGATTTTTTCCGTTCTATCGTCCCCACCGGAATAATTTTTTGAATTTCTGAAAGTAGATTTTTTTCTGCGTTCATCTGTGCGACTTTCGAGGTTTTCGGCCGGTAGTTTCTGAAATGCGATTCGATTTAAAAAGCACCACTTCACTTGTTCGATGCGATTTCGCGGTATCTACGCAGATTTTCATTGGTCCATTTTCAAATCGTTACTTTTTTATATATATAGAATGATTGTACCGACAAATTTTTCTAAACAATAATCCTTGTGATACATTTCTAGCAGAACCTTACCGCGATTATAGTTTGGAAACAGTGGTAGACAAAATAATTAATAAATAGTGGTTTTTGATGACCATTTGAATGAGTATGTTTAACAGGCTAAAAATGTATCAAATATATTAATTTGTCTCGCAGTATTTGTTACTAATATAGCGGATTTTTAAATATAACTATTACCGAATACTAATAGTCTCATTATTTAATTACTTACATTCGTGCTAAATATAGCAAAGATTACTATTTTGAAATAATAATATTCAATAATCCGCTAAATTGAACAATTCTCGGATTTTATGAGAAAAAACAGCTATTTGCAATATGGAAAAAAATTAATTTATTAACATTTCAATGAAAATAAAAGAAGCAATGTGGGGGGCAGTGTTGCCGCATCTGGCTGATTTTTTATTTAGGCTTTCCGAATTCTCACCAGTAAGTTTAAATAGTTATTTTTGCTTTATATGACCAAAGATTTTTCCGTAAATAAAACAAAAAAAATTGCTATTCACAATTTTCTGGTCTGAATTCAATATTCCTAAATAAAACATCCATCAGATGTGGCAACATTGATATTGGTAGGGTTCCTTATGGCTGAGCGGATTAGAGCTATCGATTTTCACTTTGGTAATATCGGGTTCAACTCCCGAGGGTTCCATTGCATACATTTAGTGTGGAGCTCCCGTCTGCATTTGTGTTGTGCTATAGATCATCTGTATCTCGGCTGACAGCTTGTATATGGGAGAATTTTAAAAAAGAAGATATATGTAAAGGAAAGAAAATTTGCGTCAAGTTCTGGATTGTTCTAAATTTCTGTCCCCAAACCCCTGAATACTAAGCCCAAGGGATGACAAAAATAGCTTCTGTCGTAGGCGGAATTTTTTAAGCATGCGTACGGTCCCCTGTATTTAGGACATCGGCATTTTCCAAAAGTTTCCTTTGACTTTTTTAATTTAAGTGAGATAAAGAGCAAAAAATTAAAAAAAATATTGGTATTCCAATTCAAGGGAGAGACCGTTCAAATGTTGAAAAAAATCGGCCTACAACTGCCGCCATTTTTCTTGCGGCACTCACGCCTCGTATTGAGTGGTCGGTGTAATATTAATAAAATGGATCATTCGAGATAAAGGCCATCACCCCCTGAACACTAGGCCCGAGCGCTGACACAAAAATGGCTGCTGCCGAAGGCGGATTACTTTTAACGTGCGGTCCCCTAAATTTTGACACCAGTATTTTATGAGATTTCTCTATCTTGTTTAATCTCAGAAAATTAAAGCAGAAAAATTTTTTAAAAAATTATTGGTACCGAAATTCAAGGGACCATACACACGCTGAAAAAAATCCGCCTCCGGCAGCCGCCATTTTTGTGTCAGCGCTCATGCCTAGTATACAGGGGGCGGTGTAAAGGGCGTAGCAGCTATAGGTCTCAAAAGAAACCTTCACTAATTCTAGTTCTAATTGTAAGTAATGTAGATATTGTTGGAATGAAGATTGATAGTAGTTACACTTTTAAATTCTCATCTTCTATCACCATAGATGAAAACAAACCTATTAATAAAGTGAACGCATTGCAAAAAACAGGAAGTTACACTCAAGATGTGCAACAATTAATGTTAATTAATATTCATTTATCAAATCAAGTGATTTCAATGATTTTCCAACAACGAATGCGAACATTTAATAAAACTGTCAAAACTCTTTTTTATGACTCTAAAATTGAAAACAATAAATATATCTTAACACGTTAAGCGCCACGTGAGTCACCGGTGACTGTCACTGAACTTTCCATTTAAAGCACGTCATTTACCTATGACTACCGTCTAAAATATGATATAAAACAAAAAAATATATATTGTTTTAAGTAATTACTGAAAATTTATTTAAAATTTACCTACCTTTTATTTATTACAGGATTATACTTTCTTAAAAATTACTTAAAACATTGTAAATTTTTCAGCGCTTCAGAGCCGGTCACCGTGACACTCAACGTGTTAATAACATCATTGCAAGTAAAAATGTAACACCCTGTTGATCATTGAACCATGATATGATATGCATTTTATCTCATCATGTGTCTTATAATCTCTTACTAAAGAGGAGCTCCTTCGTAATATGCTCCTCAAATGTATTCATGATATTAAAAGTCCTTTCTTTTTTTTTCCAATTCCTGCTATTAGTTCACACTCTCCCTATATTTATTTATATATCTTGTTCAAATTTTCAATCGTTAATAAAATACTTATTATTCATCCTATCAAGTTCAAATAAATTTTTTTAAACTTGTACTGGATGACAATTTATGCTAATACAGTTTTTCAAATATTAATTCATTTATTAAAATTTAATTAATTAATTTTAGTTTTATATGGGAGACAAAATGGCGGCCATTGGTTATTGAACAACATTTAATGTATCTTCATATCTATAAGGGGGTTACCATAGGGGGGGACCCTGTTCTGTTGAAAAATGCCGCCAAGTTCGTCGCCAACTTGGCAATATATCGCCAAATTTGGAGGCCAAAATGAGTCGCCAAAAGTGACGCCAACTTGGCGATATCTCTAATATTTCGCCAAATTCCCATAGACTTCCATTGTAAACCTACTTGCTTATAGAAAATCAATAAATTGAGATATTTTAATGCAACAAAAACTAATATTAGCTGAAGGGATCATACTAAAGTTTTCTTTGATGACCTAAGTAGGAATTGACTTTAAAAACAAAATTTTTATATTACTTGTTTGCATATAAAGCAGAGTTGAATGAGTGTAACTAAAACACTTTGCTTAATGCGGTTTTCAAGCCCAAAGCTTAACAAGCCCGAAACTTCTGACATATTTACTGATTCATTTCAATGCTGAATACGGAAGCAATTTGGAATCGAAACACTTTTTCCATTTTTTGATAATTAAATTAATGAAGTTATAAGCGATTTTAGTGATGGGACATCCGGTTTTTCTCTTTTCCCTGACTGGTGTTTCTCCTTTCGTTCTGAAATTCGGCTCAAAACGCCAACTTTGACAGTATTTTCTGAAAGATCTTTTGAGTTTACCAGAAAATGGAAAACATCTTTTGATCACATAGTTTCTGAATAACACCTGTCAATTTAATGCGTTTCCGAATAATAGAGAATAAAAATTTGTGTCATAAAGTTGCCTCTTTGTATTTGAGAACAGCCGTAAGAAAATAATGTTGCAGTGCTTACCCGTGGATTTATACCGCCTCATTACACAATAGGATACAGCATTAAACAGCACAGTGAATTACCAGATAACTACGAGATGTCAAGGATCGGAAAAGGTAAGAAATTTTAACTTACTTATCTCTTTTTATTAATAAATAAAGTAATCGAGGAATAGAGCGAAGTTGCGAGTATTACTAGTAGCATTAAGATACAGTAAAACCTCTCTAAATGGTCGTTCCGAGAGGTGGTCTCTTAATGGCGGTCACGTTTAAATCTAGATTTTAATTGTTGAAAAAAAGTAACAATTAATGTTACTAAAATTTATTTTCCACAATAGGAAAAAATATAAAAATTTAAGTATCAAATCAAAAGTTAATTACACAAGTTAATTGCTGCAGAGTTACAGAAAACAGTACATTGACATTTGATTGGTTTTATGGTTTTAACTTTCATAACTTTTATTTACCAGTCCTTTCGAAGTTCAGCAAATAAATGCGATTTTTTTTGGACGGGAGCAAATAATGACGAGATCATTAATTTATCTATTTCTTTGAGAGTTTCCCGACAGAATGGGGCGGGGAGTTTATTGACCGCCATTCTTAATTTGTCATCAGAGTTAAATTCATTGCCTGAAAAGGCACAAAGGTGTTTAAAAGTTACCAGGATAAAAAAAAAAAAAAATCTAAACTTAGTTTAGAAGTCTTATGAATAATGCGCTCTCCGGAATTATTTTTCTAATAAAACCTTCTTCAAGCGACTAGAAAAGAACAGAATTTTCTTCAAAGAAATTGGTCACTCATGGAGGGATTTCAACTGGGATGGTCTCAGAATGGAGGAAAATTAGTATTGGGCCTATGGGAATAAATTTCGTTTTTTAAAAAATGGTCGTTCAGGGAGGTGATCGCTTAACCCCCTCGCTGCGCAACCCGAGAGTTTCTCGGGCAACGTAAAAGTAGCAAATTTTGCGCAGACCCGAGATTTCATCGGGGATCCATTTTTTCCGTCTAATTAATCCTCCTTGATATTTCCCACCAGTTACTTTTTATTGTAAATTTTGCCTTATCTAATCGTAGCATTTTCCCGATTAAATCAGACGAAAATTTTTGTTTTGAAAATCCGGTGACAAAAGAATAAAAATTCTTGAAAGACACTCATCGCGAAGGAATTAAATGAGCAATTTTTGAAGCTATTTTGATAAAACAATTACGCAGCGAGTGGGTTAATGGAGGTGGTCGCACAGGGAGGTTACACTTTATTTTTAAACATATATAACTATCTTAGAACACCACGAAAGAATATCAACAACTGAAACAGATTTCGTTTAAAGCATTTTAATAAGATAAAGTCTAAAAAAAATTTCTCTTTCCAGTTGTATTCGTAAATACATATTCGCAAATATGAGAAATATAAAGTAAAAATTACGATCGTAAATAAATATTTTCGTCTGTTTTAAGAAATGTTCCATGACTGTCAAATAACACATTTAATAAAATTACTTCAAAAAACACTTCGATCCTTTATTATTTAAACAAATATTGTAGCATCTAGAATTCTAAAATCGCATTTCACATAAGTAAATATTCTGAACAAAATCCCCGTAGAATAAATTGAAAATAAATTTAATATTGCAGTCGGTTCTTTGAAATTCTAGAAATACATTTAACGTGACTAATGAACAACTTTCTTGAGTATTGAATAAGTTTAGCATATAACCATATCAATGAAAATTTAAATAAGATTTATTTTCTGCAGCGCTGTAATTACAGTCGCAATAGATTATATTAAGACTAAAACAGAATTTTAAAAATGTATTTTAATGCAATAATGTCTAATAAAAAATTATTTATTACAACGGAATTTACAATAAATCATGTGCGTCACAGATGTAAGAAATATAGATAAAAACTGCAAATGTAAATAAATATCTTCAACTGTTTTAAGAATTATTCCATGTCTTCAAAATAAGATATTTTATGATATAAATTTGATATCGGCTTTAGTTTTTTATATGTTGAACAAACTAATATGAATTAAATATTAATTTAGATCTCCATAACATCGCACAGATAAAATAAGCAAATATCCTACACAAAAGTCATATAAAAAATTAACATTCCAGTAGAATTCTTTAACATGCTAGCGATACCTTCAATATGTCTCACAATTTATGGGGAAAAACAAACATGCTTGGTGAAGAATCAGTATAAACATATAAGAGAAAATGAAGTCAACTTCGGTTTATCCCCTTAATTCTCGCTCCTGTTATATTTACGGGCTATGTCTTTTACTCAGCTTGTTTGATTCCCACCAGTTTTATAAAGTAGTGTAATTGGCTTTATCATGGTATCATTTTACCTGTCATTAAATAAGGTGAATATTTCTTTTTTAAAAAATGCTGCCAATAAGCAATTTTAATTTTTAAACCGTAATTTAATGCGATAGTTAAGGGGTTAAGTAGAAATGAAAACATATGAAAGGCCTACACTACAATCTCAACAAAGTGTTAAAAAACTGAAACCGATTATTTTTAAGCTTGTTTGATAAAGATTACGGTGAAATTTCTGATTCCAACTTAATCTATATATTGACATATGCTTATAATATGGGAAATATAAAAAAAAAAAAAAAAAAAAAAAAAACTAAAATTATAATTAAATTTGTTGGACAGTTTTAAATATTTCATTACTGAAAAAATAAGTTATTTTCTTAAATAAATTTTATTTCCACGTAATTTATTCTAGAACAAGCTTTACATATACATCTACACCCCTTAAACTATCTCATAGATTAAATAAGTAAATATTCTGAACAAAAACCACAAAAATGTATAAGTAAATTTAATATTCCAGTTCTTTCTTTAAACAGATAGGAGTACCTTTAACATGTCTCTCAGTGTATTAGAAGGGGCAGCTTTGTCCAGTATGGAAAGTTTTATAAACATATCGATGCAAATACAATACACTTCATTTTATGCTGTAAGTCTAGCTGTCTCAGAGCACTGCAATCTCCATAAAATGTGTAAACATTGAAACAAATTATTTTAAAAGCATTTTAGTATGAGGAAGTATAAATTGAAATTTCTGAGTCCAATTTGATTCGAAAATAGACATGTGCCTTGCAAATACGATAAATATAAATAAAACACTACTCATCTAAATAAATATAGCGACTGTTTTAACCACATGCCCTGGAAAAACGTGCCATGCGCGTCGCAATGCTTTATAATGAACTATTGCATAACTCCGAAGTCTGGAACTACTATTTTTAATAGTAATTTTCGTCTCATTAGATCGCAGAATTCCTTTCAAAATATGACAAAAATTGCCAGAAAAAATAGTAATATGAGACTTGGTAGCTAATTCACGAAAACATCTCGAATTACTACCTATTTTAATCCCAAGTGGTTAAAAAATATTCCATGAATACAAAATCAAACATTTAAAAATTAGCTTTCATTTAATTAGCTTCTTCTGTCTTGTATTCTTTAAACAAACTTTATACACTGGTGTTCAAAAATTAAGGAAAAGTCACAAAATGCTAATTTTCAAATACGCGAACACTCAAAAGGAAATAATATAAATGAGAAATATGAATATCAAAATCACAATATATCTTTACTTAATAGGTGCTAAAATACAAATGTTAAAACATTTTAAAAACAATGAAGATGTTGAAACATTGGAGTCATATGATGTTTATGACTCCAATGTTTCAACATCTTCATTGTTTTTAAAATGTTTTAACATTTGTATTTTAGCACCTATTAAGTAAAGATATATTGTGATTTTGATATTCATATTTCTCATTTATTTTATTAAGGTGAATCTGTCGTTCAACTTGAAATATAGTTTTTCTATATTTATTTATTTTGGAAATAATATAATTCGAATAATTACTATCTCTACAACACAGCTAGTCCATATAACATCTCATTCATGACACACATGGTCACAAGCGTCACAGTCACTACGGTGAAGTAAAAAAATAGGAAATTCATCTCATTACGAGACTCAAATGATCACTATATGTGACTCCACTGAGACGTCCTCCACTGACACCACTTATTTTATACAGCTTTATTCACCTTATCTAATCAGAGGATTTCAGCTATAAATCAAGGCGAAAAAAACTTTACAATTTTAGTGGTGTGTAGCGCATATGGACACCCCACCTCTGGCTACGCCACCGATTGCGACTATTTTTTAAATACGCAAGCAGGGCCTGATTACTAACGGGGCACATTCCCACCAGTAAAAAATAACAGAAATTTTTGCCTCATTCGTGGCAGAAATTTTACAAGAATACGATGTTTCGGTAAGGCGGACATTTCTTTTAAAATTTATTGGTGTGAGTATGCCCCGTCGGTAATCAGGCCCTGTACGCAAGTATTTATTAAAAAAAACTGTAATAAAAATATTTTGCAATAAATCTGGCAAACAAGATTCATCTTACATGAGTGGGTAACGATTTGAAATTCGTGATTGAATTTTGAACAGACATTCTCTAAATAGCTTTGTCTGTTTCAATGATAAAAAAAATAATAATAATCTGGCGAATTTAGCATAATTATTGAAGATATTGCCTAGAATCGCAAAATATTTAAACAAATAAATGAACAATACTTGCTTGTTTAATGATACAGTATTTAATGCATGCGTTTTAAATTAATCTTATTCCAAATATAAAATGAAATGAATTTTAAATTAAATGAATGAAATATTTGTAAGTTAAATAACATGAGTGCAATGCAATCAAGAGAATATTGGACACTTATTGTCTGCGCTCGATAAACGAAAAAAAAAAATTACTTAAAATTGAATACACTATTTATAATTAAATTCTATACACATTCTAAACATTCATAAACGTTGTATTCTCATCGGTAGTACAACCGTTTTTGCACATCAGGAATAGGGTAAAAAATGAGACTACAAAATTCTATCTTTACCTATATTAACATATTTTATGCGTCATTCTTCATTATATTAAAAAAACATAATTAAAATCGAGCTTATTTAAATCAGCGACATTTAAAAGTGTATATTAAATAATGAATCACCTTTTTATGAAATAAAATAAAAGTACGTTACTAAATTGTTTTACTCTTTTGAAAACGAAATAGAAGAATTCTATCAGAAAAAAGTTTTCTTACAATTTCGAAAACTACAGTTGTTAGATGGCCAACATTTTACCATTTTTACAAATTATATTAGTTCAGATAAGAACTGTTTTTATTTAAATAATTAACTATAATAAATGAATTAAATAATCACGAATAAAAATTAACAGAATATAAATACTACAAACAAATGAAAACACGACGTTTGTGCTTCACAGTTATTTCACAGATGTACAATTAAGGGAAGGCAAAACTGGGTGCAATCCTATGGGAAATATGCGAGCTTTAAGACTCGTTTCTTCAAAAACTACCCGATCGATTTTGATGAAATTTTGAATCCATATTTATTGGATTATGCTCAAGACTTATGGTGGACAGATTTTTTTTTTCTGCGACTAAAACTGTTTATTTTAGAGCAATGGCAATGTTTTAGAAATTACTTATTTTCAGAAATGTTTTTTTCTGAAACTAATTAATTTTCTTTTAAACTGTCTTCCACTCATGATCTTATATTTATGCTCTACCACTAAAAAATAAATTATCGAAATTGCTCAAGACTTATGGTAGACAGATTTTTTTTCTGTGACTAAAACTGTTTATTTTAGAGCAATGGCAATGTTTTAGAAATTACTTATTATCAGAAATGTTTTTTTCTGAAACTAATTAACTTTCTTTTAAACTGTCTTCCACTCATGATATTATATTTGTACTCTACCACTAAAAAATAAATTATCGAAATTGCTCAAGTACTTTAGGCGTTAAAAGTGTTTTTATGTGAAAAGTATAATTTTTTGGAGAACTAAAAGACTTAGACACTTCTAACTAGTGTGAAGTTCATGCACAGTTTTATCAAACACAGGAATTAAAATATATATAAATACTTGGATAAAATTTAGTTAAGTATAATATTTCCGTATAAAATGTTAGAGTAAAATTAATGTGAGTGGGCGTACACACTTGTCCCACACTTGTCTTCCCACGCGTCCCACACTTGTCTTCCCACGCGTCCCACACTTGTCTTCCCTTAATCCTTTGAGGGGCGGTGGTATGTTTAAGAAACCACTTAATTTTAATTCCTAATTGCCACAATAGTACCAGAATTTTGGTAAAAAATTTTCATTTTATCATGCATGTTAAATATAGCTTTCCCTTATTTCCAAATAAATCTGCTTGTAAATTCCGGTGTTAGTCATTCATTTCAACATTTTATCAGAGAAAGTGTTTTGCCCTGAAAGGGTTAATATATTATCAAACAAGTTGGAAATTGCTCGTCAAACGTGGCAAATGAGGTGCTTTCGTACTATAACTAGTTTTTTAAATTATTTTTTGCACCCCATATTGTACTGAATGTATAATTTTTTGCACTTCATAACGTGCATAGTCTGATACATCATTAAAATGCACTTCCAATAATTTTTTCGGAACACTTTTGACTGTCCCTGTAATTAAACTATACATCCGATTTTTCCTAAAATTTGAAGCCCCACCAGTGGCCGAGAGGTTCTGCTCTCGAAACTGGTAGACGGGAGGTGTTGGGTTCGATCCCAATCGCGCCCGTCGGCCTAATCGTTCGGAGTTTTCGTGGTTTTCTTCGAGCCGTGGATCTTCCATGCGTTAATACGGATTAGGTTCCCTTAGAAAGACCCCCACGGAGGGCACTCCCCCCGGGCCTACATCCCTCGTATAGATAATTGGCCGTCAAAAATCAACCCAACCCAACCCAACCCTAAAATTTGAAATAGCTCAACAAAATTTTGCAACAATTATATCTTTAAAATTTCAGACCATTCGGAAGGCTGTAATTTCATTAAAATGCACTTGCAATAATTTTTCCCATTGGCCGTAATGTAAAGAAAAACTTTTGGCTGTCCCTGTAATTAAACTATACATCCGATTTTCCTAAAATTTGAAATGGCTCGACAAAATTTTGCAACAATTATATCTTTAAAATTTCAGATCATTCGGAAGGCTCTAATACCATTAAAATCCACTTGCAATAATTTTTCCCATTGGCCGTAATGTAAAGAAAAACTTTTGACTGTCCCTGTAATTAAACTATACATCCGATTTTCCTAAAATTTGAAATGGCTCGACAAAATTTTGCAACAATTATATCTTTAAAATTTCAGATCATTCGGAAGGCTCTAATACCATAAAAATCCACTTGCAATAATTTTTCCCATTTGCCGTAATGTAAAGAAAAACTTTTGACTGTCCCTGTAATTAAACTATACATCCGATTTTCATAAAATTTGAAATGGCTCGACAAAATTTTGCAACAATCACATACTTGAAATTTCAGACTATTCGGTTGGGTAGTTTTTGCTCTGTTACATGCGGACAGACGGACAGACGGACGGACTGAACGACGACTATAGGTGCTACGTATTTATATAATTACGAACGCACCTAAAAAGAAGAAATCAGTTAGGCATTTTCCTGTAGTTCAACACCGTCTGCTACGTGGCGTGTGACCTTCATTGGTGTGACCTCTTCTTAAACCCTTTATCTATTGACGGTACTTATCAGTACCATTCTGTTTGAACATTCAACCCATAGTGAATATTACTAATATTCTAATGGTACTTTGCAAAAACACTCTTTTAACTCCACTTTATCCGAATACATGGCAGCAGTAGTTCCAGGTTTGTTATTTTAGCGAGGAAGGAGGCTATCTTTGAAACAGTCGATGTGTTTTGTGCTGACATTTTGTACAGATTGTCACGTTCGTCTTTTTATTGCTGCAAACACAGTAAAGGATATAAGATAAATGTTGGATTTTTTTATGATTTCATTATGATCTTGGAATAAAATTTGACTATTTTTGGTGAACAGTGTAGGCATTTGATTTAACAGTTGAATTACTCGGTGGTACTTATAAGTACCGTCAGTACACTGGGTGCTGGAGAAAAACTTCTTGTTTACTTTTCTTCTGTGTAGTTTTCCATCGTTTTCACCTACTTTTAAATGTAGTTACTAAAATGTAGAGTAGTAATGATTTCCCTAATATTTCTTTTCTCTTTCATTGTTATTTTTTTTAGGAAATCGAAAAAGTTGTGTCACCGGCTCGTTTTTGCTATGCTATGTAAATTCATATATTGCATATGTGGAGATGCAATAGAACATGTTGTCCCTAGAATATAGACGTCGCATAACTAATGGACTGCTAATAAGATCGAAACCTTAAAAAAAATAAACATTTCAGGGGCAAAGCATTTTCAATGCTAAAGTGTTGAAATAAATGATTGGCACCGGAATTTGCAAATGAAAAAAAAAAAAAAAAACCTATAAGTAAGAAGAAAAAGGCTATATTGCACATACATATTAAATCGAAAATATTTTACCACAATTCTGGTGCCATTAGAAATACCCTGTGTGTTTTCTGTTTGATATTTTAGCCATAGTGTACTGACGGTACTTTAACCCTTTCAGGGGCAAAGCAATTCCATTGCTAGAAATTTATTTCTAAATAAGAAAAAGCTGTATTTCGCATACATAATAAACCGAAATTCTTTTTACTAAAATTCTGGTACCATTGTGTCATTGGAGAATTAAAATTGTGTTTGATAAATAGTGGTTTGATAAAAATACCAGCGCCCCTCAAGGGGTTAAAGTACCACTTTAATTAATTACCCCTAAGTAATTAATTTTCTCTTGGGTGTGTATATTTTTCATGTTTATTCTTTAATTTTCATTGTAGTAACTGAACAAAAAATTACATGAAAAAAAATGCAGTAGATAAAGGGTTAATCATGCGGTTACCTCTCCCATTTAACCCTTTGAGTTCTGGGGGTGAATTTCTTCAAAACGCCTAAATGTCACATTCGCACCAGTATTTTGCAAACAAAAGATTCGCCTTAATATATGCACACACACAAAAAAAAATGCATTAATCAATTTTGGAACAAATTTGGTTGAATATTCCGGTGCCAATGTGACATTTGGAGATTAAATGTAAGTGGGAAGAGAATCACACATCAGAGCTCAAAGGGATAGGGAGCTTACTTTGTATCCTGATTTGGGGTTAACCCCTTCGGTACCGACGCTTTTACACAAATTGCATTCGGTTGGCACTCTTTATTTTTTTAAAGTTTTACTTAAATAATCACAAAAATGCAAGTATTAATTTTCTCTTTTATTGGTGCCAAAAACAAGTTCTGTATGCTCTTTTTAAAGGTGCATATATCCACCCATGGTCCCGAATGGGTTAAGGAGTTCGTGGTAAATCTGTGTTGTCAAACAATATACTGCAAGACGCAATTAACTGAATCTTTGAAAAGGTTTTTACATCCCTCAATGTTAAATAAATGGAGTTATGAATAAAGAGGAGAAGACATATAGCGTACTCTCTACCAGTTGGGAGTAAAGTAACTGAGGAAGTTGTCACAATATGGCCGCAGTTTTTTAAAAATCGGATAACCAGTTTCTGATTATCGGCGGAAAAACTTCCCACCAGTAAATATGAATACAAAATTTCGCCTTATTTAGGAGCCTTATCAAAGCGATATAGGTAAGCGTCTTATCTTAAATGGGAAAGGTAGCCGCAAGATTAAAGGCGAGGTCACATCAATCAAGGCCGCACGCCACGTAGCGGACGGAGTGAGCAACAGAAATATGCCTAACTGTTTTCTTCTTTATGGATAATCTATTAATTGCACATCTATGAAATAACTGCGCAGGCGCCAACATCGTGTTTTCATTTGTTTGTAGCATTTATATTCTGACAGTAATATAATGTTTTATTAATTTTTATTCGTGTTTTTTGACTTATTTATTATAGTTAATTATTTAAATAAAAACAGTTATTTTTAAGAACTAATATTATTTGTTAAAATGGCAAAATGTTGGCAATCAAATAACTCTAGTTTTCGAAATTGTAAGAAAATTCTTTTTCTTGTAGAATTCCTATGTCCTTTTCCAAAGAGCAAAACAAGTTAGTTACGTATTTTAACTTTAATTTATTTAAAAAAAATAAAATATTGTTTGATATATATTATAAAATGTTGTTGATTTAAATACGCTCGATTTTAATTACTTTCTTTTAATGAAATGAAAAATGACGCATAAAAATTAGTAAGTAGTTAATGTGTAAAGATTGAATTTTGTAGTCGTATTTTTTTACCCAACTCTTGATGTGCTAAAGTTATAAAAAATGATATACACGGTTCTATTCCAGATAAAAATAGAATGTTTATCAAGGTTTAGAATATGTATAGAATTTAATAATTATTAAAACATTCAATTTTAAGTCCTTTTCTTCGTTTATCAAGCGCAGACGATACATCGAAAACTTATTCCAATGTTCTTTTGATCGTATTGTATTCATGTTATTTAAATTACAAATAGTTCATTTATTTAATTTAAAATTCATTTTATTTTATATTCAGAATCACTTTAATTTAAAATGCATGCATTAAATGTTGTACTATTAAACGAGCAAGTATTGTTAATTTAGTATTTGTTTAAATATTTTACGAGTCCAGACAATAACTGTAAAAATTTTCCTAAAATCGCCAGATTAGATTTTTTCCCCCTTGAAGCAGACAAAGCCATTTAGAGAATCCCTGTTAAAAATTCTATTACGAATTTCAGATTGTTACTTACTCACAGAAGATGAATCTTGTTTGCCAGATATATTGCAAAATATTTTTGTTATGGCTTGTTTTGATAAAAATATGTGTATTTTTAAAAAAAGTCGCAATGTCATTTTAGTTTAAGGGATAAAGGCAGTAATGCTTTCGTAGCATTAGTGCTTTTCTCCCGAAATTGAAGTGATATTGCAATTATTTTTTTTAAATGTGCATAATTTTATCAAAACAAACTGTAATAAAAATATTTTGCAATAAAACTGGGAAACAAGATTCATCTCCTATAAGTGAGTAAAGAATCAGAAAATATGCGCAAGAGATGCGCAGATAGTAGATATTCTGTCATATATGACGTCATGCTGAAAATCCGCGTATTTTCATTATTCACTCCGTCCACTAGATGGCGCAGATGTGTCAATATACTCCCGATTCCAGTATTGACATTGTGCGCTTACTTATATCGCTTTGGAGCCTTATTCTTGGAAACATTTTCTCAAAAATATCATAAAAATTTCTATTTGTTTTTGCTGGTGTCAGATTGGCCAGGCATTAAAATCTTTTTGACTAACAATGAGGGGCGGTTGTCAAGGTTGTCACAATATGGCGGAAAACCAGGGTCTGACTACCACAAAAAAGAAAGTTCAGGTAAAAATGAATATATGTTTCAAGTATTATTTATGACTGACATTTTTATTAATAAGGCGTTTAAATGATAAAAGGTCAATTTATATTTACTGGTGGAAGTTTAACTCAGTGCTAATGAACTTTTGCCGAGGCGGTTACAGTTTAAGCTTCAATATTTTAAGGATATGTCATTCCTCTTTATTAATAGTCCCATGGTTAAATATTGACTGTTTTGCGAACGAAATATAAAAGCACATTAAGTACTGAAGTGCACTTTCGAATATACCTCAACAAATTAAAATCAAACATTCAAAAATCATACAATAATAACTAGTCTCATAAGAAAACTTGTTACCTATAAAGCTTGCATTAAAACCCTTTTTGCACTGACGTTACTTTAAAGTACCATTAAAGAAATTTTAATAAAAAAAAATCATTTACTCGGTCTATTAGTGAAAGTTTATTTTTCTTTCCATACAAATTACTCTTCTCGATCAAATTTAGAAAGCAGTAGAGAAACTTTCGAAGTCAGAGATTTTCAAAAAGTGGTAATATTGTTAATCATTTATATCGGTATAGCTTTTCTTTTTCTAAAAAAGTTACATGAAACATTTTCAACTGCGAAAGCCTTTCCATTAAGGTACCATCATAACACATTGTTTACACTTTGAATACATTGTTTTTATAACACATTATATATACAATGAATACATGTGATATTTCCATAGGAGTTTTTTTGTTAATTAATCTAATTATTTTTGTAAATATTTTACAAAAAAATTATAGCTGCAGATTTATTTAATCAGTTTTAATGAAAAAACTTATTAATTGTAACTTATTAATTGCATATTAACTTATTAACCATTTGAGCTCTGCTGGGTAAATTTCTTCCCACATAATTTTAATCTCCAAATGTCACAATGGCACCAGAATATTCAACCAGATTTATTGTTAAAAAATTAATGCATTTTTTCGTGTATATAGAAAACCGACTTTTTTGATTGCAAAATACTGGTGCCAATGTGGCATTTTTAAGTAATTCACCCACCAGATCTCAAAGGGTTAATTACAACATTATTATTTAAAAATTTCAGTATATCTTCAGATATTAAAGAAGATAATCACTGAGGTGAAGCAATTCATTGATAAATAATTCCGTAAATAAAGGGTTAAATGTGAGATAATAGTTATGTTCACTTGCATCCATTCGTTGTTTCCATTTTTTTTTATATTTTTCTTGTGACTTTTACAAGTAAACAAATAGAAGATACGCTAAGTACTATGTGTGATTATTTAAAGGGTATGTATAGCATAAGAGTTTGAGAATCACTATTTTAGGGGATCAGTTATGAGAAAACAAATTTAAATAAAGCTCCCGTTTGTTGAGGAATTACATTTAAATACAGTAAAGCGCCGATTATCGGAACTCCAATTAACCAAATTTCCATTTATCCGAACAGCATATTTCTCTCAAAAAAATTTTTTTAATGATGATGAAATTGTGGATGAGATTTCAGATGAAAAAGAAATTGAAGAAATGAAAACGAATACACTGAAAATGGCCCAGGTCCATCACATAACGAAGCTTTCAATGTTTGGAAACAGCTATCAAATGGCTCGAACGGCAGAAGAACACAGATCTTATTCAACTAACGTATTTAAGAAGAATTCGAGATATGGCAGCATTGGAAAGAACGTCTTCTTTGAAGCAAGCTAGAATCGAAAGCTTTTTTGCTTAAATTATAATCTCTGGAGTTCAGAAAAAAATAAATAGACAAAAATAAAATTTTAAATGATAAAAAAGTAAACAAAAAAAAAACAGTTTTTAAACACACTAGCACTAACTGATGCTGCCAGTCCTAAGCCTGGATAAAATGTGAAGGTTTTAGTATAGTCAGGAACATTCCTTAAATTGTCTGTCCATTTGTCCAAACTTTTGCTTATCAAAACTAGGGTCGGTCACGATTTGTACGGATAATCGGTGCTCTACCGTACGTTGTTAATATCGCAGTTTTCGAAGTCTATCACTATGCATCATAAAGAAAATATATTGCTTTTATTTGAAAATGAAAAACAAAGTGCATGCATTAAAAGAAATAATTCCAACTAGTGGAAGTCATAAGTGTCAGAAATATTAATCTCTTAAGAAAAACTTATCATAAATCACCTTAATTACTTGTCATAACATTTAATGTTTACAACATGAAATATGTTCCATCATCGCATTAATGCATGATAGAAAATAGAACATTAGTTTGGAATTCAACAAATAAACTGTCAAAGAAAGAGTATTAAACTATTATGATTACCATTACATTATAAGACTGCAATTTTGATTATATAAAGAACTCTATCTATTGTTTATTGATTTTAAAGAAAATGACTGTTTTGTTTATGATTGTTTAGAAACTTTAATTATATTCATGTGCGTATTTATCTTAACAATGTATTTATAAATTCTCTCTCTATTAAAATGTTAATCTAGAAGGGAGCAAAAATGTATGCTCCAGAATTGCATCTAATTCTTAATGTTATCATAAATTTATTTTTAAATTTACAACCGGTAATATCTTTAAAACATGCAGCACCAGCAAATTAATAAATTAATTATTACTTTACCTAGAAGCGTATTCAAATATTTTACAATCATAAAAAGGAATTTCCCAAGATAATTCATGCACCGTCCTTTATTTATGGATTAACAACTGAACGAAGTGGACTGGGTGAAAAATGGATACTGCCATTGATAACAAGGATAAAAAGCCTTGGACGATTCTGAGAGAAGAAGGAAAGCTCAATTATCATACATTTATTCTATTTTTAAGTGTTACTAATTTTTTACACAGAGTCTCTTTTTATTTTAATCTCTAATATGGAAATCATAAGATGGACAGAAGCAACCATGGGCGTCGATTGCAAAATAAAGACTTATGAATGTAATTCTTTTGATATACAATTTAATTAGAATTTTCTCACATTAAAGACGTCCTTAAATAATTTAGTGATAAATACTATAATGTTCAATGTATGATATCTCAGATTAAAAATATATTCTCTCAAAAATAAGGAATTTCTTTTCCTGAATTAGGGCATTATATGCATTTTTTAAATACAAGTGGTATTCAAGATTCGTAGCTCTTGGCACCTTTGTTTTTCGTAATTTGTATACACAACGATTTTTGTCAAAAATACTGTAAACTCCTAGTGTATATAGCTTTTGATTTAAATTAAACTGTTTTATTTAAATAACTTATCTTAAACCTATAGTCAGGGGTCGAAAAACTATTATCATTTAACCCTTTAGCGGGCGGTGTCCACAAAAAAGGACACATAATTTTAAGTGTACTGTCACCCGGAATATTTCATTAAATTTTTCCTTTTATAAAATACGGGTAAATAAGCAAGTTTTCATTTTTTTATAAATTCGTTTCAAAATTCTTGTGTCAGTCCATCATTTCATCTTTTGACAAACAGAATTGCTCCGTGCCGGGAAAACAACAGTTTTAAGAATACAAAGGAAGTTTTTGAAACATAATGCTATTACAAAATTCGTAGTCCTTGGCATCTATGCTTTGCAAAATTTTTGTTGTGGCAAGCAATTTTTGTAAAAAATAATGAAGACCCCTTTATGAGATCATGAAACTTTGAAAAAAAGGAATTGACATATCCTCCACATGGCGATGCTTCAACTGTAGATTTAATTCCATATTTAACAACTCCATACTTAAACAACCCTATTTTAAAGTTGTCTACACACGAAACTATTGTTCCGAAAGTTGCGAAATTTTGTTAAGGACATAATAAAGGAATAGGAATTTGTTTAAGTGAAAAAAATAGTTCAAAATTTCGCCACCAGATGGCGTTTTTAATGAATTACACATTTAACATAATTTTACGAAAGTTTACATACTTTATTGCAAACATGTTCCACATTACGGCTATCATTTTCATCTACCATCTGGAATCGCAAGGTAGCATGTTCCACATTTGACCGCAGTATGTTCTGAGAAATGATAAGAACATGTCGTGAAATGCTGTCTTTAAGATCAGGTAAAGTTCTTGGATTATCATGACTTTTAAAATGCCACGAAAGCGCAAAGTCACATGGATTGAGATCTGGAGATCTGGGAGGCCATAGATTAGGAAACTGGCGGCTGATGATACGTTCTTCTGTGAAGTGATTCTTAAGGACGTCCTTAACACGGTGGCTAATGTGTGTAGGAGCTGCCTCTTGCATAAAAATTGTACGTGAAAGGTACTGACTTGCTTGCTCATCCGGAATAATTTTATTTTCTGACAAGGATGCATATCGCTGCCTCGTGATCGGGCCTGTTATTGGAGCTCTAGCATTTAATTCCTCGAAGAAATATGGGACAAGCATAGATGCCAAAATTTCTTAATTATTCCGGAGTCTGATACAAAATTTGCATGTTCAAACCGGAAAATATATAGAAGAAAATCTGTCTTCTTTCTACGAGTTATATTTCGATTCCATTTTGAAATTTTTGGCTAAATAAAATTTCCGTGTGAAAACATGTTCATCTTCGATCAGACTCCGGAATAATTAAGAAGTGTTGGCATCTATGGACAAGAATTAAGGATGCAGAAAACCCACACTACACCGTCACTTTTGGTGAATGCAAAGAAACCTGTAAGATTGACCGCGGATTATTTGGTTCCCAAATTCGGAAGTTGTGAGTATTCACTGAACCGTCCAAATGAAAATGCGCTTCGTCTGCCCAGAGGATATTCCAAGGTCATTCTGAATCAACCTCAAAGAAACCAAGAAATTCAAGTGCGAACCGGTGTCGAGTCTCGAAATCATGTGGAAGCAACTCCTGTAGAAGTTGAAGCTTGTACGGTTAATACCGAAGGATAATCCGCATGATCTTTTGGGCAGTTGGACTAGGCATATCAATGCTTCTGCCACATAACGGACATGCCGGATGGTACAAGCCTGTATTTTCCTCTTCTACCTGAAGCGCAACCCTCTCCATTGCTTCTGAGGAAACACGTTTTCTTCCTCTTCCACAACAAACATCCAACGATCCTGTTTCTTGAAATTTGGCTACCATTAATCGAAGATTTTTAACAGACAATGGACCTTTCCTCATCCCCTTCGAAGTCCGAAATTTCGGTAGAGCAACTAATGCGGAATTACCGTGTTGGTAAAACAAGTTTACTAACAAATCTCGGTCTGGTAAACGTAATGACATTCTGATTACCAGTAGAAATCACATTGAAAATAGAACATCCACGCAAGGTTCTAGGTTTTATAACAGCTGCTGCGTGACCTCGACAGAAATTTAATTGTATTTTTATTTAAATTGTAGGATTTCACGAGCTCTCGCGGCGAAATTTCACCAGACGATTTCAGATCACATTTGTCACTTTGGCTTTTTTTTAATTCAGAAATTTGGAATTCTAATCGAAAATTTTGAAAGAACATTTTTTGCTTTACATAATCACGTAATATCTTAAATTATTCAAAACAAAACCAACTATCTTTGTCTTATTTAATCTGAGAAAATTAAAGCATAAAAACTTCGAAAAATTATTGGTGTTCGAATTGAACGGACCAAACAAACTCTGAAAAAAATCCGTTTACGACAGCCGCAACTTTTTTGTCAGATCTCAGTATATTCAGTGGTCATAGGTTAAATTAGAAAATTCATTAAAAAGCGCCCTCTGGTGGCGAAAATTTGAACTACTTTTTCTGCTCAAACAAATTCCCACCCCGTTATTATGCCCTTCATAAAATTTCACAACTTTCTGACCAATAGTTAAGTCTGTAGACAGCTTTAAAGTAGGGTCGTTTAATTAAGGACATCCTGTATATTTTCTGAATATAAATTCTATGGAATAGGGTTCTTAAAAAATAAATAATTAAAAAATAAAACTACAAATATCGTATTTTGATGGATATACAATCCCTTCTAAAACAAAAGTCACACTTAAGATGAATTTTAATGCATTTCATAATTAACATCAGGGTTGTTGTGTTTATAACATTTTGCTTAAAATGGATAATTAAAGCGCACTGTTTTTAAAATAATGCATGAATCATGTTTAGAAAAATGCATTGTAAAGCTTCGTAAAGCATGATTAGAAATTCACTGTAAAGCTGCGTGAAGCATCCTTAGAAATTCATTGTATATCCTCGTGAAACAGGTGTTGAAAAACTTGAGTTGAAATCAGATGTGCGAGAGACCGCCATGGTGGATACAATATAATCTGAGCAACTGACCTCTATTTTTGAAGGTTTAGGAAGATAATCGTGAGGAAATTAACTGTGATATTGCAAAGAAATATAGAAACTTTACATTAAAAACGAGTATTTACTCCTGAGAGTCAAAGTCGTTTCAGTTGCGTATGACAAGGTTGTAGGAGATAGATAATATCACCGACGGAGCAGCTGAAGTGCGGAAAAACTAAAAGACGATATGTCAGAGTATAGTGCACACATTTTTACCATATTTTTTTATGTAAAATTTGCAGCTTACTTTAGCTGCAGAAAAATATTACAAATTCTGCGAATAAAAGAAGCGATTGCGAGCGCTGTAATTATGTGTTCCATTATCTAGTCTTGTTCCATGTACCTAAAACACGAGCTTCACACTCTCTAAAAAAAGAAAAAAAAAACCTGTTGACTTAACGAAAAAAATCTGTCAACTATACAACCAGATAACTTCTCTAGTTTCTACAGAGAAAATCTGTTAAATTGATACAGACTTTCTCTGTATGCAACAGAGTTTTTCCGTAGTATAGGCAGAGAAAACAGAGAGACCTGGGTGTCCCAAAAATGTCTGGTGGATTTTAAAATTGAATAACTTGCAAACGGTGACAGATATAAAAAAAAATGCAGGAAGGTTACGTAAGATATCGGGAGTTTTTATGCTGTGATTCCCAGTTTTAGTTACAAATAGCAGCGATAGATGGTGCTGTAAGCAATAGGCGCAAAATCCAGGCTCGATTTTTCGGCCTCTCTCTTCTCCCATGCGAAAAAATGAGATTAAAATGTTTTGAATGGATCTCGAAGTACCAGAAATCGGATCTGGAATTAGCACCTATTTCTCGCAGTGCCATCTATTGTTTGAATTTCGAACTAAAATCAAGAATCACAGTAAGAAAACTCCTGATATCATACATAACCCTCCTGCAATTTTTTTAAAATATCTGTCGCCGTTTGCAAGTTATTGAATTTTAAAATCCATCAGTCATTTTTGGTACACCCGATAAATGTTAACCCTCCAGCACTCGTGTCTGATCATGGTGACCCGAGTCTTTTGCAACTATAAACCTTGTTTTATTAATCGCTTATCTCTTGCTTTACTAGTGATGGGCAGAAAGAATGATTTTACTATCGAATGAATCATTCGGGGATACGGAAAAACATAGTTTTCCACCTTTGTTTATATTTTTCAAATTCCATCAGAAATTTAGTAAATAAAATAGAAGCAAAATCACAGTTGTAAACCTGCGTAATTGTTTTTATCAATTAACTTTAGAAATTTTAAAGATAAAAAGAATTTTTATATATTATGGGTTTTATAAATTAATTCTAATTAAAATGAGAAATTGTTTTTCTGTGCAAAATTTCTCGTAGAATTTGAATTAAAAAAAAGATTGGCAAGTGTGCTATTGCGCATGCTCGAATGATTCATTCAAATAGTAAAATCATTCATTCTGCCTATCACCAGTGTTGCCAGTGGGTTACTTTTTTAAAATTTGGACCACTTTTTTGAAGTAGTAAAATTCGCCTTATTTAATAACATAATTATTAAGGCGAAAACAAAGGGAATTTTACCATTTCAGAAAAGTGGTGCTAATCAAGAAATCTTAATTAAAAAAGTAGCCCACTGGCAACACTGCCCATCACTACCCTTCACACCGCTCGCTATTCCTTAAAAGTACAGGGTGGGCAGATAAAAGTGGCCCAGAGAGCAGAGTTCCATGTGTTTATCACTTTTTTTACCGTATTTTTCCATGACCACTAACCATCCTGATCTTCACCTTTGCACTGATCACACTTACACTGACATAGTCCGCACTAATTTCTGAACCGGTTTCGACCACGTGGTGTGCGTACACGTGATGTGCGCGTCAATCATTCACGTCCAATCGTATCCACTCGTCCGGGCCACTTTCATTTGCCCCATCCTGTATTAAGATTAGTGTTGCCAGGTTTCCTGCGTAAATTGTGGCTCAAAATATTTGGACACTAGCATTTTAAAGTAACCTTATAGCAGAATTATCTGTGATTAAATATGGCGAAATAAACTATTAGAAATCAGTGGTGTCCAAAGCATTTTTAGCACTGATGTACGCGAAACACATGGAAAAACTGTTTAAGATACACTTTTTAGTGTGATTTGCAATGATAAACGAGAATTAAAACTTTTTACAGAATGTGAACTTTTTGCTTGTGTGCAAAATGACACGAGAGGTGGAGTGTTCAATAGAAGATTGCTTGTCTTACAAAGCGGCGACAGACTCCTTGGGAAATCCAAGGAATGTACGCATCTTGCAGACGTATGTGTCGCTAATAATCTTAACGTCACATCAAAGAATCAAATTCGGAAATCTGTAGAAGTCAGGTATGGAATGGCCATGACTCTTGCACATTTCTTGGATAGCACTTCGAATGTATGCTTTAACCCTTAAATGCGCGATTTTTTATTTTGTTTTGAAAAAAATATACATGATTCTATGAAAGGTTTATTACACAGGAAAAATAATGAAAAAAATCAGAGATACATTTTTCATATAATACGTCGATTTTTACTTCTGATGCACATCTGCAATACAAGTAAAAACTACTATCGTCTGGCTGTTTTATGCTAAAATATTGCAAATTAGTAAATATTTTAATAAACATGTCTCCAAATACCATATTTTATATTTTGTAAAACTTAATCTTTAAACCCCTTGAGGGACAAGCAAAAATGACTCTAAATATTGAATTCTCACCGGAATAATCGAAAAATTTTATTTTTAAATAAGGAAAACCAATTTTCCAATGATTTTCCTCCAAAGTTAAAAATATAAAATTTAGTAAAAATTTTCTTGTGAGAATCTTGTTTAAATTAGGTGGGATATATTTTATCCGACCGCCCCTCAAGGGGTTTAATCCTTTAATTCCCATGACTGAATACGTTCTAGAAATTACGTAGTTCAAAGAATCTGACTTCACACCAGAAAGTTTCAATGGTTAATTTTGCTTTATTTAAATATGGAATGTCTGTTATTAATTAAAGCAAATAATGCTATTTTAATCTTCTGCTGTGAATTAGATATATACAAATAAAAAAATCTATTAAATTCAAAACATTGTTGGTTGCATATATGCAAAGCTGCACACTAAAGGTTTAAAGCGGAGTTTTTTGCATTTGATGAGACATCGAAGAGCTGCTGATCTTTATCCAAAAGATTAGTTCCTATAAATGTATTGGGTCAAGGAAAAATTCAGTTTCTTTAAATTAAAAAATGCACGGAGGAATAAAACGCATTAGTAATATGTTATATATTTTTTAAATAGACGAATTAGAAATTTTTTCTTTACGAGACAGTGTATTTCGATTTTAAATTTTATTAACTTTTGTAAATTTTTTGATTTTTAAAATAGAATGTCAAGTGGTAAAAAATGAGTGTTTTTGACACCGTGTTCTTTTTGCATTCTCCATATTCTCCAAATCTTACGCCTGGGATTGATTGTGGCCCGCCTTGATACCACTATATATATTTTTAAAAGAAATAGACAATTTGTTTACCCTTACCGGCGCGGTGTAATTCTGTTTTTAAACTGATGAAATAATGGACTGATACAGGAATTTATAAACGTATTTATTAGAAAATACGAACTTTCTTATTTTCACGTACATTATAACAGGAAAATTTTAATTAAGTATTCTTGGTGCCACTTCTCAATTGTGGAATTAAAAGTAGGTGTTCTTTTTTAAGGACACCGCCCTCGAAAAGGTTACGTACCAGAAATTTGATAATTAGATAAGGCGATAATTCCATAAAATTTTAGTGGTATGGATTGGGCTACACAGTCCAGTTTGACATCCAGTTTACAGTTTGACATCCCTGCTTTACGCAGTCAGATATTTATTTATCAGTATCAATCGCCTTCGTGAGTTTTGCGCAGTGTATCGTTCAATAATGGCGTAGAATTGGGGCTTTGGTCGGAGTAACTCTTTGATTGAAAACAAGGAGAGGCATCAAATTTATCGTTGAGGCATTAAAAGACTTATTGAATGATGGGGGAATGACGTAAGCAACAACGGAGCCTATATTAACCCTTAAATGCGCGATTTTTAATTTTGTTTCATAAAAAATATATATGATTCTCTGAAAGGTTTATTACACTGGAAAAATAATGAAAAAAATCAGAGATACATTTTTCATATAATATGTCAGTCTTTTCTTCTGTTGCACGTCTGCAATACAAGTAAAAACTACTGACGCGGGGCTGTTTTACGCTAAAATATTGCAAACTAGTAAACATTTTAATAAGTATGTCTGCAAATACCTTATTTTTTATAATTATTTATTTTATAGAACTTAACATTAAACCCTTTAATTCCCAGAATAGAATACGTTCTAGGAATTACGTAGTTCAGAGAATCTGACTTTATACCAGAAATTTTCAATGGTTAATTTCGCTTTATTTAAATAAGGAATGTTTGATATTAATTAAAGCAAATATTGCTATTTTAATTTTCTGGTGTTAATTAGGTATATACGAACAAAAAAAATCTATTAAATTCAAAACACTGTTGTTTGCATATATGCGAAGCTGCGCACTAAAGGGTTAACCCATTATCCGCTGGTGTTGCGTTCACGCAACGGTAAAATTAAATGCACATATTTAAGTTATTTACCTACACACCACTATTTTTGAATTAAAAAATTGGCCTTACTTAAAGACATAAAATTTTAAGATCATATAAAGCGAAAATTATCTTTCAGAGTTTGTGATGGCAATCAACGTTATGCTAAAAAGTTGAAATTTTCAAGCTCATAGCTTTGGCGGTTAATCGGTTAAGGCTGCTATGTATATAAGCCGGCTCATCGTTTGCCATTACATTCCCAGGTGGGAAAACGTTAGCGCTAGATTTATCTATTTGGCACAATTATCGCCGCCTTCGTCATTTTCTTCAATTTATCAAATAGTATGCGATTGTATGAAAATACGTACTGTTTGTTAATTGCTGTTTTTCATCGCAAATCGCATCATGCTTGATTATTATTCTTCAATTTCAAATTTAAAAATTAGTAATAAATTTATTTACTTTCAGTGAACAATTAAAATTGAATTTTCATGTTAATAAGCATTTTATTGAAAGAAATTAGTGGCGTAGCAATTGAAAAACGAATTGAAGGGGAGATGAACTAAAGAACTGATTAAAATAGCTATACAAATTAATTACCTTAACTATTAATTCATGAAGTCTGAAATTACTGTCATATGAGGAAATATTAATATTTAAATTATCTTAACCCTTTACCCGCTGGTGTTGTGTTCACGCAACGGTCAAAATAACAGCACATATTTAAGTTTTTACATTCCCACCACTATTTTTAAACTAAAAAATTGGCCTTACTTAATGATATAAAATTTCAAGATCTTATAAAGCGGAAATTATCTTTTAGTGTTTGTGGTGGCAAACAACGTTCAGCTAAAAAGTTGAAAATTTCAGCAGTATAGTTTTGGCGGTTAATGGGTTAAGCAAATTTAGGGATTTGCTTTATTTTCAAAATTCAAATTGGAACCTTTTTTTTTTTTTAATGAAAATGAATATTGAAATGAATGAATAAGAAAACTTTACTTTCTACAATAAAATTTCCTTGAAAAATTCTATTTTCATTTAAGTTCTTTCGTTATTTTTTTTTTCAAAAATCTCATATTTTTAATTATATGATCATATTTTGGGTTATTGGTTGTCTGAAAATTTTAAACTAGCTTCTCATAGAATTTCAGTCTATTTTCGTTCGATCGGAAAACATTTCAGAAATCAGCTTCGTTTTCCCGAAAACAACTAGATGGCGCTATAACTTTCAAATCTGTCCTTAATGCCAAAATGGGTGAACAAAAAAATTCAGGAAGAATAAAATCTACAATTAATACATATTTAACCCCTTAACAGTGACATTTGTTTTCTTACAAAAAAATTAAAAATGGGCCTGCACACCACTTTTTCCATACTAAAATATTTACCTTACTTAATCGAAAAATATCTGACAATCAATAAAGATAAATTTACAGTTACAAATTAGTGGTATCAAAATGCTTTTAATAACGAAGCAAGCAAAGTGTTCTTGCCCGAATCCAGTTGTGGCCACACTGTTAAGGGTTTAAATCTGGCCATTTTTCATGTTTATGGGGAAATAAAAGTAAGCAGCGATCCTTTCTTGAATGATTTCTACAGTTAACCTTTAGATTACGGGCTAGGGGCTACTATGTTTCTATTCACTGGTACCACACATTACAAAAATATATCTTTGTGGTAGATTTCTCTTGAAATTATTGTGGTACTAGTGTCTCGCAGATGATAGTTTTTAAAAAGTGGAGGGAATTGAATAAAGTAATAGTCTCTGGGACGACATATGTCCCAACACCCTAACCAAAGGGTTAATAGCTGAACAATTACTCATAATTAAGCTTTTAATGCTAAAAATAGGCAGAAACTAATTCAACGCTATTAAAACACATTACGCAAACCGGTCCGGCAAGAATGAAAATACCTGACAAGTCAGCCTATATGTTTAGTAGCTCTAGCCTATATTATTGAATAATTTGTTGTAATGCTTTTGTTTTAAGCATTTATTTTTAAAAAGAGCTTATAAATTATTTATCAACCCAGTAAATTATAAAGATATGTCAGCTCCATTATCCACCTGTATTTGACAGGATTATGATTGAAAAATTAAAATAAGAAGCACTGTCAGTAGTAAACAATGAAGTCCCTGTATGAGAGTTAAATTTGTCATATTTATAACTAAATTACTTTTATGTTGGTGGAAAAGCCTTTTAAATACATACATAAGAATGCCTTGAAGTCTTAGTTCTTTTGAGTATTGCTGTGTACTCAACTTTATACTTATAACAAATGTTTCCTAATTTTGAGTTTGATCGACGCATATTGAAGGATGGTTTACGAATTGACAAATCTCTAAAACTTGCAAATGCTTGACTTGCTATGTCTTTAAAAATCTTTAAAGACATGCATAAAAATGTCATGGATGTCTTAGTTCTTTTGAATATCGCTGTGCACTCAACTTTATAGTTATAATAAACATTCCCAACATTTGAGTTTGCACAAAGCATACTTAAGAATCGTTTACGAATTGAGAAGTCTCTAAAACTTGTAATTATTTTTAGAACATGTCAAGCAGTTTAATCTCTTTGTATATACAAATAAATTATTAATTAATTAATTAATTTTATCATTCCTGTTTTAATTTTATTATTATTACTATTCTTAATCTTCCTAATTAACAACTTTCGTTTATAGAAGGTCAATAAAAAATACTGTAAACTAATAGAATAGAATCACGTTCTAAGAAAAGGTTTTTGTTTGGTTTATTAAAAAAATATATTTGTTTTTCAACTTTGATTGGAATATACTGCTTAATGAACCATTTAATTTAACCTGTATAACCTCTCTTAACCATACCTAAACTCACCCGAAATATCAGTCAATAATCATTCAGTGAGTATAATATATCAATCAACATAAATTTTGATTAAATGAACTTACATATCTTAAAATAATATAATAATAAGTACTTTTATTGTGGAAATCTTGAAATCTTTTGAAATCAATAAAATTGCTTTTTACTGTAAATCTTATAGATAAAGAAACGAGTCAATATAAAAGTCAGAACTAGTAAGTAGTCTAATTTAATAAAAGTCTAAATCTTTTATCACTAAAAATAATCAACCTTAAGAACAGTGTCAGAACAATTCAAAATACCGCCTAAAGCATTTGAACTTTCTCAAAAATCAACTTTGACGTCCTCAGTAATTGCTCTAACAATTTAAATTGGATTCAATTTTGAAAACGAAATTGTAACATACAAATTTCTCTTATATTTTAAAAGCTTTATTCTAAATGGAATCCCATTTAGATTACAGAATGTTAATTAGAAAGTTACAATTTAAGCTAGAATCATAATTAATGCATTTTGTCGAAAAATGATACAGCCTTTTAAAGAATTATTTCTATTAACAATTTAAGCATTTTCTAAGCTTCTCAAATTTCGAAAGTTCTAAAGAATTATTATCATTACTTAAATAGTTTGCTACAAATTTATTGTTCCATTTCGACTATATTTCAAAAAGGATTATAAATTAAATGAAAACGAAGAGCATGTATATTTAATTTTATGTTAATATACTACATAGGTTAAAACTGTCATAGTATAGAAGACAGGGAGCTATAAAGAAACAAGTTGAAAATTGTACATCAGACGTGGGAAATAAGGTGCGTTTGTACGACAGAGCTGCCAGGGGCGGCTATTTTTTAAATTCTATTTCGTACCATTTGGAAGCCCTGATTTTGCCAACCACATGAGTAATATCATAGTTGCCAACTTCCAACAACTTCCGTAAAATGAGAGTTAAATTGACCCAGGTTAAACACTTTTCGAATTAGAAATTTTTGATAGAAATGAATTCAAACAGATTTCACAGAGAAACGTGATATTAAATCTATAATGATACACCGAATAAATTTTCCGGTTAGGAACATGCTTAACCCATGAACTGTTTTGTCCGATTGCCGCGCGGGTAAAAAGAGTTTGCTATCTTCGATACTGAAAGCTTTTGGATACCAGTTAATTTTAACTGTAATCCTTGGTTTGTGAAATGACATACCTTTTTCTATAGTATAAAGTCAAATATTTTAGTAAAACAAAAGTGGTTCCGGGTCCTTATTTTTTATTTATTATGTCAAAAAAAGAAATGGTTAAGGGGTTAACATGGGTCAATTTAACTCACATTTTATGGAAGTTTAGTTGAAAGTTGGCAAGTGTGTAATAAGTGTCGACTTGGCGATGTCATCGATTTCTCCACGTGCCGATTACATCAGACTGACTGTACAAGCATTTCAATTAAAAAATTCCAATGCTTAGTATAAAGCTAAAATGTAATGAAAGTGAAGAAAAATAAAAAGGCAATCTATTTGTAAAAGTTATTTAACCCCTTAATTCTAGCTCCCGTCATATTCACGGGCTGTGTCTTTTACTCAGATTGTTTGATTCCCACCAGTTTTATAAAATAGTGAAATTGGCAATATTTTAATATCGTTTTGCCTGTCATTAAATAAGGTGAATATTTCTTTTTCATAAAAGTGGTGCCAATAAGCAATTTGAATTTTTAAACCGTAATTTAATTCCAGCGTTAAGGGGTTAAAATCAATTTGTAGGATACACTTCCAGTAAATTTAATTTAGTTGAATATAAGCTTTTAACAGTAACATTAAACAGTTTAATTTCAAGCAGTTATATTTTAAAAGAATAATCCTCTTTAACCCCTTAATTCTCGCTTCCGAGACATTCTCGTGCTGTGTCTTTTACTCAAATTCTTTGATTCCCGCCAGTTTTATAAAATAGTGAAATTGGCTATACTTTAGTACTGTTTTTACTGTCATTAAATAAGGTGAATATTTCTTTTTCATAAAAGTGGTGCCAATAAGCAATTTGAATTATTCAACCGTAATTTAATTCGAGCGTTAAGGGGTTAATAAAAAGCTATGCGTTGCTGATGACTGACTTCACAGATTAATCTCTGAAAATGAAACATTTGAAGTTAAAGAAAAAATTAATAGCTCGAAAGTAATTATGAGAAAATTCTTAGACAAAGTGCGTGAAAAAAGTAAAAAATAGTATTTTTCTTGATATAAATTTCAAATCTAATAATTATGTCGTTTTTCAAATATTGAATTTAATAAATTACCAAATTTCACAGTGGAGTACCTTAGCGTAAAAAGTTAATGATAACAGCAATGTGTCCTGAGGTGTAAACTGGCTATATCACGAGTCACAAATTATAGTAGCCTTATTAATCTGTTAACACCCTTGAGGGGCACCGGTATATATTATATACCACCTACGATTAATGAAGTTTTACACCAGAAAAATTTTATTAAATTTTAATTTTCTAACTTTGGTGGAAAAAAGGCCATAAAATTGCTTTTACTTATTTTAAAATAGAAACTTTTCAAAGATTCCGGTGGGAATTCAGCATTTCACAAACATAATTGCTTGCCCCTCAAGGGGTTAAAATATAAAAGTGAATTATGATGTCACGAGTGTATGATTTTTATTTAATTCTCACAAATAATAAATGCGCCATTTTTTTTTTAGTTGTGAGTAATATAGGTTACTACACAAATGACCTCATATTTAAAATGAATACATGGTTTATGCTTGGCCTTTACCAGAGAAAATGATATCATGAAGGGCTTTTCATAAATTTACATTTCTTTTTGATTTTTTTTTCAAGAATCAAGACTATATTCATTTAGGCTTATGAAATATATATATTTTTTTAATACAGGTAAAAAAGCAAAATTTCTCAAGGCTTTCAATATATAAAAAAAAGAGAGCATATTTACGCGAGATTCAGAGTCCGGAGTTTAATTTTAAAATTGATTTTTATAATCAAACATGTTTAAAACCCCGGGCAAGTATTTCAGCTAGTGTAATTATACGAAGGATTAAATCGTTTTCAATCACTGTAGGCTTTTCCATACTAGCCTTTTTATTTTACAACAAGGCATGCCATTCTGGACCCGATTACCGGAAAGCCATGGTATTCCCCTGGTATTTTTGTACAAAATTTTTGACTTGTTTAAACGTGTAATTTCTGTTTTAAATAAAGTGGAATTTTGTATTATAAGATACTGGTAGAAATTTGCCCCGGCGCGGCGGTAATCAGGCTCTATTACTCAGGTCATATCATATACAGAGTCATCTAAAAAAGATCGAACGTTATTAAAAGTCAAAAACAGGTGAAAGGCGACAGTTATTCAAGTTATTATTGCAGGAAAATAATGTGTAAATTAGGAATTTCTTTACTATGCTTCTTTGTTTTCGTTCCAAATATCATCAGTAGACAGGGCTGAGCTATCTCAAACTGCTAAAAATAAATTTTCCGTTTGGCGTTTTCATAATTAACAGGATTTGTACGTATCATTAACTATCACACCTCGTGTAATAGGACGATAACATTTCCTATGGAAGTTATCTGTATTTTCTTGGGTCCCAAGGGAGTTCTTGTTATATTGATTTCGTAAGTTTATCTTCTTTTTTCATAGTTATTGCACAGGAAAAATACAATGCGTTGTTGAATCTGTTAGATTTTTATTGTTCTTCAATGATATGTCATGATTTTTTTTTCAAATTATACATGATTCGTGCAAGAATCATAAGAGTTTTTGGAAACCCAGATGCAGAAAAAGGGTCACCACGAACGAAACAGCACAAACTATTTTTATGTGCTAAGTAGTATTGCCAGGTGCTCCGCATAAATCGGAGCTCCAAATGTTCTAGACACTACTAATTTCGTATCGTTTACTTTGCCATGTTTAATGGCAGATAATTCTGCCATTAGATAAGGCGAAGAAAATTAATTAAAAATACTGGTTTACATTTGGAGCCCAAATTTGCGCCTGACATCTGGCTACACTAGTACTAAGACTGCGAATTTTAACCCCTTAACGATCGCATTAAATTACGGTTTAAAAATTGAAATTGCTTATTGGCACCACATATTTGAAAAAAAATATTCGTCTTATTTAATGACAGATAAAATGATACCATAATAAAGCCAATTACACTGTTTTATGAAACTGGTGGGAATCAAACAATCTAAATAAAAGACACAGCCCTTGAATATCACGGGATCGAGAATTAATTTAAATTATTTGACTGTCACCACTTTTTAAAAATAGTATAATTCGCCTGATTTTTCAGAATTTTTAATCGAGTTTAAAATAGGCCGAATATTTCTATTTTTAAAAGAAAGCGGTGACAAGCAACAATCGGGGACAAAAAAAGTCCCCAAACTGGCAACACTGGTAAGCAGCCAATACAGCTCTATACCGGTTATATTGGTTGGTTGTATTTATGACGGCCAATTATCTGCACGAGGGATATAGGCCCAGGGGGGGGGGTGCCCTTCGTGGGGGTCTTTCTAAGGGAACCTAACCCGTATTAACGCTTGGAAATTCAAGGTTCGAAGAAAACCACGAAAACTCCGAACGATTAGGACGACGGGCGCGATTGGGATTGAACCCAGCACCTCCCGTCTACCAGATTCGAGAGCAGAACCTCTCACCGGTTATATTGGAAATTAAGTTGATACTTCAAACTTTTTAACAGTTTGAAATTTTATGAAAAATTCGGCGAAATTTTGGAATGTTTAATTTAATTTTTAAAAATTCTTTTATTTACATTCGATTCATTTCAAATAGGAATAAATTTTTGTTAATAAAATTTTCTTTTTTTTTTCAATTATCATATTTGCTCAGTTGAAGTCAAACTAAGTAGAAATGGGTTTATTGAGAAAAATAGAAATAAGCCGAATTACCTTCACTGGTCATATCAGCTTAAAAGAATAAGGCATTCTTCAAAATTTTAAATTTGCAAGTAAAAATGAAAAGTGAAAAAACATTGTTTTCAAAACTTAAAATATAAAACATAGAACTAATAATCGCGTGATCGATTTATCTTTTTTAAGGCTTTTCTACCATCATTGCAATTTTCGATTGAAATAAGAGTGGCCGTTTTGACCTTAGATAACTTTATTATACATTGAATAGCAAAGAAGACTGAATTAAAAAAAAAAAAATTCAAAATATTTTGCGGACCTTATGACTTGAGTACGTTTAACGCGTTGAATGCCACGTCAGTCACCGGTGACCAACACTGATCTTTCCGTTTAGGCCGCGTCTGTGATCGGTGACTGACACTCATAGATTCTGTAACGGGAGTCTTATTTCGTGGCCTAAACGGAAAGACAGAATTAACACCTTGAGGGGCGGTGGGATAAAATATATCCCACCCAATTTAAACAACATTCTTACCAGAAAATGTTTACTAAATTTTATATCTTTTACTTTGGAGGATAATAGTTGAAAAATTGCTTCTCCTTATTTAAAAATAAAATTTTTCGATTAATCCGGTGAGAATTCAATATTTAGAGTCATTTTTGCTTGCCCCTCAAGGGGTTAATAGACTTGGCTTTCAACGTGTTAAGGGAATATGATAAATGCAAATAAAAAATTAAATTATACTTTATTGCACTCTAAAATTTAATATCAGATTGCAAGTGTAAAAAGAAAAAACCCTGTCAATAAAGCCTTTAAAATAAGGAATATATAATCTAAAATAAGCAGTTCCCTGTAATACAAACAATATACAGAATTTTTGGGTAAAATAAATATTCATAGTTGCCAACCTCCCGATTTTTCTCATACCAATATTTTTATGCAGAAATACTTGCTTTATACAATCCCAGTTTTAACGCAATTAAATAAAGAAAACACTTGGTAAGATTTTACTGGTATCCAAAAAATCGAGAGATTGGCAAGTATATGAATATTTTTTTCCTGTCATCCTGAATGATAGTTTTTCATGTGAAATCAATTGATGTTTTCTAGAGTGTAAATATATACTGTTTGCTTGGAAATTTTAAATATGTTCTGAAATAACTAATATGATCTCAATTTCTTTGAAAACAGATAGTTATTATTAGACATTATTAAAGTAAGTTTTTATATTTACTTTTGCTTATTTTTTTAAATTTTAAATGTAAACCATAATACAGTTAGTGCACTTTAAAACTAAATTTTTATAACTTTTTTTTAAAGTTACTAAAATTAATATAAATCCAATTACATTCTTTGCATAATTTAAAAAAGAGATTTTGTATTATACTAGCCTCTCCTTACATTACTTATATGGATACATCACTCTTCTATCGTCTACACTGAAAAGCTTTGCATATTAACCCTATCGGGACGAGCATCACGTACACGTGACACATAAAGTACTTAGAATCATTGATTTCCCCAACAGTTATTTTTTATTGTAAATGTTGACTTTTTTTAATCAGGGCATTTTTCCAATTCAATTAGGCAAACATTTCTGCTTTGAAAACCGGTAACAACAGATTAAAAATTCTGTAAAAAACGCTCGTCGCGAAGGGGTTAACGATCCTTTACTTAAATAAGAAATATATAGGGGAGATTAGAGAGGGTTGACCATATGGGAGGGTTGACCCACCCATCAGTTTTCATATTTAAGGAGGCTGGTCACCCAGCTTCGGAATTATCTTCCGTAATGTTAAGTCTACTGACTTTTGATGCATTCGTATATTTAAAATATCTTCTCGGGAAATTCATATTTTTAACATATTTTTTCTGTGTACTCTTCTTAAAGGTTGTCTCTTTTTTTCTTAGTTTTCAAAACATTTCTAAAATCTATGCTGAATTTCATAATTTATATATTAAAAGCGGGCGAACTGTGAGTAAGATTTTATCATTTCGTATAAAATTAACACTAAACGTACCGTGAGGAGTCATTTTGACCCCTTCTAATTGAAAATATTTCGGCTCGTACCAGGACTTTTTTTATACAATAAGTTAAAAAGATGCAAGGTAGAAAATTTTTTAAATAAATATGTTAAACAGTTTTAAATAAAAATTCTGGTGTGAAATATTTTTATAAATCTTGAGTAAAATTTCCGGTAGTTTTAGTGTTAAGTCTATACTTTAGAAATATTTTGAGAACTAAGAAAAAAAGAGACATCTTTTAGGAATTGTACATAAAAAATAGAAGTTAAAAATAATAATTTCCTGAGGAAATATATTAAATATACGAGTGCATCAAATGCCCATAAACTTTACATTAGTGAGGAGAAACCGGAAGCTGAGTGACCAGCCCCCTTAAAAGAATTTCAGAGTTTTATCAATAGGTGTCAACCAAAGCTACTGTAATGCTCAAACAACAGTCTTTGTTTCATACAGATAATCGAAATAGGTATGAAAAAAATCAAGTGTGAGACTTTTCACACTGAAAGTTGTATTTTCCAGAAATATTTTGTAAGGTTTTTCAGGAAAAATATATCATAGAAATTTAAATAAGTAGGTGTAATGCAGAAATATCGAGCTTTCATTCCAGGCATAAAGATTGTACAGTAAGTGAGGCTTAACATAACAATGTGCTATTCTTCAGAAAATGGCTATGTGGGGAGGCTTGACCCAGTCAGTATGAGGGAGGGTTAACCAGATGCTTAAGGTTCCCTGAATTATGTGGTTTTTGGAAATCTTTTTATTATACATTGTACATAATGAAAGGTTAATGGTTAAATGTAAAAAATAATCTAAATTTATTCTGTAAAGCTACAGTAAAATGAGGTGGTGGAAAAAGAAAATGCTTAAAACTGATTAAAGAAAGATCTGAAAAATTGCTACAGTATCCACTGCTAGAAAAAATTTCATGAAATCTAAATGGGAAAGTTGACAGGATTTTTTTTCCATTTAAATATTACATACATTAGTTAAGCAGAAACAGTGGAAAAGACTAGAAGGGAAAGAAAGTATGAAAGCAGCAGTCCTTTCAGGAGCAGTGGTATGTTTGTGAAACCACTTAATTATAATTACCAAACGTCACAGTGACACCAGAAATTTGCTAAAATCTGTTATATTTAATGTGTATAATATAGGCTTTTTCATATTTCCAAATAAATGTGTTCGAAAATTCCGGTGCTAGTAATTTATTTCAACATTTTAGTACTGGAAGTACTAAGTAATCCGCGAAAGGGTTAAAAGATGTTAATGATAAGCTAAGTACTCATGCGGTTGCTAAAAACATAACATAGTTCGAAAAACTTTTGGAAGGTATGTAGACAAATTTCACCAGGATGAATACAGTGAGATGAAGCCAAACTATGTGACAACTAGAATTGTCAGGCCGAGTGTCACAAAAAGTAGGACAAGGAGACAAAAAAAAAAAAAAAAAAAAAGCGGAACAGTGACTTCTAAATTCGGACATAAAAATGCATGAAACCTGTTTCTAACGGAATACTGTCTTAAATGTTAAAATTTCATTTTCCCTACTGTACAATTATACTTGCTCAGACAAAATCCTGTTTAAAAGAAAAATTTCGCTAAGATGCTGTATATTCCCTCGGCCGCCATCTTGGATTTCTTGACGATTTTTTTGTTGGCGTTGTTTATCGATAAGTCAACCCCGTTAAACCTAACATGCGCATAAATTGCTGCTTAGCGAAATTTACTACTTGGCGGAAAAGGGTTTTCACGCCAAGAAAAAAATCTAAGATGGTGGCAGAGGATATATACAGCACCTGTTCCAAACATTTTCTCCTCTGACTTGCGAATGCATCTAAACAGGATTGTTTAAGCGTAATATTTTCAAAAATATTTTTTTACAATAATTAAACCATGTAACATAAAGTTAGTTTGCTTTTTTAAAACTGATTTTTTTTTTTTTTATCTTCATAAATATTTGAATATAAAACAAAGCGGGTCAAGCCTCCCATATAATGGCTCAACCTTCTCATATGTGGAGATCCTTTTCCCTTTATTTTCTCATGATTAAAATCAATCATTTTTCAAATTTCTTATATCTTATACTTACGTATGCAGCAATTTTATTTTATTACTGATTGTACAACAAACAATATGATATATAAAACTTTATTCTACGTTTAATATTTAAAAAATAAAAAAGCATTTCGTAAAAAGTGGGTCAACCCTCCCTAGTCTCCCCTAGCAGTGGCGTGGCGTCCGGTCATCGCTGGATGCGGCGATGACCAAGCAATATTTTAAAACTCTACGATCCAGTTTTAGCAGAACATTTGGAGTTCATGTATAAGTGAAGGTAAGATTTAAAGTTTCTTTTTTGAACATTCAACCATTGAATTTTAGAGTTAATAATATTTCACCACAAACTTAAATAATTGCGATGACCACCGAAAATTTTCACGCCACGCCACTGTCCCCTAGATATGTCGATTACAATAAGTGTAATTTATTATCTCTATTTTTATTACGAATATTATAAAATGTATATAAATATAGTTTTAAGAGATAAATATAACACATTTACTTATATAATAATGTTTTAAGTTCATTCGATTATGTCACACCTTTCAGTGTATCGCGCAAGTTTCTTTTTTCAGCCGGAAAACGCACTATAATGAGGGCGTACTTTATTTAATTTTTTTAATTTTTATTTTTTGTAATTGCTGAAACGCTAGTTTGTAACATACTAATAACAAAAAATATGTAATATTGCAATAAAAACATTAATATTACTACTACAACTATAATAATAGTAATAATAATAACTTTTTTTACTTTTTTACATATAGGTTTAACATGCAGAAACCTTATTTTAAATTTTAAACAGCTTATTTACGCAGCTAACGCATTTGAAACATTCGTGTACACATGTGATGTATATTCAGGCGCTTGAAAAGTAAATTGTTTAACAAAGAAAACATAATGCTCTTCTATGCATTCATTCAATTCAAGTGTTTTCATAAAATAAAATAGCGTACTTTTAACTAGAAATTTGTTTGGCATAATCTCAAAAGTTAAACGGTAGTATTAAAATAATGTAAATTTCTACTGAATGTGCATTCTTGTTCAGAAACTATTGCTTAATAATAAAGCTCAAATTTTACATTATGAATTCATAAATATAGTAAATCTGATAGTTACCAGCGCTCTTTTGAAATAAGAAAATGATATGTAAAATAATGTTGAAATTTTTGGGTTTTATATACATGTACAATGGAATGATATATTTTTATTAATAAGTTACAAAAAAAATGTACAACATTAAATACAAATGTTAAGTAAAAATGTTTAATATTTTATATACAGGATATTTTTTAAACATTAACCGGTTAACGAACCATTATTATATTATTTTGATGGTTTGGAAATATTTTTATTTTACATTTTTGGTGAGCTATAAAATATTCTAAATGTTTTTCCAAGAATTTCGTACTATTTGTCAATTTTAGGACACAAAAATAATGGTAAAAAGTCATTTCCAGTTTGTCATTTTCGTTACTATTAAAAGCGAATGATCTTCCATTGTAATAAAAATTGAACTTTCGAAATGAAATCCAAGTAAATTTTCATCGCTGACGCAATGAATTTTAATGAAATATAAGTTACACATAAGAAGACGAATAGACAAATCTGAATTAAAAGTAGAAATGAGGTACGTATACCCCTTGTAATTTCATAGGACTTGACTATCACTACTTCAGATAAGAAAATTTGTATTTAATATTTAAATACATGTGTATTCATAAGCACCGCGTTTGATCATAGAATTTGTAGTTTTACTTCTGAAATTAGATTAGGCGAAAATTTTTATTTAAAACTGCATACGCAGCATAATAAAAATCTATATATATGTAAATGATACAATTTTTTCGCCCTTTTACCTTAGTTAATGTATTCCAAATTCTTATAATATATACCATTTTTACCCGTCTTTTAATCATATCTTAAATACTCTTTATACAGGGTAGTTCAAATGTTTGGGACGCCCTAGCGAGAGAAGCAATGGATGTAACGTCTTCATATTTGGAGGATATACATATCAGACTAGGGAACTAATTGGTGCAAAAAATAGTTCAAACAAAGCCCGCTAGGGGAAAATGAGGCGCTGCGAACTGTTTATTGGAAAGAAAATGTAACATGACCAAGGGTGTAAACGTCTAGGTGCCAATGGGCCGATTCCCACCAATAAATTTTATTAGTATTATTCGTTTAAATTTTATTAGTATATGCTCCGATTTATTTTGTTAGTATTTTTAAAAGGCGAAGAATACTAAAAATTTAGTAGTGGAAATTGGACCACGTTTGCCTAGATTTTAACATCCTTGGATATGACGCAACCAATAAAGAACAGAATTCGAGGCGTCGGTAATTAACTTTATTATTACATTTTTCTACACACAAACTGAAGATCCTAAAAAACTGTTAGCGATAACAGAAACGAAAGACACGCGCGTGGTAACACAAAGCACACAAAGTTTTCACAGGTCGGATTCAATATGTCCACCTTGCTTCAGCGCTAAAATGTGAGACCGTGTCACCGCATCATCCACAGCGGCGGGCGCGTGACTGATAGCGACCGAAGTTGCGCACTTGCAAGAGACTCTTCAAATCCGCTATATTTCCTATGTTTCCTCGATAAGCTTTATCTTTGAGGTAACCCCAAAGCCAAAAATCACAGGGGGTCAAGTCAGGTGAACATGGAAGCCATCTTGTAGGAAATGTACGGCTGATAATGCGATATTCGTAAACTGGCATAGCTGCCAACATCTTATGCTTTTCTGTACGACAAAAATTTTATAATAAATTTTAACTTTTTAAATCGCCGTAATCTGCCGATTAAATAAGGCAAAAAATTTTATTAAATTTTTGTGATCTGAAAAAGCGGAAGAGTTGGCAGCTATAAAATGGTATTGCAGCAATTTTTGAACTTCACGTCATATGTGAGGGGGGCATCATCTTGCTGGAATGTTGCTTTAGCGAGGCTCCCACGCTGCTGGAGTTCTGGAGTGACCACACATGGAATATGGTCCGATAACATATTGCAGTTACGTAACAGTTTTTTGGTCCCTGAGGAGGGATTTCTTCAAAGATAAATGGCCCAATCAAAAAGGTCGTAGTGAAGCTGATCGACACAGTAACATGTGGAGAATGCAGGGGCATTTTTTGGATATGTTGAGGTTTCTCAGTAGACCAGATACGACAGTTTTGTGTGTTCACTGTTCTGCACATGTAAAAGTGAGCCTCGTCGGTCCTTATAACGTTCCACGGCCAATTCTTATCCAACTCCATCCTTGCCAAGAATGTCAAAGCGAACGTTTCACGAATATCGTTACCGCCAGGTTATAATTCTTAGAAGCGACGAATCTTATACGGATACGCCTTGAGTATATGCGCACGCATCCCCATAGGGTAGTGTATGGCAAATCCAACTGCCTTGATAGGGCTCGAACACTGGATGTTCCTGCTGTGTTTGTACTGGCCTGCTCTACAACAGCGGTTGCGACATCATCCAGCATATGCGGTATATTTTTTTAAGTTTTCAGCCTGCTTGAATTGCAAAGCTACCAGTTTCCTCAAAACGTTTGACCATTCGTCGCAGAGCACATGGTGTCACTGGACCCGTGCGCAAAGATTTCTGCCGTCGGTACAAATGAAGCGCTTTAGCAGCGTTATTGTCATTTTGGTAAAAAACGCTTTAGCAGCAAAGGACTTTCAGGAAATCAGAGAACCATCGTGGCGGTATCAGAATATTTCGAACCTATTCACCTTCCTTTTTATCTGTTACGACGGTCCTTTAGCCTGCCTGTTATGCAAATTTTGTTCTCAGGTGGTGCGCACGCAAATAATACAAGGTGTCGGTAATTAACATTTTTTAAAAATTCCCACCACTAAATTTTTTGTATTATTCCCATAATAAGAATACTAATAAAATTAATGGGAGCACATACTAATAAAATTTAAACGAATAATACTAATAAAAATTATTGGTGGGAATCAGCCCATTGGCACCTAGATGTTTACACCCTTGGTCATGTTACATTTCCCTCACCTTAAACCGATCGCAGCGTCTTATTTCCCCCTAGCGGCCATTGTCTGAACTAATTTGTTTTTGCACCAATCAGTTTCCCATGGTCTGATATGTATACCCTCCAAATATGAAGATGTTACATCCACTGCTTCTCCCGCTAAGGCGTCACAAACAGGGATACTTTAATTTGAACCACCCTGTATATTAATCTCATGCCTTTAATTTAGCGCATTCTTTTATTTCTATTCTAAAAACATTAATCTATTAATAACTATACTCCCACCGTATAAAAACCCACTAAATTACTTATTCTTTCATATTTTTGAGACATTAATTTTTTTTTCTTTTCTCTCGATGGTTTATTAAATACCATTTTATTTTTATTAAATTCATTTGATTTCCCATGAGTCTTTGCGGTAACTTTGCCGCCCTAACTTGCTTTCCCCTTTTAAGCTTACGCTGTTACGTAAAGAAACCGGACCCGCCCCGCCTTGTCCCAGAGTATAAACCTATGGCCTTGCTCACCTTTTTCCTTCCGTCCTCCCCCTCTATTCTGGGTTGATTCATTGTCGTGTAGCCGTACGCGTAAATTCTCATATTTATACGGTTACATTCGCTTGGAGAACAGATTTTGCACGATATTGTGTTGCTTAAAAAACCCACTTCACTTGGAGAGTGGTTTGTCATTTAGTCTTGATGTCTTTTCTGATCCATTTTTAACATCTTAAAGCTGTGGGACGTTACTCAAAAATGAATAACTGCTATACTAGTGACTTGGAGAAGTTTACCTGTCACCAATGAATTATTTGATTTGATCTCACGCCTCTTTCGTTATCTATGGAAAACTCCTAAGAATTCTTCACATTCTTGCCTTACCACCGACTATGACGGAACGACTGCACTTTAATTATTCTGGTTCGTGATATACGAGTGATTTTTTCTACTACCTGTTTTCGACATGCAAGAATCTTCAGTTGTAGAGTGTCATGATTAGTCTATAGCCGCAATACTACTACTGGTACGACATGCATTAAGTCAGAGATGCAAGCGCTGCGCCAAAAATGTCTGATTTTCACCACTAAATTTTAATAGTATTCTTCGTTTTATAAAAATCTCAGAAATTCTGTCATTAAATAAGTCGAGGAATACTATAAAAATTTAGTGGTAGCAATCAGCCATTTGTGGCGCAGCGCTTGCATCCCTGCATTAAGTTAATGCAACATATATATTTCTCTTACGGGGCACGGAAATGAAGCTGAATTAACAGATTACCTTTTGACAACAACTACAGCTACGATTCTTAGTGGTTAATTTACGGTCACATGACCCGACCTATTCAACAAATCAAACTTCAGAGAGAATCTTTTTTAACCATTTCAGGCGCAGAAGAATTAGGTTCGTAAAGTGATGAAATAATTAACTGACACCAGAATATTGAAACGAATTTCTTAATAAATAAAAATCCGCTATTTTGTACTTTTATTAGAAATGCTAAATTTTATTAAAATATTCTTGGTGCCATTGGTCAGTTTTGGAATTATAATTAGGTGGCTAGAACGTCTAGCCACCGCCCTTGAAAGGGTTAAAGACAGATCATTTGATTGATGTATGAATAGCAATGCCATCGGTTCATTTTCCGATGATGTTATCAATCAGCGAATTAGCTTTTTGACCAAGATTGTCTAGCAGAAACCGTTTCGTTAGCGTCATACATAGCATCTTTGTAGTGTGTTTCAAAGAGTTTTAACCCTTGAGGGGCGCCGTTTGCAGTTTGCAAACGGTTAAATTTAATGCCAAAATTAACAAATGAGACCAGAAATATTTTAGTACACTTTCAAACTCATAATATACGTTTAAAAATAAAGTTTTGATTATTTTCAATTAAATTTGTTCTTAAATTGCGTTGTGAATTAAATATTTGAATATTTTTAGCGATGAAACAAATCGATATAAGTAAGTGTCCTATCTTAAATGGAAGAAGTAACCGCAAGATTAAAAGCGAGGTCACAACAATCAAGGTCATGCGCCACGTAGCGGATGGAGTGTGAACTACAGGTAGATACCTAACTGTTTTCATACTCACACCACTAAAATTATAAAGTTTTTTCACCTTGATTAATAACTGAAGTACCTCTAACAAGGCGAAGAAAACTTCGTGGTACCAAGCGCATCTGGACGCTCCTCGCGCTACGCAATTATATTGTAATAATTGTGGCAAACAAATTTCATTTCTATGAGTGACTAAAGACTTAGGAAATACGCTCCGCACTAAAAGCCCGCGTATGTGAATTATCACTCCGTCCACAAGGTGGCGCAACTATGTTAATTTACGTCTGATTCCAGTATTAAGTTTGTTCGCTTACTTATAACGCTTTGAGATGAAATGCCTTGCCCCTGAAAGTGTTAAATGAATTTAAGCCGTGCTGTGCAATATTATGGGCGATAAAATTCATTTTTATCTGCATTTGCAACGAAGTTTTCTATGTATTTTTTGTAAATAAAAAATATTTGTAAATTTCATATATTAAAATGATTTATGATAAAATTCATTCTGGCTAGATGTGATGTAAATAGTGGCGAAGAAGCGAAGCGATCTGGGATCGCGTAATGCTCCCAATATGAATTGCGTTGCAATTCATGGGGGTTAACGAACGTTAGCGAGCAGGGAGCGGAGTCCCTTGTACAAAATGTTTTTTCGAACATCAAAGAACACGGATAGTGAAATAAATATCATGAAATGTATTTGAAAGAAAAAGATATTCTTCTTTCTTGAAATAAAAATTGCGCATCAGATTATAGCTTGAAGTAAATCTAAGACATCTTTAAAAAACGCCTGCATTTACATTCAAAGTGGTATACACATAACACTTCAGAAAAAAGCAATCAATTTCATTTAATGCAGTGCTGGAACAATATGACAGAGACTAAATCCCATGAGCTTAGAAAAAAAAATGCAAAACGGTACTTGTGAAAGACGATGTGCTTTAGTTTAAAATATTATATTTGAATGTATGCGAGAAAAAGCATTTAACAAATGAAGTGAAAAATATATAAATATATTCGTTTTATCCTTGATGACAGTTTATGTATTTTGTAATATCCAAATTTATAGGAAATATTTTGCTGAATCGTCGACAATATTAAACTAAATAACTAAATGTATAAGGCGTTCTGAACGAAAGTGGATCAAGTCTAAAAAAAAATATCTGTAAAAACTTTTTCACAAATGGAGAGAGTGCAGAAATTCTATTTTATACACCAAAGACAAAATATTATACACAAGAGTCACTTTTCTTAACCCCTTAAGGCTCGAATTAAATTACGGTCTAAAAATTAAAATCGCTTATTGGCACCACTTTTTTGAGAAAGAAATATTTCCCTTATTTAATTACAGGTAAAATGATACCATAATAAAGCCAATTTATTTTATAAAACTGGTAGGAATCATATAATCTGAATAAAAGACACAGCCCGTGAATATCACGGGAGCGAGAATTAAGGGATTAATGTTTTCTTAAAATGTCGGAGAGCTCATTAGCTCTTATCGGTCTAATGCAGGGGTGTCAAACTGTGGCCCGCCTGATACCACTAATTTTTTTAAAGATATTGTCGATAAGTTGAATCGCAGAGATTCGATGATTAGATAAGGTAACGATAACTATAAAATTCTAGTGGTATCCTGCGGGGCACAGTTTGACACACCTGGTCTAATGTAACTTCCTATGTGACATCGGTACTTTGTAGTATGGGTCGTCAGTGTTGCCAGTGGGCTACTTTAAAAAAATCAGATTTCTTGATTGGCAAGTACTTTTTTGAAATGGTAAAATTCCCCTTGTTTTCGGGTTAATTAATACGCCATTATATAAGGCAAATTTTACCATTTCAAGAAAGTGGTACAAATCAAGATATCTGAATTAACCCCTTCGCGACGGGAGCCTTTTACGAAATGTTTGTTACTTTGCTACCGGTTTTAAAAAACAGAAGTTTGTGCCTATTCAAATCGGAAAAATGCTCGGATTAAATAAGGCAAATTTGACAGTAAAATTTTACTGGTGAGGATAAACGAGGATCCTTAGGCCTATTTCCGACACGTATACGTGTCGCTCGTCCCCAAGGGGTTAATGGGTCTCAGGAATAATATTGGAAAAAATAAAAAAATAAATAAAAAACGCCATTTTAAACATTTAATCTCTCGAAATGTATATGATTTTAACACACATTTTTTTTTTTTTGGGGGGGGGAGGGGTAAAGATATATGTTCTCTTATTTCAGGTATTTAAAAAATTGCAAGATGCAGAATTAGCATTTATAGGGGGTTCCAAACTGCCAGACATAGGACGAGAAGAAAATTGGTATAACAGTTTACGCGCAGGATTACAAAATAAATATTGCAACTAGAAAGAAAATTTTGGTGCCTACTTACACTTCAGATTATAATAATTACCCTGAACGTAAATAAATTTGTGTTAAAGCATTTTTGCATTTTCAATACAAAGCTGTATTTAGCAAATACAAAATGTTAAAAATTTCAACAGCATAATCAACTAAAAACATATTTTTTGAACACAATAAAAAGGAAATTTTAGGTTCAGTTTATACAGACTAACATGAAATATATGTTTCGAAAATTTCATGAAAAAATATTCAGAAGTTTTTGAGATATCCTGCGTGTTATGCCCGAAAACCTCATTTGGAGAAAAATGACTTCAAAATTTCGGAAACGCGACTTCAGCTATTGAGCGGGTATAATTCTAAACCGTAACTTCTGTTCTAATAAGAATTTCAAGGAAACGATTATATCAAAATGTTCAGAAAGGATAGGAGTTTAACATCCAAAAGCATGGAATTTTCGTAAATTTTGAAGCTTTAATAGTTTTAAATAAACATTCTGGTGTCGAATTTATATTTTTTAACTTGAGTAAAATGTCCCACAGTTCTACTGTTAACAAGACCGTTTTTAACACTAGAAAGACCGAGAATTTTACTCAAATTTTAGAAAAACATTTCTCACCAGAATTTTTATTTTCAATTATAAACTTATCCATTTAACTAGTTTTCTTTTGTATCTTTTAAACTAGTTTTATAAAAAAAAATCCGGTTCGAACCAAGATATATCCATTTAGTAGCAGTCAAAATGACTGCTCGCGGGCTTTCTAGTGTTAATTAACCCCTTAACAGTGACATTTGTTTTCTTACAAAAAAAATTAAAAATGGGGCTGGACACCACTTTTTCCATACTAAAATATTTACCTTACTTAATCGAAAAATATCTGACAATCAATAAAGATAAATTTACAGTTACAAATTAGTGCTATTCAAATGCTTTTAATAACGAAGCAAGCAAAGTGTTCTTGCCCGAATCCAGTTCGGGCCACACTGTTAAGGGGTTAAAATAAATAGATCAATATCATGCTAAGGCATGCCTACAATCAACAACTTATTATATTTTGTAAAATGCAGATATAATGTTGGATGCTTTAAAAGTAATGACATGCCGCAAACATTTCGTAGAAGTTTCGTTTTCATTTATTTTGTTACCCCAGCCTTCGAAACAACTATTATCGTTATAAATTAAAAATTAATTAAGCTAGAATAATCCGTGAGGCGTATGATAATAACCATTTATCAAAGAATACTGTGTTCAATGCCATAGCTGAATCGTCACATGAGTTTGAATTGGAGAAGAATTTTAATATATCTTGCACACCAATCTAAACATATTGTACGTCGTTTTAAAGAATGGAGAATTCCTACAGCTTGTACTATGTTACTCTTTTTTTCTTAGGCATATTCTATTAGCATTTGAATGAAATTTCAAAAGAAACCTTGCGACTCCTACATACTAATGCATAAAAACCTTTGCAATGCAAGGATTGTTCTATTAGCAACATTTAAATAAACATTAAAAAATTACAAAAATCAATGGTTCAGCCATCCTCTATGACCATCCTCAGGAAAGAGTTTTGTATTACAAATGTATTATATAAAACTCTTTCCTGACGATGGTCATTGAGGTTGACTGAAACGTTCCTTTTTGTAATTTTTTAATGTTTATTTAATTTTTAATTTATTTTAGATACACCATTCAGTAATCTTGTGATTTTTTATTTTCACGTTAATATTCTCTTGTTAGGTTTTCAAAGTGCAAGTAAAAATGTTTTTTTTTAAAGAAGTGCTGCCAATCGAACAAATTCGCGAAAGAGATGCTTGTTCCTGGGAGGGGTACTTCGACGGTTAAAGGTAAAAAATGGAAATAGCTTCTAAAACTATATTATAAAATCATTAATAGATAATAACAAGAACTAAAAAATCATGCGTCAAGCATAGATTATGAAAAACTTTCCAACACATTCAAAATAATGTAACAGAACTGCACAGATAAAATTTTTTTAAAATATTACGTCTAATTCAACCATATGGAAACGCATAACGCATTTCAAAACCCAATTTCAGCTGTTCTCATCTACAATCGGAAAATTATCCGGATTTTCTTCAGTAGCCCAATATATGATATATAGATTTGTATCTATTAACTACATGCATGCCAAAATTTAGTTCACTTAAAAAATAAATATACTTCAGTTGAAAATTCCCCTTCAAATTTCCTCTAATAAGAAGAATGGTATATGAATACTTTTGTGTATCCCTGTATATGATGTATAGAATTTATATATAACGAGTAACATGCAAATATCAATAAAATTTAAAAGCGCATACAAAATTTTAAACCGTACACTCCAGTAATTATTACTCAAACACTGTACTGTAACCGATTTCTTTTGTGTGCCCCTGTAAATGAATAAAAAATGCTACGATTGCCTTGTACATGATCGTTGTGAAATTCAGTGATTTATATCAGTTTCAATACATTTGAAATAGCGTAATGTCATTAAAGTACTCTGCAAGCGATTTTTCCCCATATACCATAATGTAATGGAATACTTTTGAATGCCACTGTAAATGAACTATTAATCCTACATAAACATATTCATATACAATAACAAACATGCTTTGGTGTCCCATAACCCACTGAGGGGCGGTGGGATATATTTTACCCCACCTACGATTAATGATGATTCGCACCTGAAAAAGTTTATGAAATTTTACTTTTCCAACTTTGGTGGAAAATAGCCGTAAAATTGCTTTTCCTTATTTTGAAATATTTCTTTTCTAAATTTCCGGTGGGAATTCAGAATTACACAAACGCAATTGCTTGCCCCTCAAGGGGTTAATAACATTTATCAATTTCATGAAAATCCGAGTATATTTACGGGAGTTAGAATAAATGCATAAACACTTTTCAGCAATGTTGGAAAGTGCTAAAAATGAAAATGTTTCGGAAAAGACAACTCGTTTACGATATGAAATTTCGAAAAAATAAAGTTTAAGTTTTATTTCTTTTTTAAATTATTGCGTTTGAAACCATTTACTATGGAAAATTTTAAAATATGTAGCAACAATGAAGTTCAAATTTCTCTGTTCTCACATTTCCTAAAATTGTCCAAAAAAGGCCTTTTTTTTTAAGTGAGAACTTTTCATTTGCGAGAAAAATAAAGTAATTGAACAATAATCGCGAATCCTTGAATCCTTCCCCCCAAAAATCCTTGAATTTGCATACCAGTATTTTTGTACAGAAAATGTCGGCGCGTGTAATGACAGAATTTCTGTCGCTTCTGTTTTTCGTAAAAAGTGTTGCCAAAAAATAAACAAAGTGTAATTGACGACCTATTTTGATCTGAATTATAAATACACACACGCAGATATGAAAAAAAAGTGTATTTAAGTAAACATTTTTGTTATTTTTGGAATAAGTAAATAATGTTTTAACAAAGACTTTATATATATATATATATATATATATATATATATTATTAATTACATGACTTCGAGATTTTAAAATGGTTTTCTTTAACCCCTTAACGGTCGCATAGCATTACGGTTTAACACTAGAACGGCGGGAAATTTTACTCAAGTTTTATAAAAATATTTCACATCAGAAATTTTACTTAAAACTATTTAACTTATTTAATTTAAGTTATTTTTGTGCAACATATATTAATCTTAAATTAAAAAAAGTTTTCTGGTTAGAGTCGACATGTATTCGTTTGGCAGGGGTCAAAATGACCCCTTGCCGCCGTTCTAGTGTTAAAAATTCAAATTGCTTATTGGCACCACTTTTTTGAAAAAGAAATATTCACTTTATTTAATGACAGGTAAAATGATACCATGATAAAGCCAATTACACTATTTTATAAAACGGGTGGGAATCAAACAATCTGAATAAAAGATACAGCCCGTGAATTTCACGGGAGCGAGAATTAAAGGGTTAAGTAAATATACCAGGAATAATCATTATACTGTGCAGTCGTGGGAAAAAAAAGTAAACACCCACTACTAACTCCTCAACAAATTATTGTAGAAGAAAGTTACTGGTACCGAACGATTTGAATTAAACTCTACTTTTAAATGATGTATATAAATGTTGCTTAGAGGGTCATATACATATTAAAACGAACCCAAACCTTCATTTTTTTTCAATGGCAATACCCAATTTTAACAAGATATTTCAAAACTTCAGCTCTAACTATACATGGACACCAAATTTGAAGTAATTTGAATGATAAGTTTTTGAGTTATAAACATCCAAATTTAGTCCTTCTAATGTTAAATTACATTTTCACATTTTTATTAATATCTCCTGAAATTATACTGCTAATGAGCTAATTTTTTGTGTAGCAATTTTACTAAAATGCCCAAACATAAATACGTTGAATTTGCAATTTTTATAATTTTATGATATGAATTATGAATTATGAAAGTAATATTCGAGAAATTTATGAATTGCAACCTACGATTTTTTTGATGGATTTAGATTTGTTAATTCATGCTTATGGAAATCCAAAATTTCACACTTTTCCTCCAAGTAGTTTTTCAAATTATGCTTAAAAATTGCAAAATGATGGTCTAAGGTGCCGTCTATGATAGAAGTGACCAGATAATTTGAAATTTCTTATGCTATCCTGTAATCAAGCGCTCTTCAATGATTGCTTGAGTGGCGCTTGAGGTGCCTTGATCAAGAAGGAGGCTCTCTCGATAAGCAATCGAGTATCGAACTTCAATTTGAATACAGCCCCTAAAATATGCTCGTTTTAAAATAATTAATTTCTCGGAAACTTATCGTACGAATTACATAAAAATTCGTTTTTAGGCTAATAGAAGGGTGTAGAGTTCACTTATGCTGTCAGAATTATGTACTGCTGTTGAAAAAATTTTGAATGTTTATAATTCAAAAACTTATTATTCACATGACTTGAAATTTGGAGTCTGGGAACCGAAGATTTGAAATATCTTGTTATAATTGGGTATTGCCATTGATAAAAATGAAGTTATAGTTCGTTTTAATATGTAGATGGCAATACTAAGCAAATTTTATGCACATTATTTCAAAGTAGACTTTATTACCAATCGTGTGGTACCAGTAACTTTCTTCTACGACAAATTTTTGCAGAGATAGTAGGGGGTGTTTACTTTTTTTTCCCACGACTATACTTTATTTATATTTTTGTCATCCCTCATACATTAACCCTGTTCGTACGCATCAATGGATTCAGTAGAGTTTAGGTGTTTTAGTACAAGAAATTTCGTAAAGTACTGGTCGCTATATCTAGAGATAGATTTTTTCCCCCATTAAATAAGGAAAATAAAACTTTACAAAATTTCTGGTAAAAAGAGCTTTTTGAAAGTCCATGAAGCGTATGAACACTGTATATCTGAAGACAGAATTTTTTACGCCCTTTGAGGGGCAAGTTATAGTGTCTCTGTAATATTGAATTGTCACCGGAATAATCGATAAATTTTATTTTTAAATAAGGAAAAGCAATCTTTTAACGCACCCCACCCCCTCTCCCCAAAGTTAAAAATATAAAGTTTAATTAAAAGTTTCTGGAGTAAATCTTATTTAAATTAGGTGGGATATAATATAGCCTACCATTACCGTCTCAATACTCAAGGCCTCCAGACTGATTTCGTGACGTACCAAATGAAGATTGACCCCTTGAAGGGCAAGCAATTGCGTTTGTGTAATGCTTAATTCCCATTGGAAATTTAGAAAAATTTTATTTCAAAATAAGGAAAAGCAATTTTACGACTTTTCTCCACTAAAGTCAGAAAACTAAAATTTCCTAAAATTTTTCTGGTGCATATCCTGATTAATCGTAGGTGGTATATAATATATAAAGCCGCCCTTTAAACCCCTTGAGGGGCGGTGGGATATATTTTATCCCACCTACGATTAATCAGGATTTGCACCAGAAAAATTTTAGGAAATTGTAGTTTTCTGACTTTAGTGGAGAAAAGTCGTAAAATTGCTTTTCCTTATTTTGAAATAAAATGTTTTTAAAGTTCCGGTGGGAATTAAGCATTACACAAACGCAATTGCTTGCCCTTCAAGGGGTTAATCTTCATTTGGTACGTCACGAAGTCAGTCCGGAGGCCTTGAGTAATTAGACGGTAATGATCCTACAGCCCCTCAATGAGTTGAGGGATTACCCCTAGTTTAATAAAAAGACATGATTTCCGGGTTATAAAACGCAGCTCCGATCTTAAATTTTACTTAATGTAAATTATATCTACTTGATGCTTATTTAAAATCATAATTTATTAAATGAAATTTCTGGTTTGAAACGAACCTATTTTGGCTACGCCTTATCTCTTTAAGGCCTGACCTAATTGTGTAGGTGAAACTAAAGAAAATGAAAAAAAAAACACTTTCCTCTTTTTGTGCGATTTAAAATCGAGTCTGCACCCACAGAACTGCGTGGATCCTCCCTTCCGGTCTCAAGGGGACCGGGAAACGAAAATTCAACCAATCGATTTTTACTTTTTTATATCATTAAATAGTTTAAACTTTTATCTTTCCAACGATGTGTCACACATGTTTAGATATAAAAAAATAAGTGTTGAAATGATTCATTCTTTTGTAAGAGTACTTCACAGCTTAATGGCCATTTAAATCTTTAACCCCTTCGGAACGGGAGCCTTTTACGAAATTTTTAATCTTTTGTCACCGTTTTTTAAAAACAGAAATTTGTGTCTTCTTGAATCGAGAAAATGCGCTGATTAAATAAGGTAAATTTTACAGTAAAATTTTACTGGTGAGGAAAAACAAGGGTTCTGAACACTTCATGTGGCACGTATACGTGTCGCTCGTCCCCAAGGGGTTAATTGACCTTTTTTTCAAAACTTGGATTTTTTATGTTTATGTCACCTTTTTTCAATATTTATTAAACTTAAGAACTCAGATTTTTATTTGATACTTATATTATGTTATATTGTATACTTTAAAACAGGGATTTAATGATTTGTTGAGAATTATTTATTTTAGGCAGTGAAATCTTACAAAAAATGATAATTTAAAAATGATCATTTTTGAACGTCGACATTGAAAGTCGACTTTCTATAAATAATTAATAATTAATTTTGAGTTTCATTTAGAAAGAAAAGGGTCTGTTAAAATACATAAATCATGTTATTCTAACTTCTCTAAAAATCTAGGCCTCTCTCTTTCACCATTTCTGAGAAAAAGGTACATAAATTTGGTGAATTTAACATGGTGGAGATAGGGCTTTCCCGGTCACCTTAACCTTCCTATCCCTGTTGAAATTTTACTCAATATTAATAAAAACATTTTACACCAGAACATTCTTTAAAAACTATTTAATCTATTTATTTATGTTAGTTTTCGATTTTTTTATTTATCTTACTTTACAAAAATATTTCTGGTTCGAATCGAATGAAATTAATTGTAGAAATGGGCCGATTAGACCCATTCAGGACAGGAAGCTTAAAGGTTTACAGGATTCGTACGCATCGAGGGATTCAGTGGATTTTAGGTGTTTTAGTACCAGAAATTTCGTAAAGTACTGGTCGCTATATCAGGGCTCGTAAGCGTCAGGAGATTCAGGCGATTTTAGGTGTTTTAGTGCCAGAAAGTTTTTAAAGTACTGGTCGCTATATCTGAAGACAGATTTTTTTTCATTAAATAAGGCAAACATTACGTTACGAAAATTCTGGTAAAACGTACTTGAAGCGTAGGAACCCTGTGTATCTGACGATAAAATTTTTTTTCAATAAATAAGGCAAATATTTCTTTACGAAAACTCTGGTACATTGTCTTTGAAAGTCGTTGAAGCGTACGAATCCTGTGCTATACGCGGGGAATTATGGTATTTTTCACATCCTAAATTTCAATGATAATAATAATAATAATAAAATTTATCTACTTTGCTTAGGAAATACATCTTACACTTAAATTACGACACGTTATATCGACGGATAAGAAATCATTTTCTTAATTTAAGGATGCGTTTTATGTAGTAAGTAATTTTATAAAATTCTAAAGTCTCCTTAAGAATAAAAATTCTCATATCATTACAAAAAATCATTTGGCACACGCTCAGAAGCGAAATCTCAGAACTAAATAAATATAGTTTTTCTTTTTAAATGTCTAGTCGTCTTGGAAAAAAGTATTAAACTGTAACTGAGTTATAAATTGCATCTTTAAAATTTATGGAATTTCTCTCTAAACGTTACTGTCATATTTCTCTTTCAGCAATACGAGACATTAAAGGATAAAAATTTCTAACATTCAGTACAGCATTATCACATTTAAAATTATAAATATCTTAGGGAATAATTTTATGTGTTTTTTATTCAATTATTTGTTATTACATTATATATACATTTTAATCTGATAAATCAGTTTTGAGCCAGCCGTACATATATAACATTATCAAATTTTTGGTAATTTTGGACCTCCTCCCCCCACTGATGGTTACCATCCCTTTCCCCTCCCTTCCCGGCTTAACCCCTTACGCATCGCACCCTATAGGAATGGGCTACTTTTTTAAAAATTCAGATTGTTAGATTGCCACCACATTTTAGGAGTAGAAATATTCACCTTTTTTAACCTTTCACGGATGGTGTCCTTTAAAAAGATACCTAATTTTTATTTTATTGGCACCCAGAATATTTAATTAAAATTTTCTTTTTATAATGTACTTGAAAATGAACAAGTTCGTATTTTCTAATAAATTCGTTTATAAATGTTGGTGCCAGGCCATCATTTCATCAGTTCATAAACGGAATTACTCCGTACCGGAAAGGGTTAGTAACGGATAAAACGATGCAAGAAGAAAGCAGATTACACTATTTAAAAAAAAAAACTGGTGGAGATCAAACAATCTGAGTAAAAAAAAAGTAGCCTGCACTGCCCGTGAAAGCCACGAGGTCGAGAATTAAGGGGTTAACCATCCAGCAGCGGTAAACGCTCATATCGCGTTTCACATGTTTTATACAATTCCGCAGGGAATGCTATTTTCGAGTTCAGTGTTGTCAGAGGGCTACATTTTCTTTAAAATTCAGATTGCTTGATTCCCACAACTTTTAGTGTATAATTTGGTTTATTGTCGCACTATTTAATCTATAATTAACACTAGAACGGCGGGAATTTTTACTCAAGTTTAAAAAAAAATATTTCACATCAGAATTTTCACTTAAAACTATTTAAGTTATTTATTTAAGTTATCTTTGTACAGCATATATTAATCTTATATTACAAAAATATTTCTGGTTCGAATCGACATGTATTCATTCAGAAAGGGTCAAAATGACCCCTCGCCGCCGTTCTAGTGTTAAATAAAGTGAGTATTTCTACTTCAAAAAAGTGTGTGAATCAAACAATCTGAAATTTAACCCCTTGGGGACGAGCGACACGTATAGGTGCCGGAATTAGGCCTAATGATCCTCGTTTATCTTCACCAGTAAAATTTTACTGTAAAATTTGCCTTATTTAATCCTTATTTTTGCCTTATTTAAATTTCTTTAAAATAAACTAAGTATATAAACCAGACAAAAATAAGGTAAATAAATAAGTTAAATAGTTTTAAATAAAAATTCTGGTGTAGAACGTTTTATTAAAACTTGAATAAAATTCCCGGTAGATCTAGGGTTAAAATATACCTCGGTTTTATACAAGAAAATGAAAAACTCGCTTACAGCTGGAGGGTTAATGGTATCATTATCAACTAAAAATTCTTTATAGTTTTATATGTATCTTCCTTTTCATACGTTTGCAGTAATATGCAGATATGGTCAGGGCCTGATTACCGACGGGGCATACTCACACCAATAAATTTTAAAAGAAATGTTCGCCTTATCTAAACGCCGTATTCTTGTAAAATTTCTGCCATGAATGAGGCAAAAATTTCTGTTACTTTTTACTGGTGGGAATGTGCCCCGTTAGTAATCAGGCCCTGGATATGGTTATACACGGGTTTGGCGAAACCATCGGACAGGGCCTGATCAGGGCACCGCACCAATCGAGGTGAGGTTAAGGGCCCCGAGTATCTCGAGCAAACGATTTCTCTGTATAAAATAACGAAATTTTTGGTCTATATTTTTAAAAAATGTTTTTTTTTTTTTTCGAGAAAAAAAATGAGTATTCTCTTTATTTCTTACAGGCAATATTTTGTATAATTGTAGGGAATATAATAGATTTGATGATCCGTAGATTTTATAACCGTAAACGCAATTAAATAAGCAAATATTTAAACTATTGTATAACATAGAAAATTTTACAAAATAAAAAAATAATTATGCGCATTAAGTGAATGTGGAATTAAAAGTAATTTTCCGACATTTTATTATTTATATTACATATTATTCTATGATACAATACAATAAAAAAATTGTAGTCCAGTAGTGCGATATATGTTGGGTTAATTGTTGCCAGGTTTCCCGTGTAAATCGGGTCTCCAAATGCTCTCGATACCGCTAATTTCTTAAAGTTCATTTCGCCATCTTTATTCCCAAATAATTCTGCCATTAGATAAGGCGAAGAAAATTACTTTAAAATGCTGGTGTCCAGAGCATTTGGAGCCCCGAATTACGCGCGACATCTGACAGCTCTATTCTGGACGCCAGTATTTTAAAATATTTTTCTTCGTATTATGCAGTAGGAGAATTATCTTACAACAATTTTTTTCGCATTATTCAATCCAGAATTATCTGCGATTAAAGATGGTGAAATAAACTGTAAGAAGTTAGTGGGGTCCACTGTCCAGAGCATTTGGAGTCTTCATTTACGCGGGACACATGAAAACATTAGGGGCCCCACAAACTGCTTTGCCCGTGCCACGTATGACGTTGCGCCGGCCCTGGTTATACATTCATTATGTCGTATACTGTAAAGGTTTAACCCTTACCGGCGCGGGGTAATTCTGTTTATAAACTGATGCAATAATGGACTGACACCGCAATTTATAAAGGAATTTATTAGAAAATATGAACTTGTTTATTTTCATGTACATTATAATAGGAACATATTAGTTAAATATTCTTGTTTCCGTTTGTCAGTTTTGGAATTAAAATTAGGTGTCCTTTTTTAAGAACACCGAGCCGGTAATGGTTAAATGAACAGAATTAAGCCAGTAAAATATATTTATTATACATGGAAATAACTTTATACCAAATAACACCTAAAAGAGATAGTTACTATTTAAAAGTATTTAAGAATAGTTTTCTGTTACATACTGCGTTCCAGAGTAATTCTGTCTTCAGTACTTGCTCCTTTCACGGAAAGTGGGGAAGCAGAAACTCTTATCAACAGCGGATTACTTGCACATAAGACGGAAGAATAGGAATGCCAAACGTTGGGGCATTGCGTATTTTGGTATGAAATGATTTTATAATCATTTAAAAGCTTTAATAAAACTTTGTATTTTCTTAAAAATGAAGATAAGGACCATTTTAGAGTAAAGAAAAGTAAAACAAAAAACAATTGGGTGAATCGAAATTTGATAACAGTATAAATGACAACTCTAGCACAGTGTATACCAGAGGTGGCCAACTGTGGCACGCTAGACACCACTAAAATTTTATAGTAATCATTGCCATATCTAATCATCGAATCTCTGCGATTCAAGAAGTCAGCGATTTCTTTAAAATTTTACTGGTGCGCGGCGTGCCACAGTTGGCCACCCCTGGTGTATACAAATATATAGTGTGGAAAATGCATATACCTATATTTCTTGAGAATGTATCCAAAATATTACATTTTCTGAGGCGCGTGTGTTACTTTATCATTCCAGTCCAACACAGCTGGCAACATTAATGCTTTTTTCTTGCCTCTATTTTTGTAAAGAAAGATCTTGGTTATCTAACCATCGGTTTATTTAAATTAATAAGGGAGAATTTATAACTAAAATAGTGGTATTAAAAAAGCACAAAAGTTGGCAGCTATGGATCTAATGATGACATTACGAAATGCGCAATTAGTCGGTCAGAGACACCATATGTGATCTCAATTATAACATGAAATATAAAGACTTTAGTTCATCGCTGTTAGAATGAGTATGGTGGACACTCCCAAAGTTTCTTCCGAGGTCATCGTACTTCGGACAACGCAAGGTTAAAATGTTGAAAATATTGTTAACGTTTTTTGCCCAGGAAGCCCATTAATAGACCAGAGAAATTTTATTGTCCCTACTGTTTTTTGAAGCAATTTTCTATTTGATATATCGTTACTGCCTACTACATTGCATTGCATATATTATAACATATCTGTCAACTCTTCCGCTTCTTTGTACCACAAAAATTTAATAGTAAATTTTACCTTTTTTAATCACCATAATATACCGATTAAAGAAGTCAAAAATTTCTGTTAAATTTTGGTGGTACAAAAACCGGAAGTGTTGGCAACTATGTATAGAAATTTATTCTGGAGATTATTGTTTGAGGATTCTGGAGGAAATGATAAAATTTCTCCTTTTTACTTCGAGTACTCTTAATAGGTTACTCAGGCATAAAGTCAGGGGAATGGAGTTATGAATAAAGAGGGGGATACATATAGTGCACTGTCTACCAGTTGCGAGTGAAGTTACTGAGGAGGTTGTCACAAGATGGCGGTTGATTTTTTACCTCTGAGAGACAGATTCTCATTAACCCCTTAACGCTCGAATTAAATTACGGTTTCAAAATTCAAATTGCTTATTGGCACCACTTTTATGAAAAAGAAATATTCACCTTATTTAATGACAGGTAAAACGATACTAAAATATAGCCAATTTCACTATTTTATAAAACTGGTGGGAATCAAACAATCTGGGTAAAAGACACAGCCCGTGAATATGACGGGAGCGAGAATTAAGGGGTTAATGCCGGAGAAAACTTACACCAGTAAATTTTGAATAAAAAACTTATTTTAGCTGCCTTTTTCATGAAAGGTTTCTCTCACAGATATTGCTAAAATTTCTATTTGTTTTCAGTGGTAGAAATTCATCCAAGTATTATAAGTTCTTGCACTGACACAAGCAGGAGGTTGTCCAGGTTGTCAACAATATGGCGGAAACGCAGGGCCTGACTTCCTCCGAAATAAACTCCCACCAATAAAAATGAAAATCTGCTTTTGTTTGAATCAGTAAGGCGTTTCAATAAGACAAAAAAAATTATTTAAATTTGTTGGTGGAAGTATGCCCTGGTGGTAATCAACCCCTGCGAAAGCAGTTACAGTTGAAACTTCACTATTTTAAGGATATGTCAGTTCCTCTTTATTAATAGTTCCATGGTCAGGTGTCGCACCGGTCTTGAAATTTCCCGAACATGAAATTCTTCGGTACCAGTATTTTGTTATAGAAAATCTCTTCTTAAATAAGGCAAGGTTTGACGCGTTTAACCTAGATTTATTATACTATAGAAAGTTACTGATATCTATTCTGAAAATTTCCCTGAAACGTAGCAGCCCTGATAAAGTGTTAAACATCTTCCTTATAGTTAAAATTATGAAACAAAATCCGGCTACTAATTAGGGTAATACAGGTGTATTTTGAACTGAAAATGGTAACACTTTGTCATTATTGGGAAATGTGGGAAGATGGTGCTGATCACCATAATTGTTTTTTATTGTATCAAAATGGAAATAGTTTAGAACGTACACAAAATTAAAATGAATGGCATAAACAAAAAATAATAATAATTTATTTTTCCCAATAAAGTTTATATATGTCAAATTCATAGTGGTGTGTCTGGCACTTTTACGCATAAATCAGTTTTGTACTTAAATTGTTTATAGCCCAAACTTTTAAATTAAGCATTTTCATGCTTACCCAACATTTATCTATCGTTTTATAGCAGCATGGATTTTCTGAAACATCACTTAAATGCTTAAAAAATATATTATTTCCTGTTGCGATACATCAAAATTACCCTTTTTAGGCATGGAGCTGATGTTTTAAAAAATCGATCCTGCTATATTATGATAGATAAATGTTGGGTAAACATGAAAATGCTTAGCTCCTGTGCTTCGGCGCTGTCAGTGGATGTATGTTAGCACCAGTGTTGCCACATCTGATAGATTGTTTCTTTTAGATATTTTAATTTCAAACCACAAAAACTTAATTGGTAATTTCTTTTTAAGTTATTTATGGAAATTTAATCATCTTGTAAAGCAAAAATAAGAGTTAAAACTTTCAGGTGAGAATTCGGAATCTCTAATTAAAAAATCGGCCAGATAGCATGACGTACGTTGGTACGTCACAGAACGCAAGAGGTTAATTTAAAAGTTTGGTCTTTAACTCCTTGAGGGGCGATGGGATATATTTTACCCCGCCTAATTTTAATGAAGATTACCATCGGAAAATTTTAATAAATTTCACCTTTTCAACTTTGATGGAAAAAAGCTGTAAAACTGCATTTCCTTATTTTGAAATAATTTTTTTTTAATTTTCCGGTGTAAATTTAACATTACAGGAACGCAATTACTTGCCCCTCAAAGGGTTAAACCCAAAGCGATATAAGTAAGCGTGCAAACATAATGCTGGAATCGGGCGTAAATTAACACAGTTGAACCATCTTGTGGACGGAGTGATGATTCACATACGCGGGTTTTTAGTGTGGGGCGTATTTTCTAAATCTTTAGTCACTCATGGATATGAATTTTGCTTGCCACATTTATTGCAAAATACCGGCGTAGCGAGAGGGGTATCCAGATGCATTTGAGACCGCGAAGTTATTTTCGTCTTACCAGCGAAAATTCAGTTTTTAATCAAGGTGAAAAAAACTTTACAATTTTAGTGGTGTGAGTAAGAAAACAGTTAGGTATTTACCTGTAGTTCACACTCCATCCGCTACGTGGCGCATGACCTTGATTGATGTGACCTCGCTTTTAATCTTGCAGTTACTTCTCCCATTTAAAATAGTACGCTTACTTATATCGCTTTGGGTTAAAACCCCAAGCATCGCGTCAGATAAGAGTAGGCTACTTTTTAAAATTTAGATTGTTTGATTGCCAACAATTTTTTTTAAGTAGAAATATTCTCCTTATTTAATGGCATATAAAATGATGCGAAAATAAAGCCAATCGCAATATAAAAAAAAAAAGGAAAACACACGTGGGAATCAAACAATTTGAATTTAAAAAAAGTATCCTAGACTGCACGTGAAAGTCACAGGCGCGATAATTAAGTGGTTAAACATATTAAATGCAAAGCTAATTTATGGGTAAAAGTATCAGACTTGTTCCAATGAATTTGACATTTACTAATTGTTCCTGGTTAGAATCTTTAAAATAATTGCGCGCATATATGCACTTTTGGTTATACAGATGTGAAAAAATTCCGCCACAGCTGTTAATGATGCAAAAATATCACAACACCCTAGATATACATTTTTGTTTCTGTTTAGTGTCCTCTAACTACCCCCTATGTTTGTACTAGGAGTTCCGAGGCATCCTATAGAAGAAAGTAAAAATCACTCAGGAAATTTCAAAATTTAAATATAGCTGGGCGAAGGTCTATACTGTATGTATCGAGATTGTTTGTATAAAATATTTATGTACCGTTCCAAGAATAGTGGGTAGAAAATTAATTGGAAGATTTAAATACAACTTAGACATCAAGTAAAGTAAACATTTTATTAAGAATTCCTTAATAACACAAAAAATAAAAAATAAAAACTTTTTTTAATGAGATAACAGAAAAAGAGAGATATATTCAAAAGAGCACTATATTGAAATGGGCGATATATCGGTTGCGATGTACGGGTTGAGAGTTACTGTAATTTAATCAAACTTTTTTGCTGCACGTCGTTTGGAAGAAATATACTTTAATTACAGACACTATGCCACAAAATAAAATATATTCAAAAATAAGTTTAACATTACACTTGATAAATGCTTATGAAATAAATACTTAATAAGAGAGCCAAGAATCTTCTTTTAGAAAAAGTAAAAGAAAGAAAAATATGTTTCTCAAGAAATGCTTATAAGGTATGAACATATGCATGAACAAGAAATCAATTTATTTTCATGCGGCACAGTAAATATCTGCAGCATTGAAGTCCCCAAAGACTGAAAAATACTGGTAGAGGATTGATTTTATGCAAAAGAATGCGATAAAATTGAAAATAAGGCTTCTGAGACGAACGGAAAGAAAAATTATGCAAATCAGAATATAGTTTGCATCATAGATTACAATTTTTATACTTTTTTTTACACATTTAGTCTCCAAAGACTAAAAAATACTGGCAGAGATGGATTTTATGCAAAAGAATACGATGAAATTGAAAATAATGTTTCTGACTCGAAGGTGAAGAAAATTTAACACTAGAACCGCTGGAAATTTACTAAAGTGTTAAAAAAAATTTATACCAGAATTTTTATTTAAAACAATTTAAGTTATTTATTTAATTTATTTCTCTGTGGTACATATTTAAATTATTTTAGAAAAAAAATTTCTGGTTCGAACCGAAATATCTTTATTTGCTACCGGTAAAAATCACCGCTACGGCGGTTCTAGTGTAAAACAAAACAGAATATATCTTGCATCCACGATCCTAATTTTTAGACTTTTTTACACATTTTTTTTATTTAACTTGCTTTATTAATCATAATATCAAATATTAATATTATTTAAAAATCATAATATTAAATAAATACTAAAAAATGAAATAATTTTTCTGATTCGACTACCTGTATGCACTATGCTACAAAATAAACGATATTCGAAAATAAATTTAACGTTACACTTAATAAGTATTTATGAAACAAATACTTAATATGAAGTTATAACCCTGAAACGTTACATAGAATAACTAAAAGAAAGAAAAATATATCTCGCAAGGTATTAGCGCATGAACATATGCATGAACAAGAAATCAAGTCATTTTCATGCGGCACAGTGACTACCTGCAGCATTGAAGTAAATTACCTGTTGTTCTAGGGTTAAATGTGCATTATCATAGCTGACAACCTTCCACTAATCTTCCGTAATGTCTGGATTAATTTGACCCAGGTTAACCACATTTCAAACCAGAAAATTTATTTCACGAATGCTTATTTGTTTAATTCCAGGTTTCTACGTGGAACATACTTAATTTCATTTCTTAAAAAAATTTCTGGTACGAAACGTATTAAACAAGGGTCAAATTAACGCAAGTATTGCGGAAAATTAGTTTGAGGTTGGCACCTATTCTTTATGAATGACAGCCATGAATTAACTCCTTAATCGTCGCTTAATTTTGGAAAAATCCCTTCAAAAATCGTCGATTTTTTTTTATTGCCCGATTTTATTATTCATAAAATTCTAAGTTCATTAGTAAAAGAAACATGGTATTTTCTTAATATTTAACCCTTTTAAGGGTGGTTTGAAGTGTATGAAATCCCTCAATTTTAATACCCAAAAGTCCAATTATCCAAGAAATTTAATACAAAATTTTTTATTGACTAAATTTGCGAAATTTGGCTCTTTCGTATTTGAAAATAAATCTTTAAATAAATTCCGATGTCAGTCCTTTATATCGACATTTAAGCAAAGAAGAGGCTTTGTTCCTGAAAGTGTTCAGGATAGATAAAAATTTTAAAACTTTCAATTTTATTTATATTTATTTGATTATATTGTACATACATGACGTGCAAAGAAGCCTCGATGCAAGGCTGCAACATGTGGTTTCATATTAAGTTAAGGTAAAGACATAAATAAATCAAATAAATTTTTTATATTGCTACAAGGACGATAATTGCATTCAATTTTAATTTGAAAATCGGTATTCAATATATTTTTCAAAATTTAGTAAATTTTCAATGTAAGGATAACTTTGAAACATGACATGCATAGTCCTGCATTACAATCCGTCCATTCATATTCGGTTTATTTTATAATTTTGTTTCCGTATTTATTCTCATGGGAAGAACAAATTTTTCATTCCGTCTAAGGTTTTGTCCGTAGGGGTCATAACATCCAGGAAATGGTGTTCACATAAACTACTTGATGTTGATAATTGTTCTGTACAATTCATTCAGATGCGCACAAACAGTCGAAATTTTGTGCAGTTTTGGATTAGGTGGATTTTGAGGATCGTTATTCCAGAAATGTATTATTTTTTTTAGCGAATTCGCTGTACCTATTGTACGTCATAATATCGCGAAAGAAATGGAGTTTTAACAAATAAAGTGTAGTCCAAAATATATTTTCTTTAACTATTACTTTTAACAATTTTTTTTTTTTTTTTACAATTTTTTCAACAGTAGTAAGAGAAAGAAACAGCAGCATTTTATTTTAAAAAATAGTTTGCCATTCCAATCTGCGTTTTTCTCTTTTTTCTCAAACAACATTTTCCTATTTCTCATCATAGCGATTACAATATAATCCGCCTATTCATTATTTATAAAATTGTCATGGTAATGCAGAATATCCAAAATAGCTTCAAACTAAACCTTAATCTTAGGCTCCGATTTGAATTGCAAGCATGGAGGTGCGTAATATTGGGTCATCATCATTATCTTTTCGGAGTCAAAAACATCTGAAAAAATGGAATCTTCTGATTCCTTTTTAGATATCCCAACATTAAAATAATTCTCCTCACTTGAGCTACTCAGTATAGAAATTTATAAAACGGTAACCGAGATGTATTCAGATTTGAAACAAGTAAAAAATGTGTTTCAACTCGTACAATTTCTTAAATTAAGCATTACAATCGTAAAAACAAACTTGTCATTTCTGAGTTTTCCTTCTTTTAAGCGTTTAAAACAATTTATTTCTTGTCATCACTATTTGTTTAACCCTTTCAGGGGCAGAAGAATTCTGTTCGTAAAATGATGAAATAATTGACTGACACCAGAATACTCAAACGATTTTCTTAGTAAATAACAAAATGCTATTTCGCACTCTATTACAAAAGCAACATTTTATTAAAATATTCTTGGTGTCAGTTGTCAGTTTTGGAATTAAAATTAGGTGGCCAGACCCTGTAGCCACCGCCCCTGAAAGGGTTAAGGAACAATTATACTTCATTTCCGACAAGAAATGCAAAAGAAATTTGCTGAAAATTATACCTTAAAAATATAGTGGTGCAAACTGAATATAAAATAGAATCACGTATTTAAGGCTTAAAAATATTTTCGGGAAAGAAAAATGCAAAGTAAATACCAGAAAAAAATAGCTAAAGTCAAAGGACGTCCAACCCGTGAGTGTCACGGGCGCGACGAAATTTGTTCATACAGTTTTGCCCGTGAATGTCTCGGGCGCGACGATTAAGGGTTTAAAAAAAATATTAAATTGCGTTTTTCTGATTTAGGTAGGAATCTTTTGTTTATGAACGCATTCAATGAACCTTGTTGTAATATCTTGTATATTAATAATAATATTATTTTATTATTTCATATTTCTATCTATAGAAATAAATTATCGAGCAGAAAAATTTTCTATCTTAAATAAAATTTTCATTTGAAATTTGTATTTATTTACTTAGTATTCAATTTCTTTCAATACAGTAATGGGATCTTGCATTTTATTTTGTTCCGCTACAGCCTTCTCTTATGCATACATCACAAAATATAAAAATCTTCTTTGAATGTGATTGCTTTGTTTCAATAAGATACTTAAATGAAATTTCTCGAGGAGTTACTGCAATACAAAGTAATTTACTTAAATCGAAATCTAGGTATTTTTTGAGGAGTTTAAACCAATTACAAGAATTGATGTAAGTCGTTAAAAAGAAACATCTATAGTATATTTTAGCAAAATAAAAGAACCATGCTTAAAATTGTCTTACATTTCAGTGAATGGTTTTAGACTAAAAGGATAAAGAAGTGACATTTCCATTATTCTTTAAATCGGTTTGTTGTAGAATTTTATAATCTTATTTTGAGGCCACAGAATTTTTTAAAAAACAACAGCGCATAAGAAATGAAAGAAATAAAGAATAATTTTATAAATAACTCCAACATTTCAAAACATTTCAGCAGATATTAAAGATACAAATAACCTAGAATTTGGCTTTGAAAATTATTTAATAGCATTTTGCAGAGATAAAAATATAACGTATTCATGGTCCCAAAGGTTATTTTAGTTCTACACATGTCTGTATCATGTTTTGATAATTTAAATTTTTAAATTCAGGATAATAACAGGGTTCGCACAGTATTACCACTAAATTTTAACAGTATTCTGAAAGTATTTCACTGCCGGAAAATATTGCAAAATCTGTGAATAAAGGCGGGGATTGCGACTTCTGTGTTTTAAAAATTAAATGTAAATTTTCTTATCATTAATAGTGGTGTCAGAGTCCTTGGAAATTCCAAGGAGTGTGCGAACCTTGTAATAATAAAAAAATATATACCAAAGAATACTTTATGGTTAATGAACACTCATTATAAACATTTTCTGTTAACCCGAATATCTATGTTGAAGTATGATTTCTTTTATGTGCAACAGACAAATATAGGTTGCTGAAATTTTCCAACGACGATAGATGGCAGCATTGAATAATAATAGAACATGTAGTATCGAATGGTTTTGTAATATCGCGGCTACCGGAAATTTCAATCGGAAAATGGCGGTTTCAATTCGTTGCATAATTTTCTATCAGCAGTGCATGTGTGTGTGTTAACCCTAGAACTACCGGAAATTTTACTCAAGTTTTATAAAAACATTCTACACCAGAATTTTTACTTAAAACTATTTAATTTGTTTATTTAACTTATTATTGTCTGATTTATACATTTAGTTTGTTTTGAAGAAATTTTCTGGTTTGAATAGATATTTTGAATATACATCTCGGGTCCATTGGACCCTTCTGGTAGACAGAGGGTTAAATTAGGTTATTTTTGTAATAATGAACTTTACTCCTTTTAAGAATGGAGTTATGAAGAAAGTGGAGGAGACATGTACGGTATTGTCTAGCAGTTGCAACTGAAGTAACTGAGGAGGTTGTCACAAGATGGCAACTGTTTATTTTAATCCGGTCCACAGTTTCAGATGATCGCCTCTGAAAACTTCCATCATTAAACTTGAATATGAAATTTCCTCTTCTTAAAGCGCCTTATTCTTGGGAAATTTCTTTCCCAAATATGGTAAAAAAAAAAAAATATTTCCTTTTACTGGTGTCACCTGCCCAGATATTTTAATCTTTTCACTGACATTGACTGGGGGTTGTCTTAGTTGTCAGATTATGGCGGAACTAGTACCGCTGAAGTAAACTCACAGCACTAAAAATGAATATCAGTTTTTGCCATTATTTTTGACTGAAAATTTTCACTAATAAGGTGTTTGAATAAAGAGAAAATTTTTACTTAAATTTACTGGTGGAAGTTTTCGCTGGCGGTAATCAACCCCTGCGAAAGAGGTTGCAGTTGACGCTTCACTATTTTAACACGTTAATCGTTTCGTCAGACATCGGTGACCGACATTGAACTTTCGTTTAGAACGCCTCATTCACCGATGACTGTCGGTCTAAAATATGACATAAAACTAAAAATATATATATTGTTTTAAGTAATTACTGAAAATTCATTTGAAATTTACTTACCTTTTATTTATTACAGGACTATACTTTCTTAAAAATTACTTAAATCATTGTAAATTTTCCAGATTCAGTGCCAGTCACCATGGCACTCAACGTGTTAAGGATGTGTCATGTTTCTTTATAGTTTCATTAGGGGGCTCGGCCCCTACGAGCTACGCTCGCCAACCCCCGTTCAGACACCGCAGTTTCTATTCATTTCTCTTTGATTGGGGAATTTTAAGGAAATATCAGTTGCTGTTAAAAGATACTACGGCTGTTTTCATCTTTGATTAAATAAAACCAGTTAAACTTATCAAAATAAGATAATATAAAATGAATTAAGTAAACAAAGGTATTTTTTAACAAAGCGAAAAGAAAGTTCTTTTAAATAAGACATTTTAAGCGGGTTGTCATGTCAAGCACACAAGTCGTATGTCTGTTGTTCAATAAATAAACAAATAAATGAAAGACATTTTAAATGTATCGTTTTTAATCTCACGCAATTTTCACCAAACTTTTATTTCTCTTTTTAATATTCACGTGAAAATACTTTTGTTAGAAATGAAATATTATTTGCGCTGTCCCACCAAAGATAGTTGAAAAGTTCATCTCGAAATATCAAATAAATGTATCGCGCAATTTTTTAATTTAAACTGTTTTGCAATATTATTTTTTGTTTATTTTAAGTAATAAGTGTAATGTGACGTAAATGTGACGTAATTTATCCTATTTAAGACTTCTAACGCATGTTAATGAATTTATTATTTTACAATATCCTTTCTATGTTATAATTCACGTGTAAATATAGTTTTTATGAAGTAATTTTCAATAAGTTCCTGCTTTTTATACGCAATTATTTAATTCTAATTTGAAAGGTTTTTTTTCTGTTTATAATAGTCACGTGTAAATAAATTTTTAATTTGAAGCAAACATTATTGTTTGCGCTGTTTATACAGTTGGCAACAGGTTAAATTAGTACAATTTCCTAAAATAAGTAAAAAATATCCCTCGAAATGCTGAAAATTTGAATTTAAAATAGAAATAAAAGCTCAAAAATGAGTCAAATTTAAAAAATAAATGCATTCTGCACACAGGGAAATTATAACGTATAAAATGATCTAAAAATGATTAAATTCCGATGTATAGTTTTTGTTCCTTTAAAACTTTTTTAATGGAACGACTTTGTCCAAGTTTAGCATTAAATATCTCTTAAAATAATTCTTCGATTTGAAAACTGTCTGCATTAGCGTGTTTATCAAACATTTCTCTATAATACTGCCGATTTTCATATTTTTGTATGCAATATTTTTCTTAATATTAACGGAGAAAGACCTCCGGTCACAAAAAATTCAATACCGGCGGCGGCGGTGACAGTGCAAGTTACTTTTTTTTAGAATAGAGAGATGCTTTCAAGAAACAAAAGTATTGTTAAAACAAGACGCAAACAAATAGAATACACTGAATTAACTGATTACATAGTAGAAACTTTTAACCTTTTTTTAGCTGCTATTTTAGCAAAACTTAGCAAATTTTAGCATAATGCTATCCTTGTAATATTACTCTCATTAATCGTCAATTTTAGGTGGTTAAATAAAGTAATTCACTTAAAAAATAGTGGTAGGAAGAAAGCGTAAAAGTTGGTAGCTACGCAGTTAGTATTTATGCATAAGATTGGTTCGGACAGATATATATTTAAAAAAAAAGAATGTAAAATAATGCACCAAAGCATAGATTATGAAACACTTTCCAACATACCGAGAAAACATCAATAAAACCTTAACGTAAAATAAGGTAAAGAATATATGAAGACGTGAGTTTCAAAACTCGTCTTCATCCAAAATTAAACAAATTGAGTTTTATGTATCAATGTATCCTATTGGTGAACCTGAAATCAAAAGACACAACAATATGTAACAAATAGGAAATTGCTCGTCAAACGTGGCAAATGAGCTGCGTTCGTAATATAACTAGTTTTATAAATATTTTTTGCACCGCATATTGTACTGAATGTATATTTTAGTGCACTTCATAAGTGCATATCAATTTCATTCTGTTCGAAAGGCTGTAACATCATTAAAATGCACTTGCAATATTTTTTTTCCCATTGACCGTCATGTAACGGAAAACTTTTGACTGTCCCTGTAATTAAACTATACATCCGATTTTCATAAAATTTGCAATGACTCGACAAAATTTTGCAACAATTATATATTTAAAATTTCAGACCATTCGGTTGGGTAGTTTTTGACCTGTTATATGCAGACAGACGGACGGACTGAACGACAACTATAGGTGCTACGTATTTATATAATTACGAACGAACCTAAAAAAGCTAGTTTTATTCTGTACTAGTTAAAGTACCCGGCGATGGCCGGAATTTTAAGATTGTTTGTTTTGAAAACGAATTTCAAAATTTAACATACAACATACAAAAATTTAAGTGTTGTACACATGAATCAAATGAAAACCCAATATAATAATATATAAATTTAGATAACAGACGCAAAATAATACAGCTATAAATTAACTTATTTCCATTCCTCACTGGAGCAATAATGTTAAATTACGCTAATATTTCCATAATTGAGTTTTTATCATGCTTCAATACATTTGTTCACACTTATATGACGTTATATAGTCACCGCGTCCTTTACATTTCCAATATGACGTAATATTCCATTTCTTTTATTCGTCAATTTAATTACGTAATTATAATTTTTCACATGGAAATCATAAAACAGAAAAATTATGACGTAACATTTACTTTTCACGGCTTCCAAATGGTCCGCCAACTGAATACCAATATTTTTTTAGGGAAATTTTCTTTTTAGATTTTTCTTACAAACCGCCCCGGAACCACCTTTGAAAGTTAATTCTAGCGCAAACCTACCATACAATGTTCTGTTAAAATTTATTGGTATTCAGTTGGCGGACCATTTGGTAGCCCTGACTTTTGTTTTTAATTCTTTAAACTGTTTATTTTATTTTTATTTTTCACTTGGAAATCTTGCAGTAGAAAAGTTATGATGATCATTCCCCCTTTTTTTAATTCGCCAAACGTTTTATTTCATTTTTTCACGTGGAAATCTTGCAACAGAAAAGTAATTGAGGAGGTAAGAATTTTATTCTGGTTTTTTATTAATTAAAAATTAACTAGAATTTATTCCGATTCCGGATTACTTTAGTTGCCTCGGCCTTGTTTTAATACACATATACGTAACATTTCACAATTCTGGCTTCCAAACTGAGGATTTGTATAGCATTACAAACAGACAGACAGACAAATTTTCATTTATATATATAAGATTTCTGGCATTGTAAAATCTTGATTTGCAATGAAAACTAATAGACGCATTTAGAGGTTTTTCGCGATTTCTTAAAATTTGATTTTCTGGATAAGGCGAGTTTAGAAACTCACGTCCTCATACCTAAGTAAATGTTTTAGAAAACGCATAATATATTGGAAAACAAGATTTCAACAAATACCGAGCATGGCGAGAAAGGTACTTTTATTCTTTTTGCTGCTGTATATATGATCTATAGATTTGTATATCGTATGCTAAAATTTAATATACTGAAAACGCATAATACAGATCGAAATTTACCTCCATCAATCTCTGCCAATAAGGAAATGTACATGAATTCTTTTGTACAGTCCTGTATATTAGCGACAAAATTTTTATGCGCACCACATATTAAGATGAAATTTAATTACGGAAAAACACTGTTAAAACTACTAAAATCGCACTTAGAGAAATTATCGTTCATAGGTGTGCACGTATCCAGTTGTTTGCATAGCCTTGTATATTATTATATTTATATATTAAAAACATATCTTTTTAAATTTAGTTGATCTTAAAAATGCATGACTGAATTAAAAAAAAACAAACCTTAAAGCAATTTACGCTAATTCTCAGCATAATAAATCAGTGATAATAAATCAGTATTGTCAATGAGCTCCTTTTAGGTAGATTTCGTAAGAAATACTACCTATTGCAGTCATTACCATGGTGCGACTTTTGAAAAATTCCTTCATAACTTTTCATTATATGACCCCGGGAACCCCAAATCACCCCCACCTAAAAAGTTTATATATATATATATATATGTGTGTGTATGTGTACTAAATTTTGTCCGCACGATAACAGTCGCAATTATGCACGGATCGTCTTCAAGCTCGCCAAACACATTGAAAACGCTGATATCACGGCGGGGATTACAAATGAGCAAAAGCGGCCCAAGGCAGTAGAAATGGGGGAGGGTTAAAAATTTTGAATACCGTCTTAACATGATTCTGATAAAAACAGCTCTTACCCAACAATGACAGGAAAAAATAAACATTTTTTGTTATAGCAGTTGCCAATAATTTAAAAAAAAAACAATAAAGTTATCACCACAACGATTACTTTTTTATTGAAGATTTTCACGAGAAAAATTAAATTAAATAAATAGTTTGACGAATTGAAAAAAAAAATAATATTACGTCGTAAGTTTTCTAGAGCAAGATTTCCGCATGAAAACTCAAAATGAAATAAATAGTTTGACGAATTAAAAAAACAAAACGAAATATTGCGTCATATTGAAAATATAATGGACTTCAGCAAGTGAATATGTAACGCCATGTGAGTTACAAGGAACATATTAAAACATGATAAAAAACCCGACTACGGAAATATTAACATATTTTAACACTTTGAAGTTCTCTGAATTTACTTTAGCAATTTTTAAACCTATTCCTAAACCTTTTTTAAAAATATACATGTGTGTGTGTGTATTCGTGTATATTAGAATTTTCACAAAAAGTTTAGCTCGCTAGAACTCATTCTTAGTGAAGAAACTGGGTTTATCTCTAATCTTGATGGTTTTGTTGGGGAATTTAGTACTTAACTTCGAAATCTACCTCCGCCTGTAGGCCGAGCCGGCAGGGATTTTTTTTAAATTCAGATTTCTTGATTGGCACTACTTTGAAAAGTTTCGTGAGTACAAAGCAAACTGTAGTAATGATAGTAAGGAAATGAAGCATGTAAGTTTGAAAAACTTCGGAAGGTTTATTTCTATGCTTTACACAATTGCGTGCAAATAAAGTCGAATTTGGAGATCGGTACTTCAGTCGAAACCACTCTGACTTTTCCCACGATATTTTATAATCAATCCGTCACTGCAAGTGCTAAATTGCTCGCTTGCTGAAAATAATAATACGTAATTCTATAACTTATCATAACTGGTGAAAAACAGATTCCGAAGAAGTTATTAAAGGCAGACTAATGTTCCAAAAAACTCATCAAGAAAAACAATTTGTATAACAATCAACTGTTTCACTATGATATAACAGGAATACGTTTCCGTATGCTAGCATGGAAATCTTAACTGCAAAAATATAAGCATTAAATCTCGAATATATGAAGTGTAAGGAAAGGGTAATATTTTTAGGTTGTTGTAATACCTTATTTACTGAAATATTAATTAAGGCGAAAACAAGGGGAATTTTACCATTTTAGAAAAGTGGTACCAATCAAGAAATCTGAATTTAAAAAAAGTAGCCTACTGTTTTCACATTGGATAGTTTGACATGGTACCAACGATATTTCAGGTACATCGAATGAAGTTGAAACCCACGTTCATAGGAAAATGAAAGAAACCTAGTGCATTAAAGAATGTCATCTCGAGTCTTACTCCGTATTACTGAAACAAGAAATGTTTGTGGATAAGTGCAGGAACTTTAGAGATATGGTTTTATGAGGATTTTGACTCTAAAGTGGGAAAATGTAAGGAATAAGATGTTCTAAACGAAAGAAATCTCGCTTTTAGACAATGTCCCATGTAATTCGAATAAGGAGTAATGGGCGTGCGGACAGAACAGAGAAAATTTTTTCTAGCAAATTTGACTTCCCTAATACAGCTATTAGATCAATGATTTCTTGTAAACGTAACCCATAAACGACGGAATTTATTAACCATTTGGAAAAATGGTTATTGTGCTCGTCAGGGTAGGAAATCAAAAGCATATCTGAAGCTTTTTATTTGTTGAATCCGCATTTTATTTGTTTTCTGATTGGTCTATACACTAACCTTTACTTTCAACAGAGATGGGTACTTCTGTTGCCACTATGACAAAAAAGTAATAAAAACTACCAAAAAAAATTAATAACTTAGAAACAAATTGAGGTAAGCTTTCGAACAAATTGCATTTAAAAGTACATTTTTTTCTCTATACGACGGTGTAAAAAGTAATATTGTGGGATGTTTAGATGTTTAAGAATGAAATTTCATTTAAAATGGGTCGTCAGATTTCTTGGAAATTTGACGACGGAAAAGCCTTTTCCCGAACAGCCTATGAAATGTTTGGGTAATACGTAAGTTTCAGGTGGATAATACGCAGAGTCGCAGGCGATGTTTGTCGCTTGCAATTTTTACGTGCAATAACACTATTAATCTTTAATTCAGGGCGTACGTAATGCATGATTAACTCCGTGCGATTTTTTATGTCTTAAATTTTAGTCTTAAAAAAATCATTTTCCAAATGGTCGTTGCAATTTGTTAAATTGCATTTTTTATTCTCTTGCTGTGACTCTATTGCAACGCTAGGCTTTAATCGGTTAAAAAGAAACTACAGGAACAATTTGTTAGAAAAGCTGACTGACTGTCTGGAGAATAAGGAGTTATAGGATTCCTAAAACAGGTTATATCCAATGATCTCATGTAAAGGAACTGCAGAAGCCTGGGTAGATGTCAAATCAACGAATCTACAGGATTCGTGGAGAAAGATAATGGCGCCAGAACAGCCAAATGATGAAAATGAAGGTGGTGATGCCGAAGTTTTGTTCAGCCTGTTACATAGACTTCATGTTTCTGAAATCTTTGCTGAATTATATATTTCTAAGTGGATAAACACAGATAAACTGAAAAAAAAAACAGATGACACGATTGCATACATTGTTGAAAACCGTGAACCTGAGCAGAATGATGATGAAAACGATGTGCATTAGAAGAAAAGGACGTTTTCGGAGCGTCTAAGTTCGATTAAAAAACTAGTCAAAAATTAAGCAGCAAAAAGAAGCTACCCCCAGAATTCGTATGTTACTAATACACTGTCATAACATTGCAGCAAAGAAACTTTTATCATCCAACAAACAAAGAAACAAAAATATCAAGATCTTCTTCATATGAACAATTTCCTTCCCTATTTTTAACAAAGCATTGGAAGCTTGCATCATAAGAACCGTTGTGGCACAAAATGTAATATATTGTGAGTAAAATTATAATTAACCTCCTTAGCTAATAATTATTTATGTAAATTTGGTTTATCGAGTGGTTTTGTTTATCAGTGGTGAGCTTGGTCAATATTAACTTGCATAATAGGAAATATCTAATTTAAAATAATTCCGCTTCTTAACACTTTCAGAATGGATAAGAGGTCAAATATCCACCAGAAGTCTTTAACCCCTTGAGTGGGCCGGTATATATTATATACCACCTACGATTAATTAAGTTTTACACCAGAAAAATTTTATTAAATTTTACTTTCCTAACTTTGGTAGAAAAAAGCCGTAAAATTGCTTCTACTTATTTTGAAATAGAATTTTCCAAAGATTCCGATGTGAGTTCAACATTACAGGAACACAATCACTTAACCCTCAAGGGTTTAAAGACGACAATGGCTTCAAATTATTTGTCACAGTTATTTTTAACTTATGTTTCCTGGGTGGCATGATTGAGAAAAACTGTGAGTAAAAGAAGGGTTTTCTGATGATATATTTGTGTCTTTTAAGATGGAATGACTACTTGTCGATACTTAAAACACCCGCCCTCAAAAGCTTAATGATAAATTTTAACCCATCCTGGACCGGCACCTTTTACACGAATTTTATTCATTTGGCACCGCTTTTTGTTAATTATTTGAATAAACTTCCTAAGTCACAAAAATGCCGTAATTAATTAAAATCAATTTTACTTTTCTTTTTTACTGGTAACAAACTCAAGCATTTTACTCACTTTCTGAAAATGTATATCTGCACCCATGGTCCCGAATGGGTTAAATTGCTTATCCCTTTCAAGGGCAAAGTACTTCTATACATAAAATGCCAAAATGATTGAGTGGCATCAGAATTTACAAACGAATTTATATGAAAATAACTAAAAGCTTTCTTCACATTCCAAAAAATAAGAAAATTTCCGTTCCAAACTTCTTGCGGCAATGTGGGATTTAGGTATTGAACTTAAGTGGTCAAAAAAGCATAACCGCCCTTAAGCCCTGGAGGGGCACCGGTATATATTATATACCACCTAAGATTAACCCCTTAATTCTCGCTCCCACGATTCACGGGCTGTGCCTTTTACTCAGATTGTTTGATTCCCACCAGTTTTATAAAATAGTGAAATTGGCTATATTTTAATACCGTTTTACCTGTCATTAAATAAGATGAATATATCTTTTTCATAAAAGTGGTGCCAATAAGCAATCTGAATTTTTAAACCGTAATTTAAGTCGAGCGTTAAGGAGTTAATGACGTTTTACACCAGTAAAATTTTATTAAATTTTACTTTTCTAACTTTGGTGGAAAAAAACCCCCATGTAAAATTGCTTTTATTTATTTTGAAATAAATTTTTTTAAAGATTCCGGTGGGAATTCAACATTTCACAAACGTAATTGCTTGCCCCTCAAGGGGTTAAAGGTGTTAAAAGGCAGTTGATTATTTCTTTTTGTGATATTATTGTCATTTTATATACATGAGGGCTAATTATACTCTTAGATATACATAAAACTATTAATAAAGAGGAATTAACATATCATCAAAATGGTGAAGCTTCAACTGTAACCGGTTTCTCAATGGCTAATTTACTACCCGGGCAAACCTACACTTGTAAAATGGATAAGAAATTCTCTCTTTATTAATGCACCTTATTAAAGCTGAATTTTAGTCTTAATTACGGCCAAAAACAGGCATATATATTTACTAATGGTTTACTTTGGCGTTGGGCAGAACATGCGTTTCTGCCATATTCTGACCAACCTCCTGTCAGTGCCAATGAAAGAGATTACAATACCTGGCTAATTTCTTCTAGTAAAAACCCACAGACAATTTTAACACATTTGTCAGAGAAATGGTAACTAGGCCGCTAAAAATAGGGTGAAATTTTCTATTCAAAATTTACTGGTGGAAGTTTGTTTTGGTGGTAATTAAAAACTGTTGATCTGAATTAAAAATCAGCCGCCATCTTGCGACAACCTTCCCAGTTACTTCACTCGCAACTGGTAGACTCTACAATATATGCCTCCTTATCCTCGGTAGTCAGGACGTGACTTTCCGCCATATTCTGACAATATAAACATCCTCCTGTCAGTTTCAGTGAAACAGATTATAATACCCGGTACAAATTCCATCAGTAAAAAAGAATAGAAAATTTTACCATATTTGTAAGAGAAATTTTCATGAATTAGCCGCTAAAGTAAGGCGATATTTTGTATTCAAAATTTAGTGGCGGAAGTTTTCTTCAGCGGTCATCAGAAACTGTTGATTTGATGTAAAATTTCAGCTGCCATCTTGTGACAACCTCCTCACTTACTTCAGTCGCAACTGGTAGACTCTACACAATATGTATCCTTCTCTTTATTCGTAACTCCATTGGGATATCATACAACTTATTGTGAATTCCAAAATAATTAGAACTTCAGTCTCTAGTTTCATTTGAAGAGGATATTTTATCTATTTGGTTGGGACGCACGTCTCCTGAACTGCTAAGAGCATGTAATTTCGGATAAAGATTCGAACCTGGCAATGACTTATTAGCAGCCGCTGTCTTAACAATAGAGTTAAGAATAGAGAGGAGAAGACATATAGTGTATTATCTACATGTTGCGAAAAAAGTATTGGGTCGATCAAAAAGTCGTGTCGTATTGGGAAAATCTATTCGTCCCGGAAAATACTATCATTTAATTATTAGACATCGATTCCGATATCTAATAACTATCGGGCAGAATTTTCCGGTACGAATTGATTTTCCCAACACGACACGACATTCCGATCGACGCAATAACTGACGAGGTTGACACAAGATGGTGGCTGTATTTTTTAAATCCGATCATCAGTGTCCGATTGCCGATGTTGCAAACTACCACCAGTAAATTTAAATAGAATTCCGACAATTTTCTCTTATTTCAGCACCTTGTCCATGGAAAATTTCCCTCAAAAATATGATGAACATTTCTATTTGTTTTTACTGATGTTAGTTTGCCCAGGTAATAGAATATTTTACACTGACAGTGAGTGGAGTTGTCTATGTTGTCACAATATGGCGGAAACACAGGGCCTAACTTCCGCCGAAGTAAACTTCCATTATTAAAAACGAATATCTGTTTTGGCCATCATCTATGACTGAAATTTTGCATTAATCAGGCGTTTACATAAAGAAAACAATTCTATTTAAATTTACTGGTGGAATTTGTTCCCGGCGGCAATCATCCCCTGCGAAAGTGGTTACAGTTGAAGCTTCACTATTTTATGGATATGTCATTTCCTCTTTATGGTTTCATGGTCTTTTCCATGACAAAATTCTGACGCATAAGGTAAAAATGTATATTTTATCTCTGTTGCTTATTAAATAAAAGTTATATTCGTGTGAAAAAGAAAAGTCTTCTAAAACTTAAACAAAATAAAATATGTATGTTTTATATAAAACGCTTTCCGACAATTTAGCCTCAGACCATAGAGCTCAGATCTTACAGAATAGCGCCTTATTTAATCACACAACCCTGCAATTAAATAGGTGAAGATTGTTGCTTGGAAACAGTGGTAGCCTCTGCTGTATGCGGTTGTGTTGTTAGAAAGCCCTGTTTTAGAGGAATAAAATACTTTCGTTTTGAAAATCTTTGAATAATATTTCTTTTGGAAGAAATATGTTGTATGTAAACGCAATATAATTAATTAAATATTTTTTTGACTCAGGTCATTTTTGGTGATGTATGCCACATTATAGCTTATTTCCTCAAATCTAGCACTAATTTTGCTGACGTTTCGCGGCGGCACAGCAACTTTATAAACATTGCTGTTGCAATCTCATATCATCACCGAAATCATAACAACGTCTATGCCACTATGTTTGGGATTGAACAGATAGTAGCAAATTGCTTTTATCTTCTTATTTGCTGAAAATTTTTCTTAGAAAATATTGGTGCTTTAAAAGCTGATGATTTGGGAAATTATATTTGTTAAACAATATTCCTTTTTATAGCTTTACAGTCTTATTTTTGGCTATTTTAATTGTCTCTTTCGGTTTGTTGAGCTTTACAGATATTTAATACAATGACTTCTAATTGATGTAAATATATAAATGAAACTGGTCTCTAAAGCTTCATAAATCTTCTATTTAAAAAAAATCAAAACGCTGAAAGTGTCATTTATTGCGAAAATTGACCATTTCAAAATATTCGGATAGTTTAAGTAGTTTTTACTGTAATAAGGGGTGGGGGATACGAATTTTCCTATTTGTAATTTTATAGGTATATTAATGCAACAAATAATTTACAATAATCCAAGTTGCATGAAAATGAATTAGCAACGATATTTTTCCTGTTGTATGTACCACAGACCATGCTTTATACCTGGTTAATATTTCCTTATTTTTAGTAGTATAAAACAAAATTGGGTCCGATTGTCATTTTATTGTAGCGAAATTAATTTAGAAATAAATAATTTTAAATTTACACAGAAAGTCAAAATACGTTTCATGTCAAACATTTTGTACATCATCACAAAACGAAGAAAGAAATTCTTTTAATGTATTAATTCATGTAAAAATAAAATCATTGTTGTGACGTATTAGGGATAACTTTATTTATTATAAGATAAAGAAAAAACAAGATATTTTTCCTCGAAACACGTAGAAAATATAATATTATACTTTCGCTTCTTTTGCTTCAAACAGAAAATATCAAGCTACTGTATTTAATTACATGTTTATACTATTATATGCATAATCAAGAAAAACTGGATGTTTTTACCAAACCATGTTTCATGAAATAGCTTGCATATTTTCTCTTAATATCTTTACATTGTGTTTCACAATGGTCAGAAAGGAAGAAAAGGAATTTAGGTTAAAGAAATTAAAAGCATTACTAAAATAACTCAGAAAAAAAAATCTATATTCTTCACATAGATACTTGTAAAAAAAAATATTTATTTTCTTCTAAACAGGTAATTACAGTCGGACCTCTATTTAACGAAGTAGCTAAATCCCGAAAAAAAGTTCATTATATGGAAAATTCGTTAAATAGAGAGTCACCTTTTAAAGTACTTTAAACTACATAAAACATATTTTAAGTAAACACTGAATATAATTAAAAAGAAAATAATTAGTCACACTTTTTTTTATAAATCATATCTATTTCTTTTATTTATTTTACCCATCAAAAAGAAATCTGCAAGGGAAATAAGATTGAAACAAAACATTGTCTGGAAATACATTGTATTTTCAGTTTAAAAAAATTATTTTACATTAAAATCACGATTTTTAAAGATTTTTTGATAAACTGTTCGAAGGAATACCAAATTTTAAAGCAGTATTATTTTTCTTCACGCCCTTATCCACCTCATCAAGAATATTTTTTTTTTCTTTGATGCTCAAGCACTTCCGCTTTGACAGTTTTGAGCTACCAGAATCGAAATTACCAACACGATTGATCATAACCAACAATCTAGAAAACGGGAAACTATAGTTTAAGGACACGGGGCAGCTCCATTGAGGGTTAAAAGGGGATATTGAAAGTTTGCACTTCTTGGATGGAAAGCAGAGAATCACAGCGATTTTACTGCTCTCGGTGAGTTAGGTGCCTGGTAAGACCTGTTCATGGTTTGATCATCATACAATGTGTTAAAAGAAAGAATAAGTTTTAAATGTTCAGTAATATTTTAAGAAATGGGGAGAAAAAAAATTTAGATCCCAAAGAAAATCGTTAAATAGAAATGCACTTCGCTATTTGGAGGTTATTTTACGAAGAAATTTGCAAAATGTTCTTGGTTCCAAGTAAAAGTTCTCAAAATAGAGAAATTCGTAAAATAGAGGTTAGTTAAATAGAGGTCCGACTGTATTTAGAAAAAAATCGAATTCGTGTGGTTTTGTTTTCCTAAATGCACAGTTTTTTTTTTTTTTATATTTTGCATGGCTGTTAACGTATTTTAGAACAACAGAGTGTTTGGTCTACATTTCTTTATTGCATTCCACATTGACTTTAAATTTCATTCTTGCCTTCATTTTTGTCTTCAAGTAAGGGATCCTAAATAAACATACTTGATACTGTAAATATCTATGTACAAATAAATTTATATAATAAAAGTTATTGCAAGAAAATTATCTTTTAAATCAATAAATAAATTCGATACTGTAAAAATTAACCAGTTATTAGAATAGATTAGAAAATAACACATCGCTAAAAAGGGTGTTGACAAATTTGACCAACAAATTCAAAGGGGTGATAGAAGGCATTAAGAAGATGAAAAATTGCCGTAGAACATGAGGTCGCAGAATTCGACCAACAAATTCAGACGGGCGATAGTACAGTCATTAACCCGTTCGAGACGGGAGCCTTTTACGAAATTTTAAATCTTTTGTCACCGTTTTTTAAAAACAAAAATTTGTGTCTTGTTGAATCGCGAAAATGCGCTGATTAAATAAGGCAAATTTTACTGGTGAGGAAGTAGAAGGATTCTGAGAGCTTCATGCGGCATGTATACGTGTCGCTCGTCCCCAAGGGGTCAAAAGGATGAAAAATAGCCGTAGAACATGCGGTCGCAAAATTCGACAACAAATTCAAAGGGGTGATAGCAGGCATTAAGTGGATGAAAAATTGCGTAGAACATGGGGTCGCAGAATTCGACCAACAAATTCAGACGGATGATATAACAGTCATTAAAAGGATGAAAAATAGTCGTAGAACATGGGGTCGCAAAATTCGACTAACAAATTCAAAGGGGTGATAGCAGGCATTAAGAGGATGAAAAATTGCGTAGAACATGGGGTGGCAAAATTCGACCAACAAATTCAAAGGGTGTTAATAGGCATTAATCCTTTCAGGGGCGAAGCAATTCCCTTGCAAAAGTGTTGAAATTAATGAATGACACCGAAATTTGAAAACAAATTTATTTTTAAATAAGAAAAAGCTACATTTCACGCACATAATAATGCGAAATGTTTTTTACCAAAATTCTGGCGCCAATGTGGCATTTGGAAATTAAAATTAAGTGGTTTCATAAATATACCACCGCTCCTCAAGGGGTTAAGACTATAAAAAAATGCCATAGAATGTCATAGAACAGGGCGTCGTAAACCACTTATTTAGTCACAAATACAAGGTGTTTCATCATAACGAAACTTCGGTTGATAGCAATAATTTAGAGAAAAATAAAAACATTTAAATGATAATGCAACGGTATGTACCTTGCTCTCTGTGAAATGTTATAACATTAAGAAAAGTTCTGGAAAACAGGGTGCTCAAACAATCGATGATATCGCGTGAGCAGGTAATCTCAGTCCAAAATATGGAGCTTCAAGTGCATACTGCATGCGCGTATAATGGAAACTTTTACCATTTTTTTTATATTATCACATATACAATACAGATCATAATATCTATTAACCCCTTGAGGGGCGGTGGGATAAAATATATCCCACCTAATTTAAACAAGATTCTCACCAGAAAATTTTAACTAAATTTTATATTTTTAACATTGGAAGAAAATCATTGAAAAATTGCTTTTCCGTATTTAAAAATAAAATTTTTCGGTTATTCCGGTGAGAATTCAATATATAGAGACATTTTTGCTTGCCCCTCAAGGGGTTAAAAGTTTTATTGTAATATACTCCAGTTTTTTGAATTTTATTTCCGTCAACCCAAATTGAGTTTGGGTAGACATCCTGTAATTTTGATTAACCATTTCGGGGGTAAAGAACCTCTATTGCTAAAATGTTGAAATGAATGATTGGCACCGGAATTCATGTGCAAATTTATTTGCAAATAAGAAAAAGGTATTTTTCACATGTATAATAAATAGGAACAAAAGAATTCAAAAATCCTGGTGCCATTGTCGCATTTGCGAATTAAAATTAAGTGGTTTCATAAACATACCACCGCCCCTGAAATGGTTAAATAAGTGGTTTGCGACCTTATGATCTATGCTAATTTTTCCTGCTTTTGATGTCTACTATTACACCTCTGAATTTGTAGGTCGAATATTTCATCACCCCGTATATCGATATTTATATAATAAAACGTTTTGCAGGTATAATCACTTTTAAATCACCAGAAAAAGACGATGCTGTAGAAATTAACCAGTTATTATAATGTACTAGAAAATAATACTCTAATCTGACATAACTAAACATACTGAGTAATAACAAGGAGAGAAAAATCCATAAACATACCGTAAGAAAATTATAATAAGTAAACAGAAACGTATATTGTGAAACTATTTATTGAAAGCAATATTGCACAATATAAGGAAGCAGCGAAAGGTGTCTGCATGCATATTGAAAGCGATGCTGGAAAGTGAAATTTCTACATTGAAATTGCCCGATCAACTTCAACATGTGCTGCGACACAGTGTTGCTAGTTTGGGGACTTTTTTGTCCCAGATTGTTGATTGCCACCGCTATTTTGAAATAGAAATATTCGGCCTATTTAAGAACAGATTAAAAATTCTGAAAAATACGGCGAATTATACTACTTCAAAAAAGTGGTGATAGACAAATAATCTGAATTATAGAAGTCCCTAATCTGGCAACACAGCTGCGACAGCACATGTGGAGAGAATGGAAAATTAAGAAGTGATCAATCCTAAGAAAAATTGTATGTTAATACCAATAATAAAATCATTAATAATTATGTTCTCGTACGGAATAAAAATATCATTAAAATTACACCCAATGTAAAAATAAATCAAAATCTTTTAACAACAACATAAACAAAGATTTTAATGAAATATTTTAAAGATGTTTATTTATTTATTTATTTATTTTTTTTTTTTTGCTGAATTTCGAAGTGTAAAGAACCAGTTTTGATGAAATTTAAATGGGCACAATTCAAAAGTAGCCTCTTTCAATTAAGAAAAAATTACACGAATTGGTCACATATTTATGGACTAATCGGTGAATATGCATTAAAAAAAAACATACGTACAGAATTGAGAACCTCTTCCTTTTCTTTTAAGTTGGTTAAAAAGTAAAACATTAGAAAATCTTCACATACTATTTCTAGTATAACCATATGAAATAGAAGAAAATATGTATATAGGTGAAGTTTAAGAGAAATTAATTATTTTAAAATGAGCATATTTTAAGGTCTGCATCGAAATTGAAGTTCGGCGCTCGATTGTTGAAATGCTATAGAATGACTATGTCACTTCTATTAATAAATTATTTCTTGTCAATGTGGCCATTTAATGAACTTACTATGTTTCGACTATTGCCAGCCCCATTGTTTCAATAAAATGCGTATATACATATTTTTTCAAATTATGATTATCTGTGCATCATAGACGGCCTCTTAAACCATCATTTTGACGTTTTTTAATTATAATTCGAAAACTACTTGGAAGAAAATTTTGACATTGAGAATTCGCATAAAGCAGGACATAATAATAAAAAAAAATCGTAGGTTACATTTCATATTTTTTTCGAAAATTAATTTCATAATTCATAATTAATATTAGGCTATTCTCATGAGTACTTGTAGTGTAAGTCACATGCTACGATATTTGGCTGCCAGTATTTTAGAACGTGAAAATGGGACTTATTTTATGAGAGATATCTCATTAATTGAATAAGGCCAAGCAAACTTTTCGAGAATAACGGTGGCCAACGAGCATAGCAGTTATCAGCTATGTGACTTGCACTACAAAAAACCACGGAACTAGCCATTACAAAAAATAAAATTTTAAATTAAAAATTCAATGTATTCATGCTTGGGATATTCAGTATTATAACTACAAAAAATTATTACATTTTGATTATAATTTCAGGGGATATTAATAAAAATATGAACATGTAATTTAAAATGAGAAGCTCTAGATTTTGAAAGTTTATAATTCAAAAATAATTGAAATATCGTATCTAGGCACAGTTTGAACAGAAAATTTAAAATATATTGTCGAAATTGGGTGCTGATATTGAAAAAAAAAATTTTTTTTGAGCTGGTTTTGATTTGTAGATCTCCCTGAGGAAAATTTTATATACATAATTTAAAATGTGACTCCATTTCCAATCGTTTGGTACCAGTAAAATTCTTCTACTAGAATTTGTTGCAGGGTATGTAATGAGTGGTTTTTTTTTTTTGTTTTTGCGACTGTACATGTAATAATAAAATAAAAACTGCGACGTTTTACTAAATCATGTTTCAGGAAATAGCTTTTATATTTTCTCTCTTTTAGTGGCAAGTATTTGTGTACTGTCAAATGGAGGATATTCCACCCACGTTTTGATCACATGGTCAAGGTAAAAACTTCTAGCTTAAAGAAGGGAAGGCTCCGTAGACGTAATGAAAAATCCTCGTCAGCCAGTGAAACAGTTCATGCGGAAAGCAGTAGTAGCCCCCTTTCTTATCAGTTAAAATTTCTTTGGGTAAATTACCGGTATCATGTGACTTTTTTCAGCCTCGAACCCAGATTTGGAATATCCTCCATTGAATTCACACAAGAGTTTTCGGAAAAAGAACACAAGAATTTTCGGTATTTTAACGGAAATTTTCCCCCGTAAATTACAGAAAAACCGACATATTTCTGCAATTTACGGGGGTAATTTTCCGTTAAAATACGAAATAGTACTGGCGTCTCGATTGCCAGTAGAATTTTCGTTTTTTAGTCCTTTTTTTACAGTGAAGGTAAGGATTTGCAATTTTTCATCCGTTTCATTTTTTTCGCCAAAGTAATAGAGATATTTTTTTCCAAACATTCTGGCACAAATTTGATTAAAATAAAATTTGCTGATATAAGAAATATCCCACTACCCTCCAAATGGTATTATATTTCTTAAATACTATTTCACCATGGACTTAAAAGGCGAAAAGGACTTTTGATAAAGAAATTAAAACGATTACTGAAACAGGGTGCATACAAATTTACCACACATTTATAATAGAACATCTGGCTTATTTATCCACAGAAAAATGTTGCAAAAACTTGAATAAACCAAGCTCAGTGTTGCCGCATCTGGTGGATTTTTCATTTAGAAATATTGAATTATCAGTAGAAAATTATGAATAGCAATTTTATTTTACTTTGTGGTATATCTATTATCTTAAAAAGCAAAAATAAGTATTAAAACTTACTGGTTAAAATTCGAAATACCTAAATAATAAATAGAAAAGTGCCGAGTTAAACTGATAGCATTGAGCTCACAGGCTATTCACACTAATTGAATATTATACTCTTATTTCAAAGAATAATGCCCCTCAAAAATAAATGAACGGGGATTAGCCCCCGTTTCCTACCGTTATACTTAACCAATGAACCTCCGTATCTAATCAGAGAAGCTCCTTAACATAGTAAACCGGTATACCAAATTAGAAGCAAATCAGATAATTCTGCATGAAAAAACATATCGCTAAATTAAGGGGGTATGACCCCCTTTCCCCCCTTTATACTTAACTAATGAACCTCCGAATCTAATCAGGAAAGCTCCTTATCAGAATGAACATAGAAAAAAAAATAAGTAAATTGGATAATTCTGCATGAAAATCAATTATCTAAATTAAGGGGAGGGGACTTGCACTCCTTTCCCCCTTTTATACTTAACCAATGAACCTCCAAATCTAATGAAGGAAGCGCCATATCGAAATAAACCGGTATATTAAATTTGAAGCAAATCGGACAATTCTGCATAAAAAACCCATTTATCTAAGTTAAGGGGGACTAGCCACCGCCCCCCTTTATACTTAACCAATAAACTTTTATATTTAATCAAGGCAGCTCCTTAAAATAATAAACCGGTATACCAAATTTGGAGCAAATCGAATAACTCTGCATGAAAAACCCATTTATCTAAATTAAGGCAGGAGGGTCTAGCCCCCTTTCCCCCCTTTGTACTTAACCAATGAGTCCCCAAAACTAATCAGGGAAGTGCCTTATCAGAATGAACCCAGAAAAAAATTGAAGCAAATCGGATGTTTCTATCAAGATTTATCGTGTTACGTACATACATACGTATGTATACAGAAATAACGGCCACATTAGCTCTCAGGCTTTGATAGCCTGTGAGCTAAAAAATCCGTCAGTTGCGGCAATCCTGATCAATGTGGTTACAAAGTCGGCGATTTAAATATTAAAGCTACAAAAAAATATTATATTTTGATTATAATTTCAGGGGATATTAATAAAAATGTGAAAAATTAATTTAACATCTGAATTTTCTAATCAGAAATAGTGATGTCAGTAATTTTCACAGTGTCTTCAAGTAATCAAAATTGAAATATTTAAAACAAAAGAAAAAAAATCCTACCTTACACATGGATTCAGAGCTTTCACAAGCAACTATTTTTATATTCTATTCGCACCACTATTTGAAAAAACAAATTTTGATATATATTTCTCTTGCAGATGTTTCAATATGTATTTAAAAGATATTTCTTTGTTCAGAGAAAGTGGTGCAAGATAGATTAAAATAATTGCCAGTGGTACCCTTGGAATTCCAGAATAATTTCAAGTTTTTCTTGAATAAGCTATCTACACTCTAAAAAAAAAATTCCTGTTAAAAAACGGAAATAGTACTGGCAATCCAGACGCCAGTACTATTTCCGTTAATTCCAGAAAATTTTCCGTTTTTTCACAAAATTTTTTCGTTTTTTTTTTTTATATATCCGTATTTAAATTTTTTTGTTTCAAAGGCAAAAAAAAAAAAAACACAACTTTTCGAGAAACTTACACCTTTATCAATTTCAACGGACACGTTCATCAAGGTAGCGTATCTCTAATTTATTCAAATATCAGTAATGAAACAACACTTACCTATGGTGGAATCGAACTGGGGAACCGGCCTCTACCAGATTAGCGCTCTTATCCACCATGCCATTGGGGGCTCGAGTTACGTTTCCAAATATCGTTACTTATTTCAGATGCTTTTTATGAAGTAAAGGCATGATGTTAAACAAGGAACGTATTTTCGTTGGAGATATTTTTCAATTGAGTGTACAATTCTGAATAAAATTTAGCTTTTTAATTTCATGCTTTATAAAAAGAAAAAAAATTAGTCTTTAAAATATTACGTGCATGAAAGAATGTATTATAAGTAATAATTGCTTCTTTTTTGCAAGATTTTAAAAAATTTATTGTAGAATTATTTTTATTTATTTATTTGTATATACATCTATAATTTCGTTATTATGTTTTAGATATGTTTTAAGTTTTATTTGCGAATCCGTTAAAGTGAATAGATTAAAAAATATTAAAATTAAAAATAGAGTTTTTCAATTTTTTTTTTAAATAATAATAAGTATTATTTTAAAATCATTATGAAAAATAAACTGTAACATTTCCTTCTCAACTGTCTGAAACTTAAAAAGAATTAATAAAATTTATTTAAATATCAGATTTTTTTTTAAATATTGTAAAATAATTTAAAAACAATTTAAAAACTTTTTATTTAAAAGGAAAGATAGAAAGAAAAATACTACAGTGTTAAAATACTATATAGTTTAAATGTATATTCATAGATGGCGCCAAATCTTTTAGCGGTTTTATTTGAAAACCCACGTAAAACCGACACATTGGGAAATCATTGGATATATTTTCAATATAGAGCCACATTTAGCAATATTGAAGTTTCATTGAAAATAATATCACTGTAAGACAAGTACATACAACCAGTGGCGGATCCAAGGGTCATGGACCGCCCCCCTCCCCTAATCCCCGTTTAACAATCTGAATCTCTCTGGCTCTTTAAAGCTCTACTCAAATCAAAATTAGGTAATTTCTGATACATCCGTGAAAATATTTTTAATCTCAAGAAATTTGCAAATGCACTTATTCTGAAACTATGTGATTAAAAAGTGTTTTCTATTTTTCAATAAAAGCAAAGGATCTTTCCAAAAATTCCATAAAATATGGCATTTTAAACAAAATTTACGGATGCGAATGCTAATTGCTCCCTCATGACGACATTTCTGTGGCTCCCAAGTCCTAAAAATTGGCTTAAAATGCTAAATTGACAACATTTCTGAATCATTCTTCGCATTTATAAGAAAATGGGAAATACTTCGATTTCTTGGTATCTGAATGAAATATATATATATATATATATATATATATATATTTACGAATACTAATGCAAATATTTTGTATTTAGGAATGAAAATGATTTCGCGAAAGTATCAGAAAAATCGTCAGTTTTAATTTGAGAATAGCCCCAATAGAATAGAATAGAATAAAAAAATTGGTCATGAAATGGTGTGACCCCCCCTTCCCCCCACAAAAATAGGTATACCCCCCCCCCCCAACCTCCCTCTAAATTAAGGGCTGGATCCGTCCTTGCATACAAAAATTACTTCCTTCACTTTCCAAACATGTCAGCTATTTCTAAACATCATTTACGGAAATTGCACTGTTTTGAAAGCGATACAGAAACATTCCGTAAAATTTAGGGAAGACTTACTGTATTTACACGGATTTATAATCTCTTAATGTCAATTACGGAATTTGTACTGTTTTCTTAGAAAGATGAAACTATTCCGTAAAATTTTACGGAAAAGTTTGTGTATATTGACGGATTTTTTTTACAGTGTAGCATTTAGCATATTAATTTGATTGCCTAAAAAATCTGCTAAAGTCGTGTTAAAATTGCAGAACATTTTGTTAATGTGAATTACATGAATTTGTATAAACGCTTTTCAAAAGAAGGTGAAAGTAGGGCGGCTGTCCTGGACGAACAAGTTGAGTTTAGTTGTCAAATACTGCATTTGCTTCTTAAAATTTGAATACAGTCGCAATTATTACTTAATAAAGCTTAAATTTATTGAAAATTTTCGATTTTTAGGTGCATTCGTAATTATATAAATACGTAGCACCTATTATCGTCGTCTGATCCGTCCGTCAGCCTGTCTGCCTGTCCGTCTGTCCGCATATAACAGCGCAAAAACTACCCAACCGAATGGTTTGAAATTTAACATATGTAGTCGTTGCGGAATTTTCTCGAATCACTTCAAATTTTATGAAAATTGAATCAAAACATAAAAGGATATTACTAAAAGGTTTCTTCATTCTATTAAATTCTATCATACGTAATACATTCAATGATATTCCTTGATAGGTAATGATTTTAGGTTGCCATGGTGATTACGTCCTATTTAAGATGGGGTCCTATTATTTCCGTGTTGCTGAATTTAATATGTATAATAGTAATAAATTTTGTATTCATGCATTATTGCATAATAGTGCAACAGCTGTTGCACCAAGATCTGAATATTTATAAAACTAGTTATTGTACGAACGCGCCTCATTTGAAACGTTTGACGTACAATTTCCGACTTGTTTTTTTTTTTTTCACTAAAACTGGGAAAATGTTCACTTTTTAGAGGTGATCAACAAGTAAACATACGAACGAAGACTTAGAATGTTTAAAGTTGAATTTTATACAATAAACATTATTTTGCATCTATAAAAAGTAAATTAAATTGTATTAATCAAACATTTTTTTATACTACTTCGAATTTCATTATGTATTAGTACAGTAGAACCTCGATCCATCGTTTTTCAAGGGGTGCGTGAAAAAAAACGATTAATGCGGGAAAACGATGAATGTGGGTTAACTTCAGAACACGAAACAAACAACGTTTATGCAAATTACTAATACATGCAATGTATACAGTATGCAAATAAATACTAATTTGTTACGTGCCAAACTGTAAAAGAAATAAATCGAAGTTGTAGAAAATTGATATTTATTTCAAAAAATCAGTAATTTTATGTTGGGTTATTTGTTTATTTTTTACATTAAACAAAAAAATTTCAAGGTGTACAACATTTTTCTGTAATTTCATATGCATATATAAAAGTTCGTGCAGTTTCAAATGACGTAAGTGCATCAGACAGACTTGGTACTGGTATAGGCTCAGCTTCATCGGCATGAACATTATCCTCTGCTTCTTCGCGATTATTTTCGCTTTTTGCATCATCACACATTTCTTCTATGATTAGGACACCACATGTCGCAACATCTTGATCTATGGAAATATAATCTCTAAATTTCATTAATCGCGCTAATCCTTGCCCCCCCCCCCACCCACACACACACTAAAACAGTACAAATGAGTTATTTTAAGGTAAAAGAAATAATTCCAGTTTGTATGTCGTATGGATCCGCTTGACCTTCAAATTCATTTCGGTGGGGAGAAACATTTTACAACGATGAATGCGGGAAAACGACTTTTCGAAGAACGATGCATGCGGGTTTTGTTAACATTATTTACATATAATTTGTGCAGGGAACATAGAAATAAAACGATCAAAAAGGAAAAACGATGGATGCGGGAACGATAGATCGGGGTTTCACTGTATATAGTGTTATAAATTTAACGACACTTCACAATTTTTGAATTTCCCACTTATACAGTAAGTAAATATTTCCATTGATATATTTCTTTAATTAATTTTTTTTTATTCCTTTATTATTTTACATCAATTTTTATTTTGTAATAGCGTGTATGTCTTTAGTTACGCTATTTTTAGTTGTGACCGAAAATGTTTAGAAATATTTTTATCTTCAGAGTCAGAATTCCTGAAAAACGTTTACTGAGAGTAGAATCGGGAAAACTCGTCTTTATTGAAAAATAATGTAATAAGTAGAATTCTATAATTCAAAGTATCACAATTAGGTTCGATCTATTATGTTTCTTTCTTTTGTTTTTCTTGTTAAAGCAAGGTGTTTCTTAATATAATTTATAGAACCGAAGGACCGTAAAAATTTTTTATTTCGTAATTTTTAAAAAGTAACTAGTCTGTTGCAAATTGCTTTAAAACAACGTTTGGAATGGAATTAAAATTACCTAAAAGTCTCGGATTACCTTTTTGAAAAGCTTAAAAAAGGACCTAGATATATAATCTATAACTAAATTACCTCTTTTCTTTCAAATCTGTTAAATAAAAAAATTAGTAAATTTTATTCACGAGAAAGGTCACCATATGACTAAATAAAATATTCTGTATGTATAATTGCTTCCGATTTTTACGCTTATTTTTAAGACTAAAATTTAATTGAGTAGAAACTCGATTATACGAAGTATTTGGGACCGACCCTCTTTTGAAAAATCGAAATTTTCGGATAATCGAGAATGCATCAATTTTAAGGTTAAGGAGAAATATATGCAATGTTTCTTATTATGGTAACAAGTGCTTAATAAAAATAAAGAAATAGCAAAATAGAAACAAGAATAAATTACCTGAATTTTAATTTTGAAATGAAGTACCTTTTACATATATCATAACGGTTTGAAAAAATGTTTTGGTTTTCGCAGTTTCGATTGCCTTAGCTTTGAAGCTCTATCACGGAGTTTTTTAATAATATTAGTTCACCAGTATCACAGTCATTCTGCTGCTCCAGCCATGCCAAACATTTTGCAATACATTCAAAAGCTTCAGAATTGCTAATTGGTTCGTTTTCTTCGTTCCACTCAGCAGATTACGAGAGCTCAAGTTAAATTCAAAGAAAATCTAAGAAAGGGGATCGAAAATATTTATATGTATTCGTAGTTCGAAAAGGACCGCTTGCACACAAGGAATATGATAGTAAAAAAATAATAAAAAAAGCTTTCAAAATGGATTTTGCACACAAGTAATGTTTCATTAAAAAAAAAAAAAAAAAAAAAAAAAAAAAAGCTTTAAAAATGGATTTTGGCTAACCGAGAGTTTCGGATTAAAGAGGTTCTACTGTGTTAATCTTCCTAAAAATGACCCAAGCGATCTTATAAGGCGAGTGTGTACATTGAACACTTCGTGCACGTTACGTACCGGCCCTGTATATATGTATATGTGTACCATGTGCTGTTTAAAAAACACAAAATAATAATGTGCACTTTAAAACACACTGAAATTTCTTAGAGATTGTCCAACTTTTGCGAAAGTTACAGTCTAGAAAGTCTACAAAACTGAAGAAAATGGACTAGCAGACAAACATACCATTTTTGGATATTGCTAAATTATATATTGGGATCATTGCCACCATTGTTGCCAACCTCCCGATTTTCTTAATATCAATCTCATTATTCAGAAATACTTGTTTTAAACAATCGCCCAATTTCTGCAGTTAAACAAAACGAACATTTTTGTAAGAATTTACTGGTATTAAAAAAACCGGTAGGTTGACAACTATGATTGCCATCCTCTAAACCAGTGGTTCCCAACCTTTTATTGGCTACGCCCCACCAAAGCCTCTGTAAAATCGAGATTGCCCCCCTCCCTCCCTCTTCACAAACACACAGACATACTCTGCAACATATATATCTTATTTAAAAAGTTTATTTAAAATTATCTTATTTATTTAATACAGTCCTCAGCAAAAGTTTAGACACTGGTGATTTTTAACTTTTAATTAAAAAATACGAACACTTGGGTTATACAAAGACTGAACTTATTTTTAAATATATTTTAAACGTTTTAGGACAGAAATAACGGTTTTAATGTATGATATTATTTAATTTAACTGAAAAAAGAGAAATTTGCATATTGCAAAAGTTTAGAGACTTTTGTGATTTTCTGGCAATTGTTCACGGAAAAATGCATATTTCAAACTTATGACGTCACATGCATGAAGTATTTAAGTGCACCTCGCGATAGCATCGTTTAGAGAAGATGCCGCGAGCAAGAAATTCTCAGTCAGATGAAATAATTAAAGCATGGAAGCTGGAATCGAAAGTGAAGACTGTTGCAGAAATTTCAGCTACTTTGAATCGGCCAAAGAAGTCTTGTCTATTAAGTACTGTCTAAGGGTGATACTTTCAAAGCAAAACATAGATCTGGAAGGACTCGTGTGGCCAGAAAACGAGATTATAGAAGGATCCATAAACTGGCATCTAGACAAATGATGACTGCTAATCGCATTAACCTCTTCGGGACGGGAGCCTTTTACGAAATTTTTAATCTTTTGTCACCGCTTTATAAAAACAGAAATTTGTGTCTTCTTGAAACGAGAAAATGCGCTGATTAAATAATGCAAATTTTACAGTAAAATTTTACTGGTGAGGAATAACAAGGATTCTGAGTACTTCATGCGGTACGTATACGTGTCGCTCGTCCCCAAGGGGTTAAAAGTGAGTCAGAGCTTTCTGTGTCAACGGATAATTTCGTAGATGCATTAAAGAAAGATGTACATTAGTTTACATGAAAATAATAAAACAACCAGCCTTGAAATCTCACAACAAATTGACCCCTTTCCTGTCGCGGAGTAATTCTTTTTATAAACTGATGAAATAATGGAATGATACCAGAATTTATAAACGAAGTTATTAGAAAATATGAAATTGCTTATTTTCACGTATATTATAAAAGGAAAATTTTAATTAAATATTCTTGTCACTTTTAGAATTAAAATTAGGTGTCCTTTGCCCTCGAAAGGTTTGATGATTTGCTCCTCATTTTGTTTTAATTCTCAAGTATCTCTGGAGTTTCTCAATGGTCGCCAAGCTGCGTAAGACTACATACATACATTGGAAAATAATTTACAGCCATTTGGTGAACTTTTACCTCTTCCAAAGTATGTATTTGAGCAAGATAATGCGTCTATTCATGTTGCATACAAATCAAAAAATTGGTTTAACTCTCAAAATATTACTATTTTCGACTGGCCCGCGTGTAGCCCTGATCTGAACCCAATCGAAAACTTTTGTGGCATCATATCTCATAGGGTTTATGCAATGTTTTAACAATACTCCTCTGTAAATGAATTTCGATCAGATATTGAACGTGTTTGGTACGAAATAGACTCCCAGGCGATGCAGGATTTAGTTTATTCGATGGAAAGTCACATTTTTGCATTAATAGCAGACAATGTAGGTGCAGTTCGATTTTAATTTATGGATATTTTTCTGTTAACAGGCAGATTGTCTATACTTTTGCAACAATGTTAAATTTGTTTTTTTTTGTCATTATATATTATGTGAAGTGTATAAATTAAAATTTATTGTTTGTGTATGAAAGATAAGTCCCCAGTAATATATGACAGTTGAATTACAACAATTCGTTACATACTTCTCAGCACTGAAGCATAATCGATCATTGTCTAAACATTTGCTGATCACTGTATATCTTATTATTACTCTATTTACCTGAAAGAAGCCTGGCAGAGCAATAACTATTCATTTTACATTTTTTTTTAACTAATCAAATTTTTTAACTAATTTTCTGTCACATGTGATTTTAACAATTTTATAAATGAGGCAATACATCTTCACTTTTACGCCAAAATGTGTTTTGTTGTGTCTTTCAAACTTATCTGAATATTTTATAAAAGTCCGCATTTTTATCTTCACAAAATGCTGGAAGAGACTCTTACATTTAGCATTAAAATTGATAACATTGACACATTTTATAATTCTTAGTAATTTATTAAATGTTGGTGAATTTTTTTCCTTTCTATGGATAAAAAAAACACACAACAAGCATTTTAAGATTCTCACAATTATCAAATTTAAATTGTCATTATACGTACATCAAAACACATTTATCATTTTTACCTTCCCGGTTATCATTGACTGCCATTTATTATCTGATTTTAGAATTTAAGCTGTATATGTTTTACATTCATTTACTGTCCAGGAGGGCCTGCACTATAGCCATTTCCTTTCATAACGCTATTTATTTATATTTAATATTACAAAGTTTAGATATTCCCAATATTTTGCAGGTTAAATGTGTTCAAGACCGTAAAATTTAGATATGTCCGTAAATAGTTTCAAGAACAAATGTTTCTTCATGTTGCATACAACAGAGCAAAAAGAAATACAAAAGTTATTTAATAACACAGGCCTGCGAAATTGAAGTTTTTTAAAAATACAAGAGAAGTTTTTGCTGATTTTTATGTTATTTGGTGGGTTGATTTCGAAAATGACCTCCATTTTCCCCCATCACATCAGAATTTTTCGTAACATCGATATCGATATTTTTGCTAAAATCCTATTTGAAAAGGAATTCTCTCGGACAATTTCGCATGGCAACAGTGATTTCATCCATGTAAATCTATGTAAAAAATAAATAAATAAATAAATAAATAAAAATAAAAAAACGAGTTTCGGTAAGGCAAATTGATTTTTCAGTAATCGATTATTTTGTTATAGGTTTAAACGGTTTAAAACAACTGGGTCTATCGGAAAGTTTTGTCATGTTGGGAAAATCAATTCATACCGGAAAATTCTATCTTTTAATTATTAGATATTGATTCCGATATCTAATGTCTAATAATTACCTGGCAGAATTTACCAGTACAAATTGATTTTCCCAACACGATACGAATTTCCAACCGACCGAATATTTTTCAAGAAAATGTGACGTGATAGACTTTTTTTATTATTTGTTTTTTAATTAGCACCATAAAATACATAAAGTTCAGCCATCAATACCCTTGAATTTTTTTCATTGCAGGCCTGTGTAATTAATCGAAAAAGTTGAGAAAAATTGTAAAATAGAAACGAAATCAGAAAAATTAAAAATATTTTTAAATATAAAGCAGAAATGTTAAAATATTTTAAAAAATTGCTCATATAATTATTCTGGTGTTGAACTTATTTTAAGTTTTTGATTGAGATTTTTTTTATTATTATTCAACAACAACAAAAAAAAAAACTTTTTATATATCTTATTTTTAGTCTAAAGGATTTTTTTCTCCCAAAAGTCTGACAGCGAATCTGCGAGTAAAAAATTTGAAATTGCCCCCCCCCCCTAAACTGTCAAATTGCCCCCCCAGTGGGGCGTACCCCCAACGTTGGGAACCACTGCTCTAAACCCTTTTAAGGGCGGTGGTATGTTTATGAAACCACTTAATTTTAACCCCTAAATCCGACAATTGCACCAGAATTTGGCATTTTTTTTTCTTTATTATGTATGTGAAAAATAGATTCTTTTTATTTTTAAATAAATCTGTTTGTAAACTCCGGTGTCATTCATTCATTTTAACGTTTTAGGAATGGGAGTATTTTGTTCCTGAAAGGGCTAAACAAGTAAAAAGAAAAAACAAGTACAAAGAATTATAAAATTCGTAAGTATTTATTCAAATGTTATGCGTGTACATTTCTAAGAATAGCAATTTTATAACCATAATTGTGGGATGTTCACTGTAGAAAAAAAAATCCGTTAAAATGCGGAAATTGTACTGGCAATCGAGACGCCAGTACTATTTCCGTATTTTAACGGAATTTTTTTTCCCGTAAATTCCAAAAAAAATTAAGTTTTTTCACAAAATTTACAGGAAAAAAATCCCGTTAAAATACAGAAATAGTACTGGCGTCTCGATTGCCAGTACAATTTCCGTATTTTAACGGAATTATCTTTTTTACAGTGTTGATGATAAAACGCATACAAAACGTTATACTGTATATTTCTTTCTTTTTTTTATTTTTTGCATTAGACAAAGCATTTAAAGCAACTGTCTTTATTTAAATTTTTAGGCTATTACGTGCGCGATAAAAAGAAAACCGAATGTTTTTACTAAATTATGTGCTAGGAAATAGTTTGCATATTTTCTCTTAATATCTTTTAATATTGTTTCTCGTGGACATAAAGGAAAAACTGGAATTTCAGATAGAGAAATAAAAACGATTGTTAGAGCAATTTGGCAAACTGCTGTTTGTCTTTGTGATAAAATTTTTAACTGAGTTGTGTTTTATTTGTTGATGTGTTTTTGAAAATTTACAGCATTACTCTGTAATCACATGCAATACGAGATAAAAAAAATGCCTTTAAAATATATATTTTTTTAAAGTAATTTAAGATACATAAATAAAAACGGTCGTTAAAAAAGCTTGATGAACCGCTATTTGCATTTGTGATAGGATTTTTAATTACGCAGTTGTTTCAATAATAATTAATAATTAAATATGATTTCAGCTATATGCAGCATAGCTGCCAACTTTTACGCTTTTTTGCTACCACTAAAATTTAATAGAGATTTTTGCCTTGCTTAATTGTGTGATTTCGACGATTAAGTAAGATAACATTTACAATAAAATTTTAGTGGTAAGAAAAAAGCGTAAAAGTTGGCTGCTATGATGCAGGGATGAGATTTTTTGCACAACAGTATTTTGTTGGAGAAAATGTTATTTGATTTAACTAGAACTTTTTTTTCGGTATAACAGAACAACATTTTCCCTAATAAAATACTGGTGTGCAAAAAAGCGGAAATCTCATGTCTGGCAGTATACTATTTATAAACGTGGAATAGAAAATCCTGATACGCAGTCCGGGCATCCTCTTTCTCACCAGTTTTTAACTTGTTCCACTTTTAACTGGCAACTTTGCAACAACGTTGAAAACTGTTTATGTATTCGGTTTGCCTGTCCGTCTGTTCGGTCACGCTCTTCACGTAAATGTACTCGGATTTATATGCAGGGATGACCACCTCGGGAACTCAGCTTACGCTTTAGAGTGATAGTCCAATCCCAAGGGGCAGACCAATCCACTAACTGCTTACAAATTGCTTTTACATTGCTTATAATACAGTTTTACAATTCCACATTTCACATAAATATCTGTGATCTATTGAAAAATAAAACAAAAAATGTTAATGGTCCTTACCATGACATGCTCGGTATTGCTTATGAATTGTGTAGCATAATTCATTTACAGAAGCACTCAAAAGAATTCCATTACATTATGGTATATGGAGAAAAATCATTTGCAGAGTATTTTAATGACATTACGCTACTTCAAATGTATTCAAACTGATATTAATCACTCAATTTCCCTACAAGATGATTACTATAAAATAGGACATTCATAGCATTTGTTGTTCCTTTACAGGGACACACAAAATAAATCAGTCAGCAGCGTAACGTTAGAGGAGGGTCTCGATCATTTTAAAATTTCCCTTTATTTAACCCTTTCCGGCACACTGTGCCCGGGTCGGGATACCTAATTTTAATTCCAAACTTACGAACGGCACCAAGAATATTTTAGTAAAATTTTGCTTTCACAATGAATAGTTAAAGTAACATGTTTTTATACGAATTTGAATATTTCCAACTGAGCGAAAAAATGCCCAGGCTGGGAATCGAACCCAGATCCTTGGCTTACAAGGCCAATGCTTTTCCGTTTAAGCTAACTGGGCCGACAACCAGCCAGCATATTTCGCTCAGAAAACTGAGCGAAAAAACTGAGCGGTTTTCTGAGCGAAATATGCTGGCTGGTTGTCGGCCCAGTTAGCTTAAACGGAAAAGCATTGGCCTTGTAAGCCAAGGATCTGGGTTCGATTCCCAGCCTGGGCATTTTTTCGCTCAGTTGGAAATATTCAAATTCGTATGATAACTTTACCAATCAGTTTGATTGTGTTAAAATAATAGTAACATGTTTTTAATTTTAGAAAAAGTCGTTTTAAAATTCCGGTGTCAGTCGATTATTTCATCATTTTACAACAAAAATTGCCCGTGCCGGAAAGGGTTAATCATTGAAAGTTATACGATTACACAAAACAAAATTTAGCATGAAATAATACTGCTAGTAAAATGATCGAATTCAACACCCCCCCCCCCCCCCTAAAAAAAAGAAAAAAAAAAACAAAACGCTACGCCACTGGTTACAGTACTGTCTGTGAGCAATACTTGCTGGAAGTGCGTTTTCAATTCCGGCATACGCTTTTAATTTTAACTAATTTTTGCATGTTACTCGTTGTATATAAATTCTACACCTCGTATGTGGTGCTGCACAAAAGAATTCACTCACCAATCTCCCTATTAGCGGAAATGGCAGAAGGGTAATTTTCAATTGTGGTATGTATTTCCTAACTGAATTACATTTTTCCGTGCATGTAGTTAACAGATACGAATCTATATATCATATACAGGGCTGTTCAAAGAATTCGGATAATTTCCCAATTGTAGATGGGAACAGCTGAAATTGGGTTTTCAAATATGTTTCAATTTTCCATATGGTTGAGTTAGACATAATATTTTAACTTATTAAATGGGGAAGTTTTGTTACATTATTGGAAATATGTTTTAAAGTACTTCATAGTCTATGCTTGATGCATGCTTTTTTTCTTTCTTGTTTTATATTATTTTCATCCTCCCATTCGTAAATCCAAATCAATTCCAAATCAATCGTAAAAAAATCATAAAAGGAGAAATAATAAGAAAATACCAAATTTAAATAAATGTATTAAAGAACACTTAAAATGTATGTGGCTGTAAAATAATACCTTCCCGTCCGAACCCCTAAAAGAATATCAGTGGTTTAACCCTTTCAGGGACAAACAGCTTTAGTTGCTAAAATGTTAAACTGATTGACGAACACCGGTATTTATGAACAGATATAAATGAAAGTAAGTAAAAGCTTTACTTCGCATACATTGTATAAAACAAAATTTAATTCCTAAATTCTGGTGCAAATCTCGCATTTAGGAATTAAAATTAAGTGGGATATATAATATACTGGTGCCTTTCAAGGGGTTCACCCTCTCGCTGCGTAAATTTTTTAAAATCAAAATATGTTCAAAAATTGCGCACATTACGTTTAACCCTCTCGCTGCGCAAGTAATTCATCGCGATGAGCGTCTTTTACAGAATTTTTAATCGTTTGTCACCGGTTCTTTAAAGCAGAAATTTTTGACTATCGCAATCGAAGAAAATGTCCTGATTAAATCAGACAAAGTTTTCGCTAAAGAGTAACTGGTAGAAATAACCAAATAGTATTAATTTGATAGAAAAATGCATGCCAGAGCATATCTCGGGCTGCGAAGCGAGAGGGTTAAATCAGGGCTATCACTGGAGAGTATTTTTCTTATTCTCGCACCACTCTTTTGAGAAGATCGGTTTTGCAGTGTGATTATCCAGCAGATGCTGTTAAAACCTATATGGAATTTTTTGCATTTAAAAAGTGGTCCGAGTTGAATTAAAAAATAGTCGTGGCAGTGGAAAAAATGAATCCCCGAGATAATCTCGGCTTGCGCAAATTTTGTTACTTTTATGTTGCCTGAGGTTGCGCCTCAGTCGCGCAGCGAGAGGGTTAACCCCTTGAAGGGTGATGATACATTACATATACTTCTTAATTTTAAAATCCCCAAATGCGACAATGGCACCATAATTTTTAAATAAAATTTTGCTTTTATAATGTAAGAAATGTTTTTGATAAGTTTCTACGTATTTTGGAATAAATTTGCTCGTACATCCTGCTATCATTCCATCATTTTAGCAACATAAGTACTTTGCCCCTGAACGGGTTAACAAATTTCATTAATAGAAATAAATCCAAAACAATGTATTTGAGTTGCATTTTGTGTATTTGAGTTGCTTAGATCTGTTCCCTTAATGAAAAAACTTCTTCTCCCGAGAAGAGTTTTACGTTGCTAGGAACAACTTGGCAAATGCCCAAAACAGAAGACCGTACTATAAATACGAAACTAATTTTCTTTGAATACACATTCGTTGACAATAATTACTTTCTAGTAATTTTCCAAGCTAAGAATTAAATTATGTATGCATGAATGTAATATTTTTAATATGGGTCACCATTCATATTTATTACAAAGAAATCAAGTACATGATGTCTTCGACAACATATTTCAATATGACACCATTCATATTTATTACAAAGTAATCAAGTTCATGATTCTTCGACATCATATTTCAAACATTGTAGTTTGAGATCTTGACAAACTGCGAGATATAACATGTTGAAAAAAATTTCTACGTGTTCTAAGACATTTCTTTACATGTCAGAAACACATTTAAGAATTTTTTCTTTAAAAAATATGTTTTGTAATGATGAAATGCAAAAAATATAAAAATATGCATACATTAAATTGCGAAAATTACAGATTATATGGGCGATTCTCCAATAGGTGGACTATAACATTATCTGATTTAGTGAAAAATAAATGTTAAATTTAAGCATTTTTTAATAGATAAGATATAAGCCAGTGCGTAACGTATACTATTCCGGCATAAACTGTAAACAGTATTTTTCTTTAACCTACTTACCTCTAATAGACACTTTTCTATAATTTCTGTATTTCGATTCGAACCAGAAATTACTTCATAAAGTTATTTAAAAAAACCCACATACAACTAAATTGAATAAATATGTTCAATAGTTTTAAATGAAAATTCTAGTGTATATGTTTTTAATCCATTAAAGCCGAGCCTCTTTTACATTTCTTTTAATTTTTCGATACCAGTTTTTTCCACTTTGTACTTTTTAATTATTTAATCGTTCAAAATCTGAGATTCGATAATGCGGAAATCTCAAAACTAAAATAGTGGTATTCTAATTTAAAAGTGTTATTTGCCCGACATGGCAAGTTTAATCGACTTTAAACTTTTGAAACACAACTCAAACTTTTAAAACACTTTTAAGCATTCACAATGCTATAGCATTGTGAATGTATAATACTTAAGCAAAAAAGCAGCAAAAATGAGGCCCGTCTGACATTGGTCTTAAACTTATTTATTAAATTAAAATTAATATCATTTTTGAAATGATTAATTGAAAGAAAACTTATATTGAAAAGTCAAAATATTAGATTGTTTATTCAAGTGGTTCAAAATATTAGAATATTTCACATTAATTCTCCTTTAAGTATCAGCAATTCATAACTGGTGGCATCATTGATTAAATTCAGACGATTTTATTTAAAATCAGTATTCTTTTTGCAGTTTGTTTGCTTTTTCGTCTTAAAATAAGTCGTGTGAGTGACATTCCTGAATCTATTAACACTAGGAAGCAAGCGAGCAGTCATTTTGACTGCTACCAAATGAATATATCTCGGTTCGAACCAGAAATTTTTTTTTATAAAACTAGCTTAAAAGATACAAAGAAAAAAAAAACTAGGTAAATGGATAAGTTAATAATTTAAAATAAAAATTCTAGTGTGAAATAGTTTTTCTAAAACTTGAGTAAAATTCTCGGTCTTTCTAGTTTTAAGCTTCGTATGGTTGATTTGTATCGGCACGGTAAAAATCTATGTTATAAAGCGAATAATTTACATTGTTCGCAATCAAGCGTTAGTAAAATACTAACACAATATTCAAAAGATGGAAAATTTCAAAATAATCCCCGAAATGGCGGCCGAAAATCAAAAACATCTGCTATAGACGACAGGAAACTGAAGCGTATAGTTAAGAAAAACCGTTTTAAAAATGTGCGATTCTTGCATCGAAAATGGAGAGATGAAGGAGTTAAAAGTTTCTACATCGACAACATTAAGACGTCTCCATAAATTTAGATTTGAATCTCGTGTACCGAAAACAAAACCTCTCATGAGTGCAAAACAAAAGCGTAAAGATTGAATTAGTGCAAATCAGTACGTTTATGGAGCGAAGAAGATTGAAAAAATATATTATTTAGTGATGAAGGTATGTTTTGTATTTCATACGGTAATCAATGTATTCGAGTTTTGGAGAATGAAGCAAGAAGCATTTGATAAAGAATGCCTTAACCCTTTCAGGGGCAAGGTATTCGTAAAATGCTAAAATGAGTGAATGACACCAGAATCTATAAACTAATTTATTTCCAAATAAGCAAGAGCTTTTGTTCACGTTCTTCATGCAACAAAAAAATTCATTTAAATATCCTGGTGCCAATGTGGCATTTAGGAATTAAAATTAAGTTGTCCAAAAATCAACTACCGCCCGTGAAGGGGTCAAATCCTCCGTAAAATAAGCTACTTGTGTCATGGTTTGGAGTTCCACGAATGCAGATGGCCCTGGAAAGTGTAGCATCGTCTACGAAAAGGTTAACTCTCAGATATATCAAGACATTTTGAAATATTACATGATTCCATCATCAGAAGATTTGAAGATGATTTCATCTTTCAACAAGATTTAATGTCTTCGCATACCTCGGTGTCAACTAAGAACTGGTTCCGTCAACGCAACATTAAGGTACTTCCTTGACCAGAAAACTCACCAGACCTTAATCCCATCGAAAACTTATGATGTACAATGAAGAAAGAACTCCAAGAAAATCCTCCTTTAACCCCTTCGCGACGGGAGCCTTTTACGAAATGTTTATTACTTTGCTACCGCTTTTAAAAAACAGAAGTTTGTGCTTATTCAAAGCGGGAAAATGCTCGGATTAAATAAGGCAAATTTTACAGTAAAATTTTACTGGTGAGAATAAACGAGGATCCTTAGGCCTATTTCCGGCACGTATATGTGTCGCTCGTCCCCAAGGGGTTAAAGAAAACTGAGTTAGTGGCAAGTATAAAATCTATTTGGGCTAATATTGATATAAATGTTTGTAAACACCTTGTATATAGTATGCAAGATCGATTGTACGCTGTTATGAAAGCTAACGGGGAAGCTACAAAATATTAACTACCATTTACTTCATATTCATAACGTATTGTTGCGTAAAATAAAATATTCTAATATTTTGAACCAGTCTAAATTCTATTCTAATATTTTGATATTTTTCAGAAAGCTGTATACCTAATTTATTGTACTGTATTTTATGTTTTGTAAATGTTAAAATCTTATCTAAACACTCCAGATTTAATTTATAAGAAATTTAATTGCATTTACTTTGTATCAAAAATAAATAAATAATAAAAAAAAAATACTTTTTCTCAATTATTCTAATATTTTGAATATGAGCTGTATCACTTAACCAGTCATTAAATAAAGTGAATATTTCTTTTTCAAAAAAGTGGTGCCATTAAGCAATTTGATTTTTTAAACCGTAATTTAATGAAACCGTTAAAGGGCTAATGAGTTAATCAAGGTTGAGTAAAATTTCAACGGGGTAGTGAGCTGATGCAGTTTCATTGAAAGGGAACTGAAGTGAAAAGGCAGCGGTGATAAAATTCAGAAAATTGCTTCTATGGTTATCGTAAGTTAATCTTATTAAGATTGTAACATGATATTATGAACTTAGCAAATGTATGTTACATCACGAAAAATTAGAATTAAATAAAAATAAAAAGGAACTGAAGTACGGGACAGTAGTGACAAGTAACAATTATATTCTTAACTTTCTATCTATTTTGCAGCTTGTAACGGCTTTTGAAGTCCAAATAATTAAACCATGTAACTTTCTCAGCAATCAAGATCGCTGGTTCTACTAACTATGTCTGTCCTCCAATTGTTATCTGACCTCTTGATGTTCATATGCGCAGTTTTATACAAGATGAAAGTAGTGATATAAAATCTAGAGGACACTATTCCTATGGCTAGAAAAAAATATAAAATTATTTATAATTTACAATAAAAATTATTTATAATTTACAATAAAAATTATTTTTTTAATACTTTAGAGTGATTTTTTTTTTTGTATAGTAAAATTCCTAAAAATAGTTTATCATTACACTTAAATTTTTTTCAGAACTCAACACAAGAAGTGGAAGACAAGAGATAGATGTGACAATTTGACTACTTAAAATATTATTGGAGTACAATTTACAGTTATTCTCTTGATATTTCTTTTCAGCATTGTAGAAAGGCATTAGATAATACATTTTATTCTAACGAAAATTACATAAATGACAGTATGTAGAATATTACATAAATGACAGTATGTAGAATATTACATAAATGATAAAATGTAGCATATTGCATAAACAATAAAATGTAGCATATAACCCCAAGGGACACAAATTACCCATTTATAAGAGAATTGGCCATATACGTCTTCCATTAAAACACTTAAAGGTAACATACATAAATGGTAAAATGGATAAAAACTTGTCACATTTCAAACATGAAGATAGATGAAAAAAAAAAGGTTTCTGAAATCATTTGAAACAAATATAATAATGTAAATAGTAATGATTTTTTTAAACTAATATAATATAACATTTAATGCTATGTGCGGTCTTATAAAATATAACTAACGAAAAGATATCTGTGAGTATTCCAATTTGATTAAGACAGATATAGAACAATAATATAATTTTCGTTTCAGGTATTTCAGTTTTTGTTTAACAAGAAAATCGTTTCTCTTTTGAAAGTAGTTTTATATGAGTACATTTAGCATAGGATATGCCGAAAACGAGAGATGCTAGAATAAATAAGAAATTAATTTCCTTTAACATTTAATTACGGGTTGAAAGGTACAATCCCAGTGAAGTATTTTTTTTTTCTATTCGTACCAATTTTTGTAAAATAATCTATTTTAAAAAGAAATAAACCAGAAGTTGTTTTTTCTAGTACATTATGGTACCAGTGAATCTTAAACTATTAGCCACTGATAGACCGTAATCAAAGGTTAAACACTCACTTAGGATTGCTTAATATATCTGAATATAAGATCAGCAATTAAAGTGATCACGCATATTAAAATTTTTTACAACTAAAGATACAAACATTAAAAATATTCCAAAAATGTTGCCGTTTTCAGTAAGAGAAAGTATCAGTATTTTTTCCATTGCAATGTTCATCTTTTTTTTTTAAACTGTCCGTACTAATCTTTCCTTCTGTCCATCAAGAATAAAATTTACTATATATATTTCTATGAGGACAAAATATATATTTACGAATAAATTTACAAATTCTTAGCATGCGCAAAAAAAGCGTTAGCGATTGCAATAGTGCCCAGAACACGTTTTGCAATCAGTGTCGCCGCATCTGACGTTTTTTTTTAAATTTAGAAATACTGAAATTACACCAGAAAATTTTGAATAGTAATTTTCTTTTAGTTTACTTATGGAAGAACAAAGTAAAAATAACTATTGAAACTGTTTTGTAAGAATTGAAAATTTTTAAATGAAAAAAACGCAACCAAATGTAGCAACATTGGTTGTAATGAGTACAATAAATAATAAAAACAAAATAAAAAAATAAAAATTAATCTGCGGCGATAGCATTTTGATTAAGAGAAATATAAATCAACAATCTCATTTTCGTTTCAGTCTTTTCTACTGTACTGTATTGTTTTAAATATTTATTGCTGCAGTATTCTTCCTTTTCAAAATTGCATTTCAATAAACTGACTGTCATAGCTTGGCACATACCCAAATCAACTGGGCCTGATTACTGGCGGGTTAAATTTACACAAGTTAATTTGTATAGAAATATTCGCGTTATGTTGCCACATAACGCGTCTTATTTATGCAGAATTTTTGTCATAAAAATTGTATTAGTTTCTACTGATAGAAGGTTACCGCCCCCGGCAATCAGGCTCTACAAATTATCCCTTTGATTTCGTGATAAGAGTTCAGATTATTTTTAGATTCAATCGTATCCCAATTAAAAAATATCTTTTTGGTAAATTTCTCTTTGAAAATATATCAGTATAAATGTATTATAGAGAGTATTTTTCAAAAAGTGGCAAAAATAGAAGTAACAAAAAAAAAAATCAATAGGACCTATGTGGCCTGACCTATATTCAAAGGGTTAAAACTATGGCTGCCACATTTTATGCTTTTTTGTCACCACTAGTTTATAATTGTGAAATTTGCCCTCTAAAATCGAATAAAACCCATGGTTTAATAGTCCAAATTTTTCTTTTTAGAAATAAAGGTAAGAAAAAAGCGTACAAATTGACAGCTATGGTTAAAAATACGTATAGAAAATGCAAAAGTCGTTTTATTTAAATACACATTCATTGAAAAAGGAATATTTTTCTGAGAGTAAAACAGACGGAAATTTTATTTTGTATCCATGATGTAAGATCTTTAATAAAGGCAACCATACATATTCATAACAGTGACTGAAGTATGTATGTCGCTGCGGGTGAAATTCAGCAAAGCGGAAAGGGGCGGCCTGATAAAAATATTGCTAAACAAGTTGAAAAGTTATTGTTTCACTTGCTGAAAACACGTCAGTGTTGCCAGATAGTCAAAAGTGAATTTCCCCAAAATTTCTGAATTTTTCCCCAAATCATGTGTTTTTTTTCCGCAAAAGTCCCCAACTCAGTTTTTACTCAAAAAGGGAATTTTTAAATTTTCAATTTACCACTATAAAAAATATTTAAGTATTTTAAACTCAAACTTTCCCCCCAAATCAAGCCTTTTTTTGAAAAAATTCCCCATTTACAAAAAACAAACTTTTAAACTGGGCTGAATGCATATTCTGTAGCTACATTAAGAGAATGAGAGATATATTTTACAGTAACAAGTTATTTTACGTCCGTTTTTAAAAGTACTGTCTACCAATGTTTGACTATTGTTACCTTAGCTCCATAACTTTAGACAATCTCTTATCAGTTGGGATTTGAATGAATCCGAGATGGTACGATGTTTTAATTTTTTGTCATTCCTATACCAAAGTACATAATCATAATGCAAAGTACTTTCGCTATATCAATCGATGTGCTTTTGTATATCATAAGAGAAAAATATCTACTTTCCACACATTTAAATTATTTTTTTTAAAGTACCGCGAAAGAATTTTTCATAAAATTCCGGCAGAATTAGTCACGTGCAGGTTTGAGCTGCTTAAGACATGGTGCATCTGTAAAGCGTGTAAACTGTAATGTAGTAAACAAAGAACAAGACCACATCCACGAGAATAATGGTTGATATTTCCGATTACTGGATTGTATTTTCGTTTTTCAAATCAAAATCGAATTCCAAACAGATCCAGTTTTTCTGCAGGGCTAAAAGGGACTAAGTTGCACTTTACATAAAATAGTAAAAGAAAAAATTCCCCAGTTTTTCCCCCAAATTTTTTTTAGTCACCCAAAATTTCCCCACGAACTACTTGTCCCCAGAAAAATCCCCTACAGGTTCAAAATTCTCCAAAATGGGGACAAAATCCCCAATCTGGCAACACTGAAACACGTTAACCCCTTGGGGGGCGGTGGTATTTCTATGAGATCACTTAATTTTAATTCCCAAATGCTACAATTGCACCAGAATTTTGGTAAAATTTTTTTCGGCCTATTGTATATGCGAAATATAGATTTGTCTTATTTAAAAATATATTTGTTTTCAAATTCCGATGTCAATCATTATTTTAACACGTTTGCAATGAAATTGCTTTGCCCCTGAAAATGTTAAATAGTTCTTTAATCTCTTAACGGTCTCATTAAATTACAGTTTAAAAATTCAAATTGCTTATTGGCACCACTATTTTGAAAAAGAAATATTCACCCAATTAAATGACAGTCAAAATGGTACTATAATAAGGCCAATCACACTATTTTATAAAACTGGTAGGAATCTAACGATCTGAATAAAAGACACAGTCAGTGAATATCACTGGAGCGAGAATTAAGGTTTAATCCAATTTCATTTTCGGCACATATATGCGTACATTTCGGTAATTTATTTTTTTTTGACAAAAATTCTGAATTCACATCAGAAATTCTTAATAAAAATGTTTACTTTTTTTAATGACAGACATTGCGTATTAACGTAACGAGTTTTCTATAGAGTTTTTAATTTACATTGATTTATATTGTTTTCTAATGATAAAATGAACTGCTTAGAGCAAGGTTGCCAGTTTGGCCTCCAATTTCATTAAAGTAATTCGGATTAAACCCAGAAAATGCAAGAAGTATTTTCAGATTTATGACATGACATCGCGGTGCTTAAGGAGTGCCGACGCGGCGTGCAACGCCGCCGCGCGTAACCTTCAACTAAATATGAAGAAGAACTAAGGATGAATTTCGAAACAATGCACGGCCTAAACGTATAATTTGGAAGCTCTGGTGGAGACCCTAGGGTAATTCCAGAGTTGTAAGCACGAGGTTAAATATAATTTCTTTTCAGATTTATTTGATGTTCAACTTTCTTCATTAGTTAAAGTAAAAATTCTTCTTCAAAAAGTTCCGGTCTGAAGTCAAAATTTATAGAAAAAAAATCTAGACCAAACTGGCAACTCTGATATAGAGATATATAGTATAAAACCACCTATGATGGCCCATACTCCAGTGATGGCTCATTTGTTATTTCGATGGCGCTAGGGGCAAAGCACACAATCAAATAGAACGAGAATAAGCGAGTAATATAATGGCCTTTCGACTGTTAGATTATGCCTTTGTTCCGATAAATCACTGCACATCACGTGACCGAGAGCTCACCCACTCATATTAACTAGATCCATTCACATTAATTTTACTCTTACATTTTATACTGATTTATTATATGTAATTTAATTTCACTGAAGTGTTTATATATACCTTAATTCGTGTGTTTGATAAAACTAGGCAAGAACTTCACACAAGTTAGAAGTGTCTAAGTTTTTTAGTTTTCCGAAAAATTGTACTTTTCAGCTAAAAACCCCGTTAAATCCGAAAGTACTCGAGCGATTTCGGTAATATTTTGTGGTAGAGTATAAATACAAGATCACTAGTGGCAGACAGTTTTACAAAACTGTAATTAGTTCCAAAAGAAAAAAAACATTTATGAAGATTGAAAATTTCTGAAAAATTGCCATTGCTCTAAAATAAAAAGTTGTCGCAGGTAAAACTTTCTGCCATACTTCTTGAGCATAATCCATTGAATATGTATTCCAAATTTCATCAAAATAGGACGAGTCGTTTCTGAGAAAATGGGTCGAGTCGTTTCTGAGAAAATGGGTCTTAAAGCTCGCATATTTCCCATAGGATTGCACCCAGTCTAGTCTTCCCTTAACAAAGAAAACTTTACTTGAACCAAACAGATTCTTCAACACTGATAGACCGGGAGCCGGCTGCACAGACAATCACCTCATCGAGCTCACGGATTATTCTAAGATTAGTTAAATCTTGATTCGCATATTAAAACGCAATCGGTCTGCCAAGTCATATCTTGGTGGAAAATACCGGAAAACCCGATTTTAGCGGCTGACTCGTAGGTTTACCATTGTGCTTTCCTGCATCCAAAGATATGAAAACATGGAGGACTGGGAGCAGGAAAACACAATGGTAAACCTACGAGCAGGGCCTGATTACCAACGGGGCACACTTACACCAATAAATGTTAAAAGAAATGTTTTCCTTGTCTAAGCGCCATATTCGTGTAAAATTTCTGCCATAAATGAGGCAAAATTATCTGTTTCTTTTTACTGGTGGGAATGTGCTCCGTTGGTAATCAGACGCTGCCTACGAGTCAGCCACTAAAATCGGGTTTTCAGGTGTTTTCTACCAAGATAGACTTGACAGACCGATTGCGTTTTAATATGCGAATCAAGATTTAACTAATCCTAGAATTTGATCCGTGAACTCGATGAGGTGATTGTCTGTGCAGTCGGATCCCGGTCTATGAGGCGACGAACTATTCTGTCTTTGACCTGAAATATTCAGGGTTTGGAAGAAAAGGATACCAGGAGAGCCTATGAAATCGATCAAGGGATCTCCACGCTTTCCATAACTATAAAGTTCACATTTTTAGTTACTGGATACTCAACGGAACCTATTATAATCTAAAAGTTTTAAGCCATACACAGCGCTTCGTGATTATGAGGCATTGGTTAATTGCAGCGACATTTGAATGAATGCAAAAACGTAAACGATAGAAACGTCTTCGCTTTTTTTTCTAGCAAAGAACGATGTTCAACATCTGGTAATTTTGTTTGTGGATGGGTACAAACCGCATTTTAATCGTTTAACCCCTTCAAAGTCGGTGGTTCATTTTTTGGACCACTTAATTTAAATTCCTAAATACCACATTGGCACCAGAATATTGGAATTAATTTTTTTTTTAATTAAGTACGTGAACAAAAGCTGTCGGTTATTTTGAAATAGGTTTGGTTGTGAATTCTGGCGTCATTCACTCATTTCACCATTTTTAGAAGCACCTTGCCTCTGAAAGGGTTAACAAGAGAACTTTACAAATACAGGTAATTTTGACCGTTTTATAGTCAAACGTTGTCCACATTCTTCAAACCTGTGACGTTGCTGATTTTCGTCAGTGGAAACTTCAGCGTAAAGGACATTCGTAAATGACTCTAAGACATTGAATTCCTTAAGAAAACTTTTTCGGAGCCTTACTTGCTCTAAAAAAGCGTCTTCTAAATTGAAGTCCGCGGACCCCTGGGGCTCCGCGAGCTTACGGACGGGGGTCTTCAAACCAAATATTAAATTCAGACCTTTTCTTCGGCAGGAATTTCCCTAGCTGTAGTTGTGGATAAATGCAGGACTAGAACGTCTAATCTAGGACTAATATTGAATTCTAGACTTTTTAAAATTTTGTGGAAAAACATTGGGAGTCAACACAAACAGTTACTTTTGCATACAGAAATTACGTGGCTGTCCCGAGAAATAGTTTTAAATCGCTATTTTGCACTGCGTGATGAAGTAAGATTATTTTTATTGGATTCCAAATTCTATTGAAAGAATGTTTAAATGATTTCTCCTGGCTTGTCAAGGCGGCATATTTGATAGATATTTTTAGTTTTCTGAATGGGCTGGATTTAAGCTTTCCAGGAACATCGGTACGTATTTCCCAGGACAGTACAAAGTAGATGCAACAATAAAAAATGGATTTATGGAGAAATCGACTTGAAAATAATAATTTGGAAGTGTTCCCAACATTATTCGATTTCTTACAAACCTCTGGCGATACAATTTCTCCTGATATTGTTCAAAATTTCGTTGTACACCTGAAAAACTTGGAAGAAGCTTTCCGACATTATTTTCTCCCTCACAGTCAGCTAATGAGTGGATGAGAGGTCCATTTCATTTCCAAGATATCAGTGAAATGCAATCCTTAACCCTTAATTGCCTAGTGATGCAAATTTCCATCACCTTTTTATTTAATTTTTAATGCATAAATTAAGTTCTTATAACCACTATATTTATATAGAAATATTAATCTTCAATTACAAAAATATGCTCCTAAATAAAGTTAAAAATGTACCTTAAGATTTCTGGTCTCGATTCCTTAATATAAAAATAAAAAACACAATTCTAAAAGAATAATTCATGCAATTAAGAGTTAACAATCTTAGAGCAGAAACAACTTGCGGAATTATCATGCGATGGTTCCATGAAAATGGCTTTCCAAATGAATTTGGAAAGCCATTTAACGGGGAAGCTACAAAATATTAACTACCATTTACTTCATATTCATAACGTATTGTTGCGTAAAATAAAATATTCTAATATTTTGAACCAGTCTAAATTCTATTCTAATATTTTGATATTTTTCAGAAAGCTGTATACCTAATTTATTGTACTGTATTTTATGTTTTGTAAATGTTAAAATCTTATCTAAACACTCCAGATTTAATTTATAAGAAATTTAATTGCATTTACTTTGTATCAAAAATAAATAAATAATAAAAAAAAAATACTTTTTCTCAATTATTCTAATATTTTGAATATGAGCTGTATCACTTAACCAGTCATTAAATAAAGTGAATATTTCTTTTTCAAATTTCCTAATTTTTGGTTGTCTGCGAGAAATACGTATGCAGAACTAGCAGCATTACTATCCAGCATTTACTTCCTTTCTGTACAACATATTTATGTGAAAAGACATTCTACAGCCTTGTGCACATGAAAAAAGAAATACAGAAATCGATTGAATGCAAAAACAGACTTGCGAATACATATTTCGAACATTGAACCAAGACATTGCACGTCTCGTAGGGAAAAAAAACTGCAGCATGCTTCTCATGGGAAATAGTAGCGTAGATTTTAGCCGTCTTAACCATCTCGAGGGCGATGTCTTAACTCCTTAATTCTCGCTCCCGTCATATTCTTGGGCTGTGTCTTTTACTCAAATTGTGTGATTCCCATCAGTTTTATAAAATAGTGAAATTGGTTATATTTTAGTGTTGTTTTTCCTGCCATTAAATAAGGTGAATATTTCTTTTTCATAAAAGTGGTGCCAATAAGCAATTTGAATTTTTCAACCGTAATTTAATTCGAGCTTTAAGGGGTTAAAAAAAGACACCTAATTTTAATTCTAAAACTGACAGCCGTCACCAAGAATATTTAATTAAAATTTTCCTTTTATAATGTACGTGAAAACAAGCAAATTCATATTTTCTAATAAATCCGTTTATAAATTCTGGTTTCAGTCCATTATTTCATCAGTTTATAAACAGAATTAGTCCGCGCCAGAAAGGCTTAAAATATGTGCCATTTTTCTTATTAATGCAACTGATTTTTTCAACCACTAAACACGGAATATCTGTAATGAAAAATAAATAAGCTCTATACTATAAAAATATTTTTTTTAAATCTTAGATTAACAAAACTTTTGTTGGGGGTCTCTGGAATGCATATCATATCAAAGGAGCGAGATCCCAAAATTTAAGAAACGATGCTCTAAACAAGATTGACAAGGCGAACTATTCTGTCTTTGACCTGAGATATCTAGGGTTTTGGCAGAAAAGAACTTCAGCAATTAAGATTTTCCTTTAAAAAATTAAGCATCCTTAAGGGGAGAAACTCGTGTAAAATGAAATTTGCAGGCACTTTTTATTGCATTAAAAATTTATTTGTTATCTGAATAATGCATCCTTATAGTTTTATGCCGTAAGACATAATTGCTAAAAGGCTTTGAAAAATCATTACTGTGATGATCTTGATACGCGCTGACTGCAGGTACTCAATGTTTTTGGCCAAACAAGTTTTCTAGTTTGCTATTACTATAGCTGTTGTTGCTATATTAGCTACATTTGCTATAGTCGTTACAAAGAACGCAAATGAATCGTTCAATGCAACTATGTGGCGTTTAACTCCGAAGCATTTGAACTGCGGTTAGAAACTTATAGAAATTGCTACATTCCTGGCCGGAGGTATGTTTAATGATGGATACATGCATATACTTAGGGTGATGAACGACTTTGCACTGAAAATTGGTCATGACCGAAAAAATTTTGCTGATAATTACGATCAGAATCGAATATAGAGACAAGGTCAAAGATCAAAGCATATGTCGAAAGAGGTCAGGACTGCCCGAAACGAGAATAAAACAGCAGAGATGGATGCTTTTCTTGAAGGAGACGGCTTACTTTACTGTTAGCGAGAATTAAGAGGTTAAACCTGATTTTCTCAAAAGTAAATTTTTCCGCGCCGGAAAAAATACAACTAAGCCGGGAAATACAAATAAAAAATAATTGGCGGATTTACTTGAAATTTTGTACAGATATTCATTAACGTATTGGCCTCCGCATAAACCTAAAACATTATTAAAAGAACAATTATATATATGGTTTTTTTTAATAATTTGTTTAGAAAAAAAGTTGATTTTATTTTCAAAACGTCCTCCATTTTTCCTTTTTTTGTATTTTTTGCTATATTTAGGTTAATGCTGAGCGTTACTTTAATAAATAAATTTGGTTTTACTGATTTTAGTCAACTAATGGATCTGGACGTTCCCCGGCGCAAATCGTTGGATCCATGTTTAAGCAGCTACACTGCCGCCATTTCGTTTTTTTCAACTATTAAAAAAATTCTTTTAGATTTAAAAGTCGATATTATTTTGTACTTTACTGGGAATCAATAATTTTTTTCGTTTTCTTTTTAAAAAATCTTTACAGCGTTTTAAAAAATCTAAACAGCGTTTTACACGAGACTCTCCCCTTAAATCAATACATTGAACTTTTGTACCAGAAATTTTTACCAACAACATTACAACATATTTAAAATATCTGTTCTCAAAGTTGCTTATTTGGTTCCGTCTCAGCTGATCACGTAAATACAGCTGTTGTTTCTAGCTGTGTAAAAAAGAAATAAAAAATCTCTCTTCCAGCTTGTCCGAAAATCTGATCCGAGATTAATCACCGAAGGCAACATATATTTTAAGATACAACATCTAGAGTTCGGTGTTGCCAGTGAGCTACTTTTTAAAAATTCAGATTTCTTGATTGGCACCACATTTCTGAAATGGTAAAATTCAAATTTCCCATGTTTTCGCTTTAGTTAATATGTCATTAAATAAGTTGAATTTTACTATTTAAAAAAAGCAGTACCAATCAATAAATCTGAATTTAAAAAAAAAGTAGCTCACTGGTAACACTGCTAGAATTGGTTATATTTTCCTTTTTCCATTACTGGCTACCTTTGATACTTTACGAAAAAAACCAATAAGTGTGTAGAACATGTTTGTCTTTTTGTAAAATAAAAATTTATTTAGAATAATTATGTATAGATGTAGTTTTTTTAGTATAAAAACGGGACTAATTTGCAATGTTGACATTATTACCCCAATTAGCTTACAAGAGATAAAAAAAACCGCTAGATGGCAGATCGATTACCACACCTAACATAATCCTTGTGCAATAGGTCTTTTGTGTACAAAATCTGAGTCAGAAAGAGCACTTAGGAGCAGCAGTGAGAGATTAAGGTAAGTTTAGCTTCAAAAAATGAAGAAAGTATTTTAACCCTCTCGAGGGCAGTGTCCTTAAAAAAGGACACCTAATTTTAATCCAAAACTGACAATGGGCAGCAAAAATATTTAATTAAAATTTTACTTTTATATTGTACGTGAAACTAAGCAAGTTCCTATTTTCTAATAAATTCGTTTATAAATTTTAGTGTCAGCCCATTATTTTATCAGTTTATAAAAAGAATTACTCTGCGCCGGAAAGGGTTAAATAAGATTACCACGTACTCGACGGCAGTTATTTTCTCTAATAGTTACAAGGCCCTTCTTCGCTGGCACAAAAAACTTCCACATGAAGATGTAAATAAAGTGTACATAACTAAATCCTGAAAATCGCGCTTAGAAATGATATGACGATTGTAATAAAAATGGCTCTAAAGCAACATGAGTTTATCCATTCGATTCAAAACGCTGTAGACTACTCAAAGTGCAAGCATCATATCAATAACCCCTTGAGGGGCGGTGGGATATATTTCATCCCACCTACGATTAATAAAGATTTGCACCGAAAAAATATTATGAAATTTTGCCTTTCTAACTTTGGTGGGAAAAAATCGGAAAATTGCGTTTCCTTATTTTGAATTTTTTTTTTCTAAATTTCCGGTGGGAATTCAGCATTACACAAACGTAATTGCTTGCCCCTCAAGGGGTTAACAATCTTTCAAATATTAATAATTGTAATAAGTCTTTGAACGCAGCAAAATATGCAAAGTGTATCGATTGAGGACTTCATCAAGTCGTCGGTGAGAATTATGTGAAGATATTCGGAAATACAAACAGCCACCACGTGAAAAGTTGAAATCTGTACAAAGTTTTTGCAAGCGTCTGGAGGTAAAAGCAAACATTCAAACAAAGCTTCCGGAAACGGCAACGGACTAAGTGGAAGAAGATCCATGCCAGTGTATATAACGGCATTCAAACTAAGTACGAGCTCCAGTAACAAGGCTGCCACGAACGACTATGTTTTAATTCTAATAGCCACCACTTTCTCAAAACAGAAATCCTTAACACACACTTTGACATTTGCAAGAGAAACATAAATCAAAATTTATATTAGAAAACAACTGGTGCAAACAGAATACAAAAATAGTCGCCTGTGGCAGCCCTTCAGTAACGATAACATCGAAAATATACTTGTGAACCTGAAAATGGTTGGGCACTAGCGCTGCGATCGAAATACTCAAGGCCAGAGGACACGAGTTGTGACGTCATCACTAATCGACCAACTTCTCAGTAGTGTTGAAATTCACACAGAAAATTTTTTAATAGCAATTTTATTTTATTTTATTTGTGGAATATTTATCATCTTATAAAACAACAATAACTATTTAAACTTACTGGTGAGAATTCGAAATCTCTAAATAACAATTCAGCCAGATGATGAATGCCACAGTGCTGCCGCATCTGGCTGATTTTTTATTGGGGGATTCCAAATTCTCGCCAGTAAATTTAAATTGTTATTATTGTTTTATGAGATGATATATGTTCTACAAATAAAATAAAATAAAATAATTATTCAAAAATTTCCGGTGTGAATTCCAACACTAGTGAAAAGTCGGTCGAAAAGTGATGACGTCAAACGCATGTCCTCTGGCCTTGGGTATTTCAGCGGCACTAGCCGAAAACTATCGACGAAGATAGTTTTTCAAAGCCCAAAAATTCACAGCCTTCCCCTTTCACACCTGAAGACCGCTCTCATTGGTTAAACGAAATACCTGAGTGGTTGCATAGTTCCGTAAGAATAGGATATAGGAGGTTAGATGGATTGCCTTTCGTTCTGACATCGCAATGATGGCACGAGCTGCAAAATACCAATGATCGGATGGAAGAAGAAGTCCATTAAAACCCTTTGACAGTCTTGCAAAAGGGCAAAATTGTAATATTGTTTTCACTGCATTTTGTTGTAAATGAAAAAAAAAATGTGATTCTTTCAACATTATATAATAAAACTTAATTAAAAATATGAATGTAATCCTTGAGAATATTATTAATAATTGTTCAATGTATTAAAAATACATTAAATCAACAGAATTATGTTATTTTAAATATTGCTGATATTGCCATGAAACCTGGAGCATAGTGAACTGAGAAGGCCTATAAAGAAGCTAAGAAGGTTAATTAACCCCTTAATTCTCGCTCCCGTCATATTCACTGGCTGTGTCTATTTTTAGATTTATTCAGATTTGCTTGATTCCCATCAGTTTTATAAACTAGTGTAATTAGCTTTATTATGGTATCATTTTACCTGCCATTAAATAAGGTGGATATACCTTTTTCGAGAAAGTGGTGCCAATAAGCCAATTGAATTTCTAAACCGTAATTTAATGCGACCGTTAAGGGGTTAACCCTCCGTCTACCAGACGGGTCCATTGGACCCGACAGGTACATACAAAATATTCATTCAAACCAGAAATTTCTTTAAAATAAACTAAGTATATAAACCAGACAAAAATAAGGTAAATAAATAAGTTAAATAGTTTTAAATAAAAATTCTGGTGTAGAACGTTTTATTAAAACTTGAATAAAATTCCCGGTAGATCTAGGGTTAAAGGTCAAGGATAAAGGCGGCCAAAACACGAAAATTTGATTTCAGTGGGCCATCATTGCAGGGTTCGTACGGGTACCGTTATTTTCAAGGCCAAATATCAGTATTTTTTCAAAGAAAAATAAATCTAGTTTAAACGGACGAAATTTCGCCTTTTTTAAGGAGAGATTTTCCATAAGAAAATACTGGTACCAAAGAATTTCTTAGTCTGTAAATTCGAGGACCCGTACGAACTCTGCATTGGTGTTTTTAGACTTTTTTTTTTAAACAAATCATGGAAAATAATATATTTTTATTATTTTCTTGACTCTTAAATATTCTTCCATCCTTGCTTCTTATATTTTGAGCATTACCATGAGAAAATGCTTCGTAAATTGGCGTAGTATTTATATGCTGAAAACCAAAACTATATCTTTAGCCTGGTCACCATTGGTGGTTTTACCCTATATTTTAAGCTAGAAGTGTCAAGATTCATTTTTTGTCCGACTGCAATTTTAATTTTATTGCTTCTTATATCAACATTAAATTAAAATTCTGATATAGCATTCTTGAAAATTTAACTGTTTCGTGAAAATGCTAAACTAATATTAAATAAACTTCGACTCCATAAAATAAATATATATATTTGTATCTTTAATCTTTTATCTTATATTTTATTTTTTATTATTAAAAAGCGCTTTAAAAAAAGCTTCTTTATTGCTATGCTTTGGAAAAACCATTAAAACAATTGCAATTTTTATTTTATTTTTATTTTGCAGAATATTATATAACAACCGAAAACAAGTGAATTATCCGCTGTTTTTACGAATTAATATTCTAATGGGATTCTATGTATTTATAAATTTCATAAATATCATATATTTGAAATGCGAAGTGTTTAACACAGTTGTTTTAACAAAATTAAAATAATAATAATAATAATAATGTGAGTTTTTATCTTTTGCAAATGGAAAATTATTCTGTTAGAAAAAATATGAAATAGAATAAAATGCCACTTTATTGAAAAATATAAAAAGAAATGCATAGTTCACAGGTTCTCTGATACATATTTTATAAATTTTAAAATTTTAGTTTTAGAATTACATATATAATAGCTGTTTAGTCATTTATTTTTTTTACAAAAATCAAAGTATACACACAAGTAATTTTTAAGTAAAATAAATCAAACCAACTCCAAGAATGTGGTTTCTTGATTTATTACACTATCATTTACTTATGTTTTACTTATATTTTTATTATGTACAGTAGTGGGGAAAAAAGTAAACACCCCTACCAACTCCTCAACAAATTATCGTAGAAGGAAGTTACTGGTACCGAACGATTGGAAATAAAGTCTACTTTTAAATGATGTTTATAAAATTTGCTTAGGGAGGGATCTACATATTAAAAAGAACCATAAATTTGTTTTTTTCAATAGCAGTACACAATTCTTACAGCATAAATGAACTCTACACCTTTCAATTAGCCCCAAAAGAAATTTTTACGCAATTCGTACCATAAGTTTCCGAGAAATTAATTGCTTTAAAACGACTTCGGCACTCTATTGTTAACCGAGAGAGCCCCCTTCTTGATCAAGGCACCTGAAGCGCCACTCAAGGAGTCATTTCAAAGAAGCGCCACTCAGGATTCTGTTAGATTACAGGACAGCAGAATAAATTTCAAAATATCTACTCACTTCTATCATAGATGGCCCCTTAAACCCTCATTTTGCCGTCTTTTAAGCATAATTTGAAAACTACTTGGAAGAAAAATCTAAAATTTTGGATTTCCATAAAGTAGGACTTAATAAATCTAAATCCATAAAAAAAATTGTAGGTTGCAATTCATAATTTTTTCGAGTATTAATTTCATAATTCATAATTCATATCGTAAAATTATAAAAATTGCAAATTCAGCTTATTTATGTTTGGTTATATTAGTATTATTGCTACAAAAAGAAGTAGCACATTAGGAGCATAATTTCAGGAGATATAAATAAAAATATGAAAATGTAATTTAACATTAGGTGCACTAAATTTTGAATGTTTATAATTCAAAAACTTATGATTCAAATGACTTAAAATTTGGTGTCTAGGCATAGTTTGAACCGAAGATTTGAAATATCGCGTTAAAATTGGGTATTGACATTGAAAGAAATGAAGTTTGGATTCGTTTTAATATGTAGATGGCCCCCTAAGAAAATTTTATATACATCATTTAAAAGTAGACTTTATTTCCAATCGTTCGGCACCAGTAACTTTTGTCTGCAATAATTTGTTGAGGAGTTAGTAGGGGGTGTTGACTTTTTTTTCAACGACTGTACTTATGTAAGGCCACTTGTCATATTTTACTGAGAGTGACACAAAGAACTGAGCTATGAATAAAAAAGAGGTGACATATCGTGTAGCGTCTATCAGTTGCGAGTGAAGTAACTGAGGATGTAGTCACAACATGGCAGCTGTTGTTTGTGTATGTAGATGTAGAATCAGGGCTTACTTAACGCCGGGACAATCTTTCACCAATAAAAACAAATGGAAGTTTTTGCCGTACTTATGACAAAAATAGAACATTTAACACTAGAAAGACGGGAATTTTTACTCAAGTTTTATATAAATATTTAATACCAGGCTTTATATTTAAAACTGATTAACTTATTTAATTAGCCCTTTCTTCCTTTGTATCTTTGAACTTACGTTATGAAACGATTTTCGGTTCGAACCAAAAAATATCCGTATGGCTGGGCTCAAAATTGCCCCTCACCGTCATTGTAGTGTTTATTTGGCCAACAAATTCTATTAAAGCCCTGGAAAAAAATTTACCCCGGCGGTAATCAAATTTACTGATATTGACAAGAGAATTGTTCAAGCTGTCAAAATGTGGTTTCACCGTAGCGCCTGACTACGATCAGGGCAAACTTCCATTGGTTAACCCCTTGAGGGGCAAGCAAAAATGTCTCTAAATATTGAATTCTCACCGGAATAATGGAAAAATTTTATTTTTAAATAAGGAAAAGCAAGTTTTTTACGATTTTCTTCCAAAGTTAAAAATATAAAATTTAGTTAAAATTTTCTGGTTAGAATCTTATTTAAATTAGGTGGGATATATTTTATTCCACCGTCCCTCAAGGGGTTAAAACGTGATAGAATTTTGTATGAATAAGGAGTATAAATAAGAAGGAAACTTCTATTCAAATTTACTGGTGAGGGGTTTGCCACGGATGCGGTAATTACGCCCGGATAGTAGATAAATCTTAATAGTTACATGGCCCAAAGACAGTATTTTTGGCAACATTTTACTGTTATCCGTGTTCAATTTAACTCACATCAGTCATGAATTCAGGGGTGATCCTGGAAGGACGTTTCCCCGGAGTATCAAAATGCATCCTCGGAAGATTTGAGATTTTGCATTTGGATATGGTTACAAAGAGGAACTCCCTAATATCTCCTCGTAACTGAAAGATTCTCTCCCGGAAAAAAAAATAACTTCAAGGTTGAACCACCAATAGAGAGGAGGAGACATATAGTGTATTGGCTACCAATTGCGAGTGAAGTAACTGAAAAGGTTGTCACAAGATGGAGGGTGATTTTTCACATCCATTCAGCAGTTTTTGATTGAGGCCGAGGCAAACTTCCACCAGCAAGTTTCAAATAGAAAATTTCGCCTTACTTTATAGTAGGAGAGCTGTTGAACATTTTTGAGTAGGTATTTGAGGCACCCTGAAAATTTGTATAACACTTCTTTTGTAATGCCTGAATACAAAATCAAATGTCTGGCTGAAGGATCGTGGCCCAAAACCTGTGCCAGACAAAAAATGGCACTTGACACGTGTCTGGCACAGTTTTTGTGCCGACTAAAGTGTCTGTCATTTTCAAAATATTTTTTTCTAATCATAAATATTATTCTGCCTCAATCTCAGCGTGCCTCAAATACCTTTTTTGGGTAGTCAAAAAATGGCACTTGACACGTGTCTGGCACAGTTTTTGGGTCGACTAAAGTGTCTGTCGTTTTCAAAATATTTTTTTCTGAGTATAAATATTATTATGTCTCAATCTCAGCGTGCCTCAAATACCTTTTTTTGGGGTAGTCAAAAAATGGCACTTGACACGTGTCTGGCACAGTTTTTGGGCCACGATCCTGCAGCCAGACATTCGATTTTGTATTCAGCCATTACAAAAGAAGTGTTGCACAAATTTTCAGGGTGCCTCAAATACCTTCCCTAAAATGTTAAACAGCTCTTGGACTATTAGCGTCTTATTCCGGCAAAATATCTCTCACAAATATGGTAAAAATTTCTATTCGTTTTTACTGGTGTCAGTTACATCGAGTATTACAATCTCTTTAACCGTTTCAGGGGCTAGGTACTTGCATTCATAAAATTTTGAAATAATTTAATGACACCAGTATTTACAAGAGAATTTATTTGTAAAGAAGTAAAAGCATATTTTCGCGTACTGAACAAAGGTGAAATTTTCATTATAAATTTCCGGTGTCAATGTGGCAATTAGCGATTAAAATTATGTGATGCCGTGAAAAATAAATATATATGTTTGGTCATAATTATGACAGAAATTTTGCATTAAAAAGGTGAGGAAATAAGGAAATAATTTCTGTTTAAATTTATTACTGGAAGCTTACCACGGCTGTAAGGAGCTATTGCGAAATCGGTGACAGTTGAAGCTTCACTATTTTGAGGATATGTCAGTACCTCTTTATTCATAGTACCATGGAACCACCTTATTAGCAATATCGCCTATTTTGATGAAGAGTTAATGATATTGGGTCGATCGGAAAGTCTTGTCGTGTTGTAAAAATCAATCCGTACCGGAAAATTCTGCCAGGTAATTATTCGACAGTAGATAACGGAATCAATGTGTAATAATTAAATGATAGAATTTTCCAGTACGAATTGATTTTCCCAACACGACACGACTTTCCGATTGACCCAATAATATGTTACAAATTTTGAAGTGTCCCTTTGTAACAACCTATATACGGTTCGACGAGTATTTCAGAAACGTAAAATAGTGAGTTTTCTTTAACAACATTTTCAAATTCTTGACGATTTACCCTGAAAAAAAAAAGAACAAAATTAGTCAGAAAAATAAGCATACCATTTTTTTTAACCAAATGAAGTTAGTCCTTGACATTATCAGAATAAGCTATTAATAATTGCGCAAATCTTCTAACTTACTTTTATAAACCACAAAGAAAAAAAATTTTTTGAACGCGATATTTTTAATAATAATTCATAATTTCAGATACAAAAGATTAATTACCCTGTCTATAGCGTCTTTATTGATATTTTAATGCAGCTTTTTTTTTCTTTTTTCTTTTTTTTTTACTATTTCTTTACTGGCACCATTTTTTTTAAACTGTAAAATTCCCTTTGTTTTCGCCTTGAATATTACGCCATTAAATAAGGCGTATTTTATCATTTCAAAAAAGTTGTGCCTATCAAGAAATCTGAAATAAAAGAAAGTAACTCACTGGCAACACTGCTTGAAAGGTGGTAATCTGTTTTATATATCATTGAATTTTAATCCAAAATTTTAACATTTACACCAGAATTTTGGAATGAATTTTTTTTTTTTGTTATAATTTATATGAGAAATTTTTTCAAACATCATGGTGTCATTCAATAATTTCAACATATTAGCAATGGAAGTCTATACAAAGTTAGAAAAAATTTTCGATTGAATAATAATGGATGAAATATTAGTTACAAAACTTGAATACAATTTAGCAGATGCACAGTCCTTTCTAAATAAAATTTTTCTGAGAGACCTCTGCAACCTGTGCAAATGAAAACTACAACGAACTTTTTTGTTTGGACGTAGTTACATAAATAAAATATTATTATAGTCGTCAGTATCAGTCCGATATATGTGACCGAACAAATTTCATTTTTGAATAATAAATAAATATAAGTAGAAATTTAAAATTATGTTAAAGCAATATATTTTCACTGTGTGTAGAAAACAAGAATAAAAGAACAGCTCCGAAGCACTCTAAAAATGCATGAATAAAAATCTGAAAATGTTACAAAAATATACGATATAAAACATTTTGTGAAGCTGACATGTAAAATGTATACTGTGAAATTAAATCGACCCCATTATTCAATTCAAATGGGTTATTCTTGTTCCTAAATCAAATACTTCTGCTGTTTAACTGTTTATTTAATCAAATGTTGAACAGAAGTATATTTTGGCACATATTCAAAACACATCTTTCTATGACACATACACATACAGCTCTCTCAAAAATATGCTTATTGTAATAATCATTCTTCTCAAAGACAAAATAATCCTCAAAATCAGCTTTTGCGAGCATTTGGACGGTATTATCCATATGGATATTTCTGCATATTGATTAAAATAAAATTACTTAAAGTCTTTTTAATCAGAGCCAAATAATAACTCAAAACACAAGGGAAAATCTTGTATCGATGTGTATTATCGGTATTTTTTGTGTTGAACTCCTTCTACTCCGGCGTCTCTTACACAAATTTTATTTGGTCGGCACCACTTTTTTAAAAGAAGTTTCCTACAAGTACACAATTTCATAAATGCTCTGATTAAAAAAGGCAAATGTTATTGTCCTTTATTACCGGTGGCAAAACAAATTTTGCAAAGAAAGATGATGTCGCGTACGATACGAAAAAGGAATGCAAAGTGTTAATATTTAACACTAGAAGGCTCGGAAGGAATCATCCGACTCCGACCATACGATTAAATGTCACTGGAACCAGAAATTCTTTCATAAAATAAGTTAATTTAAATCCTGCAAATTCTGGTTAATAAATAAGTCAAATAAATTTAAATAAAAATTATGGAGTCAAATATTTTTTTATGAAACTTGAGTGAAATTTTCTGCGTTCTAGTGTTAACCCCTTGAAGGGCGGTGATGCCGTCACGGCATCACAAAATTTTAATCCCAAATTGCCACATTGGCACCAGAATTTTATGATGAAAATGTCATCTTCATTAAGTACGCGAACATTTTATTTTACTTGTTTATAAATAAGATCCCTTGTGTGGTGTCATTAAACTATTTGAACATTTTACGAATACAAGTACCCCCCTGAAAGGGTTAACACTAAAAAGACTGTGAGGGGCCATTTTGATCCGTACTATATGAATATATTTTGGTTCGAACCAGAATTTTCTTTGTAAAATAAGTTTAAAAGACACAAAGAAGAAAAACGTTAAATAAAAATGCTAAACAGATTTAAATAAAAACTCCAGTGTAAAATATTTTTATAAAACTTGAGTAAAATTTCCCGTCTTTGTAGTGTTAAAAGAATGTATGCACGTTGTAAAATTTAACCCCTTAACGGTCGCATTAAATTGCAGCTTAAAAATTCAAATTGCTTATTGGCATCACTTTTTTGAAAAAGAAATATTCGCCCTATTTAATGACAGGTAAAATGATACCATAGTAAAGCCAATTGCACTGTTTTATAAAACTGGTGGGAATCAAACAATCTGAATAAAAGACACAAACCATGAATATCACGGAAGCGAGAATTAAGGGGTTAAGGTTGCACAAACATATCGGAGGCGGATCCTTCTATTCAAACCTAGCATGCTATTTCCTACCAGATATGTTTGGTATTTTCCGGATTATAGAAAGTTTTACATAACACTTAGCCAGAATTGACAGTTTAGCATCTTTATTAATTCAAAAATTTCGAATTCACACCGGAAATTGTGGATGAAAGAATTTTGATTAACTCTTAAATGCCGGGTGCTGCCCTTCGGCAACATACCCAATTTAGGCTTCTAAAGTACTATTAACCCTTAAAGCTCCGGCATCTGTTACACACATTTTATTCGATCGGCACCACATTTTTTAAAAGAAGGTTCCTTCAAGTATACTATTTAGAAAATGCTTTGATTAAATAAAGCAAACTTTATTTTCCTTTATTACTGGTGCCAAAAACAAATTTTGCAAAGAAAGATGATGTCTCCGCAGCGGAGCCAACGGAGTGGTAAGAGTTAGAATAATATTGAAGCTATAACGCCTAATGTTGCAAACAAAGTACATTCTAAAAATATTATTAAATCGACTTTCAACATGTAGATGGCAATACTTGTGCTGTTTAAGAATAAAGATAGATTTGTTTTTTCAATTGTTGCTGAATGTTCTTTTTGTTTTGCTCTGAAGCTTGCGAAATACTCCATTTTCTTCTGCAGTGAGCAAATAAAATTTATTTCTTATCATTTTTCTTAATTTTCTTGTGTGTTTAATATTATAGAATTTTATCAAAGTAAATTAATTTTTCAATTAAACACCAGTATAGCCGACTAGTAACAAACTGTTTTTTGCCGTAAACCATACTTAAAACAAAATAGGATTTTTTTAAGTATTTTTCCAATGATTTATTTTAAAAATGAAAGCAGAAAAACATTTTTAAAATTATTTTTGAAAAATCAGGCATTTAAGAGTTAAGCAATCACACGAACGCTGATGGTGCACGTTAAATCACTCAATGACTTTTTTCTCTCGCTGCCTAGTCCGGAACTCAGGTTTCTGACATATCCGCTTTCTTCGATTTCATTCCTCTGACTTCAAAATTTCTCCGACGATTTGATACGTCTAACTTTTGCAACCTCATTGGCTGACGAAGTTAGCCGTCAAATCTGTGACGGCTTTTTCTCCAATTCTGATCTTTTTTCAATATTTTTATTATTTATATTTTTTATAGTTTTCATTTTATTTTTCTATGTAATAATTGTTTTGATTTAATTTATATATATATATATAATGTATGGAGCTTTTTTCTTTTCCTCCCTTACCCTCTATTTGCTTCGAACAGCCCAATGCTATGGAATTTGAATGCAAATTCCAAAAATTTTGCTTACCATCTATAAATCCAGTACTAAACGACCGATCAAATAAGATTTAAAGTAAACAAGAGTATACCGACTCTTATAGGCATTTCAAAATATTCTGATAGGTTCATTGGTTCAAATAAAAAAATTAGTACTACAGGTAATTTCTGGTATGAAGCGAATTTTCGGAATTTAAAAAAAGGAAAAACTGACAACCCTGCACTAAATACACCAGCAACCGTTCATTTGACCAGGACAAATGAAAATATTTCTATTTGAACTAGACATTTCTTTATTAAAAAAATAATATAAATCACAACGGAAATAAGCTAAAGGATAAATTATTTTTCATATTTATGAATGTATATATATCGTAATTCCGAATGTAATCCGAATGTCCCCCTCAGTTTAAAAAAAAATCATTTTTCGAAAACTTTACGTTTATAAGCCCCCTACCAAAAATGTTTGATTGGAATGTGTTTTCACCTACCCCTTGAAAACGAAACTTTTTACGGTGTCGACAAGTGCGCCCGGGTTAGTTTCTTTGTATCTATGCTCCCTAGTGTTCCTATTTGGCGTCGCCTCCTGGCTATTTTGAATGTAGGAAAAGCGCCCTGCCCTTTTACAAGTATCCTGTTTGTGCCCTCTACATTTTTTCCAAAATATTTTGCCATTCCTCCTTACCATTTCTAATAGACTTGCCATAGCTATAAATGAAGGTCCCTTTTAAAAGACAAACCATACTTTAAAATTTTAATTATTACAGAAGTAACAGACTATATAATGTACCTAAGAGTCAAACTATCTTAAGTCGCCTTTCACTTATTTTTCAGGAGAAGTAAAAGAAGCAATACCTTGCAACAAAACGCTGTTTTCACAAATTGATATCATATTTATCGTAATGTATTATATATCATTATATGAAAAAAATGGTTTTACTCGAAAGAAAACGGTTTCTTTAGTATAAAAAGCTGATAACATAAAATTTGTCATTTTTAGACATACGATCGTTTGGTTCTCAACTGTATATAACATATACAGGGTGATTCTAAATTCATGGTACAAACTTTAAAGGTTGGTGGACACTGTAATAATCATTTATTGTATAGGAACGTATGGGCGCAAATGACGCGTTGAGGTACAAACACCAGAAGAACAATTTGTCCCATTATTTTTATTTTGAAATTTCTCATTCATATCAGAAATTTCCTATACTATTCTTTTCTTTATTTAAGCCACACATTTTATGATTACATACGCAAAAATTCTTCTTTAAAAATTTCCGGCATGAAATCGAAATTTTTGAATAAAATAAAAACTGCATTTCAATTTCTTTTCATCTATTTCCTGTGTTTAACAGCTTTTCATTTTTTAATTCAAAAATTTCGATTACATACAGGAAATTTTCACGAGAAGAATTTTTTCTTTATTTAATCATGAAACGTCTGTCATGAACGTAATTAAGCCCTTGGGGACGAGCAACCCGTATACCGAGTCGCGTAAGTTGCTCAAAATCGGTTTTTTTTTCTCACCAGTAAATTTTTATTAATCCGAGAATTTTCCCGATTTAATAAGGCGAAAAGTTCTGTTTTAAAAAAACCCGTCATTGAAGATTAAAAAATCTGTAAAAGAAGCTATTCCCGAAGGGGTTAAATAATGAAAAGATAGTATAGGAATTTTCTGGTATGAGTGAGAAATTTTGAAATAAAAAAAGGGCCAAATTAGCCCACTGGTGTTTGTACCGCAACGCGTCACTTATACCCATACATTCCTATAAAATGAATGTTTGTTACAGTGTCCTGTACCAACCCTTAAGTAGTACGGGTAATCGAAATTCAACAAAAAAATCGATTTTTACTTTCTTATATCATTAAATACTTTAAACTTTTATCTTTTCAACGATGTATTACACATGTTTATGTATAACAAAAGGTGTTGGATTTTTCATTTTTTCTAAGAGCCACTTCACAGCAGTGGGCTACTTTTTTAAAATTCAGATTTCTTAATGGGCACTACTTTTCTAAAGTACTAAAATTCCCATAGTTTTTGCCTTAATTAATATGTTATTAAATAAGGCGAATTTTACTATTTCAAAAAAAAATTGGGGCCAATCAAGAAATCAGAATTTAAAAAAAGTAGTCTGCAACACTGCTTCACACCTTTAATTGACTTTTTCTCAAAACTTAAAATTTTCAGGTTTGTGTTCCTTTTTTTTTAATATATATTAAACTTAAGAACTCAGATTTTTCTAAATACTTATACATAGCTGCCAACTTGTACGGATTTTCCTACCACTAAAATTTTATAGAAATCTTTGACTTACTTAAACGTTAAAATTGCTTGAATTTCAGGGATTCAATTAGCTAAAATTTTCTGTAAAATTTTAGTGGTATGAAAAATCCGTACAAGTTGGCAGCTATGCTTATATTATGTTATAGTACATACTTTAACACGGGGATTTAATGATTTTTTGGGAATTATTTATTTTAGGCAGTGAAATCTTACCAAAAATGCTAATTCAAAATTATCTTCCAATAAATAATTAATAAATAATTTTCAGTTTCACTTAGAAAGAAAATGGTCTGTTAAAATACGTAAATCATGTTATTCTAACTACTCTAAAAAATCTAGACCTCTATCTTTCACCATTTCCGTGAAAAGGGTACATAAAGTTCGTGTATTTTAACATGGCCGAGATAGAGCTTAACCGGTCCCCTTAAAGTTTGTACCCTGAATTTAGAACTACCTTGTATAAATATATAAATAGATATAGGATTCCTTTTACACTGAACTTTAAACTGTAACTAACACAAAACACGGTTTAACAGAAATCTATCACAATGTTTTTCTTTTTTGTAAATAGTGGTACGAATGGAATACAAAAATACTCGTCCGTGACAGCACTTCAGATAATGAAAAGTTATAACAATTTTTATAAAAACTTTACATGGTAATTTAATGTTTTAATTTATGAAAATTTTAATTAATCTGTAGGTAAGAATGATATAAATAGATGATTTATGATAATTTAATCTTTTTAGTTTATGAAAAGTTTAACAAATCTGTAAGTGAGAATAATATAAATAACGTCTTGTCAAAACATGCTTCTCCGTCGTACGAAATTCAATATAAAATGTTAAATATGCATATTACGCATGGATGTTTATCGTCCAAAACAGTCACATAAAACTGTGATTAAGTAACACCACACATAAATGCAATCAAAATTATTTGTGCGTCTGCCGGGAAGTTATTATGGTCAATAAAGCGTAGCAGAGAAATTTGGGATATTATACATGACAAGATTAATTAATATTTGATATAGAGAAGCAGAAACAAGTCGAGAAGAGTGAAAAGCTAATTATTATTCTAAAGCATATGACAGTATGCAACTTTATTAATTAATTTATTCCTCAAATTACTTGTAATGTATTTTAAATGGTAATTTTACTAATTCTACATTAAACCTTAAATGACTATAGTATATTATATACCCCACCTAGTTTCAATCCCTAAATGGCACAATTTCAAAACAACAACAGCAACGGAAAAATCAATGTTTATTAAAAAATTGATCCAATTTGTTTTTCAAGGACTGTAGCACTACAATTCCCTGGTAGGAAATCTTTGCCTAAGTCTTTTTCATCAGAATACAAATCTGTCAGCGAATCTTAACCCTTTCTGGGGAAAGCAATTGCTTCTCTGTAATGTTCAATTCACACCGGAATTTTCGAAAAAATCAGTTCAAAATAAGGAAAAGCAAATTTGCAATTCTTTTTCTTTTTTCCTCCAAAGATAAAAAAGTAAAATTTAATTAAAAATTTCTGGTGTCAATCATGATTAAAATTAGGGGGGATATAATATATCCCATCGCCCCTCAAGGGGTTGAAGCGAAGAGTTTGAAATGTTTTTCTGCGATTAAATAAAGCAAAATTATTTGGTTCAAAATATCTGGTAGATGTGTATGCACTTTGAACAAAATACGAATAGGGAAAGTAATTAGTATTCCATGTTTTGTTCACATTAGTAGCATTTTAAATAAAAATTTTGTATGTATATATATAATTAATTAGTGATGTGAAGAATGAATGATTTTGCTATTCCAATGAATAACTGGGGCATGCGCAAAACCATAACTATCAACCTTTGTTTTGTTTTTTTATTATTCAATTATAAGTGTTGGTATTCAATTACACACCATAAATTTGCATCGAAAAAAATTTTCTTATGTTAATTAGAATTAGTTAAACCTACAAAAATTTAAAAAATTACTTTCATCTTCAAAATTTCTGAAAATAATTGATTAAAACAATTTCGAAGGTTGGCAACTATGATTTTGTTTATTTTTTTAATTCTAAATTTCTGGTGTTATTTAATTAAAAATGTATACGAAGATTGGAAACTATGTTTTTGTGCATGCCCGAAAGATTCATTCGATATAGAGCTGGCAGCACATAGCTTGGCAGACCGATTGCGTTTTAATATGCGAATCAAGATTTAACTAACCCCAGAATTTCATCCGTGAACTCGATGAAGTGATTGTCTGTCCTGCCGGCTCCCGGTCTAATAGTAAAATCATTCACTCTACACCAATACTATTTTAAATGCTAATAATTTAAGCAATAATCTTATACTTATAGTCCGTTTATTTTTCATTTTAAAAATACGCACACTCCTGGGAATTTCCAAGGACTCTGACACAGCTATTTCTGAATAGAAAATTTAATTTAATATTTAACACTAAATATACACACAACTGGTCATTTAACAGGTACCAAATGAAAATATATCACTTTGAACCATAGCTGCCAACTTTTACGCTTTTTACTTACCACTAAGATTTTATAGTAAATATTGTCTTATTTAAACGTCGAAATCTCAAGATTGAATAAGGCGGAAACCTCTATTAAATTTTTTCATGATAAAATAAATGGAATCTCAATCACAGGGAAATAAATTAAGAGTTGGGTAGCTGAAAAATAAAAATTCTGAGTTTAAATATTTTAAACTTGAGTAAAAATCCCGGTATGTATAGTGTTAAATCAACATGTTTACCGCCTTCTTTAATTAAGAATTTTTAAATAAGGGGAAATTTTCAATTAAACTTTGTGGTAAATCGTATATACCTTTCATATTAACACAACTGCATCCGAAGCAAGCATTTGAGGAATTTCATTTTTATTCAGAAATTCCGAGTTTATACCGGAAATTCTGAATAATACATTTCTTTCTGGATTTAATGACAGACGTTTTGCGATTGCTAAAACATTAAAGTATAAAAATTCTTCTTTCAGAATTTCCTATCTGGATTCGGAATTGCTGAATAAAAAATAAATTGTTGAATAGGACACATACATCATGCTTGCCATTCTTCAACATAACTAACATAAAATGTCGATTAACTTGATCCAAATTAACCCATTATCTTCTGCAATTTTTTCATGTAATTTTTTTTCAGTTACTACAATGAAAATTAAAGGATGAACATAAAAAAAATACTGACCCATGAGAAATTTAATTAATTAGAGGTAATTTAATAAAGTGGTACTTTAAAGCACCATCAGTACACAATGACTAAAATATCGTAACAGAAAACCCACAAGGTATTTCAAATGGCACCAGAATTGTGGTAAAATATTTTCGATTTGATAAGCATGTGAAATATAGCCTTTTTTTCATATTTATAAATAATTTTTTTGGCAAATTCCGGTGCCAATCACTTATTTCAACACTTTAGCACTGAAAATTCTTTGCCACTGAAAGGGTTAAAAAAACTACTTTCTTTTTTAGGTTTCGATTTCGTTAGCAGTCCTTTAGTTAAGCGACGTCTATATTCCAGTGACAACATGTTTCCTTGCATCTCCACATATTCAACATATGAATTTACATATGCCATTTCTAGCATAGTAGAAAAGAGCCGGAGCCACAACTTTTTCAGTTTCCTATGAAAAATAATGATGAAACAGAAAAGAAATACTAGGAAAATTATTACTACCCTACATTTTAGTAATTACATTTTAAAACAGATGAAAACGATGGATAACTACACAGACGAAAAGTAAACAAGAAGTTTTTCTCCAACACCCAGTCTACTGACGATACTTATAAGTACCAAACGAGAAATTCAACTGCCAAATCAGATACATACCCCTTTCACCTGACATAGCTAGTCAAATTGTATTCTAAGAACCTAATGAACACATAAAAAAAATCCAACACTTATCTTAAATCCTTTACTGTGTTTGCAGCATTAAAAAGACGAGCGTGACAATCTGTACAAAATGTCGGCACAAAACAAATCGACTGTTTCAAAGATAGCCTCCTTCCTTGCTAAAATAACAAACCTATAGCTACTGCTGCCATGTATCCGGATAAAGTGGAGTTAAAAGAGTGTTTTGGGGAAGTCCAATTAGAATATTAGCAATATTTACTATGGGATGAAAGTTTAAAGTGAGTGGTACTTATAAGCACCGTCAGTAGATAAAGGATTAAAGACGTTATGAACCAGAATTTTTTAAAAAATGAAATCAAATAGATCGCCGACTGAACAATTGCTGAACAGGTGAGCAGCATTGAGGGGTTTCCTAGCTGATATCAGCTTAACACCCAGTCTGTAAATGAATAGTCGTGTGTTTGTGTGAGCCATTGGGATAAGTATAACTGTAGTTAAAAACTATCTAAAGGAAAAATTAAGTGAGTTAAAGAAAAAAAAGGTTATGAAATAAAGTTAAAAATAAAGTTAAAATTTAAGTCAAGTAAGTTAAATGATAAAAATTTAAATAAATGGTATAGCTGTAGTCGTAAAACTGCTATATATAAAGAAAAAGATGAAAATGAGATAAAAGTTCGCACTGTTTAGAGTTACAGTCACCAAGCTTGGGCAGGAAAAGCTGTTAAAGGAGGCAGCAAAAGTCACATTAACAAAAAAAGAAACATAAAACTAAATATATAATGCTACATCAAGTAAATTTTCTGGTTAGAAACGTACTTTACCTGGATCAAATTAACCGACATTTTACAGAAGTTAAGTTGAAAGTTGGCATGAATGGTTTATGTGCTATAGATGCAAATTGGTTAACCCTTTCCGGCACAGAAAATTCTGTTGTAATTTGATGAAATGGTTGGCTGACATCTGAATTGACAATCGACTTTTTAGAAATTAAAAACTTATTACTTTGATCCCATTCTCTTTGAAAGCAAAATTTTTTTTAAATACTCTTGGTGCCGTTTGTAAATTAAAATTAGGTAGTCTCGCCGTGGGATCACTGCGTCGGAAAGGGTTAAATAGTTTTTTGTTTGTCCGTTAAAATTACAAAATAAATAAAAACGTTCTATTTATTTCAGATGATCAAGTTTTCAGATGATCAAGTCAAGAGATTACGGATAAATTAAGACTCGATATTACACGTTATCGCGTGGAACATTCAGTTGTTACGTGTTTGAATATCTAATAACAAGAACTTTCGAAGGGCAAAACTTTGATTTATTTTCGAATTTACTGCTATTTCTTTCTAATCTAAATAAAAGTGGTGAAACTTTATTTGCATATCATATCGGAAAAATACACAAAATACCATAACAATAATGTAAAGAAAAAAATGGGGAATTTTAAAAACTAATTTAAAATTTCTCACTTTAAGGAAACTTTTATAAATTGCTTGAATGATTTAAATGAGATATGGAGCAAGTATGTTTCTCAATAATAACAAAATTCAACATAAAATGTTAAATATACATAAAACTCAAGGATATTTATCTCTCAAAATAGTCAGATAATTTATGATTGATAACATAAACAAAATTATTTATATGTCTGCCGTAAAGCTATTAAAGTGTATAAACTGTTGCAGGGCTATTTGGAATACGGTGCATGACAAAATTAATTAATAATTGTTACAGGAAAGTAACCACAAACAGTGAAAAGTTAATTATTTTATGTCTTATGAGAGCATGTAAGTTTTAGAATAAAATCACTGCAAGCGGTATTTGTATTTTAAATAGCATTTTCGCGTTTTTGAATTTAAAACTATACAGGCAGCAAAAGTTACTAAATATGGCGATTTTTAAATCAGAAGTTTCAATTTCACACCAGAAAAATTTAATACTGATTTCGCTTAATTTTATCACGAAATATTTTCATGCATATTATAAAAAACAAACATGTCTGTGCGTAACGCTGACATCAATTTGACCGTTGCAACGTCAGACAATTGACCCCTTAACCCCTTGGGGACGAGCGACCGGTGTTCGTGCCGTGTAAAATGGTCAGAATCGGGGTTATTCTCACCGGTAAATTTTTATTGTAAATATTGCCTTATTTAATCCGAGCATTATCCCAATTCAATTAGATAAAAATTTCTGTTTAAAAAAAACGGTGATTAAAGACTAAAAATTCTGTAAAAGACGCTCGACCCCAAGGGGTTAAGGGACAATTAAATAAGCGATTTTTAAACCGGAAAAAAATGTGTAGTAAATAAATTTATATAAGGAACACAATGCAGCAAGACGCATTTTACTAATATTTCGAACGTGTAGTAATAGTTCGAAACGTGTTTATTTTCTATCGGAAATATCGGTACAGTTTTAAGTAAATTATCGGTAAGTTGGCAAGTATGCTACTTCACTCAAGAGAAAACACACGTTCTCTAATGTTAATCCTATGGATATCTTTAGATAGCTCGTTTGCATTTCAATACTTTTAAGTAATTTTTTTTTGCATTAAGTAGCTGAGGTCGATCTGTACAAATGGCTTTTTTTACTTTTTCTTTTTTTGTCAAAAAGTTTTTGTGAGGATACTTTTACCTTCGAAACCGGATCCAACAGTGAGACTATCCTTATAAAAAAACGTGTGAACAAAATTGAAAAAATAAAAAAAGGCCTTATACAGATCGATCTCAGCTAGCCAGTGAAAAAAAATCGCTTAAAAATATTGAAATCAAACGCGATATCTTAAAAAATTAATTCCATAGGATTAACATTAGCGAATACGTGTTTTCGCGTGAATGAAGCAGCCTCGTAAGCATCGCGCCCGCTAAGTATTGGCAACATTTTTAAAATTCAGATGGTTTGATTGCCAACACATTTTTGACATTTTGCCAACCCCCCTTTATACTTAACCAATGAAATCCCAAAACTAATCAGGAAGCTCCTCAGGAGAATGAACTTATAAAAAAATATTGAAGCAAATCGGATATTTCTATCAAGAGTTATCGCGTTACGTACGTACATACTTACGTACGTACATACAGAACCTGTAGGAACATAAGCAGGGCTCGCAGCGTTCCTAAAATTTTTGCACTTTGCTACCAGTATTTTAAATAAGAATTCTTCGTGGTAGATTCCTTTAACATCTGTAATAGAATTATATAATAAAGATTATCGTTTTAAAATAGTGGTAGGAAAGTGCAAAAATTTTAGGAACGCTGCGAGCCCTGCATAAGCTCTTAGGCTTTGTTAGCCTGTGAGCTTAAAAGGAACCCAACACTGCCCATGAAACTCACGGGCGCGAGAACTAAGGGGTTAAATTTAGCTTTTACTGCATTTTTTTAAACGCACATAATTATTTTTTACACCGTCCAATAGGGGCAAAATATTCTTTCAAATGCAATTTCTCTGGTACAGTTTCGTAATTTTTTTTTTTTTTTTTTTTTTTTTGAAAACTGTATCCTAATTTACTCATTTTTCGTGGTTTCAAAATAATTTTCAATTGCGAACTTTTTTAAAAATCTATCTCTATCGCGTGCAGAGGATAAATAAAAATAAATCCGTTTGCTTTTGAATTAATATAAATATATCAGTATTTGTATCCATTTTATATTGCATAATGAAATTAAAACTTCATCAATAAATATATAAAATAATAAAATATAAATAAAATGCAAATTTAAGACATGTAATCGAAGTACGCACTTAAATTACTAAAATAATCAGAATAAAAAATACTGATCTTAACGTTGATGTCTTTAGCATAATCGTCATTAATTGGTTAACTCTTTTGGTTAAGTCCTGGAACGAGGTCAATACGAGAGTATAGCTTTTAATAATTTTCAAAACTTTATTTGAATGCATAAATGGTATTTTTCATATAAAAATGATTTTTGGCCTTGCCACAGGGCATTCTAAAAAAAATATGCATATATATATATTAAATGTAAAGAAATCTGTTAGAGATTGCAATGTATAAACTGGTTTTCACCTATATACTGTAACTCCAGAATTGACAGTTTGGCATCTTTCTTTATTCCAAAATTTTACAAGATAAGATTAGAAGAAATAAAGAAATTCCCTACAATATTCTTTTCTTTCTTTCTTTCTAACCGATGACCAGGCCCCTACCTGCCGGGATGCCCCAGCTTAACGGGTTTAGTTCCTGGCATCGGGGCGAAAGACCGCCTAACCGCCGCGAAGCGGCAATAAACCTGACATCATTGCCTCGATCGTCATCCTATTTGCAGTGCCTACTGCTCGTTTGTGTATACTATGTTTTGCCGGTTACTTAACGTTATAACCTGTTGTTCGGCACCTGCACATTGCTACTTATGTTGGTCTCGTAATTTAGGACCTTGATCAGATGACGAGACCTTCACCTGGCCAGGCACCTCCAGAGGTATAATTCACAGGTAACTTGGAGGACTTTCCACCCACGACGGATTTTACATGCACCAGGCGCCATTAGCGTACATGGCGGATTATAGCCAGCAGTATGCCTCGATCCCGCGGCCTTAGCTGCGGATTCAATGCTCTGCCAACTGGGCCACCGCTGCCCGAACTACTTCTGAATGACCTGGGGTTTAGAAGCCGAATTGTTGGTGCAGACTTGTCATAAGAAAAAGGATTGGAGGGGGTGACGAAGCAAAAAAAAAAAAAAAATAAAATAAAATAAAATAAAATAAATAAAAAAGAATTTTAAAAAAAATGGAGCGCCGCAGATAGATAAGTTGCACCAAAAGTTAATTTTGGGCCGAAATGCTAGACAAACATAACGATGCAGGGGGATGGGACTCCGCCTATCTACCGTACCCCACCGCGTAGAAACTGACTCCGTAGACTTCCCACTGGAGAGGGTCCGGTAGCTTGTGCAGGCTATAGCCTATGTGCAACTAAGAATAATAAAGAGGCGGTAGTTAAAGAAAAAAAAAAAAACTGAAAGGGAAAGGGGTTAGCTTGTATATGTTATTACACTTAAAACTTACTTATAGCTATTTACTTAACTATCATTTATTACATATATTGTTTTAATATTATCCTATAGCACTAGGTGATACTAAACGAACTAGAGTAATTTACTTTAGATTACTTAAATACTGCCTGGCTATTTAAAATGAATTTATATTTTAATCATTTCTAATATTAGAATCGGGATTTTATTTATTAATTATTATTATTATTTTTATATTATCTTATGACAAGTTAACTATGAATTGGCATACTATTACTTAGCTAGGAGGGAATTGATAAGAGACTAACGAGCTGACCTAGTGAGATTAATATACTAATTTCTAATTGAACTAGCTGCTTGAGGTTGTAACTTAGACATAAGCTATGGGGGTTGGGTTTGACCTAAATTAACATTTAATTTAATAATTCATTATATTTGTCTAGTATAATATACTTATCTCACCCAGTGGACTTGTTCATCTGAGGAGGTTTCCTTGTCTTGGTATTTGGTCACTGTCGTGGTGGTTGTCTTTTTAATATTTTGACATATTCTTGTGGGTCTTTTCAACGGCAAACATTTCGTGATTACATACAGTAAAAATTATTATAGAATTTCCGGTCTGAATTCGAATTTTTTTAATTAAAAAAAAGGCCAAATTAGCAACCCTGTGTAACTAGGGAAGCACCGAATTAAACCACTATTCCTCATAACAATGAAACTATTCAAACTTTCTGGGGAGAGTTTAGAATTTCTCAACGATACTATTATAAATGACACACAAATGCGTCAGTGGCTTGTATGGTGTAAATAGATCTTAATTTTAAAAATAACAAGATAGAATAAAAAGTTACACAAGTTACAAAACGTTCATCCGACATCAAATGGCCATCTTTCAAAAAATTGGAAATTACTGACTTGGATAAATCGGGAAATCTAGTTTATAATCTAGTTTTTAGAAGATATTTTGAAAATTTAACCCTTCCAGAGGCGAAAATGTTGATAGGATTGATTGCCACCAGAATTTACCTACAAATTTATTTGAAGGTAAATAAATTCTTTCCTTCATGTGTATTAAAAAATAAGAAGTTTATTTAAACATTCTGTGTAGTGTTGTTATGTGTCCCGCGTAAATCAAGGCTCGAAATGCCTTGGCCACCACTAATTTCTTACAGTTTATTTCTTCCTTTTAAATCGTTGATAATTCTACCATTAGATAAGGCAGAGAAAATTATTTTAAAATACTGGTGTCCAGAGCGTTTGGAGCCATGTGTTACGCGGGACACCTGGGAACACTATTCTGCGTGCCATTTGACAGCTTGAAATTAAAATATAATGGCATATAGGGTGTATCTAAAAAAGTGGGCAAAACATTACGGGGTGATAGAACAGAGCTGTACGAGCAATTTTCATCATAGAATGTATGGTCGGAACGCAAGCGGTGAGAAGTAATAAAAGTGTTTTTCCTTTGTCCCGCCGCGATGGATTGGTCAAGGTGGTATGATAGCTTGACCACCATGATAGCCGGATCTCTCGTGTTTGGACTTTTTCCTGTAGGGCCATATGGAAATCCTAATCTACGAGTGTCCCGCAGGGGTCCCACTCGGTCCGTTTTTTGAATACCACTTTTATTTAAAGGAAAATCTTCTTTATAAATTTCGTAGAAACATACCGGGAAGAGCGTTTTTCTTGCAATTGTTGCCGAAACCTACCACGAATTTCTTTCTAAAAAATTACTGGTTTTCAAAAAACGGACCAGTGGGAGCCCTGGTGTCCCGTTGTAACCGACATGGATCTAGTCACCAGGATGGCCGCTGTTACCGGCGATATTCCGGAGAGGCCTGGTGTCTTCGCAAATGTTCGTCAGTCCCTATCCCGCATGTGTGAAGTGTGCATTAGAGCTGGCGGAAGACCTTTAGAGCAATTTCTTTGAGCATGTACATTAATTACATTCCTTTTAATAAAATGTTATCTGAAGTATCTCCTCTCATTCGTGTGTTAATTATTTAACTGCGACAGTGGAAAACTACCCTTTAACTTCTCACTACTTGTGTTCCTAACATACATTCTATAACGAAAATTGCTCGTATAGCTGCGTTCTATCACCCCGTAAAGTTTTGTCTCCTTTTTCAGATACACCTTGTATATGAGGACGTGAGTTTCAAAACACGACTTATTCCTAAACTCAAATTTCGGATAAGGCGAGTATTGAAAATCACGTATGATATATACCCTTCCAAGGATTAACCCACTAATGATTATGGTAGCATTTAAGCTACCATCAACGTTCCCAATTTAGTGGATAATTTTAGTGGATAATTTTAGTGGATAATTTCAGATATTCTGAATTTATACCAGACATTTAAAATAGTAATATTTGCTTTATTTAGTACAGATATTCCATCATTAAATAAAGCGAAATTTATTATTTGCATTTTCTGGTATGAAATCGGATTCCCTGAAAGATGGAATTTCTAGAACACATTCTACTGTGGGCATAAGTTTGTTAAGGTGACAAGAAGGGATTAATAGGACGAAAATATATATTTTATTACTACTGTTATCTATATAAATAAAAATGTAAATGTTCGTTTGTTCAAAAATTTCTTCACCGATTGCTTTAAAATTCACGGACTGGGTTGCATTCGAATACGGAAGTGTTGTTATATACTTATTATGAACCTCGCTCAATCCCACCCCCAATTTGTCACCCCCCACCAGCGGGCATTTTTAATTTTTTTTTTCCGACACCCATCATGTTATATATCATTAGAAAATCCTTGGACTACTCTTTCATATTATGCAGCTCCCACCTCCTTGCCACCATTTTCTCCCGTGGGGCTCATTTCTATATGAATAAAATTGTAAATGTTCGTTTGTACAAAATATTAAGCCTCCGAGAGCTCTTCACCGATTGCTTTGAAATTCACGGATTGCTTTGAATTCGAATATGCGTGTGTTTTTATATACCTATTACGAACATTGCTCCCCCTCCTCCAATTTCCTCACCACCACCAGGTGGCGCTTTTAAATTTTTTCTAACACACATCATGTGATATATCATCAGAAAGCTTTTTGACTACTCTTTCATATTATGCACCTCCCTCCCCCTCCCCCACTTTCGCTCCCGGGAAGGCACATTTCTATACAAATAAAAATGTAAATGTCCATTTGTATAAAATTTTAAATCTCTGAATGTTCTTCACAGATTACTTTGAAATTCACCTTTGCGTTCCATCGAATACGAGCGTATTTTTATATACTATTATGAACGTCTCTTCTCCCTGCCCCAATTCGAAACCCCAGGGGGAGCTACTTTTTAAATTTTTTCAGACACCCATTATGTGGTATATCATTAGAAAGTACTTTAACCATTCTTTCAAATTATGCACCTCCCGTCCCCCTCCCCTCACATTGCCCCCTGGGGGGAACATTAGTGAAATATATTTTTATGTTTTTCATTTTTCTTTGTTTAAATGTTCGTGCTTTTTCCTTTTTTAATTTTTTGCAATTATATATGCTTTTGTTATAACATTCTTTCTTCTTTTTCAGTGCAACCGTCCTGCTTTAGTTAATCCAAATAATGCCTCGCAGAAGATAAAACTAAGGTCTTCGTATTCACGGAGCGGAAGCAGTGCGACGAGTAATTGCAAATAAAACTGAGGAAGAAGGGGCAAAAGCGAACGAGCGAAACCGACAAAGAATGGCTCAAATATGTGCCGAGAACACATTAGAGCAACGTGCCGCCAGACTTGAGGATGCACGGTTGCGAGACAGCGAGCGCGTTCTGCAGCTGCAGATCTGCTTCGTTCCCAACAGAATGAACGCAACAGGCTGATAGTGGCTGAAAGACGTGAACGAGAAATAGCAGATCAGCACCAAACACGACTCCGTGCTCAGCTGTCATGCGATTACAATCACCATGCATTCCGGTACAATGTAGCTGATGATTATAGCGTTAGCCGGCATGTTCTCATCGGCACTATGACTGAAGTGTGTCCTTATTGTAAGTTCTGAAATTTAATGGAGAAACGATAGGAATGCGTTGCGCCGCCGGAAAAATTAAACTGCCTCAACTTGGAGAACCGCCTGAGCATTAAAATCTTTGCTTGCGGGATATAGCGCCGGATCAAAGACTTTCCAGCCTAACATTAGGAAATACAACTCGTGCTTCCAAATGATGTCGTTCATTGCAGAAATCGTCACAGCTCAAATCATCCAAATTTTCAATGTGAAAGAACAAATTTATCACAAAGTCCTTGCTTCCGTTCCCAGATGATCATCATAAATTCCTACAAATGTATTTCATCTGTGACGGTATTGGTGAATTGACTGCACGCTGGAAACAATGGATATCCGTTATACAGAAGAAGATTTGCAGACGATGGCGGTGAATTAGCAACCATACAAATGCAAAACGATGACATCGAAGTAGATGACCAGTGGGTTGGTCCATATTCGCCTTTGTTCTCAAAAGCATACAAAGCGCACACACTCTCAGACAAAACTGTAAATTTATGAGCGTTTGCCCTTCAATTTCACGGGCAACAGCCTTATTTCATGAAAAACGGTCTGATCCATTAAATAAGCGGCCTTATACCTCAGATACTTAGAAAATTAAGGGCAATCCACACATTTTTACAGTTCTAGCCCATCTGTTAGCAAAAATACGGATTGGTAATGGTATATTGACTTTTTTTTATGGGGTATGGCTGGAATCTCCGCTGTCGGCCTCTTCCCGTACTTTTACGGGGATATTTTTGTGTGTGCATAAACGCGGAATACTGTAACTTCGTCAAATCGATTAAGTACATCTGTATGAACGTGAATAAAGAAAGCGACATGGCAGTTTTTGGCGTGCAACCAGTAAGAAGTGATAATAATGCCGTCATACATATGAATGAAATCGCCCAGTATTTAGTTGGAAAATACATAAGCAACAATGAAGCTGTATTGCGAAGTCTTTCGTTTCCCATGCATCAACGAAGTCCAGTTGTTGTTAACTTAGCAGTACATCTAGAAAATCGATAACGCGTTTATTTCGCCGCTGCAAATGTGCAAGAAATAGCCTTGAATCCACCTGCTACAACTTTAACTGCTTTCTTCACGTTATATAAGAACGACGCGTTCGAGAAAATATTATTGTATTCGGTAGTGCCTACGTATTACATGTGCAATGCGAGTAGAAAATCATTTGAACGACGCAAACGAGGAGAGGACAACCTGGCATATTAAAAAAAAACCTACGATAGGCAGGCTGTAAACCATGTATCCCAATCAAGATTAATGCTTCTTTCTTCGCATGCTGTCGTAAATGGTCCGGTCAAACATCTTTCCAGCATTTGAGAATTGTCAACAGCGTTACACATGCCACTTTCTCAGTGCATGTCACGCTCTGCATTTATTGGATACCAACCGACACGTGGATGTATGCATTAATAACGCGTGCAGCACGTCACATCCAAATCAAATTCGTGCATTGTTTTTGCAATTCGTGCAATGATATTGACCGCCTGCTTTCCTTCATCTCCAACAAAATTATGGGAGAAATATAAATCGTACATGGCTGAAGATATTTTCCGTTGAAATTCAAATTAAAACATTAATTTTACAGCAGAAATCTACAAAGAAGCTTTGATAATGTTTGGAGATTTTTGCTTAGAAATCACGAATAAAGTTCTCAATCAATTGGGAATGCCATAACCGAATACTCCAGGTACTTCGTTCAATGTAGAACGAATACGGATGATCTTTTGTCGTATGTGCAATCAAATATTCCTACGATAACGCTTGAGAAAAAGGGAATTTACGATCAAATAATACAATCAATCATGGGGTCAATAACGGGGTAGGAGAAATCTTTTTAGATGCACCGGGAGTAACTGGTCAAACGTTCCTCATTAGATTGATTCTGGCAGCAATTCGATCCGAAAATGACATAGCCTTAGCTTTTGCGTCGTCCGGAATAGCTGCGAAAGTGCTACCAGGTGGAAAAACTGCTCATTCGGCTTTGAAATTGCCATTGGAACATGCAATTCATTGAAACTCTCACATGCAAAACTTCCAAATCATTCGGCATGTTAAAAGTATTGCAGAAATGCAACCTTATTGCTTGGGATGAATGCATAATGGCGCACAAAACATTGTTGGAGGCTCTTGATCTGACACCAGGACGAATTTCATTGCTTCATGGCATTCATTACTTCTGCAATTTAGTCACGTCAAAAGAAGAACTGCTTGAAAAAGTATTTCCCAGTATTCAAACCAATTATAAGAATGACAATTGGCAGAGGAAATGAGGTATTCTTGCGGCCAAGAACAATGACGTCTACTAACTTAATAACATTACTCAGTCGAACACTCAAAGCGAGGCTGTCATTTACAAGCCCGTCGACACTTTTGTGGAAGCAGAATTTTTTAATTCACTCGATCTGCCAGGGATTCTACTGCAGGTACTGCAATTGACAATCGGCGTGCCAATTATATGTTACGAAATATCCACCAGCAAAGCTTTAAAACGGCACGCGGCTTACATAAAAAAAATAATGATCAACTGCATAGAAGCAACAATCTTGATAGGACCTTTGAAAGGTGAAGATGTCCTCATTCCTCGCATTCTTTTGATTCCAATGGATGTGCCATTTCAATTCAAGAGATTACAATTACCAATTAGATTGGCGTTTGCTATCTCCATCAACAAAGCTTAGGGCCTAGCTTTATAATTCTGCGTTTAGATCTAGACACGGATTACCGCTCACAGGGAAAATCAAATATTTCGTGTTCTGGAATCGGCAAATCAGACAATATCTAAATCTGCAATCAGACAATGTAACAACAACAATATGTTGTATACCCACTAGCACTGTGAAATTAAACACGTTAGAAACGTGCGATTTCTCTTTTCTTTCTTTTCCATTTAATCAGACTGAGCCACAGCAACGCGTGGCCGGGTACACCTAGTTATTTTATAATATTTGAAACTTTAAGGATGTCGCACAGTTTGACCGCTAGGGAAATTCCTAAATATGCAGCTGTACGAGCCGCACAGATCTGTTAAGCGTAAAACTTTACACTCAATTATCTCTAAACGTTGTTTTTCAGCGTTTGTACCTTGATAATGTATGAATGAATTAATGGATTAACGTGTATCTTTGATTAACTGAAGAGCAATAAAATGTCTACACAGTATACCCGAAAAACAAGCAAACAAAAGCTTTTTGTGTCATATTATAAGAAAAAACATGATAATTTTTTATGGTTTTAGTACAACTTTTAAAAATTTTTAGAAACCGGACTTCAAAATTGTTTTGCAAAATTAAATTTGTCGCACAATGTTAAAACTTTTGTTATTATTTTCTAGAATTTAAGAAATATTTGTTTCTTTCTCTAAAACTTTGTTTATTTTTCCAATATATAAATGCAAAAATATATTATTTTCTAGAATTTAAGAAGTATTTGTTTATTTTTTTGAAAATTTATTTTTCTAATAAATAAATGGAAAAAGAAGCAATCATCTAAAGTAATTAAAGGCTTCTACCCGCGTTAAAATTTCAGTCAATATTACTTTTTCTAATTTTTCTGGGCCGATTAATTTTTGGCTGTATTTTTTATTTCTATTTTATTCTACAAGGGGGCTCGGCCCCCTACGAGCTACGCTCGCCAACCCCCGTTCAGACACCGCAGTCTCTAAAAGCACGCTAATTTGATCGGCTTTAAAAAGATTTTGAAAGATTGAATTATAATTTAAAAAACATTGGCGATCTCCCTATAAACGGGTTTGTATTCATTTCTCTTCGATTGGGGAATTTTAAGGAAAAATCAGCCGTTGTTAAAAGATACAATGGCTGTTTTCGTCTTTGATTTAAATAAAATCAGTTAAACATTTCAAAATAAGCTAATATAAAAAGCTAATCTGCATCAAAATGCAAATATATTTTACAAATACCAATGCCTTCTTTTGACGGAAACGACACAGAAGATTAACGAATCTTAACTAAACCCTTTAAGCAATTTCTTTATTTTCTGCGTCACAGATTTTTATCTTTCAAATCATATTTTTTCTTGATGAGACTTCATTTTCAGCTGGTAATCTTTTTTATTTTTATTAACTTACTAGATAGTCGCTCGAAAGCAGTCTAAACGTGTTCAATAAAATTAGTATTAATCTTATTAATATAATCCCAAAATATCAAATTAATGTCTCGCGCATTTTTTAAATTTAAACTGTTTTGTAATATTACTTTTTGTTTATTTTACGTAATAAGTGTAATGTGATGTAATTTCTCCTATTTAAGGATTCTAACGCATGTTAATGATTTTATTATTTTACAATATCCTTTCTCTTTTAAAATTCACGTGTAAATATAATTTTTATGAAGTAATGTTCAATGAGTTCCTTCTTTTCATACGTTATTATTTAATTCTAATTTGAAAGGTTTTTTTCTGTTAATAATACTCACGTATAAAAAAATTTTTAATTTTAAGCAAACATTATTATTTGCGCTGTTTATACAGTTGCAACAGTTTAAATTAATACCACTTTCCAAAATAAATAAAAAATATCTCTCGAAATGCTGAAAATTTGAATTTAAAATGGAAATAAAACCTCAAAAAATGAGTCAAATTAAAAAAAGTGAATGCAGTCTGTACACCGGGAAATTCTAACGTATAAAATGATCTAAAAATGAATTAATTCCCATATATAGTAATTTGCTCCTATAATTTTTTTTAATGGAACGATTTTGTCCAACTTTAGCATTAAATATCTCTTAAAATAACTATTCGATTTGAAAACTGTCTGCATCAGCGTGTTTATCAAACATTTCTCTATAATACCGCCGATTTTCATATTTTTGTAAGCAGTATTTTTCTTAATATTAACAGAGAAAGACCTCCGGTCACAAAAAATTCAAAACCGGTGGTGACAGCGTAAGTTACCTTTTTTTAGAATAGAGAGAAACTTTAAAAAATGGAAATACATTTTTTAATGTATTTCATTGAACAAATCACAATAAAAAAAATACTTAGAAATACGAATTCCATAAAAATAATAATTTATCGAAAGAAAAAAACAAAAATAATTTAATGTGTTTTTATTTTATATAAGCTTAAATACATTGCTTAATAATAACACAGCTGAGGAAGCATGTGTTCTTAAGAATACTTAAATTCTATATATAATGTTAAATATGCATAAAATACCTGGATGTTTATCGCCTAAAACAATCACATAAACTGTGATTAACTATATCAATAGATAAAAGTAACGCACATTATTTATTTGTCTGCCGGAAATATATTATGGTCAATAAACCGTAGCAGGGAAATTTCGTGTATTAGACATGACAAGATTAATTAATATTTGGTGTAGAAAGCCGGAAACATGTCATAGATAGGAGAATGCTAATTATTATGTTACGACAAAATGTGAGATTAGGACATATTTCTAACAAAATCTTTTCTCAATTTAACGCTATCAGGATGAGCGTCATTTAACGAAATTCAAATTTTAAATACCAGTAATTGTGTATTGATTTTGCCTTTTATTTTCAAAGATTATTTTTTAAGATTTATAAGATTATCCTTTTGAGTTTATTTAGTCTTCATCGAGGTAATGATTATTCTAGATCGTTTGACAAAATTCAAGTTATATTTTATATATATACGAATAATACAGGGTGTCTGAAAAAATGTCCCATTTTCAATGGTATATAATAATAGTTTACTTTAGACTCTTTAGAACAAATCATACATCAAATTGAAGGTAAACAAATGCAGTTTTTCTTACAAATGTTTAATATGTGCACCTTTAGCTTTACGGCACACATCCAGCCTAATGTCCAATTCTTTTCACACTTCGGTTAAAACCCCTTGAGGGGCACCGGTATATATTATATACCACCTACGATTAATGAAGTTTTAGACCAGAAAAATTTTATTAAATTTTACTTTTCTAACTTTGGTGGAAAAAAGCTGTAACATTGCTTTTACTTATTTTAAAATAGAATTTTTCAAAGATTCCGGTGGGAATTCAGCATTTCACATACGTAATTGCTTGCCCCTCAAGGGGTTAACAAGTACGGAGTAATAGAAGCAATAGCCTCTTCTATTTTGTGTCTCAACTCTGGCAAATCATTACATAGCGGCAACGCTTAGACACGATCTTTTATAATGTCCAAAATCGCATGACTCTAACGGCTTTTAACCCTTTACTGCTCAGCTTTGCATATATGCAAACAACATTGCTTTGAATTTAATAGATTTTTTTAATCATATATACCTAATTCACACCAGAAAATTAAAATAACAATATTTGCTTTAATTAATAACAGACATTCCGTTTCTAAGTAAAGCATAATTAACCATTAAAATTTTCTGGTGTGAAGTCAGATTCTCTGAAATACGTTATTTCTAGAACGTATACTGTCATGGGCATTAAAGGGTTAAAGGTTAAGCTTTTTAAAAATAAATAATTACATAAAATAAGGTATTTAAAGACAATCTTCTTAAAATACTTACTAATTTGCAATATTTTAGCGTAAAACAGTCACACGACAGTAATTTTTACTTGTGTTGCGGATGTGCAACAAAATAAAAGATTGACGTATTATATGAAAAATGTATGTCTCATTTTTTTTCCTGTGAAATAAATATTTCAGAGAATCTATATATATATTTCTCTTACGTAGCGCAAAAAAGGGGCTGTACTTGTAGCTTGCTATTTGGCAACAGCCAAAGCGACGATTCTAAGTAGTTAAGTTACGGTCACACGTCCCAACCCAATCACCAAATAAAAATCCAGACAGGATCTCTCTTTTAACGCAAACCGTTTGAGCAATACATGAATGACAATTGCTATGTCCGTTTTACGGTGACATGAGGAATTCAGCGAATCAGCTTTTTGATCCAAGGTTGTATTTAGATAGACGAAACTGTTTACAGTTCGATAGCGTGACACGTAGCGTCTTTTATAGCGTCTTATTATAGTTTTAAATTAATTTAAGCTGTGATTTTCAATACTATAGGCAAAATGAAAGGAGAAGGACCCATCTGATATGCAATTTAAATTTAAACGGCGTCAATTTCCTGTTCACTTAGCTTTCTAAATGATGATCAGCGCCGATGATAATCAGCAGCAATCAGCGCCAAACTTTTTATAAATGCATTTTTATGTATATTTTCAACAAAATTTTCAATTACTTTTTTATGAATTAAAATGTTTGTAAATTTCATATGTTGCTAGCTCGGATCGCATAGCGGCCCAACTAAAAATATTTTTTATTGTGTTTTCACTAAGGTTTTAAATTAGTTCTGTTCCCAAGGTACATTTTTATTTACATTTTCAACAAAGTTTTCCATTACTTTTTTACACATTAAAAATATATGTAAATTTAATACGTGGTAATGATTTATGATAGCACTCATTCTGGCTAGAGTTGACATAAATAGTGGCGAGCAAGCGAAACGAGCTAGGATCGCTTAGCGATCTCAATATGAATTGCGTAGCAATTCATGGGGGTTGGCGAGCGTTAGCGAGCAGGGGGCTGAACCCCTTAGTCATATATAGTTTTTTCGAAACAAAATAAAAAATCACGCATTTAAGGGTTAAATCTTTAGCCCAGTAATAAGACATTACGCTCAGGAGTCGTCATTTTGCGTATGTCGTACTGCAAGCGATTTAATAACAAAGCAGTATTCGTGCCTGCGCTTATTTAAAACTGTTCGAGTTACTCTTTATCTGCGACCTTGAACCAACACACTATAACCCTTACAGCTGATACTATAAAAATTTATAACTGGGACATTCTTAGCGATACTTATATTGTGTTTTGAATAAAAATGATCTTGCTTCCATATTAACACTTTATTGTCTTGTAGCATTTTCAGTGTTTTTGAACGCGTAGCGCGCAAATCCGCTACCCTCTGAGTACTAGGCCTACGTGCTGAGACAAAAATGGCGGATTTTGTTCAGTAGTCCTACGGTTTCTAGAATTTAAATACAAATAATTTCTATAAGTTTTCTCCGCTTTGTTACTCTGAGATTAAACAACTGAAAGGAAACTTTTAGAAAATAGTGGTGTCTAACTTCAGGGGACCGCACAATCCCTTAAAAAAGCGCTTACGGCAGACGCCATTTTTGTGTCAGTGAATAGGTCTAGTAATCAGGGGGCGGTGGCAAATTCAATTGCCGCATATGTGAAACAACTTAATAATCAGCTTATGAATCATCGCTATGCTACGAGGCGTTTTGTCATTGGAAGATTTTTTGTATCATCTGAGTAATTACTGCGAACATCTGACAGTTCACAGCCACCACTATAAGAACAATTCGATAACATCAAACTAAATTATGTTTATGAGTAAAAATGGTTTGCGGTGTATTTTAATGATGTTAAACTCTTTTAAACATATCGAAATGTATATCCATCACTGAGGTGCTGTACAAGGTGCTTGCTTTAGACTATGGCTTGCACAGAACTTATTATAATATATCAAACATAATTTTTGTAATTGTAATTACAGTACTATTAATTCCTGTATACAATTATATGTATATATACAATCCAGTAATAATTGTAATGCATCAAACTTAAATAAACCAAACGACTGGCTAATTCCATGCTTATTTGTAGCGTAAGTCATACGCTACGATTTTTAGAACGGAAAAACGTGACTTATTTTATCGGAGGTTTCTCATTAATTGAATAAGGACAAGCAAACTTTTCGAAAATAACGGTGGCAAACAAGCATATCAATTATATGCTATGTGACTTACACTACAAAAACCCATGAAACTAGCCTACTATAAATGGGTGTGAATTGAAATTTCTGAATTTAAAAAAGATCCCTGCCGGCTCGGCCTACAGGTGGAGGTAGATTTCGAAGTTAAGTACTAAATTCAAAAACAAAACATAAATCAAGATTAGAGATAAACCCAGTTTCTTCAGTAAGAATGAGCTCTAGGGAACTAAACTTTTTGTGAAAATTCTAATATGCACGAATACACACACGCATGTATATGGAATAGTTTTAAAAATGGCTACAGCAAATTCAGAGAGCCTCAAAGTGTTAAATTTTGTTAATATTTCCATAGTCGGGTTTTTATCATGTTTGAACACGTTTCTTCAAACTCGCATGACGATACATATCCACCTGCTGAGGACCATTATAATTCCAATATGACGCAATATATATATATATATGTATTAATTCTTCAAACTATTTATTTTATTTTGAGTTTTCATGCGGAAATCTTGCTCTAGAAACTTATGACGTAATATTCAATTTGTTTTCAATTCGTCAAACAATTTGTTTAATTTAATTTTTCACGTGAAAATCTTGCAATAGAAAAGTAAATGTTGTAGTGAGAATTTTATTGGGTTTTTTTTTAATTGTTGGCAACTGTTATAACGAAAAACGTTCATTTTTTCCTGTCATTGTTGTGTAAGAGCTGGTTTTATCAGAATCATGTTAAGACAGCATTCAAAATTTTGAACCCTCCCCAATTCCAGACCCTTGGGCCGATTTTGCCCATTTTCAATCCCCGCCGAGATATTTGCCATCTCAAGGTTGTTGGTGAGTTTGAAGACGATCCGTGCATAATTGTGACCTTTATCGTGCAGACAAAATTTAGTACATACATACATACATATACGCACACACATATATATATATATAACCATTAATTAAACATAACCTACCACCATCAAAAACCGTAATATTGTGAAGTAAAGCTGTAAGTATAAAATAAAGTGCCAAATAATTTATTATAAGAATTATTATGGAAGAAAAAAGAAGAAAGTGGACACCGACAAATAATGGAAAAGCTTATATATTGTATTACGTTTTCAAGGGCACAGAATTCAATGATATAAGCAAGATGGTTGTTTTCTGTGAGAAAAAAAAAAGCTAAAGCTAATTTTTTTTTTCTCTGTGCCCGAACAACCATTATAATCAAGTGAATAGATTCAAAATGAAAACAGAATAGAATCAAATAATATGAAATGGAAAATTCAATAAAACTAATTTAAATATCTATAGCATATAAAATAGAAATATTACACAACATACCGATAAATATTTCAGTTTTTTTTTTCAATATACCCACTCATACATGGCTACTATAATAACGTAAAGATTAAGGTGAATAAAACAGTTAAAAAATCACAGTAATTGATACCAAAGGATGCAGTTAATACATTTTGAAATACCGTGATAAATACAATTAATATAATATAATATAATATAAATAGAAAGTGATTACATTATTTAAAATAACTAAAATACACTTTTAAATTACTTAATTACCATTTAATAATATCGTCAAAATTTAGCGAAAAAAAACACCTGGTGTAAGAAATTACTACTGAAAAGAAGCTGCAAAAGACAGAATTTATAACTTATCATCAAAAGACAAATTTTGGTGCTGCCATCTAGTAGTATTTTTATTATTCAAATGTCGCAAGATGAACAAACGAAAGCCTATGAATGTAAAAAAAAAATAAAAAATAAAATTAAAATTAAAAAAAATAAAACAAAATAAAATAAAATAAATATATCAACTGCAAAACCAAACAGATCATTATATATAGATAATTTTAAACCTAATATAAACCACATTAAATCATTATGCACAAAAAAATTAAAAAAAAACTATTGTTAATAAAATTTAAAAAAAGGCATTCAAAATATTCTATTTTCTTACTCATTTAAACTACACTAAGAATTTAAATAATTCTATAATATTGATAATATATAGCATATAGCTATATGCTATAATATAAATTCAATAATAATTAATATAAATATATAATAAAAGTAATATAAAAATCGTTAATAATATTTATTAAATATAAGATATTTATAAAATGAACAGGAAATAAAAAACATATGGAAGTATATAGAAGATTATCAGATACTTAAATTCCCATTACCTAAAAATCTCAAATATAGTGTGTGGATTACTTTCATACAGCCATAAAAATCCAAAAAGTTTGAATATTCAAACACATTAAACCGATAATAAATTTTGTAACACAAAGTGAAAATAGATCACTATTAAAAAGAATAGAGGAATAATAATAAAAATAATTACCCAATTTTAATACATACAGTATAACTTTAGCCATATTAAATATACTTATATTCATATTAATCACTATAAAATGGCATACTATTAGTAATTAATATGATATTGTCCTGAGTAAATTAAAATTTAATAACAAATTATTGTAAATTAGATAAAATTTTAATTAAGCTAAATATATATGAAAGTCACCAATTACATATAAAATATCAAATCAACATCCTTATAAAATACGTATTAAAAATATAGTGATAATACAAAAACCCTATTTTTTTAAATTATAAATTAACCATTGCGTATTATCCAGACAACACCACCCTCCTCCGTACTCTAACATCTACCCACCCATCCAACCTATAATAATTTTTTTATATTATTTTACAATTTTTAATTTTTTATAGATATTTTTAATTTTACATATTTTTTTGTAATTTTGTTTACGCATGTGTTAATTTGTTTTAAAAGATCATGTAAGTAAAGTACTAATTGTATATTAATGAATATATGAATTTTTTTGGAAAACCACGATTTAATGCATCATAAATTAGTTTTTTAATATTATTGTTAATTAGAGGAGAAGAACATAAACATTTTATTCTATATAAATGATTAAGTACTTCGATATGCAGAATGATGTAGACAAGATTTAAAATTTGTAAATGTATTAACTTTGAATTTAAATTCTTTACGTTTGTCATATAAATCTGTGATTGTTTTGTTGTCTTTTATTGTAATTTTAAGATCTAAGAAGTTAATTGTAGTGTTAGATAAAAGGTTTTCCGTTAATTCCAAATTAGTGGGATAATCTACTGGAAATTGAGTAATTACAGATTGATCAGTTTCAATTAAAATTATGTCATCAATATAACGATATAAATGTAGATTATTATTAGTAAAAGTACGTTCATAATGATATAAGTATAAGTCTGATAATAAACTGGATGTACAACCACCTTGTGGTACACCGACATACTGTAAATATAATGTGTTATCTTGCAATATATAATTATTATAGAGAATGAAGTTTGTTAAAGATTTAAAATATGCAATATCTATATTAGATGGTAATTCAAGTTTTTTATAATATTTTTTAAATAATGCATTTATAATATTATGTAAATCTTATAGGTCTATATTATTAAAAAGATCTTTGAAGTCATATGTCGTTATATTATATACACAAGGAAGATTTTTTTAAATATTGACAAGTTGATAGCTATTTTTTATACAATGTGTATTATCATTGTTTGTAGTAAGAATATATAATTGATTAAGAATTTTTAAAAGAAGAATAATTATGCAATTATATGTAAATCTTATTATCACCAACTTCTTACAACTTGTAAGTCTTTTAAAAAAACTAATGAAAATGTAATTGTAAATAATCGTAAAATTCGAAGTTATTATAAACTATTAAATATTATATCTACTAACTTTAATTATCCTTATTTAGTTCTTATTCCCAAATTTCATAAAACTCCAATTAAATTTAGGACTGTAACTATTGGTTGCAATACATATAATAATAAAGCCAATAAACTTCTTTTAAAAATTCTTAATCAATTTTATATACTTACTACAAACAATGATAATACACATTGTATAAAAAATAGCTATCAACTTGTCAATATTTTAAAAAATCTTCATTGTGTATATAATATAACGACATATGACTTCAAAGATCTTTTTAATAATATAGACTTATTAGATTTACATAATATTATAAATGCATTATTTAAAAAGTATTATAAAAAACTTGAATTACCATCTAATATAGATATTGCAAATTTTAAATCTTTAACAAACTTCATTATCTATAATAATTATATATTGCAAGATAACACATTATATTTACAGCATGTCGGTATACCACAAGGTAGTTGTACATTCAGTTTATTATCAGACTTATATCATTATGAACGTACTTTTAATAATAATAATCTACATTTATATCGTTATATTGATGACATAATTTTAATTGAAACCGATCAATCTGTAATTACTCAATTTCCTGTAGATTATCCCACTAATTTGGAATTAACGGAAAACCTTTTATCTAACAATACAATTAACTTCTTAGATCTTAAAATTACAATAAAAGACAACAAAACAATCACAGATTTATATGACAAACGTAAAGAATTTAAATTCAAAGTTAATACATTTACAAATTTTAAATCTTGTCTACATCATTCTGTATATCGAAATATAATACTTAATCATTTATATAGAGTAAAATGTTTATGTTCTTCTCCTCTAATCAACAATAATATTAAAAAACTAATTTATGATGCATTAAATCATGGTTTTCCAAAAAAATTCATATATTCATTAATATATAATTAGAACTTTACTTACATGATCTTTTAAAACAAATTAACACATGCGTAAACAAAATTACAAAAAAATATATAAAATAAAAAAATATCTATAAAAAATTAAAAATTGTAAAATAATACAAAAAAAATTATTATAGGTTGGATGGGTGGGTAGATGTTAGAGTACGGAGGAGGGTGGTGTTGTCTGGATAATACGCAATGGTTAATTTATTTTAAAATAATGGGGGTTTTGTATTATCACTATATTTTTAATACGTATTTTATAAGGATGTTGATTTGATATTTTATATGTAATTGGTGACTTTAATATATATTTAGCTTAATTAAAATTTTATCTAATTTACAATAATTTGTTATTAAATTTTAATTTACTCAGGACAATATCATATTAATTACTAATAGTATGCCATTTTTATAGTGATTAATATGAATATAAGTATATTTAATATGGCTAAAGTTATACTGTATGTATTAAAATTGGATAATTATTTTTACTATTATTCCTCTATTCTTTTTAATATTGATCTATTTTCACTTTGTGTTACAAAATTTATTATCGGTTTAATGTGTTTGAATGTCCCCCATTCATACTTTTTGGATTTTTATGGCTGTATGAAAATAATCCACACAATATATTTGAGATTTTTAGGTAATGGGAATTTAAGTATCTGATAATCTTCCATATACTTCCATATGTTTTTTATTTCCTGTTCATTTTATAAATATCTTATATTTAATAGTTATTATTAACGATTTTTATATTACTTTTATTATATATTTATATTAATTATTATTGAATTTATATTATAGCATATAGCTATATGCTATATATTGTCAATGTTATAGAATTATTTAAATTCTTAGTGTAGTTTAAATGAGTAAGAAAATAGAATATTTGAATGCTTTTTTAAAAATTTTATTAACAATAGTTTTTTAAAAAAAATTATGCATAATGATTTAGTGTGGTTTATATTAGGTTTATAATTATCTATATATAAGCATTTGTTTGGTTTTGCAGTTGATATATATATATATATATATATTTATTTTTTTTTACATTCATAGGCTTTTATTTGTTCAGCTTGTGACATTTAAATAATAAAAATACTACTAGATGGCAGCACCAAAATTTGTCTTTTGATGATAAGTTATAAATTCTGTCTTTTGCAGCTTCTTTTCAGTAGTAATTTCTTACACCAGGTGTTTTTTTTTTCGCTAAATTTTGACGATATTGTTAAATGGTAATTAAGTAATTTAAAAGTGTATTTTAGTTATTTTAAATAATGTATTCATTTTCTATTCAATTTATTTTATATTATATTAATTGTATTTATCACGGTATTTCAAAATGTATTAACTGCATCCTTTGGTATCAATTACTGTGATTTCTTAACTGTTTTATTCACCTTAATCTTTACGTTATTGTGATAGCCATGTGCGAGTGGATATATTGAAAAAAACTGAAATATTAATCGGTATGTTGTGTAATATTTCTATTTTATATGCTATAGATATTTAAATTGGTTTTATTGAATTTTCCATTTCATATTATTTGATTCTATTCTGTTTTCATTTTGAATCTATTCACTTGATTATAATGGTTGTTCGGGCAAAGAGAAAAAAAATTTTTTAGCTTTAGCTTTTTTTTTTCTCACAGAAAACAACCATCTTGCTTATATCACTGATTTCTGTGCTCTTGAAAACGTAATTCAATATATAAGCTTTTCAATTATTTGTCGGTGTCCACTTTCTTCTTTTTTCTTCCATAATAATTCTTATAATAAATTATTTGGCACTTTATTTTATACTTACAGCTTTAACTCCCAATATTACGGTTTTTGATGGTGGTAGGTTATGTTTACTTAATGGTTATATATTAGCATTCAAATTATTATGATACATTTGCACATGTAATTATGAATGTAAGCTTTTTATGATGTTTTTAATTATATCTTATCATTTTGAATGTCAACAATTCATTTTGAAGTATTTTTTCCTTTTGGTATCTTATATATATATATATATATATATACTTTTTAGGTTTTTAGGTGGGGGTGGTTTAGGGTTCTTGGGGTCCTATGATGAAAAGTTATGAAGTTTTTCAAAAGTCGCACCATGTAACGACTGCAATAGGTAGTATTTCTTACGAAATCTACCTAATAGTCCAAGAGCCGACAGCACAAAAACCTATGTTATCAAGCACAAGAAAAAAACCTATATTTTATGGAAGAGTAGAATTAGGGGAATCTTATGATCCATGTCTGTCGGAAGTGAAGTGGTGCATAAGCCCAAAATTAATACCACCAGTGGTTCGCTCGTAGGTTTATCATTGTATTTGTCCTATAAACAAAGGTATGAAAACATGGAGGAGTGGGTGCAGGAAAACATAATAATAAACCTACGAGTGAACCACTAGTGGTATTATATTTTAGCTTATGCACCACCTCATTTCCGACAGGCATGGATCATAGATTCCCCTACTCTACTCTCCCACAAAATAAAGATTTTTTTCTTGTGCTTGATAACATAGGTTTTTGTGCTGTCGGCTCTTGGACTATAAAAGGACAACCTGGCAAAGCTCTCTTACAGTCTCCCATTTTTTACATTTGTTCTATTTAGGACAAATTATTGAGTTCACGTGATTTTTGTTTACTTGTTTTAAATGAAAATATTTTTTTGCGAAAATATTTGTAGGATATTTATTATTGAGAATATTGCCCTCGGAGCAATGAAACATGTCTAATATGAATAGATAAAGATAAATTTTGCCTTGTTAAAAGTATTTTATCACTTTAAGTAAATAATAATTTAGTTTGATGTATTCAAGTGATTTTCATATAGCTTTATAATTCGATGACATATCAGCAGTATTGCCGAATCAGGCATGTTTGCTATTGATAAACGCGAAACTTTCACCGAAAAGCTTAAATAGTTTTTTTGATTTATATAATGATAGACAGTTCGTGAACAAAATAAAAGCTATTTACTATGCAAAATTTATTTGATGTAAAAACGGAATAGTAATGATGCAAATGAGATTACAGTTAGGGTTTCTAGATTGCCTTTTTTAAAATCACAAATTGCAAAACAAAACAGCAAAGTAAGACCGGAGAACAATTAGTTTATGTAATCACGATTTGTAATCATTAACACTAGAAAGACCGAGAATATTACTCAAATTTTAGAAAAATATTTCACACCAGAATTTTTATTTTAATTTATTAACTTATCTATTTAACTGATTTCTTTCTTTGTATCTTTTAAACTAGTTTTATATAAAAAAAATATTTTGGTTCGAACCGAGATATATTCATTTGGCAGCAGTCGTAATGACTGCTCGCGGTCTTTCTAGTGTTAATTAAAACAAAATTCACTGCTATAAATTTTGTGTGTATTCAAATTTCTGAAGTTAAAAAAAGGCGAACCTGACGAAGCTCTCTTACAGTCTCCCATTTTTAATATTTGTTCTATTTAGGACTGCTTTAACAGTCCTCCCGCCTGCGAAATGTTAAATAAGTTTTTATTGTATCTATAAAAATTACAAAGTTAATGAAAATATATTTCATATTTCAAAACGCGATATATTTTTAAAAGGACAATATATGGATCCTCGAAAAAATTAAAACTCAACATCTAAATATAAACTTTTATTTACGAAAGTTACATATTAAGATACTTAATATCTAGTTACTACATATTAAACACCCGACGTTGCCTGGAATTTTAAGAATGTTTGTTTTGAAAACGTAATTACAAAATTAACCCTAGAACTACCGGAAATTTTACTCAAGTTTTATAAAAACATTCTACACCAGAATTTTTACTTAAAACTATTTAATTTGTTTATTTAACTTATTATTGTCTGATTTATACATTTAGTTTGTTTTGAAGAAATTTTCTGGTTTGAATAGATATTTTGAATATACATGTCGGGTCCATTGGATCCTTCTGGTAGACAGAGGGTTAAACATACAGTATAAAATAAGCAAAAAGAGAAAGCAATAAAGCCATCTTTATTTCAGTTCTTCAATAAGAATGAATTCCAGGGACCTAAAACTTTGTATAAATTCTAATACACATGCATACACATACGTATATCAGGCATGTGATTTCCGCGTTTTAGCACACCAGTATATTCTTAGAGAAAATGATATTTCATTTAATCGAAACATTTTTGCGATTTAACAGAACGACATTTTCTCTAAGAATATACTGGTGTGCAAAAACACGGAAATCACATGCCTGGTATATATATATGGAATAAATTTAAAAATGATGAAAAGAAATTCGGAGAACCTCAAAATGTTAAAATATGTCACTATTTCCATAATTGGGTTTTTATCATGTTTCAATACATTTTTTTCAAACTCTATGACGTTATATATTTACCTGCTGACGTGCATTATATTTCCAACTTGACGTAATATTCACTTTTTCTAAAAATTCGCCAAACTGTTTATTTCACTTCCATTTCTCACGTAGAAAGCGTGCAGTAAAAAAGTTATGATGTAATATTCATTTTTTATTTAAATTCTTCATATTTCATTTTCATTTTTCCCGTGGAAATCTTGCAATAAAAATGTCATGACATAATATTAACTTTTTTTTAACACTTTGCATTCCGTTGTCGCCGCTGCGGTAACATCATCTTTCTTAGAAAACCTTGTTTTCGGCACAAGTAATAAAGGAAAATAAAATTTTCCTTATTTAATCAGAGCATTTCTGAAATTGTTTACTTGAAGTAAACCTCTTTTTAAAAAGTGGTGCCGACCGAATAAAATTTGTAAAAGAACCGCCGGAGTGCAAAGGGTTAAATTCGTCAAATTATTTATTTGACTTTCATTTTTCACGTGGAAATCTTGCAATAGAAAAGTATTTGTTGCGGTAAGAGTTTTATTGTGAATTTTTAGTTCTTGGCAACTACTATAACGAAAAATGTTTCAATTTAATAGGAAATTTCTGTTAAATTGGTGTTTTTTTTTATTAATTAAAAATTAACTATAAATTATTTCGATTCCGGATTACTTTAGTTGCCGCGGCCGTGTTCCAATACACATGAACGTAACATTTCCCAATTCTGGCTTTCAAACTGTGTATTTGCATAGAATTACAGACAGACAGACAAACTTTCCTTTTTATATATTATATATGCTAACTAGACTTTTAAAATAATATGTATTTGATAACTAGATGTTTTGATTTTCTTTATATGTTATAACTATAGACAACATATTGCCTTTAGAAGATTTTCCGAAAGAAATATTTTAGCTGCATTTTAAATTGACAAACATTATTATTTTCTGTAAAAATGTGGTAACACACTTGTGTGTATTATTCAGATGTAAGTTTCGTTACGACCTATTTGTTCTGCGAGAGGGATCTCGACCGAGAGTGGAGGGATGTTCTCCGTCCGTATTTATGGAGAGTTACACAGTTTTGAAGAAAACAATGCAGAGTTCTAAAAATTAGGCCGACGAGCAAGACATGGGTCCGAACCAGCAACCAATTCTACCAGCTGTGAGATCCGATATTGATGAATACAAAGCTATTGATGAATACAAAGAAAAGAAAAAGCATTTTTTTTAACTAAATATTTTAAACTTTTTGGAAACTTTTTAAAATACAATATGAACAAGTCGGAAATTGTTCACCAGACATGCCAAATGAGGTACGTTCGTACTTATAACTAGTTTTATAAATATACAGAACTTGATGCAATAAATGTTGTCCTCTTATGCAAAAATGCATGAATAGAAAATTTATTAAGATTATCTATATTAAATTCAGTTATACGGAAATAACAGGACTCCATCTTACATAGGACGTAATCACCATCGCAACCTAGAATCATTACCATCACGGGATATCATTGTCAAATGACCATACTTGTATTCTTTTACTTATATTAATGAAAACTAGATTAAATAGAAAAAATTACAAGAGTGGTTGGAGTTAAACAGTCGCGGTCTAGCCATCGCACGACCGTATTCTTCCTAGCACAAAGAGTATTCTGATGGTACAAAGGATTTTGGACAGTATTTAAACAAAATAATTGCTGATCAAGCTACATCTTAACAAGGAAATTGTGTAATGTAGCTAATTTTTTGGTATGACTCCAAACGCTGACATTACCGTTTCCCTTTATACGGAACTTTTGTCGTCTCAGCGCATTAAATGCTGAGTGTGCTCGTTGCCATGCGTTTGATGTTTCTGGATGTATTATGCATCACTGCTATCGTCCGATGACCTAACCCGTCTCTGACATCATTGAATTGATTACGTATGATAGTATCTAATAGGATGGAGAATTTTTTTATTATCGTTTTAAGTTTTGATTCGATTTTCAAAAAATTTTAAATGACTTGATAAAATTCAGCAGCGATTGTACATATTAAATTTCAAACTTTTCGGTTGGATGGTTTTTGCGCTGTTATATGCGGGCAGACGGACGGATCAGACGACAACTATATTTGTACGTATTTATATAATTACTAATGAAACTAAAAAACCATAAGGCACATCATTTATGTCAGCATATATCTCATTCTAACAAAATTCGATGCAAAATGTTTAAATATGCATAAAATGCATGAATATTTATAACCAAAATAAGCCTATAAACTATGAATGATAAAGTGATACCAACCATAAATGCAATCAAAATTATTCATGTGTCTGCCCTAAAGATATTATAAGGTCAATAAACCGTTGCACAGAATTCTGGAATTATTGAACATGACACGATTAATAAATATATGATATAGAGATGAATAGTTAATTTTTATTCTATGTGATATGACAGCATTCATCCTTTATAATAAATTTATTCCTCTTATTACATAATTTTGATGATGTACAACAAATCTTTCGTTTTCGTGTTAAATATTTCTCATTGTGTCTATTAATTTACAGGGTAAAACAAAAATGAGCAACGTTTCAATAGAAAACCCTGGTCCGCTTCAAAGAAATCTAGAAACTAGCGATAAATTAAAAATTCTACGTCTTGATCTTGATATAAATTTTAATTTAGAGATTTTGCTCATTGCGTTCAAATATAATGTTCCTTAACCCCCTTAACGTACAATGACGGGCATAGCCCGCGTACGATGATCGAGCCAAATGTAAATTCTTCTTACCACTAAAATTTCACAGTAAATATAATTTAATTTAATCGTCGAAATTCCATGATTAAACAAGCCGAAAATCTCTATTAACTTTTAGTGGTGGCTATGGATTTGCCAAACCGTGGAGCTGTTAAAAGTAAATCGTAGGTTAAGGGGTTAATGCTAATTTTTTTATTCACGATGATAGCTATTTCAACTGAAAAATTGGTAAGACTTTTTTGTGCATTATTTTGAATAAATTCCTAATCCATAAATGTAATCAGTGGCGGATCGTGACTGAATTTTTTAGTAGCACTAAATATAGGGCTGCCAAATTTATTATTTTCCTACAATTATTTATTAATCCCTTGGAGACAAGCGAGCGGTATACGTGCCGCATAAGATGCTCAGAATCCGTAATTATTCTCACCAGTAAATTTTTATTGTAAATTTTGTCTTATTTAATCCGAGCATTTTCACGATTCCATTAGGCAAAAATTTCTGTTTTGAAAAACCGGCGATAAAAGATTAAAAATTCTGTAAAAGACACTCGTCCCGAAGTGGTTAAGACAAATGTTTGTCTCGTTTACTGGCATGCATTATCGGCGTATAACCCTTTCAGGAGCAAAGTATTTCTATTCGTAAAATGCTTAAATGACACCAGAATTTTAAAACATTTTTTTTTTTCAAAATATATAAAAACTTTCCTTCCCGTACTTAATAAAATCAAAATTTTCATTCCAAAATTCTGGTGTCAATGTGGCATTTCTGAATTAAAATTAAGTAGGATCTATTATATCCTACGAACCTTCAAGAGGTTAAGGGAATACACGACTGGGCGCAATCGTAAGGAGAAAATGCGTATATTTAAGACCTGTTTTCTCGGAAACTACCAGACCGATTTTGTTGAAATTTTGAATCCGTATTCACTGGATAATACTTACAAACAGTGCCTGGTTACAAACGGGGCACATTCCCACCAGTAAAAAGAAACAGAAAATTTTGCCTCCTTCATGGCAGAAATTTTACATGAATACGACATTTAGATAAGGCGAACATTTCTTTTAAAATTTATTGGTTTAAGTATGCCCCGTTGGTAAAATCAGGCCCTGCTTACAAACAGCTTTTTTCAGCAAGTGAAACTTGTTATTTTAGAGCAACGGCAAATTTTCAGAAATTTTTCCATTTTCAGATTTTTTTTTTAAATTAATAAATTTTATTTAATTGTCTGCCACATATAATCTTATATTTATATTCTACCAGAAAAAAAATCAACAATAAAAAAAAATCGATATCGCTTGAGGACTTTAGGAGATAATGGGATTTTACTTGAAAAGTGCGATTTTTCAGGAGAGCCAAAAAACTTAAAGACACTTCTAACTTGTGTGGAGTTCTTCCACAATTTTATCAAACACATGAATTAACCCTTTAGTGGACGGTGTCCACAAAAAGGACACCTCATTTTTAATTTCAAAACTGACAAATGGCACCAAGAATACTCAATTAAAATTTTCCTTTTATAAAGTACGGGAACAAAAGCAAGTTTTTACTTTCTAATAAATTCTTTTGTATATTCTGGTGTCTGTCCATCATTTCATCCTTTTCCAAACAGACTTACTCCGCGCCGGAAAGGGTTAAAGTATATATAAACTCTAGGATCATATTTAGTTGCATATTATAAATGAGGCCTTACCGGTTCTATGTCAGTTCCAAAGATCTTCGGGACCAGCATCTCTTACACGAATTTTATTAGGTTAGCAAGATTTTTCTTTTTAATTCTGGCTATTCTTTTGCAAATACAAGTAACGCCCCTTAATGGGTTAAAAGCAATTCACTGTAGTAAGTCTTGCAAAAATAAATAGACTGGTAAATTTCCTGCTTAATGTTTTAAAGAATTCTTACTAATATTTTATTTTATCGTTAGCATGATAACTTTTATGTTAATGGTAATTCAGAAATAATTAAGCATTAAAATGTTTTATAAACTGTTTTTTTTTTAATTTCAAAAATTTAATTTTAAATCTCGACTTATTAATTGAACTCTTGGTAAATTGACTGGCTACCTAATTTTATAAGAACTCGCAAATTTACATATTTTCTTCGCTAGATTGTTATTGCTAAGATTTTAAAGTGACCGTACATACTCTCGTCTAAGCTGACTCCTACATTCGAGAAAAAACTCCAATACCAGTATTTTCGTATAGTTATCATTGCCTTAGTTAATATAAGAAAATTTTTGCAAATTCTGCAGTTAGGTAATATGAAGATAACATTTTTAAATACTGGTATTCAGTCTGTTTTTCCTCTCGAATTTACGTTGGCTTATACGCGAGTATATATGGTAAGGCTAATCGAAAAATAACTAAACATAGTTTAGTCAAATTATTTATTTAGATCCTCAAGTATTTCAATTTACAAAGCTAAACTTTTTGTTTTCAAACCATAGGTTACAAACTTTCACGCTTTGTGCTACCAGAAATTTTCGAAATTTCGTGTTATACATGGCTGCCAACTTGTATGGATTTTTCAAACAACTAAAATTGAATAATAATTTTTACCTGAAATAATCGCTGAAATGTAACGAGTTTTAACGATGAAACAATACAAACATTTCTGTTTGTTTTTAGTGGTGAGAAGCAACCGCACAAGTTGACAGCTAGGATTATATAAGGACGAATTTCTGCAATTAATTAAATGTGGCAGTTATGCTTACCATGAAAACAGTTGAATGGTTTTACGCGTGTAAGAAACACTCATAAATGTCACATTTTTTTTAATTATATTTAATAAATCCTAACGCTTTTATTTTAATGCTGATCTGAGAAATAAAGAAACCTTGCAGTAATAATATCAAAATATTGCTTAACTGCAAAACCTGTCGATTCTCCACCAACCTTTAACTCGCGGTTGAACTCTCAGTTGAGAAACAATCGGTTGGCAAATCTAACCGCCGGTTAATATTTCGAATTCATCGATAATTTTCAAGCCGCGATTAGTCGACCTTAGATTAGTCAATCCTCGGTTGAAATCCGCGTAGTTGATTGGCCAAAGGAGTCACTGGACCTAGTAATCGTCTATCCGAGTTCTGTCCTTCCTTGACACCATCTTTATTTTTTCTTTTCAATAACGAAACTAAAGGCAGTATTGGAAATGCATACTTATCATGTTTAATTTGTAATTTTTAAATAAAAAATTCTTATAAATAAATTTGGAATTACCATTTTGATTTCATGGTTTTGTTCGTTTACAGAACAAAATTTTCAATAAAATTCTTAAAAAACAGTTGATTAAAAAAATCATTAAAAAATCATTTTCTTTAATATAAGTTTAATAAACAATTTTCTGATCAAATTAGTAGTATTAAGTAGAATAATAGTAAATAATGCAAAAGGTTTATTTATTTATGTTTTGCAATGAATATTATATATGAAGATATTTTCATATAATTATTTCTAATGCATATATTTTCTATTTAACAAATGTTAAATAAAATTATAATTAAATAAAATTATTAAATAGGAAGAATTACAGATTCAATTAAAATATCGTGGATAAAATAGCATACCGGTAGCAAAAAAAAAAAAAAAAAAAAAGACAAGAGGCCTTAAAAAAAAAAAAATCCTGCGTTGATTATTACACATTTTTTTAGAGATCATGTTTAATAACTTTAGAAGAAGGCCGAAAACATGTATTAATGTTCTTAATGTATTGCGAAATAAAAAAAAAATCTTCTGAAAAAAATATCTGTTTCAAACTTACTAAGTATGTAATAAAAAAACAATTATTTATCTATTATGAACAACTGACCACATATACACAATTTGGTAGAAACTTCATGCTTTAAGCAACTATGACCGGTACGGCGAGAGACTCAAATGGAAGAAAATTTGTTTTCTATTTTTTCATTATTATTTATAAAAAAGAGAGAGAGAAAGAAAGAAATTTGAATCATATATTTTTACAAAATTGGTATTGAAAAAACATATTTCTATTTGGATTCGTTAGATAACGCCACCAAAAAATAATTTGTAAATCAATAAATTTGAAGCTTGGTTTTCGACACACAAATTAATATAATTCTGCGTTCATAGAGCAAAAATATCCAAACAGGGGGCGGGGGGAAATGTGAGTGACACATTCTTTTATAATACCATCTTTAATAATTAACGCTTCGTTTAATTAATAAATCCCCAAAAACTTTGTTTTAAATAAAGAAGCATCAACGCACAATTTAAAACGACCGCCATCTTTCTTTCTAATAGGCATGCGCGGTTCACTAACGTACCCCTCACAGCTGGTTGAGTTATTAGTCAACTCCAGGTTAGTATTTATCTCGAATTTCGTCAGGTTGGGTAAACGGTGAATTAGATTTAGCATTCAACCGAGAGTTAAGCTCGAAACGCGAGATTGAGGTTGACGGAGAATTACCGGGTAAGATTTATAAGGGAGTGACTCTCTAGGTAATTTAGGTCCCCATAGATAATTATAATGTTCATACAACGCAACGATTCATTTCGTTGACTAGAGAAATTTGCTCACAACTGAACAGCAGAACACAGAAATCACGAAATGATGAAGGCGCCTACACTCGATTGCATGGTAACGCTTTATCGACAGCGCCATATAGTGGACTACATTTGGCAGGGTGCCAAAAATTTTCTTTATTTCTCTTGAAACGTTATAAATGATAGAAAGCTCTCATTTAATCCCTGATTGCCTAGCATGGGATCTGTATGATGCCATTAACAATTTCTAAAAATAAACGAAAAAATTTAGTTTTGCGAAACTTACGAAGTAGACAAAATCAAGAAACATACCTGTATAGGATAATTCCTAGAAAATAGTTTTAGCATAACATATTCTAAATGAGGAAAAAACTGCAAAATGTCCAAGTGCTGCGAGAGTTAAAATCTTTTCAATAAATACAATATTTAGATTAAAAAAATATTAAAATTAAAAATACCATCTAAAAATATTTTTAAAATTCATTTTATTTTATTTTATCAGGAAACATAAAAACTGACTTACAATTTTTTATTATAAATCATAATGTAATTTTCATAGCCCAGAACAAATGTTTCATTTTTCTCTGTTTATTTTTTTCCTTCTGTATAATTTGAATGTTGCTTCATAATTATGCGCTGGAATAACGAATAAATAGTCGATGTGTTTCTGTTTTATTTCATTTTTCGTTTGAAATAAATGCGAAAAGAGAAGAAAAATATCGTTGCAATTGTTGCAAATTAATAATCTGGAAAGAATACAATTTTTCTGTGTCACTAAAATTGATTTAGCAGAACTATTCTGCCTTTTCTTTAAAAAAGGAGAGTACATTTTTGAAAACTTAATATTTATCATTCTGAGTTCGAAAAAAATGAAAAGAAATCTTTCTGTTATCCGCGATTGTATGTTTCTATTGATAAAAAAATCGAATAATTGTTCTATTTTCAATTCTTTAAAAACAATATCTTATTTTTTAACTAATATTTTCTTGCATGAACTTAAAATAAATCAATTAAATTTTTTTTTCTCTAATTCATTAAAGCTATACTGAGTTTTAATTAATCAAGTTTGATTGTAAATTACAGTAATATTTCAGCTTTTTAAATGGATATACCATTTACGTAGTAAATATCAGGATCTTATTACTGCAGGAGCAAGCTTCTACCAGTAATTCCGAAAAGAAATTTCCTCTTTATTTATAGCAGAATTTCTGCGTTTTAAAAAAAGCTCTAATAACTTTAAGAATTTATTGCTGGAAGTTTGGCTTTCTAATAGGCCTAATAATTATGTCATTAGATTAAGCAATCTCCAGTATACATCAAAATACAGGTAACATGAATTATTGCAGGGCATACACACAAACGTTCTTTTCCATTATCTGTCATTTTCCTTTAGACACAATTTAACCATCTGGTGCCCATGTGTTGGAATAACTGTTAGTAGATTTGAGATCTCTTTAATCGGGATTTTTTCCTCGCCACTACTTTTTAACTCACAGGCTATCAAAGCCTGAAAGCTGATATTCCCACCAGTTCTCTCATGTATGTATGTATGTATCAATGAACATATGTATGCACGTGACGCGATAACTCTTGATAGAAATATCCGATTTGCTTCAATTTTTTTTCTATGTTCGTTCTGATAAGGAGCTTCCCTGATTAGTTTCCAGAAAATTTTAAGTTATATTTAACCTCTTGAGGGGCGGTGGGATATATTATATTATATGGTATTTAAAAAAGGACCTGAGGATGCAAAATGGCGGAACCACTAGACAGGAATTTTTTTTTTCAGTAAAAGTTTTTGTACTCTTTATAAAAATTAATTAATAAAACGTATTTAATGATATTTCTGCTAATTGTTTAGAAGTCGAACGTTTTATTTTTACTAATAAATTATAATAATTAAAGTAATGTTTGTTAATTAATCCCTTTTTTAAACAATAAAACCTAATTAAGTTTATCAATCAAATTAAATTCCTTTCTTTCATACGCAAAAATAACTATAGCCAAATGTGCCAATCCCAAAACGTTCCTCTTTTTCATACATGTCAATACAGTGGAACCTCCTTGTGTGACCACCTCTCTGATCGACCATTTTTTTCATGGAACGAAATTTATTCCCATAGGCTCAATACTAATTTTACCTCTATTCAGAGACCATCCCAGTTGAATTCCCTCCATGAGCGACCCATTTCTTTGAAGAAAATTAAACAAATTCTGTTTTTTCCTGGTCGCTTGAAGAAAGTTTTATTAGAAAAATAATTCTAGAGAGCGCATTATTTATCAAATTTCTAAACTAAGATTAGAATTTTTATTTATTTTGGTAACTTTTAAGTGTTTAAACCCCTTTGTGATTTTTTAGGCAATGAATTTAACTCTGATGACAAATTAAGGATGACAGTCAATAAACTCCCCTGCCTTATTCCGTCAGGAAACTCTCAAAGAAATAGATAAATTAATGAAATCGTCATTATTTGCTCCCTTCAAAAAAATTGCATTTATTTACTGAACTTTGAAATAAAAGTTATAAAAGATAAAACCGTAAAATCAAAGCAAACTTCAATGTATTCATTTTTTAAATTCTGCAGTAATTAACTTATGTAATTAACTTTTGTTTTGATACTTAAATTTTCATATTTTTTCCTAATGTGATAATTAAATTTTAGTAACATTAATTGTTACCTTTTTTCAACAATTAAAATCTAGATTTAAACATGAACTCCATTAAGACACCACCTCTCGGTACGACGAATTTTTATTGGAATGGAAAGTGGTCACTTTAGGGAGGTTTTACTGTATTTCAAAAAGTTCTTACACACTTTAATACTTTAGTGTTATTACTTCAATATTAAATCAAATTTGATTTTCCATCTTAAGTTTCTGCTTCATTTTACTAATTGGAGTAAAAATGAGTTTATCTCAATCAAAATATTTAATAAAATCAATATTTTTTGTTATTCTGTTGTGTATCAGCTGCTTGAGAATCGCCTTGTGAGCTGGATGACAATTGCCCGTCGCTGCATGAATAGCCAATGTACAACAGAACTATGAAAAATCGAGAAAAATTGTTATTAAGCACCCCCTTCTTCCGGCGGATTGTAAGCGAATTCACGTGGCACCTGCTGGCCATAGCGAAAAATATACATAGAAAATTAGGTTCAATTCTGTGCATAACTTCATACACTTTTCTATGATATAAAGATGACACACTGGCACACGGACGGACAGATATTTTGTATAAACAAGTTTATCGGGTTCTGTGACCCCTAAAATATATAAATCCGTCGAAAACCGGAAGTTGAAAAAATTTCGAATACAGTTTATATGCAGTTTATATACTTACTTTTTTAGAAAGAAAACAAAAATTAGCAATACCTTTGAAATTATTGTGCGATCATTTCTGTTATATGTCGATAAAAAAAAGTTATTAAAGATTAAGGGGTCTCAGGACTCTTAAAATTGGAAAAAATGAAAAAAAGGACCATTTTCAACATTTAATAACTTAAAATATATATGCTTTTAAAACACAATTTTAATGGGGATGAAAGATATAAGTATGTTCTTTAATTTCAGGTATTTAAAAATTTGCAACATGCAGAATTTATATTTATAAAGGGCTCCAAACTGTCAGGCATTTGTCGAGCAGAAAATTGGTATGACAGCTCACGCGCATGATTACAAAACTCATTTTGCAACTAGAATGAATTTTTTTTGTGCCTAATTATGCTTCTGATTGTAACAATTATCCTAAACCTAAATAAATTTGCGTTTAAAGCATTTTTATATTTTTAATACAAAACTGTATTTAGCTAATACAAAATTTTGAAATGTTCAAAAGTATAATCAGTCTAAAAAATATTTTTTTAAACAATAAAAATGAAATTTTAGGTTCAGTTTATACAGGCTAACATAAAACATATGTTTTGGAAATTTAGTGAAAAAAATATACAGAAGTTTCTCAGATATGCTGCGCGTTACGACCAAAAGCGTCATTTGGAGAAAAATGACTTCAAAGTTTCCGAAACGCCGCACCAGCTATTGAGCGGGTATAATTCTAAAAGTCATAACTTTTTTTCTAATGGTAGTTTCAAGGAAATAATTATATCAAAATGTTAAAAAAAAGATAGGAGTTTTAACATCTAAAAAAATAAAAATTTCGAAAATTTTGAAGCGTTAAGAGTCCTGAGACCCCTTAAAATAGTACAGTCGTGGAAAAAAAAGGGAAACACCCCTTACTAACTCTGCAAAAAATTATCGTAGAAGAAAGTTACTGGTACCACACGAATGATAATAAAGTCTACTTTTAACCCTCCGTCTACCAGACGGGTCCATTGGACCCGACAGGTACATACAAAATATTCATTCAAACCAGAAATTTCTTTAAAATAAACTAAGTATATAAACCAGACAAAAATAAGGTAAATAAATAAGTTAAATAGTTTTAAATAAAAATTCTGGTGTAGAACGTTTTATTAAAACTTGAATAAAATTCCCGGTAGATCTAGGGTTAAATGATGTATATAACATTCGCTTAGGGGGCCATCTGCATATTAAAAAGAACCATAGTTTTGTTTTTTAATAGCAGTACACAATTCTGACAGCATAAATGAATTCTAAAACCTTCAATTAGCCTAAACACATATTTTTATGTAATTCGTACGATAAGTTTCCGAGAAATTAATTATTTTAAAACGAGCGTATTTGAGGGGCTTTATCAAAATTGAAGTTCGGTACTCGACAGTTGACCCAGAGAGCCTCTGCTTGATCAAAGGATCTTAAACGCCACTCAAGCAGTCCTTCAAGACTGCTTGCTAGATTACAGGGTAGCATAAGAAATTTCAAAATATCTAGTCACTTCTATCGGCCCCTTAAACTATCATTTTGCCGTTTTTTAAATATAATTTGAAAACTACTTCGAAGAAACATGTGAAATTTTGGATTTCCATAAAGCAGGACTTAATAAACCTAAATCCAGCAAAAAAAAAAAAAATCTAGGTTGCAATTCATAATTTTTTCGAATATTAATTTCATAATTCATATCATAAAATTATAAAAATTGCAAATTCAACGTATTTATGTTTGGGTATTTTAGTATTATTGCTATACAAAAATTAACACATTAGGAGTACAATTTCAGGAGATATTAATAAAAATATGAAAATGTAATTTAAAATTAGAAGCACTGGATTTTGAATGTTTATAATTCAAAAACTTATCATTCAAATGACTTGAAATTTGGTGCCTAGGCATAGTTTGAACCGAAGATATGAAATATCTTGTTAAAATTGGATATTGCCATTGAAAAAAAAAATGAAGTTGGGGTTCGTTTTAATATGTAGATTGACCCCTAAGCACATTTTATATACATCATTTAAATGTAGACTTTATTTCCGTAACTTTCTTTTACGATAATTTGTTGAGGAGTTAGTACGGGGTGTTTACTTTTTTTTACACGACTGTACATAAAGTATTTTTTTTTGTGTGTGTAGATGTTTCTCTGCACATGAAAAGATTTATCTAGTGTATTTACAGCTTATCTGAAATGGGTCAGCGGGAAAGAAGCATCATAATTTAGTCGCATACAATACATTAAGTCATAAAATATCATTAAAAAAGTTAATTATCATGTTTATACCTCATTTCATGCTACATAACACGTTTTACGTCGCGCTATGAAAATATAGCATAATCCAAACTATGCGTGTTATTTTATTCTGTTTTCATTACCAATAAAAATGGAAAATAAACATCATGTAAAGAATTTTTCGACCATAAAACACAAAAGAATATTCTATCCCAGAAATATTCTTGCAAAAATTAAAAAGTATGAACATAAGAAATGTTATTTTATAAACATGGTTGGTTGGTTGTATTTATGACGGCCAATTATCTGCACGAGGGATATAGGCCCGGGGGGGAGTGCCCTTCGTGGGGGTCTTTATAAGGGAACCTAACCCGTATTAACGCTTGGAAATCCAAGGTTCGAAGAAAACCACGAAAACTCCGAACGATTAGGCCGACGGGCGTGATTGGGATCGAACCCAGCACCTCCCGTCTACCAGCTTCGAGAGCAGAACCTCTCAGCCACTGGTGGGGCTTATAAACATGGAAGGGGGTATTATTATATGGTTATACTAGCTGTCAGGGTCAAACAGGGATGGGTGCGCATGACCCAAATGACAGTTTGCTACCACTAAATTTTAATAGTATTTCTCGCCGTATTTAATGACCGAATTTCGGAGACTTAATAAAGCAAAGAACGCTATTAAAATTTAGTGGTGAAAATCAACCATTTGGGTCGGAGCACTCTCATCCCTTGTGAAATAATTTATCAGTGTAAATTTTAACACAAGATCAGTTATAACGTCATTTTTTAACAGAGTGAAATAAACATATTTTAAACTAGTAATTTATTAATATAAGAGAGCAAGAAATAAATAGAATATTTAAGTTAACTATTATTAAATAAAAATTCATGTTAAAAATCGATTTAAATGAGTTAAATTTGCCCATGTGGTGCAAAGATCTCATATAAAATGGAGTTATGAATAAAGAGGAAAACACATATAGTGTATTTTCTACCAGTTGCGAGTGAAATAATTAGCATGATTGTCACAAGATGGCGTCTGTTTGTTTAATTGAATCAACAGTTTCTGATTGCCACCGGAACAAATTTCCACCAGTAAATTTGAATGGAAAATTTCGTCTTATTTAAGCTCCCTATTCATGGAAAATGTCTCTTACAAACATGGTAAAAATTTCTATTTGTTTTCGCTGACACTGGCAGAAGGTTATCACAATTATGGCGGAAACGTAGCACCTGACTACAGTCAAAGTGCAACGCGCGCCTCCCGTTTCAAAAATAGACTTTACCGGCAATCACGTGATCGGCATGCGTGAGCTCTGCCGAATAAGAATATGTTGTGAGTTCGTTAGAGTTTTGTTCTGTTTTGAGTTGTGGAAACATGTAGAAAGTTATTCGTGCTATTATTATTTTGGGTATACGTGTTGTGTGCCGTTTTATTTGTGATGTGTCGTCTTACAAAGATTAAATAAAAAAATATTTAAAAAGCTACCCCGAGAAATTGTTACTTTGAAATTATGTGAAATTTCTGTGTGATTTTAATCTGAGCTAGCCCGACAAAAGTCAATTTCTACCGCATGTGTTTAATATAAATATATGTTTTTGCTATAATTGTGATTGAAATTTTGTATTAATAAAACGTTTGAATAAGTAGAAAAATTCTATTAAAATTTACTCGTTGAAGTTTTCTCTGGCTATAACCTGTGAAAGCGATTACAGTTTAAGCTTCACTATTTTAAGGATATGTCACTTCTCCTTTATTAATAGTTCCATGTTATATAATAAGCCTACGAAGATTAATAGATTATATGTTGAAAGTTTAAATAACGCGAACTAGCGTCTGATTGAACAAAACATTGCATTTAACCCTTAAATGCGCGATTTTTTATTTTGTTTCGAAAAAAATATGTATGATTCTCTGAAAGGTTTATTACACAGGAAAAACAAGGAAAAAAAATCAGAGACACATTTTTCATGTAATACGTCAATCTTTTCTTCTGTTACACATCTGCAACACAAGTAACAAGCAAGAAAAATCATTTGTTCAGCATAGATTATGGAACACTTTCCAACCCTTCCTGAATGCTTTAATAAAACTTCGTTATTTAGGGAAATAAGGTATATGGGGCATCCTCACAATCTTTTGACCTTCGGGAATAAAAATCTGGTGAAATTAAATTTGTTAAAGTAACATTTTAATCTGATAGACAAATGCCTTAATGATTCAAAATACAGAAAAAATGGTCAGCAGCGAAAATATTTATATTTAACTGAGGTTTAAGTTAAACTAGCGAGTTTAATTTTCCTTACCATTTTTCCCCTATAACTTTCTATTTTCTTCTAAATTTTTATTTATAACGAATTTGCATAGTACCCACAGGACATTCAAATAAGAAATAATAACAATGTAGTATTTTTAGTACAAAATTTTGGTATAACATTTGCTTAAAGGAGTGTTAAAGAAGGGACGGAAGGAAAATAAAAGGCGATGGTATAGGAAAAAAGGGACGGTAATGGAAAAAAAGGGATGGTAAGGATCGGACGGTAAGGAAAATTATCACTATTTTTAGGCAAATCATGTTAAGTCTAAGAGCTAGCCACAATGTTCATTGATTTTTAGGAACAGTTATTTACATTGGATTAAATTAAAAAAAATTAATTTACCTCGAAAAGTGCAGAAATAAACCTTGGGGACGGTAAGACTACCAATAAAGCCACGATGCTTGAAACTGATATTTAAATGCTGATTTACATTCTGCAGTAAATTTCCTGTCAAAGAATTTTAGATATTCTTTCTCTAGCATACTTCTGCATGAGTAAAACTTGAAAAAAATTCTGTCGCTGCATCTGAAGATTTTTGACCGGCTCGTCTTTGCTGTGCTAGAAATGGTATATGTAAATTCATATATTGCATATGTGGAGATGCGAGAGAACATGTTGTCCCTGGAATATAGACGTCGCATAACCAAAGGACTGCTAACAAGACGAAACCTAAAAAAAAAAAATAGTTTTTTTAACCCTTTCAGGGCAAAGCATTTTCAATTCTAAAGTGTTGAAATAAATGATTGGCACCGGAATTTGCCAAAAGATTTTTTTTAAATAAGTAAAAGCCTTAGTTAAAGTTACAACTTCTTATTAAATCGAAAATATTTTCTGATGCCGTTTGAAATACTTTGTGTGTTTTCTGTTATGATATTTCAGTCATAGGGTTCTGACGGTACTTTAAAGTACCACTTTAATTAATTACTTCTAAAAAATTAAATTTCTCACGGATGAGTATTTTTTTTATGTTTAACCTTTAATTTTCATTGAAGTTACTGGGAAAAAAATATTACATGAAAAACAATTGCAGTAGATAAAGGGTTAACTGCACTTTTACATTAGAAAATTCTAATAGCAACTTAGCAGAACTTGGAATCGACTCATTAAATCGTTCAAATTATAATGAAGTAAGTCGATTAATTCTATCAAAAAATTTCTGGTAAACAGTTCGCATGCATCCGCCACTCCGTTCTTGTAAAAATCTGATCAGAAATGTTTTTTAAAATTTGCCATCAGTGTTGCCAGTCAACTACTTTTTTGAAAATTCATATTGGTGGTTTACATCATTTCTTTGAAATAATATAATTCGCTTTGCTTGGTAAATAGATTTATGAATAAAAAAGGGAAGACATATAGTGTATTGTCTGCCAGGTGGTTATGAGTTAAGTGACCAAGGAGGTTATCAAAAGATGTTTTTTTAAAAAAATAGGATCAATAGATTCTGATTTTCGCCCGGACAAATTTCCACTGGTAAATTTGAATAGAAAATTTCGTCATTTTTAAGTGCTTCATCCATAAAAAATTTCTCCCACAAAGATAATAAAAAGTTTCTATTTTTTTTACTGGTGACAGTTTGGCCAGGTATTATAATCTGGCTCACGTTCGCTGATAGGTGGCTGTCTTAGTTATCACAATATGCCGGAAACGCGTGCCCTGACTACCACCAAAGTAAAGTTCCACCAGTAAAAATGAATAGCGCTTTTTGCTATTATTTATGACTGATATTTTTCACTAATAAGACGTTTAACCCCGTAACGATCGCATTAAATTACAGTTTAAAAACTCAAATTTCTTATTGGCACCACTTTTTTGAAAAAGAAATATTCACTTTATTTAATGACAGATAAAATGATACCATAATAAAGCCAATTACACTATTTTATAAAACTGGTAGGAGTCGAACAATCTGAAGAAAGACACAGCCAGTGAATATCACGGGAGCGAGAATTAAGGAGTAAATAGAATAAAATTTCTATTTAAATTTACTGGTGGGAGTTTCGCTCGGCTGTAATCAACGCATATGAAAGCGGTTACAGTTGAAGCTTCACAGTTTAAAGTACATGTCAGTTCAATGGAGTTAGGAATTAAAAAAGGAGACATACAGGGTGTATCTGAAAAAGTAGGCAAAACATTACGGGGTGATAGAACACAGCTATACAAGCAAATTTCGTCATAGAATGTATGGTCAGAACGCAAGCGGTGATAAGTTAAAAGGTAGTTTCCCACTGTCCCAAGGTGATGGATTGGTCGAGGTGGTCCCATAGCTTGGCCATCAAGATTGCCTCGTGTTTAGATTTTTTCTTGTGGGGCCATATGAAAAGCCTAATCTACGAGTACCCCATTGAAATCGATATGAATCTAGTCGCCAGGATTGCCGTTGTTGCCGGCAATATTCGGGGAATGCCTAGTGCTTTCGCAAATGTGCGTCAGTCCCTATCCCGCAGGTGTGAAGTGCGCATTACAGCTGGCGAATGATTTTTTGAGTAATTTCTTTGAGCGTGTGCATTAATTACATTTCTGTTAATAAAATGTTTTCTGAAGTATCTCCTCTCATTCCTGCATTAATTCCACAGGCCTGCGATAAAAAAATACAAGGGTATTAATGGCTGAACTTTATGTATTTTTTGGTGCTAATTAAAAAACAATTAATGAAAAAATTCTATCACGTCACATTTTTTGAAAAATATTGGGTCAATTGGAGAGTTTGTCGTGTTGGAAAAATCAATTCGTACCGGTAAATTCTGCCAGGTAATTATAAGATATTAGATCTCGGAATCAACGTCTAATAATTAAATGCATAGCTGCCAACCTTTCACTAATCTTCCGTAATGTCTGAATTAATTTGACCCAGGTTAACCACATTTTGAACCAGAAAATTTATATCATGAGTTCTTATTTATTTAATTTCCGGTTTCTACGTGAAACATATTTAATTTCATTTCTTAAAAAAATTTCTGGTTCGAAACTTATTAAACCAGGGTTAAATTAACGCAAGTATTACGGAAGATTAGTTTGAGGCTGGCACCTATGTAAATGATAGAATTTTCCGATACGAATTGATTTTCCCAACACGACACAACATTCCGATAGACCCAGTTGTTTTAAACCGTTTAAACCTATAACAAAATAATCGATTACGGAAAAATCAATTTGCCTCATCGAGAATCGATTTTTTTTTTACATAGGTTTACATGGATAAAATCACTGTTGCCAGGTAGCACATGCAAAATTGTCCAAAATTGTCCTTTTTATGTTAGCAAAAATATCGATACCGATGTTACAAAAAATTCTGATGTGATGGGAGAAAATGGAGGTCATTTTCGAAATCAGCCCACCAAATAACGTAAAAATCAGCGAAAACTTCTCTTGTATTTTTCAAAAACTTCAATTTCACAGGCCCTGTGTTCTTTAACTGCGACGGTGGAAAACTACCTTTTAACTTCTCACCGCTAGCGTTTCGACCGTGCATTCTATGACGAACATTGCACGTATAGCTGCGTTCAACCACCCCGTACAGTTTTGCCCCCCTTTTCAGATACACCCTGTATAGTGTACTGATTACCAGTTGCGAGTGCTGTAAATGAGGAGGTTGTCACAAAATGGAATTTTCACAAATCTGCTAAAAATTTCTATTTCCTTTTACTGCTGTCAGTTTGCCCAGGTATTATATATTTTTTCACTGTCACTGACAGGAGGTTGGTCTACGTTGTCACAATATGGCGGAAACGCAGGACCTGACTACCATTAAAGTAAACTTCCACCAGTAAAAATGAATATTTGTTTTCGCCATTATTTATGACAGAAATTTTACATGAATTGAGGCGGTTTAATAAGTTGAAGATTTCTATTTAAATTTATTGGTGGAAGTTTCCACTGGCGCTAATCAACCCCTGCAAAAGCGGTTACAATGGTAGCTTCACATTTTAAGGATATGCCAGCTCTTCTTTATTAATAGTCCCATGCTCAATTCCTCTTTATCAATAGTTCCATGATTTAATCTGTCATTAAATAAAGCGAATATTATAACTAAAAAACTATCTGAAGCAAACAATCTGAATTTTAATAAAAATATCGGTCTAGCTACATTGATGTCCATTGATTTAAATTAGTACAGGCATACACATGTAAGCTTTACGATAATGAATACCTATCCAATTGGATTTTCCAGAAGTTTTATTTAAAGCTTAAACCTCTATTATAAGCATTTTCTAAATCATTTCTTAGAATAATCTTTTCGACAGGTAGATAAATTTTTCTTTCAAAACTAAATTTACAGAACGATTTTAAAGGAAACAAAACATGACTTTATCACTAATAATATCTTTTAAAGAATTCTTTTGTTTACTTTACGGTTAACATGATATGTTTTATGGAACTAAGAATGTTATATACTCTTGGGGATTGTATAGAATTCAAGATAAAAACACTTTGAAAAGAGATAAAATATGATACCACAAGGGATGTCACGTATTTTATACTTCATTCTCAATCTCATAAATAGATTAAATTATCAGGATCAATTCTTCGTAAATGTATGGGCTGAAACACTTTCATTGATTTAAATTTTCTTCTCGATTTACACTATATTCAAATAGCGATAAAAAAATCTATCAAAGAGCTTTCGGAAATATTGAAAAGAAAAACTTAACATAAAAGAAGATGCTCTCTATAAAAAAAGTAAATAAAAATGGAATTAATATTACGTATGCGAAACATCAATAATTTCAGTCTCTTTTTAGTATTAAGCTAATTATCGATAAAAATTATATTTTTCTTATAACATATTTTTCTAAAAAAAACAACATATCAAACTCCTACTTTTACTTCCTCTGTGAGTAAACAAGTCGAAAATTGTACGTCAAACGTGTCAATTGAGTGCGTTCGTTCTATAACTAGTTTTATAAATATTCAGATCTTGATGCAATAACACATCGGCGGTTAAGTTCCCGGTCTAGTGAAGAAAACACAATATTTTTAGGTCAAATTCGATTTTATTCATCAACATAGTCGCCTTTAAAAGCGATACAATCATTGCAGCGTCTCTCTAACATTTCAATACCTTTCTTGAAGAATGAATTACCTTTAGCCTCAGGCGTTTGTTTCGGCCATCACCTCCTCATTTGAGCCAAATCTCTTACCGGCGAGCCTTTTTTTCAGGTATGCGAACAGGTAAAAGTCGCCGGGAGCCAAATCTGGAGAATAGGGTGGATGCAGAAGCAATTCGAAATGTAATTTGTGCAATTTTGCCATCGTAGCCAAAGACCTGTGACAGGGTGCAGGGGGTGGGGAGGGGGGGGGGACGCGACACTCACTTCGATAACAGCTTTCTCATAGACAAATGTTCACGCAAAATAAAGCCTACACATTCTTTTGATATGTTTAGAGTGTCAGCTATCGCCTGAAACTTCACTTTACGGTTTTCTAAAACGATTTTGTGGACTTTTTCTTATGTTTTCCGGTATAACCAACACTTTTATACGACCAGAGCGTTATGAATCATCGATGTTTATACGACCCCGTTTAAATTCAGTAAACCAGTCAATAATGGTCATTTTTCCTGGTGCAGTGTCCGGATAACATTTATAAAGCCAAGCCTTTTTTTCCATGGTGTTTTTCCTCATCAAATAGAAATATTTTATCAAAACACGAAATTCTTTTTTTTACATTGTTTTGAAAATACAAAAAGTTTTTTCACTAAAACCATTGTACTTTTAAAGCAACAGTCAGATCGTCATAAATTGTTTACAGCTACATTTTTAAGGTTAGTGCTTACTAAACAGAACATTAATTCTGCATTTGTGGCGCCATCTGTGTGTCAGACCAGGAACTTATCAGCCGATGTGTTAGCTGTTGCAGTATTATGCAAAAATGCATGAATACAAAATTTATTACGATTATATATATTAAATTTAGTAATACGGGAATAATATGACTCCATATTAAATAGAACGTAATCACCATGGCAACCTTGAATCATTACTTATCATGATATGTCATTGAAATAATTATGTATAATAGGACTTAATAGAATGAAGAAAACTGTCATTAATACCAGCGGTGGAAAATTGGCGCAGAGGAGGAGCCTATTGTCACCACTAAATTTTAGTAGCTTTTTTCGGCTTATCTAATGATGGAATTTCTGAGTTTTTCATAAGATGAAGGAAACTTTAAAAAATTTGTGGTGTCAATAGGCTCCGCCTCTGCGCCAATTTTCCACAACTGTAATACCTTTTCAGTTTTGATTCAATTTTAATGAAATTTGAAACGAATCGTCAAAATTCTGCAACAGTTCGATGTATTAAATTTCGAACCATACAGTTTAGTAGTTTTTGTGCTGTTATATGCAGACAGACGGACAGACAGACGACGACTATAGGTGATACGTATTAGGTCTACCGGAAAGTTCTGTCCGCTAATGTTATTTCACGCCTACTTTAAAAAAAAATCAGACTTCTTCATCGGCACGACTTTGTTGAAATGGTAAAATTGTCATTGTTTTCACATTAATGTGAAATGGCAAAACAATGGGAATTTTACCATTTCAAAAAAGTTTTGTCAATGAAGAAATCTGAATTTTAAAAAAAAGTAGGCGTGAAATAACATTATCGGACAGAACTTTCCGGTAGACCTAATATTTCTACGAGGGGTATGGTAAAGTTTCAATTACAGGCGAATATCTTTTAACCCCTTGAGGGGCAAATAATTACGTTTGTGTAATGCTGAGTTCCCAACGGAAATTTAGAAAAAAAATTCAAAATAAGGAAACGCAATTTTCCGACTTTTTTTTTTTCCACGAAAGTTAGAAAAGAAACATTTCATAACTTTTTCCGGTGCAAATCTTCATTAATCGTAGTTGGGATAGAATATATCCCACCGCGCCTCAAGGGGTTAACACTACCTCACACCACTTTTTCAAAACAAAAATCTTTTACGTATGCTTTGAAAATATTTGCAAGATAAATATGCTACGAAATGTTTTTTATTCAAATAGTGGTGTCAATAGAATATGAAAATAGCCGCCTGCATTTGAAACTTTACGATATCCCCTCGTATAAATACGAACGCACCTAAAAATAGCAAAAATGTGGAAATTAACACTAGAACCCCTGGAAGAAATCCAATCGACTCCGACCATACGATTAAATGTCAACTGGAACCAGAAATTCTTTTACAAAATAAGTTAAATTTTAAAAACAAAGATTAATGCTAAATAAATCAGTCAAATAATTTTAAATAAAAATTCTGGTGTAAAATATTTTTATGAAACTTGCGTAAAATTTCCGGACTTTCTAGTGTTAAATTGTCAAAATATATTTGTGGAATATATATTTTTAAAGTATGAGCGAAATGGGGATTAAGTTTTATTTTGATGTTTCATAAATACTTATATTCGTACTCCATTTGCATTATTAGCATAAATATGCGTGCATTTGTAATTTTTATTTTTAACTCAGAAATTCCAAATTCATACATGAATTGTAATTTTTGCTAAACAGACCTATCGTGAAATCATAAAGTAAAGGTTCTTCTTTCATAATTTTCGGTACGGATTCAGTCTTTCTGCATAAAAAGAAACTCTTGAAATGTGTGTTAATGATGCACATGGGTTAAGAGGCTACTTCAGCCAAATGAAAAGACGCATTCACTAATGCTAATCCTATGGAAGAAATTTATAAAGATATCTCGGTCGCATTTCAATATTTTTAAATGATTTCTTTTGCATTCAATAGTTGAGATCGATCTGTATGCAGGCCGTTTTTTACTTTTTCAATTTTGATTGCAGATATTTTTTATGAGGATGTTTTTACTTTCGAAACCGGTTCCGAAAATAAAAGTATTCTCATAAGAAATACCTGTAAACAATATCGAAAAAGTAAACAACGGCCTGTGTACAGATCGATCTCAACTATTGAATGGAAAAGAAATCATTTAAAAATATTGAAATGCGACCGAAATATCTTTATAAATTTCTTCCATAGGATTAGCATTAGCGAACGGGTCTTTTCGTTTGACTGAAGTATCCTCTTAAGATAAACATACAGATTGTCCCAAATTTATCTTTACAAATTTAATCCTCCATAAAACCTCAACGAAACAAAACAGCGAAGTTCGTTTTTTTTTTTTTTTTTGTGCTTATAACAGCAACTCATACAGTTTTATTTGTACTAAAAAGAATGTTTTTGCTTTCAGGTACGACCCCGTAAATACATAACGGGTAATAGATACACCACAGGAAAAGGCTGTAATATCGTCCGACGAAGTGGCAGTTCTTTCTTTCATCGAATGTCGAGAGGGAAAAAGCGAGTTGATCGAATCCATCGTCTGGCGAAGTAGCAGTTTTTTTTTTCATCGAATGTCGACGGGGAAAAGAAGTTCATCGAATTTCCGGTAGGAGGTCTCACGTGCCAGCGGAGAAAAGGGAAAAGAAATGAAGTCAGAGACGGCACGGATAGCGTCGACAGATGTCGTTCGCTAAGGAGCTCTGTGGGAGCCGAATGTTTTTGTTATTGTTTTAAGAACGTTCTGATGGTGATTTAAAAAAATAAGTCTGGAATGTGACTTGTAACTCCACTAAAGAAATCGGTATTGTTATTTTCCGAGTACATATTATACATAGTATTTGTTTATTAAAAGTGTTATGTTTTAATATTGAAATGCGTGTTTATTCAATGACTGGACTAGCTGTGGAGATATTTTTATTAAAGTGAAGATATCACAGCTAAGTATATTATATTTTTGGTGGCTTGTGTTTGGATATAGGAACTAGATAAATTAGTTCCGCGAACTCAGACACTTCTAGAAAAATTTTGAGACAAGCAGTGTAGCTAATATTGTGTGTTAGCAAGTAAATACGAGAAGCTGTTTTTGATGACTGTTATTGTCACCCTGTGTAATTCAAGCATCGAACGGTGAGTCCCTATATTTCTCTTTCATGCTAAATTTTGGGAGGTCCCAGTGTTAAATTTAGTATACTGTTTGCTAGGAAAATTAAAATAGGGTTTTTTGTTTTTGCAAGGTTCATGCATAAGGGTTATCTATTTGTTATATTTTTATATATGCTCGGGTAATTGTTTTGCTATTTTGTTCTCAAGTAAATATTAATTGTAGAACGGGAGTATAGGTATAATTTTTAGTGATTTTTATAAAGAGTAAATTAATTTTCATTGCCCGTGAATGCGGTAATGCAACTTAACTGTATAAGTTACAGTGTAAATGTTATTGCACTAGAAAATTGAATTTACTGAAATTACATCTTTGAATTTTTTATTTATAATTGATGTTTCTTGTAGAGAGGAATTTTATTTGATATTTACGCATTACGCAATTAGGGCATTAATGCAAAGTGACTCAGTAAAGTAAATTAATGTACGGGGTCTAGTTTTTTTTATTATGCATTTTTTTTTTAGCACTTTGGTTACGCCTTTTATTATTTATTGGGCTTTGTGAAGAGAGTTACTCAGTTTTGAAAAAAGAAATATCGCATCCTTGGTTTTCTTTGGTATTTAAGTGCTAATTGTGCTCAGGAAAATTACGGTAATATTTTGTATTTGTATTATTTGTAGTGAGATATTTTCTGAGTTCAATTAGGGCTACTTTCTTGAATAGGCAAAATAAATATGTATTGCTTTTGCTCGCGGCAGAGTTTGATACAGAAGTATCCGCTGACGATAAAAAAGTGCCAATAATTCAGGCAATTTTGAGTGCTTCTGATTATGATGAGCAAATAGCAAAAGATATGTTAGAAGGAATTTTAGAGGAGAGGGAAGAAATAGCGGAACAGGAAAAAATAGATAAAATAGCGGAACAGGAAAGATCAGATAAATTAAAGCGCGAAGAGCAGGAAAGTTTAGAAAGAGAGAAAGATAGACAATTGGAATTAGAGAAGGTGAGATTGCAGTACAGTGTAGATACTAGCTGTCTAGCTTCCACTGTTACTGTAACGGCTGAAAATAAAGATAAAAAAGTGAGTTTAAAGGATTTAGTTCCAAAATTTGACCCTAAATCGATTGATATCATCTTGTTTTTTATGATTTTTGAGAGTCAGGCCTCAAAAGAGAATTTAGAAGAATCAAAATATGTATCTCAACTTATACCTTTGTTACCTGTAGATGTAACTGAGATTATTGTAAAAGAAACCCTAGAAAAAAGGGATGATTATCAGCATATCAAGAGCGTTTTGTTGAAAAGGCTTAGATTAGGAGCAGGGGCCCTAAGAACAAAATTTGAGACTCATAAAAAAAAAAGGAGGGTGCACTTTGGTCTGAGCTTGTTTATGAGTTGAGAGGGTATTTAGAATACTGGTTAGAAACCGTTGAAGTAAACGATTTTGAATCGCTCAAAGAATTTATTCTCACAGAGCAGGTGAAGCCTAGAGTACCTTTTGAAATTAAGGATAAATTCATAGATGAATGGGACGAGATTAAGAAAGCGTCGTATTTAGCAGAAAAATGTGATAAATATGAAAGTGTGAGAGGGAATGTCAGGAAATCGGATAAAAAAATCTGGAATAATAAACCATATTTTAGGGACAGGAACGGGCAGGATAGTGGTAGAAGTAAAGATGAACAGGCAGTTAAGTGAGGTGGGGATGATAAAAAAGATCATGTGCGTAGAAATTCTTGAAATAAGGACAAATTTGATAAAAAAAGCCTATTATCTGTTTCCAGTGAAATCAAGCAGGACACATCAGACCGGATTGTCCGGATTTAAACGTAAAAGTTCTGGAGATATATTTGGTCACTTGAATGTAGATGTAAGTTTAGGAGAGTGCTTTGCACCGTATTTCAAAAAGGCAGAAATTAATGGGATAGAACGGGATTATCTACGGGATACAGGATCTGGAATTGACCTTTGCGACTCTAGTTGGATTGATAATGAGGATTTAATTGGTGAAGTAACGTGGATAAAACAACCCCTGGATAATGAGTGTAAATGTTTGCTATTGGCGAGAGTTACAATTAAGGGAGATTTTGGAAAGGTGGTTACCAAGGCTGCTGTGGTACCTATTGAGTTAGAACAAGGTTATTATTTGTTGGGAAATAAAACTGCTGAACTTATTGAGAAATCAAAAGATAAGCCTGTATCGGTGAATGTTGTAATGACGCGCAGTCAGAAGCGGGAACTTGAAAGGGAGATATCCGCGGTTCAAGTTGAGAGGGAAATTGGTCCGGAGGCTGGAGATCAGGAGGAAGAAGAAAGGATAGTTATGCCGGAAAGGTTGGAGATGGAGTCATGTTTGGTAAAGGTATCTGCGGAGAAATTTAAGGAAGATCTGAAAATTTGGCCTTCACTTAAGGAGTTGTGGGAGAAAGCCAAAAACTGTAATGATAACGAATTTTGTGTTAGAGAAGGTAAGCTTGTGCGGGTGTCGAAGTCAAGGAGAGGTGATGAGAAAGTTCAGTTATGTGTGCCGGAAAATTATTGTTGAGAAGTGTTAGCATTGTGTCATGAGCAGGTGTCAGGACAATTAGGTGCGACTAAGTCAAAGGAAACAGTCCTTATGTGTTACTCTTCGCCAAATGATTATCACCACATTGAAAATTATGTTCAAACTCTCGATAATCAAAATGTAGATAGTAACTGGGATAGGTTTAAGGTCCCTCTATGTTTCATACTCACAATTTCGAGATGCTTTTCGATGATAAATCTGGATGCGATCGGTCCCGTCCAAACTAGCAGTGAAAAGAATAAATACTTTATTGCTTCCATTCGCCCAGCTTCTAGCTCCCCTGATGCTATTTCGGTGAAAAACATGATTTCCACATTCATTATTAATGTCGTGGATGTCAATACTCGAAAGTATCCTGAATTGACAATGAAAATCGGGTGTCGATATTTCGAAAATCCAAACAGAGATAGTTCTTTTAATATCATTGGTTTTGAATTCAGTCACTCTAGACTGGAGAATCCTGTTGAATGTATGACTGTGGTTCGAAAAGTTAATTGGATAAATTTTGGCTGGTCCCGTCATTTAAAAGATGGTCAGACTGAATGGATAAATTCACTAAATGAAATAAAACTTCTTAAAGTTAAAAAGTATGGTTTCATGGGTGGTAAAAGGTGTTATACAGTTTTTCATATTGATTTTGGAGGTACTTCTCTCTGGTATATTATTTTACGTTGAAATAAACTAGTTAAAGAGCGCAAGCATGATACAGAGATTTTCTTGCCAGATAAAGAAACTGAAGGACGCAGAATGTTTTCAGGTAAGGAAAAGTTTAATCGGGATCGTTTTGAAGAGTGCTTTGATGACGAAATGAAAGTAGATGGTTTCAAACTAAAATGTTTGCGAAAGCATAGTTTTGTGAAACCTGTTTTAGTTAAAGACAAAGATGGTCGGGGAATAAGAATGTCAAGACCTAATTTTACTGTTAATGAAATCCGAAAGCGTGTGGGTAGGTGCAAAGTTCTGGGTGGCTTGGAATTGTTTGCCTGGCCTTACATTGATGATATTGTGCTATTTTTACTTAGATGGGAGTGTCGCATGAATGATATTCCTGAAGTTCGGAAGCTGTTGTTAGAGGTCGGCTTAACAGTGAAACCTACAAAATGTAAATTTGCACAAGACAGTGTTAAGTTTTTAGGTCATGAGATAGGTTCGGGAAAGAGGTCCCCAGTGACGTAAAAGTAAAAGCTATTCAGGAATTCCGAACTCCCTCAACTAAGACACAAGTAAAGTCATTTCTGGGAATGACAGGCTACTATTCTCGTTATATGAAAGTTTATGCAGTAATTGCGGTCCCTCTAACAAATGTCTTGAAAGGGAAAGTTAAAAAAGAAAAGATAGAGTTGAGTGAGGATTGTGAAAAGGTTTTTCAAAAATCAAAGGGGACGTTTACGCGGAGTCCGGATTTGTAAGCGTCTGATTATAGACAAGAGTTTATTGTTCAGACCGACACTAGTTTATATGGTGCGGGTATAGTTCTGTATGGGTTGAGTAGAACTGAGCAGTGGCGTTCTGTAAATATTAAGTTTCAGTCATTGGTTTCACTCATTTACATATATTGTGTTTTTTTTTTTTTTGTAATTGTATATATTTTATATCATTCAGTCTTGTATAGAATTTCCTTTATATCACTTGTTCAAGCGTCGCACTATGTCATTTGTTGAGATCAGATGAATATCTCAGTTTTTTAGTGAATTTAGTTTTCATTGTTTAAATTTAGAATTTAAAAGTAAAATCTAGGATGATGATCAGTATTTTAAAATTGAATACGCGTGCGTAGTATGAACCTCTTGCATTGAAATTTAAAGTGTACAAAACCATTATGTATTAGATTTTTATGTGCATAAATAGTGCTTAGGTGTTGTGACCTCTCAGATTTAGTGTATTGGGAATGAGGGGCTCAGTGCCGTGTTTCAGCTCAACATTTTCATAGGTGTATATGCACCGTATGAAAATTTTTTAGGAGGAAGGAGCTGTAATACCGTCCGACGAAGTGGCAGTTCTTTCTTTCATCGAATGTCGAGAGGGAAAAAGCGAGTTGATCGAATCCATCGTCCGGCGAAGAAGCAGTTTTTTTCTTTCATCGAATGTCGACGGGGAAAAGTAGTTCATCAAATTTCCGGTAGGAGGCCCCACGTGCCAGCGGAGAAAAAGGAAAAGAAATGAAGTCAGAGACAGAGCGGATAGCGTCGAGAGATGTCGTTCGCTAAGGAGCTCTGTAAGAGCCGAATGATTTTGTTATTGTGATTTTAAAAATAAGTCTGGAATGTGGCTTGTAACTCCACTAAAGAAATCTGTATTGTTATTTTCCGTGTACATATTGCACATAGTATTTGTTTTTTAAAAGTGTTATGTTTTAATATTGAATTGCGAGTTTATTCAATGATTGCACTAGCTGTTGAGATTTTTTTTATTAAAGTGAAGATATCACAAGCCCCAGTGTGTGGCCTGGTTCATAGAGACGAAGTCAGATACATAATTCCAAAGGAATTTCCGAACAAAATACAAACGTCACCCATTATCCATTTGGTCAATACGCGCTTAGCCACTGCCATCGAAATACTCAAGGCTAGATGACACGAACTTGACGTCATCACTAATCGACTGACTTTTGACTAGTGCTGGAATTCATACCGGAAAATTTTGAAAGCAATTTTCTTTTATTTTATTGGTGGAATGTCTATCATTTTATAAAACAATAACTATTTAAACTTACTGGTAGTAAATTGGAATCCCCCAATAAAAAATCAGCCAGATGCGGCAACACTGTGGCTTTCCGCACCTGGCTGAACTTTTATTTAAGGATTCCGACTTCTCAACAGTAAGTTTAAATAGTTACTATTGTTCTATAAGATGATAGATATTCAACAAATAAAAGAAAAGAAAATTGCTATTCCAGAGCTGCCAAGTCTCGGGCTTTTGGGATACCAGTATTTTAATACCGAAAAGGGTCTTTTATTTAATTGAAACATTTGGGCGATTTAAAATAATTTTTTTTTCTCTAAGGTAATAGTGGTGTGCAAAAAACCGGAGTGTTGACAACTCTGCTATTCAATCTTTTCCGGTGTGAATTCCAACACTAGTGAGAAGTCGGTCGATTACGAAGCTAACGAAAAAGAAAGGCTGCCTCGGTGCTTTACGTGTATCTTTTTTTTCAGACCGCTGGAGTCACTTGATGCTCAAATGCGCCAATGCAGGTGTACGAAAAACGCATGACGTCACTATAGCGGTCTGTAAAAAAGGGTATGAGGAACGCACCGCGGTAGCCTGTCTTTTTCATGAGCCTCGGGTCGATTACTGATGACGTCACATTCGTGCCTCTGGCTTTGAGTATTTTGATGGCAGCGGATTAGCATATGATGTTTATTGAGACTGGTAGTGTGCTTCATAAGAAATGCGCTTGCCAGTTGGCGTTGTTCGTGCAACCAAGTGCGCTCGTGTAGAGCTCCTCTAGCATTACATACAACTTTGGAACTTGCTTTTCATTATACAATAAACATATTTTTGTTATCTAATTTCGTTTATGTTTTATGGAGGATCAAATTTGACAAAATAAATATGGAACACCCAGTATATCAAAATCAAAATTATATCTTTGTATACTGTATGTTATATAAATATGTAAAATGTGAAAAAAGATAAGTCGCCAAAAATACAAAACAAGCCCAATTTGTCATCATTAAAGATCTGTTTAACAATTGCAGCTAACCTGCGTAACATGTGATATTAAATAGATATAAAAAAAAAAAAAAAAAAAATACAGCGTTCGTACGGGTACCGTTATTTAAAAGGCCAAATATCACAATTTAAAAAAAGAAAAATAAATCTAGTTTAAGCGCGAGAAATTTCGCCTTTTTTAAGTACATATTTGCTGTAAGAAAATACTGGTGCAGAAGAATTTCTTACTCCGGAAATTCAAGGACCCATACGAACCCTGAAGTATTATAATAGAAAATGTTTAGAAGAAATCTCAATGTTCACCATGAAAACGGGTCTCTATCATAGTTTTTTTATAATGGTATTTTAAAATTTCCTGAAAATAACATTAAATTTAAATCATTACATAGTTGTAATTAAGGAGGTATTTGATTAGAAAAATACAATTATACTTTTACATATATATAAGTAAAATTTATTAAAATTATCAACATTACTTTTTTTGGATATTTGTAAAATGTAATTTTAAAATAGTTCTTCCGCATGAAATATTTATAAATACGATATTTTATGTTATCTATTTATGGAATAAATATTAATTTTTAGAAGGCAGCAAATTTAACGAAAGTACAGGGCGTAAATATAGCTTTTAAAAGAGGTAGGCGTTTTATTTTCAGGAAATTTTCGGATAACTCGTAGGTGTTTGTTTTATATTCTGCTTATAAGTCTACATTATTTATGATGCATTAGTTCATTAGTTATGATGCTGAGTTTATTCAACTGTGACGCATATTCGAATCTAGAATGAGAAAAAAATGAACAATTACGATGTGTTCGTGATTATCGGGAAAAAAATAAGACCGATATCTTTACAAACATACCAGTGTGATAAGGAGGAGTTTTTCGGATTGTCCATTCAACAATTTTCAGCATTTTCTTTACCTGTACAAACGCACTTTTTTCCTATTTTTTTCTTTACTTTAACAATTTATTATTTTAGCGCAATTGTGCTATGGATAGACTTTATCTTCATGGCTCCTCTATGATTTTATAAACATATACTCATCTACAGGGAGTGGAGTAGAACTGTTACTGGGTATCCTATCGAAGTTATCACCAGTTCACCTATTCAAAAGAAGTTTTGTATTTATTACATTTTCTTGCCAAATTTCCATTATTTATGGGATTAATTCCATTATTTAAAACATTATGCTAATTTTGTTTATAAATTTAAAACTCTTTCATTAATGGTTTAAATTTGATAATTTTAATTAACCCTTTTCGGCACAGGCAAACTTTGTTGTAAACTGATAAAATCATCGACTGACACCAGAATTTACTTACGACTTTTTTAGAAATTAAAAACTTGTTACTTTACACTTTTATTGTTAATGCAACAGTTTATTAAAATATTCTGGGTTCTACTTGTAAGTTTGGAATTAAAATTAGGTATCCCAGTTGAAAATAATCATAGCATTACATTAAATTCTTATTAATTTCTTTTTGTACAACTACAGGGTGGCGAGTGGTCAGGGAAAAACACGGTCAAAAAAAGTAGAAACTACCAGTATTTTCTTCTTGAAAATACTTGAAATAGTATAAAGGGATTAAAGAAGCCGAATTTCTCTTAAACAAAATACTGGTATTTAACACCTTTTTTGACTGAGTTTTTCCCTGACCACTCGCCACCCTGAACTATGTTTATTGTGATTGGTTGTTTAAAGTAGCTTTCTTTCACGGCCGCCAATTCACCAACATGGGCCTTGCAAAATCTATAAATACCTGTAAATTTTCTGTTTTCTTTCAGTATGTTTGTGTAATTGTCTTGTTAATATCAAATATACTCAATTCGATCCACGCCTTTATGTCTGCCTTTTATTTATTTCAACAGCAGAGCGTGGTTCTAGCAAGTGTTGAAATGAGCTGCGAGACATACTGACGCCGTTATCTTTCTGTTCTTCATTTCTGCTGGGATTTTGAGTGAAAAAGATTTTATCTTTCTTTTTATATATTTTATCGAGCAGAATGGATTCTTCAAAAGATGTTTACGGCATCCCTCTTTTTGAAGGTGATGGAAAAGTTTTTTCAGTATGGAAACGAAGAATAACGGCAATTTTTGCTGCTAAGGAATTGGAAAAATTCCTGGAAAATCAAGCGGTGCCAGACAATGCCGCCGATGTCGTGAAAGCAAAAAAGGCTTACGCTTTATTATTATTATTATTAAGTGATAATGTTCTTGCGTCACTTCAAGATGAAAATACAGTTCATAAAATTTGGAATAAATTAGAACGCACTTATGATACAAAGCGTGCAGTGAATCAAATTTTAATTCGGAAGAGATTGGCAACGATTAAGAAAGATCGTACAGTTTCTATGAGAAATCACATTTATGAAATAAATAAATAAATTTCGGATCTTAAGCTGTCTGGGGCAGAAGTTAATGAAACGGATACTATTGTTTATAATTTGATGTCATTGCCTCAGGAATTTGAAAATGTTAAGATTGCTTTAGAAAACCAACCGAATTCTGTTTTGACATTAGATTTCGTGACACAAAGATTATTAGATGCTGAAGCACTTCTTTTGGTTCAAAGAAAGAAAAAGTATATACTAAGGCTGCTCATGATAATACTGCATTTGTGTCGGCTCGCAAAGAATTCTTTTGCAAAATTTACAACTCTAAAGGGCATACGGCGAAATATTGTAGAAAGAAAATTACTTGCCTTTCTTGTGGAAAATCCGGATACATAAAACGTAACTGTAAAGCTGTTAAAAATTCAAATGAAGAAAAATTTGCCTCTTCAGCTGTTTCTTTCGTTGCTGGAAGCATTAAAAAGAAAGAATTTATAGTAGATTCTGGAACAACTTCCCATATGTGTTCTAATGAGAATTATTTCGCATCCTTAGTACCTTCTCCAGGAACAATTAAATGCGCATCGAAAACAACGAATCTTGAAATCAAAGGTATTGGAAATATTAATGGAAAACTGTCAAATGGAATGGAAAGTACTTTAAAGGATGTGCTTTATGTTCCAGACTTAAACGGGCAACTCATTTCCGTTAGGAAAATTGAAAGTGCAAATTATACACTTATTTTAAAGAATCAAAAAGTATTTATCGAAAAAGGGAGAAACCGTTTTTACTTTGGTGAACGTGATTTGAATGGACAATACGCAAGTGACTTTGTCCCTGTTTACGAAACCGTTCTTACTTCAAAGGAAAATCATTGTGATATCTGGCATCGCAGACTTGGTCATCCGAGTGACAAAGTATTGAAAGATATGAAGCTTCCGGTACCTGATTCTTTTTATGATATTTGTGCTCGGGCAAAACAGAGTGCAACACCAATGGGAAGAGAACCAAGAAAAAGAGAAACCAAGCCAATGACTTGGATTCATAGTGACATTTGTGGACCTATTTTTCCGACAACTTTTTCTGGCGAGTGCTATTTTATAACTCTTATCGATGATTTTTCTCGTTTTACTGAAGTACGTTTACTGAAACATAAAAGTGAAGTCTCAGAAGAATTAAAAATGTTCTTAAAATCCAACCCTACAATGAAGAAAATTAGATGTAATAACGGGAAGGAGTATTTTTCTAATGATTTAGTGAATTTTACTAGAGATCTTGGTATAGTGATCGATCCCGCTCCTCCATACACGCAATCTTTGAATGGAGTAGCTGAACGCTGCAATAGGTCGCTTCTGAATATAGGACGTGCTTTGATTGCTGAATCAAATTTACCAAAGACTTTTTGGGGTCAAACTATCCTTTCAGCAGCTTACTTGAAAAACCGAATGCCAAGTAGCACTGTTGAGAACAAAACTCCGTACTTCCTGAAATATGGAGAAGAAGCCGATTTCAAGCACATACGTGTTTTTGGATGCAGTGCTTACATGTTAATTCCTTCCGTTCATCGAAAGAAGCTTGACGATAGGTCTAAACAAATGATCTTCATTGGTTATTCTTCAATGGGATATAGATTACTAGATCCTGAAACGAAACGCATAACTGTATCAAAATGTGAAATTCGATGAAGAGAAAAAGGAAAATGTTCAGTCGCAACAATACATTCTAGAAAATTCAGAACCAGTCGATAATGAAATTGATCCAGATGTTCTAGAAAATACGAGTGATGAATTAGATGATTTTGAAGAGAAAGAAGACAAAACAAGAAAATCTGAAAGATTTAAAAAGCAACCTGTACGGTATCCAGATCCTGAAGTTTACGAAGCATTGCTTTGCCAACAAGAAATGTTAACGTTTGATGATATCAAATCCCTCCCTAGTGATGAACAACGCTTGTGGAAAGAAGCTATGGGCGCGGAGATTGAAAGTATGAAAATCAACGATGTCTGGGATCTTGAAAAATTACCACCTGACAAACGACCTATTTCCTGCAAATGGGTATTTACCATCAAAAGAGATGGTCGACATAAGGCGAGACTCGTAGCTCGTGGATTTATGCAAAAAGAAGAGCTAGACTATAGTAAAACCTTTTCCCCTGTAATAAGTATGCCAGCTTTACGTTTGGTTCTTATTTTGATTTTAAATGAAGACATATGCATTTGTGTTAGATGTTAAAACAGCGTTCCTGAATGGTAAGTTAAATGAGCTTGTTTTTATGGATCAGCCGCAAGGCTATGATGATAAAAGTGGGCGAAAGTGTAAACTTAAAAGAAGTTTATATGGTCTAAAACAAGCCCACGACAATGGTTTGAAAGGTTTCATGAATTTATTTCAAAGTTAAATTTTAAATCTTGTGATAATGAACCTTGTATTTTTATTCGGTATAATAATGATCATAAAATAATTATTGCTTTGTATGTAGATGATATGTTAATTGCAGGTTCAGATGTAAATGAAACTAATGTAGTTATTTCCCTATTATATAAAGAGTTTCATATGTCAAAATCGGAAAGTGTTTCAGAATTTCTAGGTATTCAAATTAAATTCAATTCTGATAGTTTAATAATGGATCAAGAGTCTTACATAATTAAATTGTTAAGTAAGTTTAATATGCTAGATTGTAAACCCAGTGACATTCCTATTTCTCCTAAGTCCACCCCATCTGATTTCAAAAATGGTAAACCTTTTAATGGTCCATATCGTGAACTTGTAGGTTGTTTATTATATTTAGCTTATATTTCTCGACCTGATATTTTGTATGCTATTAACTGTTTAAGTCAATTGCAAGAAAATCCTACTGAAATTGCATGGAAAGCACTTAAGAAAATCTTAAGAAATTTAAAAGAAACATGTCTTTAAAACTTGTGTATAAAAAACAAAATTCTGATCCTAAATTATCCATGTATGGTGATGCTGATTGGGGGGCTAACACAAATGACCGCAAGTCAGTAACAGGTTATATTTTAATGTTTTGTAACATGCCTGTTCTGTGGTGTTGTAATAAACAAAAATCAGTTGCTTTATCGTCAACTGAAGCTGGAGTCATTGCTTTAACTAAAAGTTTGCAAGACTTGTTATGGTTTTAAAATATTGCTAGTGAAATTGTAAATATTAAGGATTTAGTAATTTTTGAGGATAATCAATCATGTATAAAATGTATCAGTAATGAGAGTAATTATGGTAGAATGAAACACATCGATATCAAATTGAAATTTGTTCGCAATATTATAAAAGAAAATAACATCAAAATTAAATATGTTCCTACGAATATGCAAATTGCTGATTTATTTACAAAGGCATTACCTAAAGTTAAATTTTATGAAATATTATTTCTTTGTTGTTTGTACAAGTAATGTTTAAATTGTGTCATATTATTATTAATGATTGATTTCAAGAAATTTCTTTGTTTTCTGATGTAATGCTAGATTATGGGCGGGTGTTGAAAATAATCATAGCATTACATTAAATTCTTATTAATTTCTTTTTGTACAACTCTGTTTATTGTGATTGGTTGTTTAATGTAGCTTTCTTTCACGGCCGCCTGTTCCCCAACATGGGCCTTGCAAAATCTATAAATACCTGTAAATTTTCTGTTTTCTTTCAGTATGTTTGTGTAATTGTCTTGTTAATATCAAATATACTCAATTCGATCCACGCCTTTATGTCTGCCTTTTATTTATTTCAATAATCCCAACCCGAGCACAGTGTGCCGGAAAGGGTTAAGGGTCGGACCGAAACAGGTTTTTAGACCGAAAACGAAACCGAAACCGAATTTCGGTAATATTCCTATTTTCGGCCGAAAACAATAACGAAAATGTCCAAAAAAAATTTAAGTATCTATCACATACATAAATATACAAAATTATTAATTAATTATACGTACAATTATATAAGTGGCCAAAGTTTGCTCTCTGTGCCTCTGACCAAAACTTTTTATTTTCATATAAAATAAAATGTAATTAATTGATCTACGACACAGAATGATTTTCAAATTATAGGCATTTCATCTAATTAAAAAATGTTTTAGGGATGCATACTTCGATTTAACTTTTGTTGCGAATTTTGAAATGATCATGTGTTATACTAGAACTTTCGAAAAAAGTATTCGAAACACTTCTGCGGTTTCAAACTAAAAAATTTCTATTACCATTATGTCTGCAGCTTATTATGAGCAAGTAAAAAAAGTATTCAAAATTTAGTCATATATGCACTGCTTGCTCTGTAATTTGCACTTACGTCTTGAGTCAGTCATGACTGTTAATTATAAACAGAGAAGTTCATAACAATAATATAAGAGTTTTTCATTTCAGCCGATACAGTTCAAATCGATGAGTCACATTGAAAATTTCCGAAGGGAGAAACCAAATTTTTGGACTACGGATAGTTTCGGGTCCGGCCGACTTTTCGTCAGCATTTTCGCTGATTCTCATTTCTGATTCCAGTGTTGAATTCAGGGGGTAGACCGTGGGGGACATTCCCCCTGGAACAATGAGATCCCCCCCCCGGAAGATTTGATATTTTGTGTTTTCAATGGTCAAAAAGTGCAATATCCCCCCCCCCCTTCGGAGCCACAGAAATCCGTCTTGGAGAAAAGTGTCTGAATTCAACACTGTCTGATTCGCTTATTCATAATTTCGCTGAAACTCAGATTTTTGACCGAAAACGAAAATGAAACCGAATTTTCGGCCGATCTCTAATTTTAATATCACCACATCTTAAAATACAAACATAAAATTTATGTTTTCAAAGATGAATAAAAATAAACTTATGAGTTTGCGTTAAATAAGAAAATATTGTCTTTATTACAAATGTATTTTACTAAAAATACATTACAATATGCAAACAAATGAACCTGTATGAAGTTCATTACGTATGGCGTGCACAAGTTTAATAGGGTTCGTACGGGCCCCGTTAATTTCCAAGTGAAATATCAGTATTATTTTATTAAAAAATAAATCTAGTTTAAACTCTCAAAATTTCGCCTTATTTAAGAAGATATTTCCTACAGAAAATACTGGTGCAGAACAATTTACTTGTCTGGAAATTCCAGGACCCGTCCGAACCCTGTTTATGTGTTTGCGCTCTTAACATTTGCACTCTGTTGTCGCCGCCGCGGCGACATCATCTTGCCTTGAGAATTTTGTTTTCAGCACAGTAATAAAAGAAAAGAAAATTTGTGTTATTTAATCAGAGCAATTTTAAAATTGTGTACTTTTTCTTCTTTTAAATAAAACTTCTTTTAACAAGTGGTGCCGATCGAATACAATATTTGTGTAACGTCGCGGAGTTGCTGTTAGTCCACAGTTAAAATGACGCGGAGTTGCTGGTAGCCCATACTCAAAATAACGCGGAGTTCAAAGGGTTAATAATTATCTTTAACAAAAAATCAAACTAAATCATAAATTGTATAAAAATAGCTGGATGCAAAACCTAAACTTGAGATAAATCAAAGCTGGTGGCTGTTTATAGTTTGAGTTCTATATTTTGCACTAGTTTTTCATATTTAGGTAGATTTCATATGAAATACTACCTATTACATTCTCTTCTATATTGGAATTTCTGAAAACTTTTTGCAGATCTACACCGATCATCACCCCAAGAACCCAAAACCACCCTCGCAAAATTATATATATATATATATATATATATATGTATGCATGTATGTATGTATACAGGGTGTTCCAAAAATGACTGATGGATTTTAAAATTCCATAACATGAAAACGGTGACAGATATTTAAAAAATTCTTGCAGAAGTGTTATGTAACACTCCAGGAGTTTTTATGCTGCTATTCTCAGTTTTAGTTACAAATATCAGCGACAGATGGCGCTGCAAGCAATAACAGCTAAATCTAGCCTAACTTTTTCGGCTTCTATCTTCTTCCATGCAAGAAAAAAAAAAAGAAAAGAAAAAAGAAAAACCGTGTCTGGACTGAGCACCTACTGCTCTCAGCGCCATCTATTGTTTGAAATTCGAACTAAAATCAAGAATCAAAGTAAAAAAAATCTCTTGTCATCATGCAAAATCCTCCTGCAAGAAATTTTTAAATGTATGTCACCATTTGCAAGTCATTGAATTTTAAAATACATTAGTCATTTTGGGTTCACACCCGTTATATATATATATATATATATATATCACATCACTTGTTTATGGACATGATAACTTCCCTAATTCCGCACAAATCTCTTCCAAACTGATACATAAAATCAAGGGGAATAAAATCTCGGTCAAGTTCTTAAATGGGCAAAATAGGAAAACGGGAATGGAAATAGGGAGGGGTTTGAGAAAAACCGAAAAAAATCCCATAACCTCTTAATTATAATACATATAGAATCAGTTTAAAGTTATTATTACTTAAAAACTTGCCGGATGTACCAATTCCAAAACTTTCTTCTATCTCATACATGTCAATACTTCAAAATTTGTTATCACTTTGCCAAAATTAAATGGGAATCTATGCTCATCGTAAGAATTCTAAAAAGATGAAATTCCGTGCTTTAGTTCTTGAGGTATGTCTATCGCTGAAATCCAGCAAAATGCAGCATAGCAGCGCCACTTATGGGATGATTTACACCAAAACCTAATCATCATCAACTTATGTCAACGACATGGAATTTGGGAAAAATTCGTGCATTAGTTCTTGAGTTAGAGCTATTGCGCAAATCGTGACAAATGCAGCATGGCAGCGCCACCTATTGAGCGATTTGCACCAACACATAATCAGTAGCAATATTAATCAAGGTATACTTGAACCTGAAGTTTGATGAAAATTTGTGCATTAGTTCTTGTGATAGAGTATTTGAAGAAATCGTTCTAAATGCAGTACAGCAGCGCCAGCTATTGGGCGATTTACACCAACACATAGTCAGCATAATTTCATATCAAGGGCTAACTAAATCCGAAGTTTCATGAACATGTGTGTATTAGTTCTTGAGATAGAGCTACTGCCAAAATAGTGTAAATCCTGCAAAATGCAGCATAGCAGCGCCACCTTTAGGGCGATTTACACCAAACGTAAACATCACCAACTCATATCAAGGAATAACTGAATCTGAAGTTTTATAAAACTCCGGGCTGTAATCCTTGAGGTAGAGCTATTGCTGAAATCCTGCAAAACGCAGTATAGCAGCGCCACCTGCTGGGCGATTTACACCAAAAACTAATCAGCACCAAACTATAACAGGGACTACCTGAATATAAAGTTTTATTAAATTCCATGCATTAGTTCTTGAGTTAGAGCGCACACAAAATTTGTGTCAAATACAGACAGACAGACTCCCAGACTCACAGAGAGCCATTTTCTAAAAACATGTTTTTTGGATTCTCTGACCCCTAAAACGTGTAAATCCGTCAAAAACCGGAAGTTGAAAATTTTCATGAATCCAATACTTTCTTCTTGTAAAGATAGAAGAAAGTAAAAAAGGTCAAAAATTTATGTATGACAGAATTTTGATAATATAAAAAATGAGATCAAGGGGCAAAAAAAATGGGGTTTTGGGGAGAAAAAAAAAATCATAACTTCGTCTATTCTCAAGATATAAAATCCAATTAAATTTATTATAAATCTTCTTAATATTATCTACAACTTTTTTACTAATAATTTTTTGATAGGACCAATTCGTACGTCACAAACAATTAAAAAAGAAAACAAAAAGGGGGGGGTTTAAGAAGAGAAAAATCCATAACTTCATAAATTGACAAGATATAAAATTAGCATGAATTTATTATATATTTCTTAATAATATCTACAACTTTTATATTGACAAGTTTTTGATAGGATCATTGCTTACAGCAAAAACAAATTAAAAGTACATAGTGGTTTAAGAAAAAATAATCGTATTAAGGGTGTACTCAAATCCAAACTGCTTATTTTCTGACTCATTTTTAAATTCATTTTTGTTCTCAAACGCATCGAATTGGTATATTTTCTTTTTCAGAAACTATATAATGTACCGTAATAGTCGATTTTTTCTTATTTTTTATTGAGGCAGGATATATTTCAAAAAATGAGGAGAAAGTGGGCATTTCCCGAAGCGATTGTATTTGAAACGAAAAATATTGTCCAACTGAGAAAATAATTGTTTATAAATCAAGTCCTAGTTAATTGAACAAAATTAAAAAAAATCAGGTTGTTTATAAAATCCTTCAAAAAATACGTCAGCAAGTTTCATGTTTTTTCTTTTAAAACTGAAACTGAAAATGTGTCAGAAAATTTCGAGTTGCTGAGCATGGAAAAGCATTTTTTTTTAATACCGCCTTAATATGATTCTGATAAAACCAGTTCTAATATAAAAATGTATTTAAAATCTCGTCAAAAGCGACCAGATAAAATTGTTAAAGTGGGTTTATCTCTAATCACGATTTAATTTTTGTTGTTGAAGTTAGTATTTAACTTCGAAATCTACCTGCGCCTGTAGGCCAAGCCGGCAGGGATTTTTAAGCTGTTTTAAAAATCTAAATTATTAACATTTTAAAATTTTTGAAAATTTTCACTCAAGTTAAAAAAGAATGAATTTTATTTAAAAAAAGAAAAAATAAATAAAAAAATAAAAACGTTCCCAGTTTGAACAGTTTTAAGCATGAGAATGTACACCGATTCAAAAAAGACTCCTTTCAAGAAATTTTTTCTCAAAATTATAATCAGCTCTTTTGTCAAACGTGATGCTGGTTCATTAACCCTTTAAGCTTCGCACATGATTAGTGTAGGCTACTTTTAGCCTAATTCAGATTGTTTAGTTGACACCACTTTTTTGAAGTAGAAACTCTCAACTTATTTAATGACAGATAAAATGATACGAGAATAAAGTCAATTACACTACTTAAAAAAACTGGTGGAAAACAAATAATCTAAATTTAAAAAAAAATAGCAGCCTACACCGCCCGTTGAAGTCACGAAGCGAGAATTAAGGGGTTAAAACTTTCCGAAACAGAATTCTTCATTCGGAAAATGATGAAATGATTCACTGGCACCACAATTTTCAAACGACTTTTTTAAAAATTTAAAACCTGTTACTTTAACCCCTTAACGCTCGAACAATTCAAATTGCTTATTGGCACCACTTTTATAAAAAAGAAATATTCACCTTATTTAATGGCAGGAAGAACGACATTAAAATATAGTCAATTTCACTATTTTATAAAACTGGTGGGAATCAAACAATTTGAGCAAAAGACACAGCCCGAGAATATGACGGGAGCGAGAATTAAGGTGTTAAACCAAAGCGAACAAACTTAATGCTGGAATCAGGCGTAAGTTAACACAGTTGCGCCACCTTGTGGACGGAGTGATAATTCACATACGCGGGCTTTTAGTGTGGCGCGTATTCTCTAAATCTTCAGTCGTTCATGGAAATGAATTTTGTTTGCCACACTTATTGCAAAATAATGGCGTAGCGAGACGGGCATCCAGACGCACTTGACATTACGAAGTTTTCATCGCCTTGTCAAAAGCACCTCAGTTATTAATCAAGATGAAAAAAACTTTATAATTTTAGTGGTGTCATTAAAAAAACAGTTAGGTATCTAACTGTAGTTCACACTCCATCCGCTACGTGGCGCATGACCTTGATTGATGTGACCTCGCTTTTAATCCTGCGGTTACTTCTCCCATTTAAGATAGGAAGCTTACTTATATCGCTTTGGGTTAAACTTTTATTGTTAAAGCAAGTGTTTATTAAAATATTCTTGGTCCCGTTTGTAAGTTTGGTATTAAAATTAGGAGGTCCCGACGTGGAACCACTACTTCGGAAAGGGCTAAATTGGTTGCCAGGCCTTAACCCCTAGAGAGGCGGTGGGATATACTTTATCCCATCTACGATTAATGAAGATTCCGGTGTGAATTTGTCATTGCAGAAACACAATTACTTGCCCCTGAAAGTGTTAAAGTCTGCATGGAACAAAAAACTGCTATGAGAGTATATTGTAATGTAAACACTTTCAGGTTCCATAAAATTAAAAACGATTTTGCTTTTCTGAAAGTTTCCATGGAAAACATCCCTTTGAGGTATCACACTTTAAAATCAGCATGTTTAAAACAATTCCTGCATACAGGGTTCTTTCTGCCTATCATCATAACGTAAGATAACGAAATATCCTTTATTTAGCGATGAAAGAAATAATTCATGTCTCCAAATTACGAGAAGTGATATTTTTCTTGTATACGCACACACACGATTTATTCGGGGTATTGAAAGACTAGTGATGTATTGTACTCAATCCTACGTATCCATGGATCTATGAATAAAGAGGAATTTCCATATACTCAAAATGGTGACGCTTCAACTCTAGCCGGTTTCGCGGGGGTTCATTACCGCCAGGGCAAGCTTCCACCAGTAAATTTGAATAGAACTTTTCTCTTTATTTAAACACCTTATTATTGCAGAAGTTGACTCATAATTGTATCTCAGAACAGATATTTATTTTTACTAGTGGACCTTTAATTCGGTGGTAGTCATGCCTTGCATATTATGACAATCTAAACAATCTCCTATCAGAACACGAGATTATAACACTCGTGCCAAATGTCACCAGTAAAAACTAATAGAAATTTTGCATAAATAAGAAGCTAAAATAAGGCGAGATTTTCAATTGAAATTTACTGGTGGAAGTTTGCTTTGTCGGTCATCAGGAACTGTTGTTCCGATGTAAAAAATCAGCCACCATCATGTGACATGCTCCTCAGTTACTTCACTCGCAACCGATAGAATCTAGGTTATTTGTCTCCACCTCTTTATTCATCACTCCATTATTCAATCGTACCAAACAAGGAACTATGCATAAAGAAGAACTGACATATTCTCAAAATGGTGAAGATTCAACTCCAACCGGTTTCGCAGGTGTTCATCACCACCTGGGCAAAATTCCACCATTAACCCTTAAATGTATAGGGTAGAATGCGTTCCCGAAATTTCATAATTCAGAGAATCGGAATTCATACCAGAAAATATAAATTGTAAATTTCGGTTTATTTAATAACGAAATGGCTGTTATTAAATGGAGTGAAATTTTCTTTTTTATTTTTCTGGTGGAAATACGGAATATGTGAATAAAAAATCTAATAAATAGGGAACAATTATTGTATCAAAAACGATACTATATGCATTTAAGGGTTAAATTTGAATAGAACTTTACTCTTTATTTAAACACCTTATTATTGCAGAATTTCAGTCATAATTGTAGCCTAAAACAGTTATTTATTTTTACTAGTGGATCTTCTTTTTACTGGTGGATTCTGCCGTTGTCGGATCTTGCATATTGTGACAACCTAAACAACGTCCTGTCAGAACACGAGATTGTAAAATCCGTGATACCGTCACCAGTAAAAACTAAGAGGAAATTGTACCATATTTCTGAGTGAAATTTTGCTTAAATAAGCACCTAAAGCAAGGCGAAATTTTCAATTCAAATTTACTGTTGGACGTTTGCTACGGCGGCCATCAGAATCTGTTGTTCCGATGTAAAAACTCAGCCGCCATCTTGTGACATCGTCGTTAGTTACTTCACACGCAACTGACAGACTGTAGGTTATTTGTCTCCGACTCTTTATTCATAAGTCCATTATTCAATCGTACCGAAACATGGAAATATGAATAAAGAAGAATTGATATATTCTCAAAATTCAATTAATACAGATAGTTTCGGTACGTCCGAATTTTCATCAGCATTTTCGCTGATTCTCATTTCTGGTTCACTGATTTATGATTTCGCTGAATCTCAGATTTTGAGCCGAAAATGAAACCGAATTTTCGGCCGATCTCTAGTTTTAATATAACCAAATCTTAAAATACAAGCATAAAATTTACGTTTTTAAAGATAAATTAAACAGTCTTACGAGTTTGCATTAAAAAAGAAAATACTGTCTTTATTACAAAGGTATTTTGCTAAAAATACATTGCAATATGCAAACAAATTAATCTGTATGAAGTTTATTACGTATGGCACGCACAAATTTAAGTGTTTGCACTCCTAATAATTATCTTAACCCCTTAAACTCGATTAAATTAAGGTTTAAAAATTCAAATTGCTTATTGGCACCACTTTTATGAAAAAGAAATATTCACCCTATTTAATGACAGGAAAAACGATACTAAAATATAGCCAATTTCACTATTTTAAAAAACTGGTGGGAATCAGACAATTTGAGTAAAAGACACAGCCCGTGAATATGACGGGAGCGAGAATTAACCCTCCGTCTACCAGACGGGTCCATTGGACCCGACAGGTACATACAAAATATTCAATCAAACCAGAAATTTCTTTAAAATAAACTAAGTATATAAACCAGACAAAAATAAGGTAAATAAATAAGTTAAATAGTTTTAAATAAAAATTCTGGTGTAGAACGTTTTATTAAAACTTGAATAAAATTCCCGGTAGATCTAGGGTTAAGGGGTTAAACGAAAATTCACACTAATTCATAAATTGTATGAAAATAATTGGAGACAAAACCAAAACATGATAAGATAAATCAAAACTGGCGGCTGGTTGAAGTTTGAGGTCTATATTTTCCACTAGTTTGTTCACCAGTTTCGCAGGTGCTGATTACCGCAGGGGTAAATTTTCATCAGTGAATATGACATTCACCCACTTATCACCAAATGACATATGCTGTTTGACCCTCTGCAATCTAGCTTATTTAAGGTTTGGTTTCAAACATGGTAAGGGCGTCATTTAACAGTTATTTATGTATCCCGATTCCAAAACTCTTCTATGAACAGTTTTTACCGATATTTGTCCTCCAACTCAGCGCCTAATTATCAACGGGGCACATTCCCACCAGTAAAAAGAACAGAAAATTTTAGCTCATTCAAGGCAGAAATTTTACACGGATACGGCGTTCAGATAAGGCGAACATTTCTTTTAAAATTTATTGGTGTAAGTGCTGTTGGTAATCAGACAACAACTGTATATTTTATTTACGATAGAGAATAATTACTAGTTGAAGCCATGTTTATGATGCGACGGTCTTAACGAAAAGATGTCGCTCGTGGCCTTCCAGAACGGGATTTTAGTTTAAAATCGTCACCACGAGCCAAAACATTATGAATTCCTCGTTTTGACATTTTTAATGAACTTGCAATTTCGAAGCGGTTTTGCTGACGCAATTCAGATTTTTATCAACTCCTCATGTGTGTTTCATTCGAATTGGGCATTTTGTACCAAAACAAAAACAACTTGCTGCTTCTCATACATCACGAAAATTTAAGTGCGCAATCGCCTAAATCATTTTATAAAATATGCACAAAAACAATTTTGTGCTTAAACTTTTGATACGGTAATTTTCTTTATTCTTAAACTGCATGGTTTGAACTAAAACGTAAACACAATTTTATTGAATATGGTGTTAACCCTAGAACTACCGGAAATTTTACTCAAGTTTTATAAAAACATTCTACACCAGAATTTTTACTTAAAACTATTTAATTTGTTTATTTAACTTATTATTGTCTGATTTATACATTTAGTTTGTTTTGAAGAAATTTCTGGTTTGAATAAATATTTTGAATGTACATGTCGGGTCCAATGGACCCGTCTGGTACACGGAAGGTTAAGACTGCAATTATTAACACATAAAAGCCAGATATTGAAATAAAATTAATCTATATATATATTACGCTATCGTACGCGGCACAGAAATCGTGATTATTTGTTTACTGTTTAACGGAAGCGCCCTAATGAAACGCATCTCATTGGTTATTGTATAAAAGTTCTTTGGCAGGATTTAGACCAATGTAAATCGGGTTTATTTACGTTTCGCTCTTTCGCTGCAATTATTGAACTTCAAAATATCATTAAAAATTCCCTTAAAAGATCTCGGCGAATGCTTGAAAGTGAAGAAGCTGAATTAAAAAGAGGAAATTGAAATAGATTGGATGAAGAACTCCGTCAAACACAGAGCATAGGCTATCGCCAAAATAGGCCTAATAACCGTTGCATGCACGCACGCTTTGGTTCTAAATTCCAAGTTATGATTTAAGTGTTCCGGAGCATAATTGTTCGACTTTGAATGAAACGTGCAATTTCTGCGAAGATTATATTGAAAATGCGAATTAAAGAGCAGCAAGAAGTTTTACAAAATGTTGCCATGGCGGTAAAGTAATGGCACAATATCCTATACGTACCACGTTGCAGCGATTTCTGAGGCCTATGTCATATACACACAGGGATCTTAACTGACGCCAAAGTGTCGTTAATTTGCTTGATATTGTAACCCGGGTGTTGTTGTTTATTTATTAATAAATTGTTTATTTACTTTTATTTGCTTTTTTAAAATTACATAAATTGTTGTGTTCTATAGTTATTAATTGAACTTTTTTTATTTATTGTTATTCCCTTTTTAAACATATATCGTCGGTACCATAACCATGCCAAACTATCCAATGTGAAAACAGTGGCCTACATTTTTTTAATTCAGATTTTTTTATCGGCACTACTTTTTTTGAAAAAGTAAAATTCGCCTTATTTAACCTTGTTTAATGACATATGAGTTAAGGCGAAAACAAGGGGAATTATACCATTTCAGAAAAATTGTGCACATCAAGAAATCTGAATTAAAAAAACATAGCCCGCTGATTTCACTTGGGTAGTTTGACACGGTACAGTCGATATATGTAAGTGGTATTCGAAAACGAGGTTTTCTCCAAATTAGCGTTAGAAAAAAATCGCGCCAACGTAGTGCGTATATGACAGCTGTGCCGCAAAAACTATAGAGCAACTATATCCGGCAGCATAACGGCACTTTATCTTTTGCCTCAATGGCGGCAGAAATTAAATTGCCTTCTGGAGCAGAGCCATATTATTTCGGATACACGGTCTTATATATCACAGGATTTCTCCTTTTGTACTCTAATGATAATAGGAATCCCGGCTATTGCGCAGCTATACATATTTGACTGCAGTGAAGCTACTAATTACTGAATGGAAAGTAACAGAGGCTGTATAAGACGTGTTATGGAAAAAAATGGGTGCTCTTCTACGAAACAGTAATCCATTTGCTGAATCATATTCACAAATGCATGAATTAGTGAATCAAAATTTAACTATGAATGTTAAATGACTTTTATCGAACATTCTGACTTAGACTTGAGAAGGTGCAGAGCACCTGCTTCCTCAAGAGATGTCAGCATTTCACAAATCTTACTTTGCCATATATCAAGCCGCGATCTTATACCGATATGCCATTTAGGTTCAACCGTAAGAGCTTCTCTGACCTTTTCATTTCTTTAGCCCCTTGAGATGCACCGGTATATATTATATACCACCTACGATTAATGAAGTTTTACACCAGAAAAATTTTATTAAATTTTACTTTTCTAACTTTCGTGGAAAAAAGCAGTAAAATTGCTTTTACTTATTTTGAAATAGAATTTTTCAAAGATTCCGATGTGAGTTCAACATTACAGGAACACAATCCCTTGTCCCTCAAGGGGTTAAAAGTAAATAAAATAATTTTTCTTGATAGCTTCATTTTTTAACCTTCTTCACGGTCGCATTAAATTACGGTTTTAAAATTCAGATTGCTTATTGCCACCACTTTTTTGAAAAAGAAATATTCACCTTATTTAATGACAAGTAAAAAGATACCAGAATAAAGCCAATTAAACTATTTTATAAAACTGGTGAAAATCAGACAATCTGAATAAAACACACAGCCCGTCACAATCTGTGATCATCATGGGAGCGAGAATTAAAGGGTTAAAAATAACTGATATACTTGTGAAATTTTAGCTCTTATTTAATTTTTTTACAAGTTTTTAGAATAAATAAATATAATTCAGTCTTCTTTTTATGAAGTTCTACTATTATATTTTTCAACGCCGGACGGGTCAGCTAGTATTTAAAGATTTATTACCACTTTTCAACAAAGTTGAAAATTGTTTATGAATTCGGTTTGTCTGTCTGTCCGTCCGTACTCTAACATGCGTAACTGCAGTTCAATTGCCAAGAAATTCATAGACGATGTTGGGTATCACTATGATAAGGAAAACAAGGAAGCAAAATAATTTAGCTAATGAAGAAATTGAACTATTGAAGCCTATGAATATTAATTGCTGGAAGTACGATTTGAGTTATAGTATGCGTTTTTAAATTGAACTTTTCTTAAAAAAAATATTACTCGGTGTGTATGAATTCAATAGATCATGTAGGGGATACTAGGGAGGGTTGGCCCACTTTTTACGAAATGATTTTTTATTTTTTAAATATTGAACATAGAATAAAGTTTTATATATCATTTTGTTCGTTATACAATTAGTTATCAAAATAAAATTGCTACATAAGCGTAACATATGAGAAATTTGAAAAATGATTGATTTTAATTATGTAAAAATAATGGGTCAAGGCTCCCCATAAACGGAGGATTGACCCTCTATATGATAGTCTTGAGCCACTTTGTTTATATTGCAATATTTGTGAAGAGAAATAAAAGTTGTTTAAAAAAGCAAAATAACTTTATGCTAAATGCTTTAATTATTATAAAAAAGTATTTTTTTAAATATGATGCTTATACAAACCTGTTTAGACGCAATCGCAAGTCAGAGGAGAAAGATTTTGTTTTAACCCTTTGAGGGGCAAGCAATTACGTTTGTGAAATTCTGAACTCCCTCCGGAATCTTTGAAAAATTCTATTTCAAAATAAGTAAAAGCAATTTTACGGCTTTTTTCCACCAAAGTTAGAAAAGTAAAATTTAATAAAATTTTTCTGGTGTAAAACTTCATTAATCGTAGGTGGTATATAATATATACCGGCGCCCCTCAAGGGTTTAAAGAGGATTTTTCCTGAGCAGGTATAATTGTACAGCATGGAAAAGGAAATTTTAACATATAAGGCAGTATTCTGTGTAGAATGCTATGCCCTTTTGCAGCCGTATGAGCACTTAACTTATCATTAACATCATTTAAACCTTTAAGGGATAAAGTACTTTCAGTACTAAAATGTTGAAATAAATGACTGGCACCGGAATTTACGAACAAGTTTATTTGGAAATAAGATAAAGGCTATATTTCACATACATATTAAATGAAAAAGATTTTAGCAATATTCTGGTGCCACTGTGACGTTTGAAATTAAAATTAAGTGGTTTTATAGGCATACCACTGCCCCTGAAACGGTTAAGACTGCTGCTTTGATCCTTTTTAGTCCTTTGTAGTCTTTCTCCCTGTTTCTATTTACCTATTGTAAGTAATATTTAAATGGAAAAATGTTCCTCTCAACTTTCCCATTTTCTGGCAATTTTTTATATTTTCTTAAGTCAGTTTAAAACATTTTCTTTTCCATCACATCATTTTACTGTAGCTTAACAAATTAAATTTACATTCTTTTATATGTATAACCATTAACTTTTCATTATGAAAAGTGTATAATAAAAAGATTTCCAAAACCACTTAATTAAGGGAGCCTTGAGCATCCGAATTTCTTGAGCATCCGAGCATCTTGTCACGCCTCCCTCACATTGATTGGTTAACTTTCACTCACACTGACAGGGTCAATTCTCCTACACATTGACTGGGTCAAACATCCCTACATAGACCTTTTCTAAAGAATATCACATTGTTATGTTAAGCCTAACTTACTGTACAATCTTTATGCGTGGAATGAAAGCTCGATATTTCTGCATTACTTTAATCCTACTTACTTAAATTTATGTGATATAATTTATATGAAAAAAACTTACAAAATATTTCTAAAAAATCACAACTTTTATGTTGAAAACGCCTCACAATTGATTTTTTTCTACACCTATTTCGATTATCTCTATGAAACGAACACTGTTGTTTGAGCATTCCAGTAGCTTTGGTTAACACCTATTGTTAGAACTCTGAAATTCTTTTAAATATGAAAATTGATGGGTGGATCAAGCCTCCCGTATGGTCAACCGTCCCTAGTCTCCCCTACACACTCTCAGAAATAAAACACTCCCTTTTGACGATTCAGAAATCCTCGAGCTGTATTTCGTCGTTTTTGACGATCATTTCCTATTAACATCACGTGGCTTTTAACGAAACACAAACCCTCAAATATTTGACGAAAGTTTTGCCTCAATCACGGTCAGACTCAATGCATTTTAAGGAAACAGTTCCTCAAATCCTGCGATTTTAGCAAACAGATATTTGCTTGTTTATGTTAGTCCTGTAATAATTTATTTTAAAACAGCACTTAGTGCTTTTCAGAAAATACTGAAATATAGGTAGTTATTGTTTCTTCATTAGTTATATTTTAGCTGTTAGAATTTTTAGGAATGCTTATTATTATTATTTTATTTATATGTTGTCGTTCGTTATGTTTTAATTCGAAAAGAATAAATTTCCTGTGTTCTTCAAAACCATTCAATAACAAAATTAGGTCAATAAAATTTCAAACTTCTAGGATATCTTTTTTTTTTTTTTTTAAGAAGTATATTATGTTTTCAATCAAATTAAAAATAAACATAATTGACCCCTCTCCTCTTTATAAACAGTAAAGTATTAAAATCTTATCCTCCTACTCAAAGTGATAAAATCTCACGCAATATGCACTTCACAATTCGTTATTTGTGAGCAACAACCAGACCATATTCTAATCATCCATTGATCCAAAAAAAATTCAGTTGTACATTATTTAATCAAGCCATATTATAATTATTTATTGATACGAGAAAACCATAAAAATAAATTAGCCTTTCTTAGAACTTTCAGAGAATATAGCAGCGCCGATAAAATTGCAATCTACCTTATAAAAATATAAACACGAAGTAGAATTCATTACACCAGTCTAAAAGTAGACACTTTCAAGTCTCCAGCAGTCAGGTTGGAAGAGCAGCGATCTCCCACATGAAAGGTTGTGAGTTCGAATGACGCCGAGGAAAGAGAGAGAAGTGATTTTTTTTTTCTTTCCCCGTGTGAAATACTGGAGATTTCAAACTGTTTGAGAGATGGCGCCACCAGCCCTCTTTTGACGAAACTATTGACGAAATTTATATCATCAAGCAAGTGAAGAAACTAATTTCATCAATTTGACGAAATGTTCGCTCGGAGCATTTTCCAGGAAACTATTTCGTCAAAAACAAAGAAAATTTCGTGAAATCTGAGTATTCATTTCTGAGAGTGCATGGTTGCGCAAAAATAATCGGATATTTTATCGACTATTGAGTGAGATTGAAATAGCAGAATTTGGTTTTCAAATGCGTTATGAGTTTTCAAATTGTTTATTTAGACATCATATTTCACTTTAATAAACTGTGAAGTTTTGTTACAGTATTCAGAATGTGTTGGATAGTATGCTGGAAGCATGATTTTTCATTCTTGTTAGTTGCTGTGCTTAAACTATATATGCGCACTGTATATACACATGATTCCAGAATCTAAGCGTGCGAAAAATAGAATATTTTCATAGCAAAAGAAAAATAATTAAAGGAAATACACCTATATCGTTTTCTCTATAAATAACTTAAAAAATATAAACTCCTTGACCCCTTAACCTACGATTTATTTTTAACAGCTACACGGTTTGGCAAATCCATAGCTACCACTAAAATTTAATAGTGATTTTCGCCTTGTTTAATCATGGAATTGCGACGGTTAAATTTAACTATATTTACTGTGAAATTTTAGTGGTAAGAAGAATTTACATTTGGCTCGATCATCGTACGCGGGCTATGCCCGTCATTGTAGGTTAAGTGGTTAAAGGTAGCATTAAATTACGGTTTAAAAATTCAAGTTACCTATTGGTACCAATTTTTTGAAAAAGAAATATTCGCCTTATTTAACCTCTCAATACTCGCTCCCGTGATATTCACGGTCTGCGTTTTTTATTCAGATTATTTGATTACCACCAGTTTTATAAAGTAGTGTAACTGACTTTATTATGGTTACCTGTCATTCCATAAGGTAAGTATTTCATTTTCAAAAAAGTGGAGCCAATAAGCAATTTGAATTTTTAAACCGTAATTTAATGCAATCGTTAAGGAGTTAAAGACAGGAAAACGATACCCCAATAAAGCCAATTGCAGTATTTTATAAAACTGGTGGGAATCGATCAATCTGAATAAAAGACACAGCCCGTGAATATCACGGCAGCGAGAATTAAGGGGTGAAAAGTGGAAACATATTGTTGTTTTGTATGAAAAATTGAATAATAAATTCATTTTTATTCAATTAATCTTTAATTTTATTTAATCCTAAAATGCTATTTTAAAAAAAAAATGTTTTTTTCACATGCATTGTTTATAAAGATACCATTTTATATCTATCTTTTTATAGAGTAAATATCTATTTTAAGATTATAGCAAGTTTAACGTATGCATTTCGGCAACAATATCGACTGAACAGGAGTTTTGGTCAATGGTCAGGCGTTTCTAGCTTTCATCAGTGTTCACGAAAAATCTGGCAGCTATCAGGAGACACTTGCCAGGTATTTTCTCCCTGTTGGAGAGATTTTAACACTAAAAAGACCGGGAATTTTACTCAAATTTTATAAAAATATTTGTCACCAGAAGTTTTTTTCAAAACTGTTTAACTTATTTATCTAACATTTTTCTTCTCATTTATCATTTAAACTTATTTTATAAAGAAATTTCTGGTTTTGAACCTAAATATATTCATTTGGTAGGGGTCAAATTATCCCTCACGGTCCTTTTAGTGTTAAGAGGAAATAAATAACAATACATAAAACAACTGTATATATACATGATTTCAGAACCTAAGCGGGTGAAAAATAAAATATTTCGATAAGAAAAAAACATCAAAGAAAATACGTCTATATAGTTTTCTCTATAAATAACTTAAAAATATATTAAATTTCTAAACACATATTCATAACTGCCAACCTTTACGCTTTCTTCGTACCACTAAAATTTTATGTAAATATTGCCTTATTTAATGGTCGAAATCTCACGATTAAACAAGGCGAAAATCTCTTCTAAATTTTAGTGGTAGCAAAAAAGCGTAAAGTTTGGCAGCTATGCATATTGTTCTTTTGTATGTATAATTTAATAATAATTTCCTTTTTATTAAAATCTTTTTAAATTTTATTTAATCCTAAAATGCTATTTAAGAAAATCTCTCTGCACATTAATTGTTTTTAAAAATTCCAGTTTATATGTATCTTTTTATAGAGTAAATATTCATTAGCAAGTTAAACGGATGTAATACGGCGAAAATATCGATGAAGTAGGCGTTTTATTCCCAGGAATTTTCCGGGTAACGAGTAGGTGTTTGTTTTCTAATCTATTTATAGAACAAATCAAATACTATTTAAAGAATGACGTTTCAGATTTCCATTTCTTATTGTTGCAATAATTCTCTTATTTTTAAATGAAAATATTATTTTCATCTGTAATTGCATTTATTAACATATGAACCAAATAAAACCAAGGATCAAGAAATAAAGAGTGCTTTATAATATAGCTTTATATATAAAAAAAATATGAAAAAAATATATATATGATAAATTATATTACCAATGTAATTTCATATTTATATAATTACAAACAGGATTGAATTGCATGAACTTAAGCTATTAGGTGCTTTTTGATCAACGTGAAAAGAAGAAAAATTTTACTTCATGTAACGTATTTGACAACATATATTTTTTAATTTATTTTCACTCATAATTTTCGAACAGACAATCCAGTGTTCAGATTTTTTTTTCTTTTGCCATTATTATTGGATAAAGATTAGTTTTCGTATTTGTCCTGTTTAAATACCGTTAGGATCCAGAAACAACACTTTTGTTTGTTTATTTTCCCGTCCCTATGCTATCTAACTTCCATTAACACTAGAAAGACCGAGAATTATACTCAACTTTTAGAAAAATATTTCACACCAGAATTTTTATTTTAAATTATTAACCCGCCATTTAACAGGAAAAAGTTTTCTTAGTAACTTTTAAATTAGTTTTATAAAAAAAGTTTTTGGTTCGAAACGAGATATATTCATTTGGTAGCAGTCAAAATGACTGCTCGCGGGCTTTATAGTATTAACCCTCTCGCTGCGCAACCCGAGAGTCTCTCGGGCAACGTAAAAGTAGCAAAATTTGCGCAACCAGAGATTTCATCGGGATGCATTTTTTCCGTCTAATTAACCCTATTTGATCTTTCCCATCAGTAACTTTTTATTGTAAATTTTGCCTTATCTAATCGGAGCATTTTCCCGATTAAATCAGGCGCAAATTTTTGTTTTGAAAAACCGGTGACAAAAGAATAAAAATTCTTAACCCCTTAACGCTCGAATTAAATTGCGGTTGAATAATTCAAATTGCTTATTGGCACCACTTTTATAAAAAAGAAATATTCACCTTTTTTAATGACAGTAAAAACGATACCAAAATATACCCAATTTCACTATTTTATAAAACTGGTGGGAATCAAACAATTTGAGTAAAAGACACAGCCCGAGAATATGACGGGAGCGAGAATTAAGGGGTTAAAAGACGCTCGTCGCGAAGGAATTAAATATGCAATTTTTGAAGCTATTTTGATAAAACAATTACGCAGCGAGAGGGTTAAACCAGGTCAATGGCTACGAAATTCGGAAATTTTGGACGGATACATGCATTTACATTTTGAAAATAGTAATGGTATTTTATAGTTTTTCTTAGTTGGGCTACTACATATATATAAATACTAAAGCTGCCAGTTTGCCCTCCAGTTTTAATCCGAAATTCTTTATTCGTACTGTAAATTTTGAAAGAAGAATTTTTAATTTCATTGATCCCTAAATGTCTTTCATTAAATAAAGCATAAAACATATTTTTTATTCCCGCTCTGAACTCGAAATTTCTGAATAAAAATGGAGGTCAAACTGGCAACCCTAAAAAATATTGCATTACTGATTCCATAAAATAGCTCAAATTGCTATAAAGTATGATTATATTTCTCTTACAGACAAAATGTAACTACTTTTTTCTTGCCAATGCAGTTTTGACTGAGTTTTTATTAACGTTGTTTACGGGCTCTTAATTTTTTTTCGATATATATTTATACCTGGTAGAATATCTGATTTCACTCCAAGAGAAATATGGTTGTAAAGCAAGTGATGAAAATGCACCTATAAATGCTAGCAAAAGTTTAATTGAGAAAACTCAATCCTCTTTTAAATATACACTGCTTTCCAAAAATTAAGGAAAAATCACAAACAGAGCGATAACTTATTCAAAAAGAAACCAATCCGTATGAAATTCGTAAGATATGTTGTTAACTAAAAGATGCTGAGTAAAATTAACAAAATGAAAATTAGTGGCACTGCAATCGTATTCGTCATCTGTGAGGAGCATAAAAATGCATGCTAGAGAGCATGCCTGCACGTTTCGCTGTGATTATCAGATAAGAAAACTGAGATAGTCAAATCATTTGTATATCATTCGTCAGCAGAACTGCGATATAGAGCTATTGGACGATTGGAGTCAAGTCAAAGTCAGACATAGGTAGTCAGAGGACTAATTGAAGAGCTAAGTGGAAGAACATGTTAACCCCTTGAGGGGCACCGGTATATATTATATACCACCTACGATTAATGAAGTTTTACACCAGAAAAATTTTATTAAATTTTACTTTTCTAACTTTGGTAGAAAAAAGCCGTAAAATTGCTTTTACTTATTTTCAAATAGAATTTTTCAAAGATTCCGGTGGGAATTCAGCATTTCACAAACATAATTGCTTGCCCCTCAAGGGGATAAGTAACAAAAATTACATTTGTAGAAATTTGATGTGAAATTATTTGTTCTCAATTTTAATGATTTATTTTCTGTTTGATACCATGTGTTTAAAATATTAACAGGTGTGGGTACTAAACTCTATCAAAAAAACTTATTCATATTTAATTTTAAAATATTAAAAAATATTGATATTATTTGGATTATTAAATATTAAAGTATTAAATAATAATGAATAATGTCTTAAATCTTCAAGGTTAAATAGAACTTTTGTATTTTAGCTTTAGCATGTGTTGGAATATATGATAAAACCTTCGTCCAAAAAATAAAATAATTTTTAAGAAAATGTAGCATAACATATTCTTCCACTCAGCTCTTCAAATGTAAGTCCTTCTGTTGTTCATAGACTTTGGTAACAATTTGAAATGACTGGTCCGGCCTCCAGAAGGCTCAGCCAGGAGCTACAACAAGCACTGATGATCGATATTTGCAGTTATGTGTACGAAGGAATAGAACAGCAACCCCCTCTCATCTTAGAGCCTCCCTTGCTGCAGCCACTGGAAGGTTGGTATCAACGTTTACTGTGCTTAGAAGGCTTCATGAAGGCGGTCTTGATACAAGGCGACCAGCCATTTGTGTGCGGCTCACCTCACGTCATCGGAGAGACTTTTAAGTTGGGCATGTCAACATGGTCACTGGATGGCTAATCAATGGAGGTGAGTTCTCTTCACGGATGAGTCCTGGATTAAACTCCAAAGCGATAGTAGATGTTCTTTGATTGGGAGAGAACATAGAACACGCTATCAACCATCAAACATTCGTGAAAGAGATTCATACGGAGAAGGTAGTTTCTGTGTTTGGGGTGGTATCTCTTTGAGAGGGTGTACAGATCTTCATGTATTTACACGTGGAGTTGTAGAATGCTCATGTCTATAGAGTATGACATTCTTGATGCTTATGTGCGCCCTTTTGCTCAGCGCCTGATTACCAACGGGGCACATTCCCACCAGTAAAAATAAACAGAAAATTTGCCTCATTTACGGCAGAAATTGTACATGAATACGGCGTTCATATAAAGCGAATAGTTCTTTTAAAATTTATTGGTGTAAGAGTGCCCCGTTGGTAACCAGGCCCTGCTTTTGCTGGAGCAATTGGTAATGATTTCCTGTTACAGGACGAAAACGGTCGCCCGCACAGTGCTCGCATTGTGGAAGATTATCTTCATCATCAAGCAATTCAGCGCATGGAATGGCCAGCTGAATCTCCGGGCTTGAATCCCATCGAGCATGTTTGAGGTGCGTTAACCCCTTAATTCTCGCTCCCGTCATATTCTCGGGCTGTGTCTTTTACTCAAATTGTTTGATTCCCACCAGTTTTATAAAATAGTGAAATTGGCTACATTTTAGTATCGTTTTTACTGTCATTAAATAAGGTGAATATTTCTTTTTCATAAAAGTGGTGCCAATAAGCAATTTGAGTTATTCAACCGTAATTTAATTCGAGCGTTAAGAGGTTAAAAGAAGATTTGTTGCTGCTCTCAATCCCCCACCTCAGACCCTTGGCACACTTACAACAACTTTACAAGAGCAATCACTCTCACTTCCCAGCGAACTCATCGATCACGTAATTGACAGTATCACACATCGCTGTATGCGCTGTATTGCTTCTAAGGGTGATCATGCTCCATATTGAAGGTACTTTTCCAATACAATACTGACACATCTTTTTGTTTATTTTATAATTGTGTTAATTTCTGAAACACCACAATCGTTTGGTAATTTCTTTTAATTTAATTTTATGCCTTACTATGTACTTTACTGTGTGTTGTATATTGTGGCTCAGTTTTATTAAAATCTACGTGTAACATTTTGAGTAATCACTATTTTTGTTGTTTTCTCTTAATTTTTGGAAACCAGTGTATTTCGCGCAATGATATATCAAGTTTCAATAACTTTAAATGTGTTCAGATTTAAACATTTTGAAAAATTACGAACATTAAAACGAAAAATGATAAATTAAACTTTGAAAAACACAGAAACTATACAAATATGAAAACATGAAGATATTGTAATGGCTGCTTCTTCTCGGCTGAATGCATAGCTGCCTACTTGAACGGTTTACATTATCACTAGCGTTACCAACTCTCCCGCATAAATCGGCTCTTCAAATGCACTGGGCACCAGTATTTTGAAGTGATTTTCTTCGCTTTATCTAATGGCAGAATTATCTCCGATTAATCCCTTGAGGGGCAAGCAAAAATGGCTCTAAGTATTGAATTCTCACCGGAATAATCGAAAAATTTTATTTTTAAATAAGGAAAAGCGATTTCTCAACGATTTCCCTCCAAAGTTAAAAATATAAAATTTAGTTAAAATTTTCTGGTGAGAATCTTGTTTAAATTAGGTGGGATAAAATATATCCCACCGCCCCTCAAGGGGTTAAAGATAACGAAATAAATTGTAAATAAGCAGTGGTGTCCACAGCCTAATTTTATTACCCAATTATAACATAACTAGCAAACCCCGCGGCTTTGCTCGCGTAACATTTGAAATATGCCAAGTGATATTTATATGTCTAATTTTTATTAAAAGGTACTAACTAAATTTTTATTTTATTAAAAGGTAATATTTTATTTTATTAAAAGGTACTTATTACTTTTAGGAATAATTAAAAAAATTACTATTTAAAACACAGTTTGATTAAACATCATTGTTACACTGCATAAGGCAGAAATGAGACTTAAATTAATAAAACGAAATAAAACTAAATAAGTAATAATTTAGAAAATATTTTGAAACTTTTATGCTCAATTAATACGCTCATTTCAGTATTCATTTGAAATTTTGAATTTTTTAGAAACCATCTTCTTACATCTTAAAATTAACCATCATGCCAAATTCCAAGTCCTACCACCTCTCTCAACATAAAGGGCTATGTTGAAATAGGAACTGTCACCATTAATTTGCCAACATTAATTTTGAAATTGGTTTGTTATTTCCCAATATTACACAGAAACGTAATTTAGAAAGCTTTTAAAGGCCTTTTTTAAAGCGTTTGTTGTTTCTGTAAATCTCAGGTGGTAGAATCATCGGCATAAAATATAGCCTGTGTAGGATCAGAGACTGTTACCATTGATTCGCAACTATTACTTTTATATTTGGTTTATATTCCCTGAAATTGCGTAGAAATCGTAATTTAGGACTTTTTTAGAATGCTTTTCGCACCTCCCTTTCACTTCACCCCTCTTTAATTCGAATTTATTTTCGACAGTCCTTCGAGGGCATTTATATTTTATAAGTAACTATCATGCCATATTTAAAGTTTCTAGCCTTTTCAGTATCACAGAAATCGCAATTTAGAAAGCTTTTAGCTACTGCAACCCTCTGGTGGTAGTGGCACAGACATAAAATATAGCTTATGTTTGAGCAGGTTCTATCACCAACAATTTGTTATCATTATTTTTTTAATCGGTTTGGTATTTGATAAGATTACATAAAAATTGTAATTTATAACGATTTTCGCTCACTTCATCTTTTTAAATTTGAAATTTTCTTTCGACAGTTAATAGAAAGCAGTTGCATCTTGTAAGTAAATAACATGCCATACTTCAAAGTGTTAAAATATAACCTATGTTATAGCAGGGACTGTCACCATTGATTTGCAACCATTACTTTTGAAATAGCTTTGGAATTTCTTGAGATTGAGTAGAAATCGCAATTTAGAACGTTTTTAGAAAGCTTTTCGCCCATTTTCACTCCTTTTTAAATTTCCATTTTTTTCGAAACTGTTCTTAAAGATCATTTATATGTAATAAATATGTACCTTGCCTAATTTTAAGTTGCTAGCCCCTACCGATCACAAAAATCGAAATTTGGAATGCTTTTTTGCTCCTGCAACGTCTAGGTGATAGTGATACCGACTTGAAATAGCATCTATGTTAGAGCAGAGGCTGTCAGCATCAATTTCTTACCATTACTTTTGAAATCAGTTTGATTTTTCCTGAGATATTGGTGAAAAATCGGCATTTAAAAGGTTTTTAGAACGCTTTTCGGTCATTTTGCTCCTGCATCTCCTCTGCGGTAGTGGAAACAGATATAAAATATAGCCTATCTTAGAGCAAGATCTGTCACCATCATTTTAACACAATTATATTTGAAATCGGTTCAGTATTTCTCGAGATTGCATAGAAATTGCAATTTAGAACGTTTTTTACAACGCTTTTTGCTCATTTTCACCCCTTTTTATATTTCGAATTGTTTAAAAACTGTTCTTAGAAATCCTTTATATATAATAAGTAGCTGATACTTCAAATTTCATATTTCTAGGCCCTTCAGTAACACATAAATCGCATTTTTAGAACGTTTTTTGCTCATACACCTCCTTTGGGGTAGTGGCACCGACACAAAACATAGCCTATCTTGGAGCAAACGTTGTCACTATCATTTTGACACCAACATTTTTTAAATCGGTTTGGTATTTCATGAGATTATGTAGAAACTACCATTTAGAACATTTTTAGAACGCTTTTTATGCATTTTCATCCCTTTTAAATTTCGAATTGTGTAAGAACTGTTCTTAGACACCATTTATATCTTATAAATAACTAATATTCCAAATTTCATATTTCTAGGTCCTTCAGTAACGCAAAAATCGCATTTTTAGAAAGTTTTTTGCTCCTGCACCCCCTTTGGGGTAGTGGCACCGACATAAAATATAGCCTATGTTCTAAATTGGACTAACACCATCATTTTGATGCCATTACTTTTGGAATCGGTTCGGTATTTCCTGAGATTATGTAGAAACTGTCATTTAGAACGTTTTTTAGAACACTTTTTGTGCAGTCTCACCCCTTTTAAATTTCGGATTGTTTAAGAACTGTTCTTAGACACCGTTTATATCTTGTAAGTAACTAATATTCCAAATTTCATATTTCTAGGCCCTTCAGTAACGCAAAAATCGCATTTTTAGAACGTTTTTTGCTCCTGCACCCCCTTTGGGGTAGTGGCACCGACATAAAATATAGCCTATGTTCTAAATTAGACTAACACCATCATTTTGATACCATTACTTTTGGAATAGGTTCGGTATTTCCTGAGATTATGTAGAAACTACCATTTAGAACGTTTTTTAGAACACTTTTTGTGCAGTGTCACCCCTTTTAAATTTCGGATTGTTTAAGAACTGTTCTTAGACACCGTTTATATCTTGTAAGTAACTAATATTCCAAATTTCATATTTCTAGGCCCTTCAGTAACGCAAAAATCGCATTTTTAGAACGTTTTTTGCTCCTGCACCCCCTTTGGGGTAGTGGCACCGACATAAAATATAGCCTATGTTCTAAATTAGACTAACACCATCATTTTGATACCATTACTTTTGGAATCGGTTCGGTCTTTCCTGAGATTATGTAGAAACTGTCATTTAGAACGTTTTTTAGAACACTTTTTGTGCAGTCTCACCTCTTTTAAATTTCGGATTGTTTAAGAACTGTTCTTAGACACCGTTTATATCTTGTAAGTAACTAATATTCCAAATTTCATATTTCTAGGCCCTTCAGTAACGCAAAAATCGCATTTTTAGAACGTTTTTTGCTCGTGCACCGCCTTTTGGGTAGTGGCACTGACATAAAATATAGCCTATGTTCTAAGTTGGACTAACACCATCATTTTGATACCATTACTTTTGGAATCGGTTCGGTATTTCCTGAGATTATGTAGAAACTAACATTTAGAACGTTTTTTAGAACACTTTTTGTGCAGTGTCACCCTTTTTAAATTTCGGATTGTTTAAGAACTGTTCTTAGACACCGTTTATATCTTGTAAGTAACTAATATTCCAAATTTCGTATTTCTAGGCCCTTCAGTAATGCAAAAATCGCATTTTTAGAACGTTTTTTGCTCCTGCAGTCCCTTTGGGTTAGTGGCACCGACATAAGATATAGCCTATGTTCTAAGTTGGACTAACACCATCATTTTGATACAATTACCTTTGGAATCGGTTCGGTATTTCCTGAGATTATGTAGAAACTACCATTTAGAACGTTTTTTAAAACACTTTTTGTGCAGTCTCACCCCTTTTAAATTTCGGATTCTTTAAGAACTGTTCTTAGACACCGTTTATATCTTGTAAGTAACTAATATTCCAAATTTCATATTTCTAGGACCTTCAGTAACGCAAAAATCGCATTTTTAGAAAGTTTTTTGCTCCTGCAGCCCCTTTGGTGTAGTGGCACCGACATAAAATAGAGCCTATGTTCTAAGTTGGACTAACACCATCATTTTGATACCATTACTTTTGGAATCGGTTCGGTATTTCCTGAGATTATGTAGAAACTACCATTTAGAACGTTTTTTAGAACACTTTTTGTGCAGTCTCATTCCTTTTAAATTTCGAATTGTTTAAGAACTGTTCTTAGACATCATTTATATCTTGTAAGTAACTAATATTCCAAATTTCATATTTCTAGGCCCTTCAGTAACGCAAAAATCGCATTTTTAGAACGTTTTTTGCTCCTGCACCGCCTTTTGGGTAGTGGCACTGACATAAAATATGGCCTATGTTCTAAGTTGGACTAACACCATCATTTTGATACCATTACTTTTGGAATAGGTTCGGTATTTCCTCAGATTATGTAGAAACTACCATTTAGAACGTTTTTTGGAACACTTTTTGTGCAGTCTCATTCCTTTTAAATTTCGAATTGTTTAAGAACTGTTCTTAGGCATCATTTATATCTTGTAAGTAACTAATATTCCAAATTTCATATTTCTAGGCCCTTCATTAACGCAAAAATCGCATTTTTAGAAAGTTTTTTGTTCCTGCACCGCCTTTTGGGTAGTGGCACTGACATAAAATATAGCCTATGTTCTAAGTTGGACTAACACCATCATTTTGATACCATTACTTTTGGAATAGGTTCGGTATTTCCTGAGATTATGTAGAAACTACCATTTAGAACGTTTTTTGGAACACTTTTTGTGCAGTCTCATTCCTTTTAAATTTCGAATTGTTTAAGAACTGTTCTTAGACATCATTTATATCTTGTAAGTAACTAATATTCCAAATTTCATATTTCTAGGCCCTTCATTAACGCAAAAATCGCATTTTTAGAACGTTTTTTGTTCCTGCACCGCCTTTTGGGTAGTGGCACTGACATAAAATATAGCCTATGTTCTAAGTTGGACTAACACCATCATTTTGATACCATTACTTTTAGAATCGGTTCGGTATTTCCTGAGATTATGTAGAAACTACCATTTAGAACGTTTTTTGGAACACTTTTTGTGCAGTCTCATTCCTTTTAAATTTCGGATTGTTTAAGAACTGTTATTAGACACCGTTTATATCTTATAAGTAACTAATATTCCAAATTTCATATTTCTAGGCCCTTCAGTCTCGCAAAAATCGCATTTTTAGAACGTTTTTTGCTCCTGCACTCCCTTTGGGGTAGTGGCACCGACATAAAATATAGCCTATGTTCTAAGTTGGACTAACACCATCATTTTGATACCATTACTTTTGGAATCGGTTCGGTATTTCCTGAGATTATGTAGAAACTAACATTTAGAACGTTTTTAGAACACTTTTTGTGCAGTCTCATCCCTTTTAAATTTCGAATTGTTTAATAACTGTTCTTAGACATCATTTATACCTTGTAAGTAACTAATATTCCAAATTTCATATTTCTAGGCCCTTCAGTAACGCAAAAATCGCATTTTTAGAACGTTTTTTGCTCCTGCACTCTCTTTGGGTTAGTGGCACAGACATAAGATATAGCCTATGTTCTAAGTTGGACTAACACCATCATTTTGATACCATTACGTTTGGAATCGGTTCGGTATTTCCTGAGATTATGTAGAAACTACCATTTAGAACGTTTTTAGAACACTTTTTGTGCAGTCTCATCCCTTTTAAATTTCGAATTGTTTAATAACTGTTCTTAGACATCATTTATATCTTGTAAGTAACTAATATTCCAAAAATCATATTTCTAAGCCCTTCAGTAACGCAAAAATCGCATTTTTAGAACGTTTTTTTGCTCCTGCACTCCCTTTGCGTTAGTGGCACCGACATAAGATATAGCCTATGTTGTAAGTTGGACTAACACCATCATTTTGATACCATTACTTTTGGAATCGGTTCGGTATTTCCTGAGATTATGTAGAAACTACCATTTAGAACGTTTTTTAAAACACTTTTTGTGCAGTCTCACCCCTTTTAAATTTCGGATTGTTTAAGAACTGTTCTTAGACACCGTTTATATCTTGTAAGTAACTAATATTCCAAATTTATATTTCTAGGCCCTTCAGTAACGCAAAAATCGCATTTTTAGAACGTTTTTTGCTCTTGCAGCCCCTTTGGGGTAGTGGCACCGACATAAAATATAGCCTATGTTCTAAGTTGGACTAACACCATCATTTTGATACCATTACTTTTGGAATCGGTTCGGTATTTCCTGAGATTATGTAGAAACTACCATTTAGAACGTTTTTTAGAACACTTTTTGTGCAGTCTCATTCCTTTTAAAATTCGAATTGTGTAAGAACTGTTCTTAGACATCATTTATATCTTGTAAGTAACTAATATTCCAAATTTCATATTTCTAGGCCCTTCAGTAACGCAAAAATCGCATTTTTAGAACGTTTTTTGCTCCTGCACCCCCTTTGGGGTAGTGGCAACGACATAAAATATAGCCTATATTCTAAGTTGGACCAACACCATCATTTTGATACCATTACTTTTGGAATAGGTTCGGTATTTCCTGAGATTATGTAGAAACTACCATTTAGAACGTTTTTTAGAACACTTTTTGTGCAGTCTCACCCCTTTTAAATTTTGAATTGTTTAAGAACTGTTCTTAGACATCATTTATATCTTGTAAGTAAATAATATTCCAAATTTCATATTTCTAGGCCCTTCAGTAACGCAAAAATCGTATTTTTAGAACGTTTTTTGCTCCTGCACCCCCTTTGGGGTAGTGGCACCGACATAAGATATAGCTTATGTTCTAAGTTGGCCGAACACCATTATTTTGATACCTTTACTTTTGGAATCGGTTCGGTAGTTCCTGAGCTTACCTCCTACAAATAAACAATTTTTTCCTCTTTATAATATGAGTATAGATTTAACACTAAAGATAAGGATAAATATTCTGTTAAATTTCAGTCTTAACAAAAATCCGTACATGTTGACAGCTGGCAGCATGATGTAAAACCAAAACTACAGTGGGTTGCCAAATTATTAGGGACAGTCATATTTTTTGCTAGTTTTCTACTTTTGTTGCACTTGACTGCGGATCTAAGTGGTTCAAGTATTGCAGGAATGTATTTTACCGTTTTCATCATCTCTACAATTCAACTTTTAAGTACTTTTGGTATGTTAAAAGGTTTGTTTGCTTTCTATAAATATTTTAATAACGGGAAAGACTCTGAGTCTTTTACACAGGCAATAGTGGAAGACGCTTTAATTAAAACAAAACTCTTTAGGTTTTTTTGGAAAAGTTAAGAATTATATGTGAGTATTATCTTTCTTTTACTGATTAAATATTTGTTTTTTGCAAAATTATTTACGATTTTAATTATTTTTTACTTTTATTGATTTCAGTGTGGGTCGAGGGGTTGATTTGTCCCCTATGAAAAAAATCTGAGGTAAAAACCCTTCTTCTGCATACGAATCATTCCCAAAGGAAGATAGCAGAACTTGATGGAGTTTCCAAGTCAGTAATCAACAGGATAAAAATAAATCTGAACAAAAACCAGCCACTTTCGCCCAAACGAAAAGGTAAAAGTGGAAGAAAACGCATAACAACTCCATGTACCGATAGGAAAATCCGGGATATCTGCTTAGGAAACAGAAAGATAAGTATGGGACTCCTTATTCAGATCGTTCAAGAATCTGGAATACCAGTTTCTCAGAGAACTGTGCAGTGGAGATTAGCGGAGGAAGGGTTGACAGCTCATCGTCCAGCCAAGAACAAAAGCGATAAAGAAGCAGCGCCTTGCCTGTGCTCGTGAACACCGTCAGAAGACAGTTGATGACTGGAATGAGGTCAGTTGCTAAGATAATTATTATTTATGTCATTTAAAATCATTTATTTCTTAATTATTAATATATTTCATTATTTTCAGGTGTGTTTCTTAGATGAATCAACCTTTGAGATTTTAGCAGATAAAAGCAGCTTTGTCAGGCGACGCCCAGGCGAAAAATGTCGCCCTGACTGCATCGTGGAAAGTGTTAAACACCCTGATAAAATAATGGTGTTGTCTGTCATAAGCGCTAAAGGGGTTGGACGCCTCTACATTGCCCAGGAATCATGAGACAAGACCAGTACAGGCAAATTCTGGAAACTCAGCTGCTGCCGCAAATTGAAGAATGGTTCCCAAGTGGTGAATAGTTCATGTTTATGCATGATTCAGTGCCTTGTCATAAAGCTAGAAGTGTTACAAAATTTTAGGCAGACCACAATATGCCAGTTTTACCTTGGCCTGGCAATTTTCCTGACATGAACCCCATAGAAAACTTATGGGAGATCACACGCCGGAAATCGCCAAAGATATGATTACAACCAAGTTACAACTCATCGAAAAACTAATAAATGTATGGCATCACAACCCTAAAAAATAAAAAGTACCAGATATTGCATAGGAAGCATGCCGAGACGCATCGAAGCACACATTGAAGTCAAAGGAAATGTCACCAAATATTAATATTCTTTACTTAACATTGGTAAATTGACCGTATTACATTTTTGTTGGGGTTTTTTCATATACTAATATTACGTAAATACTTAAACTATAACAATAAAACTTTTTAAGCTTAAAAACAGCGTTTATTTTCAAATTATATCCTAATATTGTACAAAAAACCTATACTTCATGACTGTCCCTAATAATTTGGCAACCCACTGTATGGTGATAAAACAATGAATGGATATAAGATATCGTTTATTTGTTGAAAATTGTTGCAAAAATGTATATTTACGAATAAGAAATTATAATAGCAATATAATTTCTATATTTATTAAATTAGAAATAACATAGTATTGCTATGTTACATATATATATATATATATATGTTGCATTTTGCTATCGACTTTTGTGACATTCCGGCGACACTCGTTTATCTCGAAGTAAATGTAGTATAGTAATCAAGGCCAACCCCCAGTTATCATGAGAATATCGGAGTGCAGTCATGGTAGCAAGTATAAGACAGGTTCCATAAACATTGAGAAATTTCACTTGGCGAAATTAATAGAGTCATCGTAACTTTAAGCGTTGTTTATCTGACAAAAACATATCGAAACTTTTCCAGTAGCTTGTCCATCAATTCTCGAATAATCGATGATCCATTTCATAAAACTTAAGATGTTAAAAGTATAAGGATCTACACATTAACCCTTTATCTACTGACGGTACTTATAAGTACCACTCACTTTAAACTTTTATACCATAGTGAATATTACTAATATTATAATGGTACTTTGCAAAAAACGCTCTTTTAACTCCACTTTATCCGAGTACATAGCAGCAGTAGTTCTAGGTTTGTTATTTTAGAGAGGAATGAGGCTATCTTTGAAGCAGTCGATGTGTTTTGTGCCGACTTTTTGTACAGATTGCCACGCTCGTCTTTTCATTGCTGCAAACACAGTAAACGATATAAGATAAGTGTTGGATTTTTTTATGTGTTCATTATGGTCTTAGAATACAATTTCACTCGCTATTTTAGGTGAACGGTGTATGTATTTGATTTAACATTTGAATTACTCGGTGGTACTTTTAAGTACCGTCAGTACACTGGGTGTTGGAGAAAAACTTCTTGTTTACTTTTCGTCTGTGTAGTTATCCATCGTTTTCATCGGCTTTAAAATGTAATTACTAAAATGTAGTGTAGTAATGATTTCCCTGGTATTTCTTTTCTGCTTCATTGTTATTTTTTATAGGAAATCGAAAAAGTTGTGGCACCGGCTCGTTTTTGCTATGGTAGAAATGCCATATGTAAATTCATATATTGAGTATGTGGAGATGCGAGTAAAAATGTTGTCCCTGGAATATTGACGCCGCTACACTAAAGGACTGCTAGCAAGATGGAAACCTAAAAAAAAAAAATAGTTTTTTTACCCTTTCAGGAGTAAAGCATTTTCAGTTCTAAAGTGTTGAAATAAATGATTGGCACCGGAATTTGCCAAACGATTTATTTGTAAATAAGAAAAAAGGCCTATATTTCACATACTTATTAAATCGAAAATATTTCCTGGTGCCAATTGAAATACCGTGTGGGTTTTCTGTTATGATAAGTTAGTCATAGTGTACTGACGGTACTTTAACGTACCACTTTAGTTAATTACCTCTAAATAATTAAATTTCTCACGGGTGAGTATTTTTTTTTATGTTTATCCTTTAATTTTCATTGTAGTAACTGAAAAAAAAAATAATTACATGAAATAAATTGCAGTAGATCTTAATGCCGTAGATAAAGGGTTAAAGTCCTTCACCGCAGTGACGTGGGTTTATTAAACAACCGGAAAAACGTAAAATCTCTTGCTCCTCGTCTATGTAACAGTATTTATACTCAAAGAAACAGTGCGCGGACAGATACATTACTAGTGGAGAACCAACTCCAGCAGAGAGAGGAGGGAGGAACGGGACAGGAGACAGGCCACGATTCGATGGGAAGGATGACGAACGCGTGACGTCGGTATAATGAACTCTTTATACTCGGCGTCAGATTAAAACGCAATCAAATTCTGGAGGGAACTTGCAAGGAATTGTGGGAAAAAGAACATCATCGAACAAACGCAAAACATTCGAAACAAAAATAATTTAGTTTTAGAATAAAAAGAAAAAAGTAATTTAATGGGATTAGACGAATGCATTAAGGTTTTTAGAATAATAAAGGAATACGCAGATTTAAATGCATGAAATAATAATAAAAAAGAAAGATATTAAAATATTATTACAGATAGGTAATTTTGAAAAATATTAAGAATTTGGAATAGTTTTACTAAGATAAAAGGGCGAAAATTTTTATTATTACATATACAGTGTGTCCGGGGGGTCTCGAGACATAGAAAGCAGATTGAAAAACGAAAATATACGTGTTAAATATTTTTAAAAAAGCTACTCAGTGATACCAAATTTGACCATCACAACCGACCCCCCGGGGGGTCGTCCAACTTTGAAATCTTGCATGATAAGCCCCATTTTTTATTGTAGATTCGGATTCTACGGACAAAATTACGTAACTTTTGTATTTAACATTTTTTTCTAATATTCGTTGATCATGGTGTAATCGAGCAAATAAAACAGATACATATTTTGGTTTTCCCAACCAGGTTTTGACATCTCGAAATCTGATTGGACAGAACTTTTAACGTCAAAGTAGCCGTCTTTTGCGGGAATAGTGCTTCTCGAAAACCATCAGTGGTGGTTGTTTCGATGACGCTTTATATGCTTTTTCCATAAAAATTAACCCCTTGAGGGCACCGGTATATATTATATACCACCTACGATTAATGAAGTTTTATACCAGAAAAATTTTATTAAATTTTACTTTTTTAACTTTGGTGGAAAAAAGCTGTAAAATTGCTTTTACTTATTTTGAAATAGAATTTTTCGAAGATTCCGGTGGGAATTCAGTATTTCACAAACGTAATTACTTGCCCCTCAAGGAGTTAATAAAAATATATTAAATTAGTACTGTATTTGCATATTGTTTTTATCCAGTCAATCATTTCAAAATAATAACCTGCGTATTTTGATTTTTTAACGTGTAAATATACACCTTCCCTCCCGGACAGAAAAAGGATAATCTTCATTATTTGGGAGCGGAGTGTGCTTCTGCGTTTTGTTGGCTTCTGCTGTTTTTTTTTTAATATCATCTAATCCAGGAGGCTGATGCTGGTGAACATTTTTTTAAAATTATTACTATAGAACAAAATATAGGACAAAATATTTAAAAAAAAGCTATAAAAACTTTTTATGCTGTCTCAGCAAAGGATGGGGAAGTAGCGTAAATTTCACTGTGGTCGGAGTTATATATTTTGGTGATTGATTAGTTACTGTAACTCCAAAATGTCAAGTCGGGCAGACACTTCTTCAATAATTCTTATAAACGTAATAATTTATTGCAATTTAAAATATCTTTCAATTTAACATTTTTTTCATAATTTTAAACAATTGAAAATTTTTGATCTTTTAAACTTTTTTATTTAAAAAAATAATTAAACTATTTAAGCTCTCTTGATTATTTCTGGGGAAGATGACGCTTTAATTTTCATAGGGGAAGGATGATGTAGAAAATTGTTTAATTATTTAAAAATTATTACAATAAAATATGAAATGTGACAAAATACACGGTGTCCGAAAAGTTTGGAAGCAGACGAATAACTCAAGAAATTCATATACGATTGTAAAAAAAAAAAAAAAAAAAAAAAAAAAAAAAGAACGTGTCAAACATTTGTTTTAAAGCTATTTCGTGATACCAAAGTTGACACCCCACCCCGACCACCTGGGGGTCAGAGGCGTTCCAACTTTGAAAATGTAAAGGATAATCTTCATTTTTTATTTCAGATTCGGATTCTACGGGGGGGGGGGGGGATGTGAAACTTTTGCTTTTAACATTTTTTTTTTTCGAATCTTTGTAGATGATGGTGTAATCCAGCAAAATGTGTCAGATACATATTTTGTTTTCTCAACCATGTTTTGTAATCACGAAATGTGATGGTCCTAAGCTTTCGTTGCCAAATTGGGTCGCCTTAGCTGGAATTGTGTTTGTCGAAAACTATCAATGGAGGTTGTTTCGATGGCAAAAGGGCTTTATATTTTTTTGCCATGCAAATTAACAGAAGTATATTGAATTAGATTTCTATTTGTGTTTTTATTTTATCCCTTCAGTCCATTATAATCAATTAACCTGCGGGGTTTTTTTAATATTTTGATGTGTAAACATTCCCCTCCTCTTCCGAACAGAAAAAAAGATAATCTTCGTTATTTGGTAGAGGTAGGCGTGAATATTCGGCATTTCGATGGCTTCTGCTGTTTTTTTTTTAATGCTCTAAATCGTGGTCAGGAGGTGGGTGTATGGGATTTTTTTACTGTTACTATAGAGTAACATGTAGGACAAAATAAAAAGAAGTACATATATTTTTTTTTGTGTGCGGGCGGAGCAAAGAATGGGGAAGTTATGTAAAATTCAGCTGGTGGTCGGATTGGAGATTTAGATCATTGATTATTTACTGAAACCAGAAAATAACAAGTAGGGCAAAAATATTTTACATAATTATAATAAATGTAATAACTTTTTGTAAATTAATATATCTTATCAATTTAACATTTTTTTCATAAATTTAAACAATAGAAAAAATTTGTAATTTGAAAATTTTTAATTAAAGAAATAATTTAACTCTTTAACTCTGTCGAGATTTGTGAGGCACATATATTCATATTTTTTAATTAAAGGATTTGTTCGTATTTCACAAGTAAAGTGAACAGTTGAAAAAACACGGTGTATCCAAATAAAATTATACGCGAATAAAAAATACGCGATGCGGTCTCGAAAAAATTAAAGTAAAATGATTATTTGCTGGGGTTGACAAATCGTTAATTTTCATAACAGAAGGATAATGTAGAAAATTGTTTGTTTATTATTACAATAAAATAATTTATGTGACAAATAATATAATTTAAAACATAAATGGCAGAACAAATTAAAAGCAGATCAGTTTATTTTCTTTATTTTTTAAGCCCTAGAACGGGCATTTATTAATATATTTCATTCAGTTATTTCTACGTTCTTAAATTTTTATAACAAATAAGTTAAACCAATTGAACAATTTAAAAAAATCAAACATTATGATACATAAAACCCATTAAAAACTTAGGGTCCGTTAAAAAGAAATCTAAATAAATTTTAAACTTTTTTCCTTTTTAAGTTGCAAATATTTGTATTGCAGATTTTGTATTATGCTAAGCATAATACAGTGATGAGTGCGTACAAAAAGATAAGGCACATGTAAAATACAAAAAAACATTTTTAAAAGTCTAAGATTTATTTCCATTTAATTTGAAGGGAAATTTTAGGGATTTTTAGGGTATTTAAATTATCATATTGTTTAAATTTTGCTTTAATTTTTTAATGTTCATTTTGTTTAACCCTTACCGGAGCTGAGTAATTCTGTTTATAAACTGATGAAATGATAGACTGACATCAGAATTTATAAACGAGTTTATTGGAAAATATAAACTTTCTTATTTTTAAGTATGTTATAAATGGAAAATTTTAATTAAATATTCTGGGTGCTAGTAAAATAAAAATTATGAGTCCCTTTTTAAGGACACTTTCCGCAAAAGCTCTAACTTATTTGTTACAAAACTTTAAGATTAAACATCGAAGTAACTGAATGAAAAATATGAATAAATGTCCCTTATCGGGCTTAAAAAATGGTAGGAAAAAACTGAATTGTTTTTAATTTGTTCTGAAAATAACGTTTTTGTTTATATATTTTTCATATTTGTTATATTATTATAATAATAGTTAAATAATTAAATAATTTTATAAATTATCCTTCACCATGAAAATTAGAACGTTTTCTCCCCCAGGAAATAATCAACAGTGCTTAACCCTTTCAAGGGCGGTGGCTAGACGGTCTAGCCACCTAATTTTAATTCCAAAACTGACAAGTGGCACCAAGAATATTTTAATAAAATTTCGCTTTTGTAATGAAAGGGCAAAGTAGCGGGGCTTTAACCCCTTGGGGAAGAGCGATACGTACACGTGCCGGAAATAGGCCTAAGGATCTTCGTTTATCCTCACCAGTAAAATTTTACTGTAAAATTTGCCTTATTTAATCCGAGCATTTTCCCGATTTCAATAGGCACAAACTTCTGTTTTTTAAAACCGGTAGCAAAGTAATAAACATTTCGTAAAAGGCTCCCGTCGCGAAGGGGTTAATTTCTAAAACATTCGTCTGAATGTTCTGGTGTCAGTCAATTATTTCATCAGTTTACGAACAGAATTCTTTTGCCCCTGAAAGGGTTAAAGAGTTAAATTATATTATAATTCAAAAGTTTAAAAGATCAAAAATTTTCAATTGTTTAAATTTTTGGGTCGTTCGGAAAGTCATGTCCGTTTGTAAAAAGCAATTCGTGCCGGAAAATTATATCATTTAATTAATAAAAATTGATTCTAATATCTAATAATTACCGGGCAGGATTTTCCGGCGCGAATTGATTTTTCTAAACGGACACTACTTCCCGAACAACCCAATACTAAATTTAAAATTAGGGAAAAAATGTTACAACGGAATAAAATGTAAATTTGCAAAAAAACGTATTACATTTATTATAATTTTTTAATGTTTTCTGCCCTACTTGCTATTCATTAGTTGCAGTAACTAATCAATCATCAAAACCTATAATCCCACCCTCCGCCACATAAAATTAACACTACTTCCCATCCTTTGATCAGCCAGCAAAAAAAGATTTTATATGTTTGTTTGTTTATTTGCTCCTTTATGTTATTCTATAGTAGTAATTTAAAAAAACCTATACACTCCTATCCGGCCCCGAATTATGTGATTTTTTTGACATCAGAAAACATCGAAACACAGAATATCAACACACTCCGCCCCCAAATAATGAATACTATCATTTTTCTGTTAGGGAGGGGAGGTGCTTATTTACTCGTTAAAATATCTAAATACGCAGTTTATTATTTAAAAATGATCGACTTGATAAAAAGACAAGCAAATAGAAAACTAATTAATATATTTCTATTAATTTTTACGGAAAAAGTATATAAAGCGGCATAAAAACAATAACCTCTGATGGTTTTTGAGAAACACTATTTCCGCAAAAGACGGCAAATTTGACGTTAAAAGTTCTGGCCAATCAGATTTCGAGATGTCAAAACCTGGTTGGGAAAACCAAAATATGTATCTGTTTTATTTGCTCAATTACACCGTGATCAACGAGGATTAAAAAAAAAGTTAAATACAAAAAGTTTCGTATTTTTGTCCGTATAATCCGAATCTGCAATAAAAAAAAGGGGGGGGGGGTGTTATCTTTCAAGATTTCAAAGTTGGACCACCTCTGACCCCCGGAGGGTCGGTTACGGGGATCAAATTCGGTATCACTGAGTAGATTTTTAAAAAATATTTAACACGTATATTTTCGTTTTTCGATCTGTTTTGTATTTCTCGAGTTATTCGACCGTTTCCAGACTTTTCGGACACCCTGTATATGTATATATGTTATATCATTATTCGTTATTATAACATTACTGGAAATAAACGAAATTGTTTGTCTAGATGCGCGGGGTGGTGCACACACGATCTGAAACACCACCACAGTGAGCAAGAGTACGTATGGATCTCCCACCTTTGTTTACTGAACCTGCAGCGAGGTCGAGTGGGTACGCCGACGAAATCCGAGGCAACCGACGAAAACAGAGACAAATGTTTCGTGGAAAAAGTACACGAAAACCGAAACCAACGGAAACCGAGGTATTACTGCATTTAAATAAATACAGATGAGGAATTCATTATATTTACGAAATTGTTAATAAATTTTATTTTTTATAAAGTAATTAGAAATTAACAAAATGTTTCATTATAATATATATAAAAAGAAAAATCAACATAAGTGATATTTACTTTCATTTCCTAAATATGCATAATTTCAAATTTATCATCATCTGATTCGTTAATTAAACTTCTTTTCAAGTAACATACTAATCCAAAAGGAGTTCGTTCACCATATTAAAAGAAAAAAAATAATTAACCATTTATGAGATTTTTTTCCATGAAAGCTGATTAACCCTTTCCGACGCAGTGTGCCCGGGTCGGGATACCTAATTTTAATTTCAAACTTACGAACGGCACCACGAATCAGTGTTGCCAGATAGTCAAAAGTCAATTTCCCCAAAATTTCTGAAATTTTCTCCAAATCAGTGTTTTTTCCCGCAAAAATCCCCAACTTAGTTTTTAATCAAAAAGGGAATTTTAAAATTTTCAATTTACCACTATAAAATATAATTAAGTAATTTAAAATAAAAAATTTTCCCCAAATCAAGTCTTTTTTTAAAAAAAATTCCCCGTTTACAAAAAACAAACTTTTAAACTGGGCTGAATGCGTATTCTATAGCTACTAAGAGAATGAGAGATATATTTTGCAGCGACAAGTTATTTTACGCTTGTTTTTAAAAGTATTGTCTAACAATGTTGGACTAGTGTTACATTAGTACCATAGCTTTAGACAATCTCCTATCAGTTGGAATTTGAATGAATCCAAGATGATACGCTGTTTTAATTTTTAATGTCATCCTTGTACTAAAGTACATAATCATAATGCATTTTCACTGTATCAATCGATGTGCTTTTGTATATCATAAGAGGAAAATACCTGCTTTTCACATATTTAAATTATTTTTATTTTAGTACGGCGAAAGAATTTTTCGTATAAGTCCTGCAGATTAATTAGTCATGTGCAGTTTTATTATTTAGAGTCTGATGCTTCTGTAATACGTGTAAACTGCAATGTAGTAAACAAAATTTCCGATTTCTGGATTGTATTTTCGTTTTTCAAATCAAAATTGAGTTCGAAACAAATCCAATTTTTCTACAGGACTAAAAGAAATCTTTACGGAAAAAAGAAGAAAAAATAAATTCCCCAGGTTTTCACCCAAAATTTTTGTAGTCCCCAAAAATTTCCCCACGAACTACTTGTCCCCAAAATATTCCCCTAGAGGTTCAAAATTCCCCAAAATGGGGACAAAATCCCCCAATCTGACAACACTGCCAAGAATATTTTTTATAAAAATTTGATTTTACAATGAACACTTAAAGTAACATGTTTTCAATTGCTAAAAGAATCGTTTATTAATTCCAGTGTCAGTTAATCACTTAGTCATTTTACAATAAAATTGTCTGTGCCGGAAAGGGTTACGTAGCAGAGAGTTCATTACAGATCATACGCATCTTTATATACTTGAAATTTTATTTTTTTGCAACATATTTAACAATTTTTTAAATAATATATATTAGCTTTCCCATAATTCTAATTCTTGATAAAGGATAACTTTTACATTCTTTACACTTATTTTTAAGTGGATTATAATGAAGTTTTTCTATTGCGTAATATAAATTAATCTCTTTTCAATGATGCCCGAAGATTTTTTATGGTTTTCCCATTTTTGGTAGTAATTAACCTATAAACAATTTTTTTATTGAAAATTTTAATTACTCTGCAATGTGAATAGCATTAAAAATTAATGTAATCAATAACTAAGTGTAGTTAATTGGACAGCTAATAAATTAAAATAATAACTTTAAGGATAAAATGTTCTCGAAAATATATATTTACACTAATTATTTTTAAAAGCTGGAATGAATATATTTTTTTAAATTTTGGTTGTTCCGTTTAGTTCCTTTTATGTCGATATTTAATTTTTTGTTTCTTTTTACATTTCACTTCATGAGAGTTCTAATTTTATATTATTATTATTTAGAAGAAATTGAGAAAACAATCTTTAAAGAACACGTTGATAACAGTAAATATACAATGTAACTGGATGTGCGCTATTTTGTTCGATAAAGTAACTGCTTTTTTAAATGGAGTTATGAATAAAAAGGAGGAGACATATAGTGCATTGTCTACCAGTTGCGAGTGAAGTAACTGAGGAGGTTGTCACAATATGGCGGCTGCTTTTTTAAAATCGGTTCTTCAGTTTCTGACTACCGATAGGTCAAGCATCCCACCAGTAAAATTGAATAGAAGATTTCGTCTTACATAAGCGTCTTATTCATGGAATTTTTTTTCAAAAATGTCATAAAAATTTCTATTTGTTTTTACCGGCGTCAGTATGCCTTATAAAACTGTCAGTTTGTATACATGGTTGTCACAATATGGCGGAAACTCAGGGCCTAACTACCACCAAAGAAAACTCCTACCAGTAAAAATGAAAATTTGTTTCTACCAGTATTTATGACTGAAATTTTGTAAAAATAAGGCGTTTAAATAAGTTTAAAATATCTATGTAAACCTACTGGTGGGAGCTTCCACCGTCGATAAACAACCCCTTTGATAGCGGTTACAGTTGAAGCTTCACTATTTTAAGGATATGTCAGTTCCTCTTAATTAATAGTTCCATGCTTTTTTATTGCTTAAATCTAAATTGATTGGATCCTATAGCGTAAAAAGGTTTGCCAGTTTTCCTCCATTTTTATTCAAAAATTCGAATTCATACCAGAAATAAAGAATAGTATTTATGCTTCATTTTTCCAAAATTTCCGGTGCGGATTTCAAAATTTGCATTAAAATTTAAACCCTGAGCGTAAAATGTATATTGAGCCACTACGGTTAAAAAACAGGGCTTTATTTTCCACAATTAAAAAAAGACCGATACGTATATACATGGTGTATGTAAAATGATGATCAGAATCGTAAGGGTAGTAATAGATAGTAGTAGCCGTAACAGTAGTAGCAAGGTTTGTAATAGCAAGGCAAATAATTGTTCTATAGAAAAGCATTGACACAATCTATTTATTCAATCAAAAATCCAGAATGTCTCCACACCAACCTAAGCTCAAATTTTCGTTCATAAGTACGACTTCCCAGTAGGTCAGTTTATTATACACTTTTTAAAAATTTTCTTTCAAATTTTCTAGACACGACTGTTGGAGATCTGCTATAACAATAATAAAGATATTTTAGCGAAACTTTCATCATTATATGATTTCTCTAAAATGCGATGAAATCACAAAAAAGCTCAGAAATTACCATCATCCACGTGCAAACAAAACTGAGCTTAACATTAAAAAATTCGAAATATAGCTAAAAATACATATTACGAGACTGGCTGAACTACACTAACATTCCAGTACTTTCCTTGATATCATGATATTTCACAGAAAGCAAAATTCTTGTGTTGAATATATAGGAAAATTATCTTAATTATTTTTACATTTATGAACAAAAATACAGGTTTGGCTTAACCCTTTATCTACTGACGGTACTTATAAGTACCACTCAGTTTAAACTTCCATCCCATAGTGAATATTACTAATATTCTAATGGTATTTTCCAAAAACACTCTTTTAACTCCACTTTATCCGGATACATGGCAGCAGTAGTTCTAGGTTTGTTATTTTATCGAGGAAAGAGGCTATCTATCTTTGAAACACTCGATGTGTTTTGTGCCGACATTTCGTTCAGATTGCCACGCTCCTCTTTTTATTGCTGCAAACACTGTAAAGGATATAAGATAAGTGTTGGATTTTCTTATGTGTTCATTATGCTCTTAGAATACAATTTGACTCGCTATTTTAGGTGAACGGTGTATGTATTTGATTTAACAGTTGAATTACTCGGTGGTACTTTTAAGTACCGTCAGTACACTGGGTGTTGCAGAAAAACTTCTTGTTTACTTTTCGTCTGTGTAGTTATCCATCGTTTTCATCGGCTTTAAAATGTAATTACTAAAATGTAGTGTAGTAATGATTTCCCTGGTATTTCTTTTCTGCTTCATTGTTATTTTTTATAGGAAATCGAAAAAGTTGTGGCACCGGCTCGTTTTTGCTATGGTAGAAATGGCATATGTAAATTCATATATTGAGTATGTGGAGATGCGAGAAAACATGTTGTTCCTAGAATATAGATGTAGCGTAACTAAAGGACTGCTAACAAAATCGAAGCCTAAAAAAATATAGTTCTTTAAATCGAAAATATTTTACCACAATTCTGGTGCCACTTGAAATACCTTGAGATATTTTAGTCATAGTGTACTGACGGTACTTTAAAGTACCACCTTAATTAATAACTTCTAAGGAATTAAAATTTCTCACGGATGAGTATTTTTTCATGTTTATCCTTTAATTTTCATTGTAGTAACTGAAAAAAAAAGTTACCTGAAAAAAATTGCAATAGATCATAATGCAGTAGATAAAGGATTAACACCTAAAGACAAAGTGCTCCCTAAATAAATTTTCAGCCTCTTTTCTCAAGAGGAAGTTTTCAGCTTATTAAATTTTAAAAATTGCGATTAAATAAGGTGACAACGTCTTTTAAAAATATTGGCAAAAGCTTGCCTAGGCTTTGGTTTGTGAAACTTTTTGAACCGTCTAACTTTTCAAAAATTTTTAAATTTTTCTTTATCAATCCCCAATATTTTACTATTTGCTTTTTATGATAACGCATTAAAAAAGCTGCTTAAGGGCTGTCCATAAATGATGTCACACATTTTTTTAAATAATTTTTACACCCCTCCTCCCCTTTGGCACAAAGTGTCACACTTCACCATACCTTATTGCGATTACATGAAGTCTGCTTAGTTAGTACTTTATTTTTTTTATTACATAGGTCCACTAAATAAATAAAACTTCTGTCCCTTTCATGGTTATTCTAATGTTTCACAGTAGGTTAATTTCAGAAATGCCGTACTTTTTTTTACTTCATAATGTAAGGTTTTTCCACAAGGTGACACATAATATATTTTTTTAATCACATAAGATGTCCATCAAAGCAAAATATATATATATATATATATATATATACATAAGAGTCAGAATTTTTATTTCGGTATTTATCTTTGACTTAATCAGTGATGGAGCAGCGTAGCAGCAGATAATCAATTTACTCGCAAAATTTTATTGGTATTCTTAATCTAACTTCGGGACTGAATTTCTGAAATTTTTGAAGGCGAAGGATACTATAAAATTTTAGTGGTGACAATCGCTGAACTGCTGCACCACTGTTCCATCACTGCATAATCCTAATACATCATAAATTCTGTATTGTGTCTGTTTTTTTTTTTTTTTTTTTTTTTTTTTTTTCCAAATTGAAGTTTGTTTTTCCGCTTATTTAAACACCTTTTTCTAGCTGAATTTCAATCGTAAATAATGAAAAATGTTTCTATTCGTTTTCTGTCCTGGTTTTAGGTTTGTCCTGGTTTCTGTCCCTGTCCCTTTTCACCAAAGTATGACAACACATGTTTTTTCAAATCTCGTAATTTTTTCTTATTACTTTTTGAAAAGTTTGCCAAAAACATTCCAAAATGATTTACCATAACTGAAACAATCAATCTCAATCATGAAAATTTAAAAAGGAAACTGGGCGTAATTTGGTTAAAAATTATATATAAGTCTTTTACATAATTTCTGGAGTGTATGAAATTTTTTTTTCAATTTATCAACGAAACAGAAATTCTCATTTTTTGACGAAACTGTTCGTGCTACAACTTTCTGAGTTTTTTCTCGAATTACGAATGTACATAAAAACATCCTTTACATAAATGGAAAATAACTCGTTGTAGATATAGTATTTATTGTAAAAGCATACTTGCCAACATTCAACTAAACTTCCGTAAAATGCGAGTTAAATTGACACAGGTTATACGCGTTACTAACCAGAAAATTTATTTGATGTATCACGACACATTTAAAATCATGTTTCTCTATGAAATCTATTTGATTTAATTTCTTTAGTAAATTTCTCTTTCGAAACGAGTTTAACAAGGGTGAATTTAACTCACATTTTACGGAAGTTTAACTCTGTCCCTGCGAAACCCGAGAGTTTCTCGGGCAACGTAAAAGTAGCAAAATTTGCGCAATCCGAGATTTCATCGGGGATGCATTTTTTCCGTCTAATTAACCCTCCTTGATCATTCCCACCAGTTACTTTTTATTGTAAATTTTGTCTTATCTAATCGTAGCATTTTCCCGATTAAATCAGATAAAAATTTTTGTTTTAAAAAACCGATGGCAAAAGAATAAAAATTCTTAAAAGACGCTCGTCGCGAAGGAATTAAATGTGCAATTTTTTAAGCTATTTTGATGAAACAATTACGCAGCGAGAGGGTTAAGGGAAAGTTGGCAAGTATGGTAAAAGTGATCTTATTTAAAGTTAGGACCATTAGGACTCACATCTTTATATTAAGCTAAAGGGATTTTAGAGAAATTTTTATTTACTATCATGCACTTTTTCAAAATTTCAGGATTTCTGCATATCCTGATTATGGATGGAACACATAAATCGGGATAACTGGAGTTTCACTTTATAATGTAGTTTTACTGAAATCACATTCCTCATTAATAATTTGAAAGATAATGGTGCCTTGCATTTCGCAAAGTTTCAAAAGCTACTTCCTCCAGCAGTTTTTATTTGCCAGCATTTTTAAAATTTGTTTTACATTTTTAGGAGTAAATATTTATAAATTATTTATTTAACCACTTGAAGGGTGGCGGTATATTATATATGCCACTTAATTTTAATTCCCGAATGTCACATTGCAGGAGAATTTTGGAATTAAGTTTTAGTTTTCGTAATGTACCAGAATAAAAGCTTTAACTTACTTTCAATTAAATTTGTTCATAAATCCCGGTGTCATTCAATCATTTTAATGCTTTAGCGACAGAAGTACTTTGCCCTTGAAAAGATTAACCCCGTGAGGGGCTGTAGTCTAATTAAGATTTGCACCAGAGAATTTTAATTAAGTTTTACTTTTATAACTTTGGGGGAAAAGAGTTGAAAAATTGTTTTCCTTGATTTCAAATAAAATTTTTCCCAAATTTCCGGTAGGAATTCAGCTTTAAACAAACGCAAATGCTTGCCTTTCAAAGCGTTATAGCGTAGGGGAATAGAGTAAGTTTTTAGAAGACAGATGGTTGTTCAACACATGTTGCTTTATTATGGTAATCTAAAAGTGTATACATTTCGTTGACAAACCGATGGCAAGGTTGAAGATAGATAAAAAGGCAAATCAAACATGCAGAGAGTAACAACGTCGAGACAGCATACTCGTCGACTAGTTAATCGAATCACATGTCTTTTTTTTCATAGAATATTACATCCGTTACTTCTAACGGACGTTAACTAGATCGCAGCACGGATAGCCGAAATAGAAACGCAGCTACATATGTGAATGAAATCACTAACATTTTTCCTCAGTTAATTTTCTGGTGTGGAATTATTTATTTATTATTCTAAAGAGCAATTAAGTTTCTAATACTTTACTTGAAACATTTGACGAATAAATCATATGTGCTGTATCAGCAAATCAAACTATCGATGTGCTAGTAGAACAATCTATATTTATTTTTCTTAACGTAGTATAGCGTAATATGTTATTTCGAAGGTAAAATTTTAAAACTTGAAACAACAGTCGTGTCCCCAAGATTTTATTAAGAATGAAGAAATACATAATATATATCAGATAGAATACCGATCTTAATCCCTGAAAAGATTTTTGATTTCTCTTGGGGGGTTTTTTTCAGGTTTATTTTTCGTTGCCTGTTATTATTTCACCGTTCTCTATAATAAGCGTTCAGTAGTTTTTAAATTTAACGGCTGAACAAATTTATCATATTTTCAAAAAATCTTCTTAATGAATGTAAATGTAATATCCACTGTCAATTTTTTCTCTGTAAAATAACGGAGAATTTTGTGGTAATCATCAGAATCATTAGAATCGTTAAATAATTACCTTGTAATAATCACCATACATAAATTTATAGTAAACTGAAGGCTGACAGTATGTTGAAAAACAGAGAAACTATTAAGTTAACTTCAAATAGACTCTTTACATCTGAAAAATTACATTATACCAGTAAAAATACAATAATGTATTATAAAAATATTCAAAACTGCATATTTTGATGACAAAAAAAAAGTGGATGAAACATCTTTTGGATTGAATGTTTAGCGAATAAAAAAAAATATTTATAATAATAGAAAAAATGTAAAGAAACAAATTCGACTTTTTATAGTGAGATTTCAGTTACTCTATTTTCTGGGCGAGTGCAAAAAAATTGTCTTCAACGTTGTATGAATTATAATACCTCGTCTCAAATTATAGTAATTTTTTTTTTCAACTGGCAGTTGACCTTCATTGTCACTATCACTAGTTTCCATGGAAATCCCAGACAACACGTTTTTTCCACTCTTTTCGCTTTCGACTATAAAAGCTCTGCAACAACCTCAAATGTATTGGGAAAAATAGTAAGCAACAGTCAAATCTTTTATTTAAATATATTTTTGATCATAAACGAGTTTCTACAGGATTATTATTGCAATGAAGGCGGGGCTTGATTACCTGCTTAAGCACGACTCGGAACATATAGGACACATTTTATTGTTCTTACCAGTATCTTTTATCAATAATCTTCAAGAGACATTTTTATAAGATATTCGATCGTAATATATGATGAAGATTATTGAACAGAGATACTAGTAAGAACAATAAAATTTCTCCTATATGCAACGACCACTGCCTTAATAATATGAAACATTAAATTCAGCGCTTTTCTACCAAGAAGTGTCCGAGGTACAACTTCCTTGTTTATTATATAAAAAAAAATAGCGTAACAGGGTGTCTATTGAGATAACAAAGCCAAAATTGAAAGAACGTAATTTGTAATAAATATCTTAAATATTATACTTATGGCATTTCATACCATAGATCCCATCTCATTCCGTACAAGATATTGACATATTGATCCTGGAAAATACAGCGCAACAAATTTTCCACCCCACCCCCAAATCCTTGTTCAGTGAAGAAGGCCAAAATTGAACCAACATAATTTTTAGTAACAATCTTTCGTATTAAATTTGGTGAAATTCCATCCCACTGACTCTAAGGTGTAGCTATCACAGAAATCGTGGAAAGCACAACACAGAAGCGCGATCTGTCGAGAAAGATAACCCAAACCTAATGAGTGTCAATTTATATCCAGGCCTAACTAAATACAAAAATTGATCAAATTCCACTAACCCTGTAATCGTGAATAACGGAGCAGACTAGCACTACCCGTTTCGTTATATACACTAGTGAGGGGCGGAATGGGTGATTTTACTATCGAATGAATCATTCGGGCATGCGCAAAACATAGTTTCCAACATTAACCTCCAAAACTATAAGGTTGAAGTTTTCAAATTTTTAGCTGAATGTCGTTTCCCACCACAAACTCTGTTAGATAATTTTCGTTTTATAAGATCTTAAAATTTTATATCTTTAAGTGAGGCCAATTTTTAAATTGAAAAATAGTGGTAGGTGTGTAGGGTAGACCGGGGCTAGTTGGCCATAGGGGCATATCAGCCCAGTTGCAATATTTTTTAAACTTTGCGTTAGATGGCATTGTCAGTCCAGACAAGTATGCGTTGCTTCGCTTTCCTCCTCCAACATCAGCACCGCTGAAGTCGGAGCGCCCGTTAACCACTCGAGGGCAAGCAATTGCGTTTGTGTAATGCTGAATTCTCACCGGAAATTTAGAAAAAAATTATTTCAAAATAAGGTAACGCTATTTTACAACTTTTTTCAACTAAAGCTACAAAAGTAAAATTTCATAAAATTTTTCTGGTGCAAAACTTTATTAATCGTAGGTGGGATAAAATATATCCCACCGCCCCTCAAGGGGTTAAAGAATTATTGAGAATTTTCAAAATTTTGCAAAGGTGAGTAAATTTCCTCTCCAAGATTCGCACACTCCTTGGAATTTCCAAGGACTCTGACACCACTATTAAGGATAAGAAAATTTACATTTAATTTTTAGAACACAGAATTCGCAATCACCACCTTTATTCACAGATTTAGCAATATTTTTCTGCAGTGAAATACTTTGAAAATACTGTTAAAATTTAGTGGTAAAAATGTGCGAACCCTGCTCTCTTACAAATAATCGTTTTCTATTTGTTTGTAGATTACATTTTAGATTTTGATATATAATTATTCAGAAAAATAATTGTTCGTAGTTATTGTAGGGCATGTTTTTTTATTGAAATACTTTCAGAATAATTCCTTACAGTCATGAAAAACAAAAATAGCGATACAGGGTTAGTTGGTTCATTTGGCACGGAGCAGGTTCGCTAGCGGACCAACATGCCCCGTAGAAATTTGGCTCTGGGATATTGGAATTTTGATAGTTTTAATGAATTATTTTAATAAAAATTTATTATTATTTTAATTAATTTATTATTAATTAATAGTAAGGAATTATTTTATTAATTGAATTCCTGGTTATTCCAGTCAATCGTTTTAAAAAATAAAATTGTAATGTTGTTTACCTCCTCCCCAAATTAAATCAACTGCTCCTGTTGTACAAAACATTTATAACTTTCATAATAATAGAAAAATCCCTGTTGGTTCCGCCTACAGGCGCAGGTAGATTTCGAAGTTAAGTACTAATTTCACCAAGAATTTAACGAATTAAGAGAAATGTGATATTTTTCTTATACAACCCCCCCCCCCCCCAAATACACACTTTTTTGTTTTTTATTTCTTTTTGCTCTAAGAGTGGCTCCTATCAAAAGCTTGTCAATACAAAAGTTGTAGATAATATTAAGAGAATTTATGGTAAATTTAAGTGAATTTGATATCTTGTGAATTGACGAAGTTATGAATTTTTTTCTTCTAAAAACCCTATTTTTTGCACTCCTTGAAGCCATTTTTAATTATATCAAAAATCTGTCATGCATAATTTTTTGGCCCTTTCCCTAGAAGTTTTGAAAACTTTATGTTATCGTGACCATAGAAAATTAATATATGTATATATATAATATATATATATATATATATATATATATATATATATATATATATATATATATAGATAGATAGATAGATAAATAGATAAATAGATAGATAGATAAAGTTTTGAACTGGGGTTTGTTTTGGGCTGAAGTGGTCATGATCGGCGTAGATCTGCAAAAGTTTTTCAAAAATTCCAACATATGGGAGATTGCAATAGGTAGTACTTCTTACGAAATCTACCTAAGAGTATGGTCTCCCAGTGTTACATACTACCGCTAAAAGTAACAAATCTAACAATAACAATCTACCCGAGTTTGATATTTCTCAATTATTAATAAAATCCCCTTGTTCCCCCGTCCGGAGAAAAGTTTGACACAAATAATGTTTTAATAATATCACATTTTATGAAGTGAAAAGCTCTTACCTGGGTAGTTATTCGTTGAAACTAAATAGTCCTTTCTGTCCTCATAATCCATAAAAAGGGCAGTTTCAGGAAACATTTTTTTAATTATCAAATATAAAAAAATGATATCATCCAAAATAATTATATCAAGCACATTGCTATATCATAACTTATTAGATTATCTAAATCTCTTTATGCCAATAATAAATCATGAATGTAATCAATAACATATATATTTTATGATAAACAAACTGGGTTTTTTATACTTGATTGGGAATTAAAGTTTTATATAAACAAATATTATCATTATTTCAAAGCAGCTGGCATTACCCAAAGCATCATGAAGCAGTATTACATTTTACTGAGAAAATTTTAAAGGGAATGATACGTTAGAAAAACATAATAAAAAAAAGAAAAGTATTATTGCACTTAACAGATTTACAGACGCCTTGATACCATTTATTTATCATTTGGTGTTTATAACAAATCACCTAATTAAGGAGGAATGATTTCTTAAATTACTGTACTCTAAGATTTACGGTATTTTAACACCTAGCATGCCTTTGTTAAAATTTATTACTGTTCCGTAATGTATTAAAGACATTTTTTATGAGAAAATAAAATCAATTTTTGGTCGAAGTTAATAATTTGAATAACTCACAGTTTTAATATTTTTATTTAAGTTTAGGAGACTATATTGCGTTTTCGTTCGCAAGAAATAAAAATTAAGATTTGGTAAAATTTTGATCATTTCTTAAACTTCTACACTTTCAGAACATTAAAAAGTGACGTGGGCCAACTTACCCCGCAAGTTGGCCCGAACGATTTGGTGTCAATTTGAGTTTCTAAACTAATACTTATAGTTAATATTTTCAAGTTTTACTATTGTGACTTCTTCCTGAAAGTAAACTGATAGTGGTAATATAGAAAGAAATTTTAAATGTTGAATTGTAATTTTTAAATATTATTAGAAGAAAAAGCGGTCCAACTAGCCCCGGTCTACCTAAATAATATAAATATGTGCATTTATTTTGACCGTTGCATGAACGCAACACCAGCGGGTAATAGATTAATATATTTTTTTAGTCAATCACAACCAGAAATTTTGTAAAAAGAAAATAATCAAAAGCATAGTTGTCAGCCATTATAATTACAGTCGGACCTCGTTTTCCCGACACCCGGTTCTCACGTCACTCCGTTTATCACGTCATTTTTCCAAAATAGCGATTTTCTGTATATGGTTTTAAAGTACATAAACTCCGGATTTTACATCGTTGAATAATTTTCAACTCCGGGTATCCGGACGGTTTAGGAAATTTGTCCATTTTTTCATAATTCATCATATAATCACGGAAATTAATTGGTAAGAAATGAGTTAGACAAACTTTTCATAAAAGTGTCTAAAATACCCATTGAGATAAATGAGAATTTTTAATTTAACCCCTTAATTCTCGCTCCCGTCATATTCTCGGGCTGTGTCTTTAACTCAAATTGTTTGATTCCCACCAGCTTAATAAAATAGTGAAGTTGGCTATGTAAAACATAGCCATAGTGTCGTTTTTTCTGCCATTAAATAAGGTGAATATTTCTTTTTCATAAAAGTGGTGCCAATAAACAATTTGAATTTTTCAACCGTAATTTAATTCGAGCGTTAAGGGGTTAATCCCTTATCTGAATAAATAAACCCACAGACACTATGAATGACCCACTTAAGCGCTAGATAGACGTATCAGTCTACTCGCGGTCTTTTTTTTTCTGGTCGGGCAGCGCCTTCTTGTGGTTACAAGACGTTTTTCATCCGACTAAAACCGAAGCATTGCATTGCATTCAAAGGATCAGAAATTATCTAACATTCATTTCTGAAACAACGGATATTGATTACAGTTCATTGTATAATATTGAAAAAAGAATTGTAGGAAGCTAATCTAGGGATAAGCAAACCTTAATTCATCAATATTTAATGTAACAATAAAAAACAAGCCATCATAAATCTGATTTTTCTCTTTTAAATTTTGTTTTGTGTTTATTTTGTTTAATAATAATGTTTTATTGCTTAAAGCTGCAAAATCAGTTACGAATTTAAAATTGCCCTAAATTAATTAAAAATACAGCTTTTTAAAAACATATTTTTTTCCAACTCCGGTTACTGCGACACTCCGCTTATGACGGCACTTTTTTCTGGACATTAGAATGTCCAGTGACTGTATCGTAATAAATTGGCTTCAGAAATTTTAATGATGAAAAGAATTTTTACACTTTTATGACGTCTTTTAAATGATTATAATTAAAATTAAAAGAAATCTTATTTCATATAAAATGTCTGGTAGAAATTGACTAAAAAAAAAACTTTGGCAACTGTGCTTTTCCACATATCGAAAATCATTGTAATAGTAAAATCATTCATTCTGCCCTCAATAATATACACTAGTACAAGGGTTGCCAACTGTGGCACGCCGCACACCAGTAAAATTTTAAAGAAATAGCCGATATCTTGAATCGCAAGGATTCGATGATTAGATAAGGCCATGATTGCTATAAAATTTTAGTGGTGTCTCGCGTGCCACAGTTGGCCACCCCTACACTAGTACATTACAAGCATCAAATGTGTCAACGCCTAAATGAATATGATGATTGGTGAAATTCAGTTCCAGAAATTCCGAAATACAGCTGTCACTGAAATCGTTAAAATTAAGTATAACAGTGCCATCTTTAGCATCATATACAAGCAGAGCTGCCAACTCTCCGACTTTTGGATGCAAGCATTTTAATAGAGACAATGCTGTTTTATTTAATTGGAACATTTCTGCGATTCAAGAAAGCAACAATTTCTCTAAGATAATAGTTGTATGCAAAAAGCCGGAGATTTGGCTACTCTGTACAAGTAATCAGCTCCAGTTGTGAAAAGAGTATGAGGAGATTTGATAAAATTTCATTCATTAGTTTTGAGATAAATCGCCTGCAATGTTATTGTCACATATATACATGCAGACACATACACATTTTCCAAAAATCAAATTATTTTCAGGACATGCCAAAATGTTTAAATCCAACAAAAAAAAACGGAAGTCGAAAATATTCACGATTCTAATGCTCTCTTCTTTTCTAAATAGTATAAAGTAAAAATTTAATTTCATTATCTCAAATGAACAAACACTTCACATTAAGAAATGTTATAAACAGAACAATTTTTTATATTTACAATGTTACACTATTTAATTAGATCATGCAGGAATTTTACAGTTAATTGTTTGTCAGACTGGAATTCAAATTGATTAATTGCTTTTAATAATGACGAAAATATTTTATGTTCTGTGCATTCTAGATTTTCACTTCTATGACATTATAAATAATCTTCTCACCGTTAATTTCTTTAGGAATTTAAAGTATGTATTTAAATTCTTATGAACCATCCGCACCGCAATATAGTTGACATAAAGAAAAACAACTTATTGTCTGATCGCATTCGTATGTACATTACATTGCTTAAAAATTGTTATTCTTTTTTTTCTTGTAAATAATTTTCGGAACAAATAAAATAGTTATTAAAAATACTTTCTGATAACATAAAGTACAACCACGCGCACGAATAAACATACACATACACACATATACATCATGGAATAAAGAGGATTTGACATATCCTCGAAGTGATATGAAGTTTCAGCTATGACCAGGGCCTGATTACCAACGGGGCAAACGTACACCAATAAATTTTAAAGGAAATATTCGCCTTACCTAAACGCCGTATTCATGTAAAATTTCTGCCATGAATGTGGCAAAATTTTCTGTTTCTTTTTACTGGTGGGAATTTGCTCCGTTGGTAATCAGGCGCTGGCTATGACCCATTCATGAGGGGCTGATTACCACAAGGAAAAACTTTCCACGAGTAAATTTTAGTAGGAATTTTCTCCTTGTTTAAACGGCTTAATTACGCAAAATTTTTGTCATTAGGAATGCAAAAACATTTTCTCTTTTTTACTGGCGGAGCTTTGTCCGGATGGTACTCAGGCGCCCCGGTTCTGCCATATTGTGAATATATAAAGCTTTTTCTTCTCAATGTCAATGAATCTGACTACCGTTCCGGCAAACCAGCACAAATAAATTTGAATAGAAATTTTCTTATTATTTATTTCTCTTTATTCTTGCAGAATTTTTGTCATAATTATGGCAAAATACCCTTTCGCTTTTACTGGTGGAAGTTTACCCTGGCAACAGTCAGGTGCTGCGATTCCACCATATTGTGACTACATAAACAATTCTCTTGTCAATGACAGTGAAGGAAATTATAAGGACATCGTAGAAAAATTCAATAGGCAAAATCGAATACAAATTTTTGCCGTATAGCTGACAGATACTTTACGTGAATAAGATATTAAAAAAGGTGAAAATTTCAATTCAAATTTACTGGTGGAATTCTGTCCGGGTTCTAATTAGGCCCTGACAATCATATATAAATAATCAACACTGGCCGCATCCTAGAGATCTGTACGGCTGAAATTTCCATGCCCGGGACCGCAGCCATTTATATTTCCACTGTTCACGACTCAACCTCTTCAAAAAGCAGTGAAAGTAATCCCGGTCCGGTCTTTGCAAAATCATTGAAATCAACCACTGCCACGCCCTTGTAAAAACCAAGGAAATCAGGCCCGGACCGACTCAATTTCTTCCAAAAATTCTAATTTTTGTTAACATAAAGTTAAGATTGTTTAAAAAAAAAATACTGCATCCACATTTATGGGAAAATTTTACCGTAGATTTTTGATTACTGTATGTTTTTAAGCCAGAGCATGCAGAGTAGAAACATTAATGATCAATTAGATTCTTATGCTGTGACATTCAGATACAGATTCGTTGAAAACATTAATGGGTGAAAAATCAGAAAAAAAAAGAATGGTTAAAAACATTATAACTTTTGAAACTGGTATGATTAACAAAAGTTTTTCATCGCTATTATGCTATTTTTACAAAACAAATTGCCTTCCCGACACGACCAGGGAAAAATTAAGCCCAGTTTCGGCCCTGTCCGAGTATGTAGAAAGAAATGTATGCCTGGTACCGGCCCGAAAGTGTCTGCTGAAAACATTTAGCCATGGGTCAAACATGATGTAACTTCCGATGCATAACTATATGCTGGAAATGTTATATTTCTGTACTGATGTTTTCAAACTAGCATCGGCTCATGCAGCACATTTACACGTATTCTCGTTCCAGTCATGTATATCCGTTGAAAGTTGTTCATATTTTATCGGCTTAGTTTGATACTTTTAAATTTTTACATCGGATCTGTCGGACCGGCCCTTTAAAAAAATTCTTTACTCCGCCGGCACGGCCCGTTTGAAATTTTGGCTTCATATAGCCCGGCTGTGCTATGTGCGGACATCGGGATGAGCCCGGGGCCGTGTAAACCTCTACCACATCCTCAGTTACTTCACTCGTAACTTGTAGACACTACACTATATGCATAGTAGTCAACACTTATGGTTTGTTGTACCACACATATTTTATAGAAAATTTTGGCTTATTTAATCGGCATATTACATCAATTAAAAAAGGTAAAGTTTACTATTAAATTTTTGTGGAAAAAAAAACACCTCAGAGTTGGTAGCTATTTATATGCATCCTTCTCCTCTTTATACAAAGCTCTATTATACATGTGAGGACAGGGCCTGATTACCAACGGGGCAAACGTACACCAATAAATTTTAAAGGAAATGTTCGCCTTACCTAAACGCCTTATTCATGTAAAATTTCTGCCATGAATGTGGCAAAATTTTCTGTTTCTTTTTACTGGTGGGAATTTGCCCCTTTGGTAATCAGGCGCTGTGTGAGGACGTGAGTTTCTAAAGTTGCCTTATCCAGAAAGTCAAATTCAGGGAAATCGCTAATATCCTCTGACTGCGTCCATTGGTTTTCATGGTAAACCTTGATTTTACAATACCAGAAATACACGATCCAATTAGTTTTTTGCAGATTCAGTGTTTTTTTCGATGCAGGTTCATCAATAGAATATACTGATAGAGAAAACTGAATTTTTTAAATTTTGGATAAGGCGAGTTTTGAAACTTGCATCCTTAGATATTAATTAATATCTAATATTATTTAACCCCTAAGGGGAGGTAGGATGTAGTATATCCCCCCCCCCCCCTACGATTAATGAAGATTTGCACCAGAAAATTTTTATAAAATTTTACTTTTCTAACTTTGATGGGAAAAAAAGTCGTAAAATTGCATTTCCTTATTTAGAAAAATAATCTTTGGAACTTTCTGGTGTGAGTTCAACATTACATAAAAACAATTGCTTGCCCCTAAATGGGTTAATATTTATTTATGGAAACAAAAATAATCCATATAAGCTCTTACTTGGAACTGAAAGAAACACATCCAAAATTTAATATATCCATAATTTTCTCATTTTTTTATGAAATGATAATCTCAATAGAACATGTTAATCACGTAAAGAACACATAGAACGTGAAATTAGTAATTCTATTGTGACTTTTATTTGCATTTTGATAAGAAAAGAAGGCATATAATGGTGACTAAAAATTCCACAGAAAAAGCGTAAAAAACTTTCTTCCTCTATAAGAAAAAAAAAAAACTAACAGCAAAAATGTATAGGATTATAGTTTGTGTGAATAGACACGTCTCACTGAAAAATGTAAATATATCACATTGCTTTATCTTTGGAATGTTACACAGTTTAATTAGATCATGTCAGTATTTTACCGTTAAGTGTTTGTAACAATGGAATTCAGAAAGTTTAATTGCTTTGTATAATCATTTTTTTCTGAACGTTATAGAATTTAATTACTATTGCATTAAAAATAATAACCACATCGTAAATTTCGTCTGGAATTTTAAGCATTTATTAAAATTGTTGCTTCGCGTTTCGTACCCTATAAAAATTTAGATTAGAAAAAACAATGATACATGTTAACATTTTTTAATTAAAGCATTCCAAGTGATATTTCGTTTTTATTCAGTGAAGAATATCTGGAAATTAAATTAGAAACAATTGAAATTTTTATCAAAAATGTATACACACAGAGACAGTCACACTCATACATATATATATATATATATATATATATATATATATATACCGGGTGTCCCAAAAATGACTAATGAATTTTAAAATTCAATAACTTACAAACGGTGACAGATATTCAAAAAAATCTTGCAGGAGGGATGTGTATGATGTCAGGAGTTTATTTACTGAGATTCTTGATTTTAGTTCGAATTACAAACAATAGATGGCACTGAGAGCAATAGGTGCTCAATCCCGACTCGGTTTTTGGAACTTCGGGATTCATTCAATACATTTTAATCTCCTTTTTTCGCATGGAAGAACAGAGAAGCCGAAAAATCGAGCATGGATTATGCGGTTATTGCTTGCAGCGTCATCTATAGATGATATTTGTAACTAAAACTGAGAATCGCTGCATAAAAACTCCTGACATCTTACATAACACTCCTGCAAGAATTTTTTTAATATCTGCTACCGTTTGCGAGTTATTGGATTTTAAAACCCATCAGTCATACACCCGGTATATATATATACATAGAGAGAGAGAGAAAAAGAGAGAAGAAACCTGTCTCAATGTCGATTTTAAAATTTTATTGATTTATTCGCCAGAATAGCCAATTTAATGAATGACAATTATATGAAAGCTAACAATTTAAGTTCAAGGAATCCATATACTATTGATACAAAGAATCTATATACTATATCTATTGTACGTGGCACAGAAGTCGCGATTATTTGTCAATCGTTTAATGGCAGCCCCCGAATGAAACGCATAGCATTGGTTATTGTGTAAAAGACCTTTGGCAGCATTTAGGTCGGTGTAAATCCAGTTTATTTACATTCCGCTCTTTCACTGCAATTAAGAAGCTTCAAAATATCATTAGAAAGCCCGTAAAAGATCTCGACGAATGCTTGAAAGTGAAGAAGAAGCCGAAATAAGAAGAGTAAATCGAAGTAGATTGAATCGAGTACGCCGTCAAACACAGAGCCATCGCCAAAATAGGCTGAATAACCGTTACATGCTCGAATGTGTTGCTCAAGTACTGTATTGGAAATGCGAATTAAACAGCAGCAAGAAGTTTACAAAATGTTGTCATGACGGTAAAGTAATTTTGACTCCCTTATCAGAAACTCCCGATTTGATAAAAGATTTGTTGTGTCAAAATTCAAGTCTTTTTTCGTGAAGACCACTCCACTGTTATATTTTTCAATGACAGTCTGCCTGGGCAACGCCGGGCGAGTCAACTAGTTTAATAAAATAAACAGTAAAATCACATCGGGCACTTGGAAGGCAAATTCATGAAAAAAAGGCTGCTTTTTTTTCTTTTAATATTTTGAATATTTCATTTCCTACCTTTCGAATGCTATGCTAGTTTTGTTTAAGCTTACATACATTGTTTAAGCTTACAAGCTTACATACATAAGCTTCAAACTCAGTTTTCTCAAAATGTTATTTTTTTAACTTCGATGTACCTTACATTGTTTAAGCTTACAAGCTTACATACATAAGCTTCAAACTCAGTTTTCTCAAAATGTTATTTTTTTAACTTCGATGTACCTTTTTATGAAACTACTACATATTTTTATGAACTACTACATTTCGTAATCTTTCCTCAATATTTTACGCATATCTCTGATCAATAAGAAGTGAACTTTTTTTACAATCATATGCATAGTTGCCAACTTCCCGCTTTTTTGGATACCAGTAAAATCTTACAAAAATGTTCGCTTTATTTAATTGCGTAAATTGTGCGATTGCACACAGCAAGTATTTTTGTATAAAAATATTGGTATGAAAAAAATCGGGAGGTTGGCAACTATGCATATGTACAAAATGTTTATAAAAAGTTTATTCTTTGGAAAAATGCAAGTTTTTGTTATTTAACACTTACCGGCGCGGAGTAATTCTGTTTACAAACTGATGAAATAATGGACTGACACCGCAATTTATAAACGATTTATCAGTAAATAAGAAATAGCTTATTTTCATGTACATTATAATAGGAAAATTTTAGTTAAATATTCTTGGTGCCGTTTGTCAGTTTCGGAATTAAAATTAGGTGTCCTTTTTTAAGGACACCGCGCCGAAAAGGGTTAACAGTGGTTTTTATTCTAGATAAAAAAAAGTAACTAAAGAATACCTGTTTATAATGTTGACTTCACTTTATTACTAATTAATCATATTTTGCATATACCGAGTGTCCCAAAAATGACTGATCGATTTTAAAATTGAATAATTTGCAAACGGGGACAGGTATCTAAAAATTTTTTCAGGAGGGTTATGTAAAATGTCAGGAGTTTTTATGCTTCGATTCCCAGTTTTGCTTACAAATAGCAGCGATAGATGGCGCTGCAAGCAATAGGCGCTCAATCCAGGCTCGCTTTTTCGGCCTCTCTCTTCTCCTATTCGAAAAAAAGGAGATTAAAATGTTTTGAATGGATCCCGAAGTACCACAAATCGGGTTAGTCCAAGAGCTGTTAAACATTTTAGGGAAGGTATTTGAGGCACCCTGAAAATTTGTGCAACACTTCTTTTGTAATGCCTGAATACAAACTCGAATGTCTGGCTGAAGGATCGTGGCCCAAAACCTGTGCCAGACAAAAAATGGCACTTGGCACGTGTCTGGCACAGTTTTTGTGCCGACTAAAGTGGCTGTCATTTTCAAAATATTTTTTTCTAAGCATAAATATTATTGTGCCTCAATCTCAGCGTGCCTCAAATACCTTTTTTGGGTAGTCAAAAAATGGCACTTGACACGTGTCTGGCACAGTCTTTGGGCCGACTAAAGTATCTGTCATTTTCAAAATATTTTTTTCTAAGTATAAATATTATTCTGTTTCAATCTCAGCGTGCCTCAAATACTTTTTTGGGGTAGTGTCAAAAAATGGCACTTGACACGTGTCTGGCACAGGTTTTGGGCCACGATCCTTCAGCCAGACATTCGATTTTGTATTCAGGCATTGCAAAAGAAGTGCTGCACAAATTTTCAGGGTGCCTCAAATACCTACTCAAAAATGTTCAACAGCTCTCCTACTAGGTCTGGAATTAGCACATACTTCTCACAGCGCCATCTATTGTTTGAAATTCGAACTGAAATCAAAAATTACAGTAAGAAAACTCCTGCAAGAATTTTTTAATGTCTGTCTGCGTTTGCAAGTTATTCAATTTTAAAATCCATCAGTCATTTTTGGGACACCCGGTAAAAGTTTCAAATGAATATCTTTGGTAGTTTCTGAGAAATTATACATTGATTTAACACTAGAACCGCCGGCTATTTTACTTAATTTTATACAAAAGTGTTTCATACCAGAATTTTTATTTAAAACTATTTAAGTTATTTAATTAGCCTATTTTTGTGCTTCTTACATATAACCTATCTTTTAAAAAAATTTCTGGTTCGCATCCACTATTATCAATTTTGGCAGGGGTCAAAATTACCGCTAACGGCGTTTCTAGTGTTAGCAGGTTGGGTATATGCCCTTCCAACGGCTTTAAAAAAACATTAAAAGCCATCTGCGCGTTTTGGACAAACATTAGTTCCTCATCATTACAATAACAGATATTCAAGCACTAGTGCCAAGCTCTATCTAATCCTTCCTAATATGTGGTTAATTTGACCTAGTTATAATATGCTATCGCATCAATTTTTTTTTTTTTTTTTTTTTTTTTTTTTTTTTTTTTTTTAAGTGATACTAAATAAAACCCACTTGGAACCCTCATGCAAGGTTGCCAGTTTGGCTTCTTTTTTTATTTAGAAATTAAGTGTTCATACTAGAAATGAAGAACAATATTTCATAATTTATTTAACCCTTCCCGGCACACTGTGCCCGGGTCGGGATACCTAATATTAATTCCAAACTTACGGACGGCACCAAAAATATTTTAGTAAAATTTTGCTTTTGCAATAAATAGTTAAAATAACATGTTTTTAATTTCTAAAAAAGTCGTTTTAAAATTCCGGTGTCAGTCAATCATTTCATCATTTTACAACAAAAATTGCCCGTGCCGGAAAGGGTTAATGAAAGACATTTAGTGATCGCATGAAGTAAAAATTCTTCTCTCAAAATTCCCAGTATGAAACTAAAATTTCGGATTAAAATTGGAGGCTAAACTGGAAAACCTGCCCTGAAGTTAAGCCATAAAAATCGTAATTATTTTTCTATTTAAAATGGAAAAGTTTAATTTCACACCCCTTTTTCAAAACAGAAATTTTTGTCTTAATTTATCGCGGAGTTTCTGCCATCAAAGAAAGGGAATATTTATCATCACAACATTACTGGTGTGAAAACTACAAACTTATTGGCAGACATGCTGTTACCCTGAAGCAACTTTAGGCGTTTATGAGTTAAATAAATAATTTAACGTGGTATTCATGGAGAATTATAACATGGTAGGTACAGGGCCTTCCAACTGCCTTTTAAAAGACATTAACAAACCTGTAGACGTTTCGGACAAACATTAGTCCCTCATTAGTACAATAACAAACATTCAAGCACTGGTGCCAAGCTCCCACTAATCCTTCGTAATATATGGGTTAATATAACCCGGGTATATTACGTTTCGCATCAGAATGTTTTTTAAGTGAAACTAACAAGGGAACCACTTTTGGTGTTGCTCGCACCTAGCATCGAGACCTGGTGCGTTTTGTAACCCTATGCATAAAAGTTAGAGAACCGATCAAATTTCTCTGATAAAATCATATTTTATATACTTTTTTATACTTTTAATTTTTTTATTATTACATTTTTATTTGTTTATTTCACGCAAAAAGTGAGTTAAGTCGCCAAATATGGCGCTACAATTTTTCCGCCCGCTTTATCCAAAGAGTAAATATACACAGTACTTATTACTAGTATATCAGATTGCGATTTTTTTTAAAAATAATTGATAGCATAAGAAAAAAATATTAGGTTTTTATTTCTTTTTCTATGCAGACGATAAATATATAGTAATAAATATAATTCTATAAAAGCTTCGAAGATCATTGAAAACCCGTTTTTAGTGAAATAGAAAATAAGCAAACTATTTTCTCTTGAAATCGAATGGAATAAAGTTTCGAATGTTTAAAATGAAATGTTGCTGTATTAAATGGTCCTTTGGTAAAAGTAATCATAAAGTAAATTAATATTTTTACGCAATTTAGAAAAATTACTGTTGCTAAATATATCGGACATTAAAATTTTTAGCCATTACAAATTCAGCTATGACATTTGGCTAGGGTTGCCGGAAAGCTCTACTTTTGAAAATAAACGCCAACTGTTTCCCCGCCAAAAATATGAATATAATGTTGCAATTTTTCAAAATCAAATTCGTGGTTTTTTGAAGGAATTTTCGAACTTTTTTAAATATTTTATACTTATTATTAACTAATTTTTATTTTTAAAAGCTTTTCTTTAAAAAAATTCAATGTTAATAGTCCGATAAGTGGTCTCGAAAATTGCATTTTGCGAAAGTTATGCTGCTGTAAAATAAAGAAATATTATTTTAACAGAAAAATTTTATCGATTCTCAAACTTCATAATATAGGGCTTTAAAATGCACCAGGTCTCAATGCTGGGTGCGAGCAACACCAAAAGTGGTTCCCTTGTAAGTAAATTCCACATAGAACCCTGAAGAATAAATAAGAATAAATAAAGATTCATTAAATAAATTTTCTGATTCGAAACCTTGTTAAACTGGGACAAATTAATCCACATATTACGAAAGATTAGTGGGAGCAATGGAGTTTTGAATAAAGAGGAGGTGATATATACTAGTATATATCAGGGATGCAATCGCTGCGCCAAAAAAAGCTGATTATCATTTCTAAATTTCATTAGTGTTCTTCGCTTTATTAAATCTCAGAAATTCTGTCATTAAATAAGGTGAGTAATACTATAAAAATTTAGTTGTAATATCAGCAATTTGTGGCGCAGCGATTGCATACCTGATATAGCGATAATAGTTGATACCCTGATATATAGTGCCCTGGTGTAGCTGTGAGTTAAGTAACTGAGGTGGGTGTCACAAGATAGCGACTGATGTTTTACACCGTTTCAAGAGTTTCTGATGACCGCCGGAGGAAACATCCACCAGTAAATTTTGAATAGAAAATTTCGCATTTACTTTAGATGCTTCTCCATGAAAAAAATTTCTCACAAAGATGGTAAAAAATTTTATTTGTTTTTACAGGTCGAAGTTGGCCCAAGTATTATTTTCTCTTTCACCGACAGGAGATTATTTAGGTTATTACAATATGGTGGAAATGCAGGCCTAATGACCGCTGAATGTACTGGCTTCCTCCAGTAAAAATAAATATCTGTTTTTGGGCTTAATTAGGACTGAAATTCTGCATTAATAAGGAGTTTAAAAAAGGAGAAAATTTCCATTCACATTTACTGGTGGAAGTTTGCTTGATGGTAATGAGCCACTGCGATATCGGTTACAGTTCAATCTTCACCATTTTGAGGATGTGTCACCTGTACTATGTCAAATTATCAAATATGAAAACAGTGTTGCCAGTGGGTTACTTTGGTTAAATTCAGATTTCTTGATTGTCTTCACTTTCCTGAAATGGTAAAATCTCCCTGTTTTCGCCGCAATTTATATGCCATTACATAAGGTTAAATAACGAGAATTTTCCTGTTTCAAAAAAGTGGTGCCAATCAAGAAATCTGAATCAAAAGAATAGCCCACTGGCAATACTGTTTTTATATTGGATAGTTTGACATGGTACCGACGATGTCATTTGCACTTTATTCATTGTGGAAACTTGACAGATCTGCTCTCAAGTCACGATAGAAGAAATTAAGACTTTTTACATTTTTATGCGATTTTATTATACATTTTATTAAATTGTTTGAATTTAAAATGTTAGTTTTCATATAATTACTTTGATCAGACGTACTATGTCCGTCTATCTTAAATTAGTAAACGATAATTGGCAATTTTTAATTTATGTTTTAAACTATTTCGACGCTCCTCTGCATAGAGCGTCAGTAAAATAAGAAGAGGCATACTTGTTAACCATATTTTACTATCATTTTTACATCTTTTATTTATTTTACTATCATTTTTGCACTTTTTACATCTTTTACAATGATCCATTTCATGGAAAATCATGAATTAACACTTAACGGACCAATGCCAAGTTGATTTTCTTTATTCAGCAAAAACAACTTAGTCTATTACTGTTACAGAAAATACAACTTACTCTATATTTTTTTCTATATTAGTATCTCATCTAACTAAATAGACTAACTAAGAAATAATTAAACTTAACGAATTTTTAAAAACAACACCAATAAAAATAACAACGCATTTCATACTTTTCAATATGCTAAAAGAAAAATAAGTTATTTGTAGAAAAATCAAATGATTTCTCTCGCTGCGTGAAATTCGATATGATTGAATCCATAAATCAAATCTTAAGATGCTGTCATGCATGAATTTTTCTTGCGTTTTTTCCCTGGAGATACATTTTTCATGTTTACATTTGTTGTCTATTTTATGATAAAATTTTCTTTCGCTGGATATCCGTGAAAATATGAAACTATTTCTTAAGGCTTTTTTTTACATGGAAATTAATTATGTAATTGCTGAAACAAATAAATTTGCTTCGTTTTAAGAAACAATTCTAGCTGAAATAATATTCATCTTATCTAATTTAATACAAAATTATTATTATTTTTTTTATAATCGTCTTAATCCTACACGGCGCGAATTTTTCTATTCGATACATATTTTATTATATTTATATGTCGAGTTAAATGCCATGAATTTTAAAATAGTATTTTCTTTTGCGTTATTTAATATCTTACTTATGTAACTACACTAAAAAGTACAAAAATGGCATAAAAAATCGACACAAATTTAAAATTCCTTTAGGACAAAATTTGCAATGCTAAGCTGAAATTTTCAAACCGAATTCCTTTTACGAATGTCAAAAAGTCTCCGCAAAATATAAAAAGTTGCTAAAAATCGCTTTAAAAATCACGCAGGACAGATAAGCCACGTAGGAGGGAGAATAAACGAAAATATCCCATACTTACATGAAAATAACTTATTGAGTAATGGTACTTTGGATTTTATGGACTTTCAGTTTTTCCGGTACAAAATCATGTCTATCCGTTGCGATCCTGGTTTCCTACATAAAGTTGCTTCTTTGGAGTTGTATAACCAGCCCCAAACTTTTGTATCAGTAATTTTGTCATATTCTGTAAGATTGGATTAGGAATTAAAAACGAAAAATATTTTGATAATTTGATACTCTAGTTCGTTGATCATTTCAGTTGCAGGGCTGCCACAGGCGACTTTTTTTAATTCTATCTCGCACCATTTTTAACTCATTAACCCTCTCGCTGCGAAACCCGAGAGTTTCTCGGGCATCGTAAAAGTAGCAAAACTTGCGCAACACGAGATTTCATCGGGATGCGTTTTTTGCGTCTAATTAAAACTCCTTGATCATTCTCACCAGTTACTTTTTATTGTAAATTTTGCCTTATCTAATCAGATCATTTTCCCGATTAAATCAGGTGAAAATTTTTGTTTTCAAAAACCGGTGACAAAATAATAAAAATTCTTAAAAGACGTTCGTCGCGAAGGAATTAAATACGCAATTTTTGAAGCTATTTTGATAGAACAATTACGCAGTGAGAGGGTTAACTTAGGGGAGGACTTAGAGGGAACATAGAGGGAAAACTTGCCATTTAAGACGAGTAAAAGTTTTAAATTTTAACACCAGCATTTTAGTATCAAAATTTCCACATTACCCAATGTCGAACTTTGAGAGACTAAATAATTGAAAATTACAATATGGAAAAAAATTGCGTCAAAAGATTAAAAGAAGTGTAAAAGGCGCTCGTCTTTAATACGTTAAAAGGCAAAAATTTTCCCGTTGTTCTTTGAGATCAAGAGAAATATAAGGTTTGTTGAGCAACTAGGCCATGATTTTACAATGGAGTTATGAATAAAGGGGTGAAGACATTTAGTGTATTCTCTATCTGTTGCGACCGAAGTAACTGAGGAGGTTGTCACAAGATGGCGGCTGCTTTTTTTAAATCGGATCATCAATTTCCGATTACCGCAAAAGCAAACATCCCACCAGTAAAATTCAATAGAAAATTTCGTCTTATTTAAGCGTTTTATTCATGGAATTTATTCTGATAGAGGTTAACAGAGAGATGGGTCGATAGTTAGTCGGATCTTGAAGATGACACTGAGGTTTAGGAATAGGTGCAATAATAGAAGTCTTCCAAGCTTTAGGGAAGTAGTAGTACTAAAGAATAGCATTAGTAAGTTTAGTTAGATATATAATACAGTTGCAAGGAAGATTTTTAAGAGCATAATTAGTTATGTTATCATATCCAGGGGCTTTTCTGTTTTTAAGATTTTTGATAATATTAGAAATAACAATTGGGTGAATTTCCGGGAGGGGGTCCGTTGTCCTTTTAGACGCACAAAACATACTCATTCCTGAGCAATTTGGCTTCAGAGCTAAACATTCCACATTACATCAACTCCTTCGTGCTGTAGAGTTCTTGAGTGAGAAACTAAACACGAACACACCAGCTGCGTCTGTTTTTCTCGATGTCGCTAAGGCATTTGATAAGGTTTGGCATATTGGCCTTATATACAAACTAATTAAGCTTGGAATTAATGCTAGACTTATCTTTCGCATACATTCTTACCTTAGCGACCGCACCTTTCGCGCCTGCTTTAACATTATACTTTCCACTTTATACCTTATTCTCTCTGGTATTTTACAAGGGTCGGTCCTCGGCCCTACATTATTTAACATTTTTTTCAACGATATCCCAAGAACACCGAGGACTTATCTTGCCCTGTACGCGGACGACACGGAAATGTACGCCTCTGCACAACACCCATTCACATTATACAGAATTCTCCAAAAACACATAGATAAATTCCTTAACTGGTTTACCCTGTGGCGTGTTAAGCTCAACGAGCAGAAAACAGCTGCTGTCAATTTCTCTAGAAAACTAACATTTCCCAATCGCATTACTGTCAATAACACTACTATTCCTTGGACTAATGACACCAAGTATCTGGGGGTTACCCTTGATAGAAGACTTACCTGGAATAAGCATTTTATTAATATCCGAGGCAAAGTTGCTGGTATCTCCCAGGCCCTCTCTCCTCTTCTCAAAAGCAATACTCTTTCTATTCATAATAAACTAATCTTGTATAATGCATGTATTAGATCAATCTTAACTTATGCTTGTCCGATCTGGGGATTCGCTTGCAAAACCAGTATGGAGTATCTTTACGGTGCTCATAATAAAAACTTACGCTATATCCGTAATGGTCACCATTTTCTTCGTAACACCACTATCCGCAGGGATTTGAAAACCACTTCCTTAAAACAGCGCATTAATAAACTTGCTAAAAAGTTTTATAAATCTGTATACAACCTCCCTAAACAAATTATAGCGGAACTACCCGACTACGAGGTATCCGACCCCATTAACAGAAAACGCCCTAAATACTCGCTTTTGCTTAACGATGAAGACTGAGTTTCCCTCACCTTCTGCTATACGTAACCTTTCTGTTTGCTCTGTCCTGTCTATAGTACAAAAAAAATTGTATTTCTGCTAGTTCTTTAGCATTATATATTTTTAAACTAATGTATGGTCTCTGAAAAGAGTCTTTTTTTATGGGGCACTCCCCGGTAGCTTTTTCGCCTTTTCCTTCTTTTTTTGGAACTAATGGAATTTTCTTTCTTTTTTAATTAATTTTTTTCTTTTCTTTGTTTCTTTTTCTTATATGTTATACTAGTACTTATGTACTTTGTTATTTTTTGTTAGTCTTTTCTTTTTCTTAAAAGTAAATTTAAATTTTGTGGCTACCAGCCACGTCTAAACATTATTTTTTTCAAGGCTCCCTAATGCCCTTGCAACACAATCACCTATCCACTGGATGTAAAGTTGCAACGCAACTAGGTAATCTATTAAGCTGCTCACATTGTTCCATTGTTCCATTGGAATTTATTCTCAAAAACATAGGCGTAACCAGGGGAGGTGCCCTGGGTGCCCGGGCACCCCCCCGCTTGTGCAGATTCAAGCACAATTATTTTAAAAAATCAAAATCTACAAAAGGAAAAAGAAGTGAAAGCCGAGTTCAATTAGTTTAGCAAATTAGTTTAGTTCAAAAAACTAACAGTCTACGTTTTGAACTCTGATAAAAAAAAGAATTCGACGTTCTTTTTTTAAATTATGTTCTTTATCTTTTTAAAAACTAGAATATTTACAAGAATCTGTATTAGTCACAGTAAGTCAAAAAGGAGGTTTTATAATCCCACTTTGACGACTTTTTTTTGTGGGAGAGTTTTTTTGACATAGTTCTTTCTATTGCATGTTTCTGCAATTTCATGAGAAATTAACGCAAGTTCTTGATGAGGATACAAATATAAATTATTTGTCTTTTTGATTTCGCAGTCTAAAATCTAGAAAGGAGCAAAAAATTTTTAAAGGGAATGCAGATGTGAAACAATAATTGTAAAATGCGATTAGCCGGGGGAAAAGGACCCTGCCTCCTTTGAAAATGAGAAATAATAGCACAAAAGATTAAAATTAATCTGGAGTTGGTTGGTTGGTTGGTTGAATTTCGTGTTCCGCGACCATATTTTGGCATTCGTAAAAGGAATATGGTTGCCGTCTTTCAAGTCAATATAGTAATTTTTTTCCTCTGAAAATTTTTATGCGCTTTATGGAGTTTCTTCTCGTTTCGCGGAGTTCTTTTGAAACTAGGAAAAGGACCCGGTTTCAATCTTTTAACCCAGTGCAGTAAATTTTGACGAAATTCACGATTTTAATCTGCGATCATTTCACGATATTTACAATTTTCCCCAAAATAATTTGACGAAATTCACGTCTTTCTACGCGATTTTTTGTCGCTATCCGTACTCTTCACCACTAACCATTGACAAAATTCGTGTTTTTCACCGCGATCCTTTGACGAAATTCGCATTTTTTACCGCAATATTTTGACGAAATTGGGATTTCTTTAACTCGATCCTTCGATGAAATTTGTGTTTTCTTTGCACGATCGTTTGACGAAATTCATTTTGTCTTTCCGCAATCTTTTGACGAAATTAGCATTTTCTTTCTGCGATCCTTTGACGGAATTCTCGTTCCCACCGGGATCCTTTGACGAATTCTTTTTTTTTTCTTTTTTGGTTTTGACGACCTATTCACGATACTGATTTTTTTACAGGGGTCATTTGTCGAAATTCGCGATAGTTTTGCGCGACCAATCGGGAAAATTCTCGATATCTTTCCATACCAATTATCAAAATCCTCTACTCTTTTCCGCGACTTTTTGACGAAATTTGCAACATTTTCTCGTTAATCATTTATCGAAATTCGTAATTTTTTTGCGCAATTTTTGACGAAATTCGCGATTTCTTTCTGCACTCTTTTATCGAAATTCACGATATTTTTCACTATCGTTTGAAAAAATTCTCAATTTTTTCCGGGACCGAGTCACGAATTCTACAAAAGAAGTCCCACAAAAGAGATAAAAATCGCGGACTTCAAAAAAATTTTAAAATACTCACTGAAGAATCACAGATCTGTGAAAGAATTTTGAGGGCGGAAATACTGCACAGCCTTGTCTATTGTGCGGGACTTTCCTTTTCTGTGCACAAATCGCGCGATCTCGCACATTATTTCAAACCCTGCGCCTCAAAGAAAACTTCATTACTAGTGGAGTTTCGCTGGTTGATTTTTTTTAAACGGACATAGAATTAAAGGAATCTAGGATTTTTTTTTTTTTTTTGGGGGGGGGGGGGGGCTGCTGCCTTCGGCAACGTACCCCCGACCAATTTACGACCGCTTCCGTCTCGAAACAAATAAATCCTGAATTATCGCGATTTTTTTTTTTTTCGAGCGAAATTAAATTTTCTGCTTTCTTATAAGAACTGATTTGACATTCTTCTAATTCGAATATAATCACGGCAATTGCAAAAATTAGCTGACAGTTTTTTGTTTAAAAAACTAGTCAAAAAATCGCCAGAAAGGACAAAAAACCCCGCTAAAAATCGCGTTAAAAATTCGGAAAATATTAAAAAACAGCAGGAAACGAAATTAATTGATTGGGTAAAATATTTAAACCGGATTCCTTTTAGGAACGCGAAAAAAAAAAACCCCTCTAAAAATAACATTAAAAAATTGTTACAAATTGAAAAATCGCTGTAAGAAGCTCGAAAAAAAATTTATTGAAAAGAAGACAAAGTTTACTGGATAAAATATATAAATCGGATTCTTGTTTACTAATTTGAAAAAATTCGCATAAAAAATTAATTGAAAAATTCCAGAAATTGTCTTCGATATGCATGACTTCAGGCGAACAGGTACTTTCCTGTCAAATCTTGCGGCTGTGGGGACTGCATTGTTTTTTCAGAGTTCTGTGCGCGCGCGTACACACACACACACCCAGAGACAGACAAGCACCTATCTTTATAATTACAGTCTCATCATGATAATATAATTTTTATCATTATGACAAAATTTAGTGTATACAGTAGACGCTCAATTTTGCGAACCTCTTTTTTACGAATTCTTTTACGAACTGTACTGGTCCCGACCAGCATCCCATTGAACTAATGTCATTCCCATTTAAGAACTTTCAATTTTACGATTAATCCACTTGAGTTATTTAAAATCGAGCGTCTACTATATTATCATGACCTGCTTTACCTAATACATTGGACACATTCTGAGGTAAAAACATGAATTATTAAGGAATATTGTAATTATTTATTATATTATAATAATTATTTATATGCACTTTCCTCCAAAATTTCTTGGGTCCTCCCCGGGATCCCTAAGAAGGCATGGAGTCACATTCCGAAAAACTTTCGTGGGTATGTACTGATGTATACAGCATGTATTATCTGAGATTTATCATCTGTCAAAATTTCATCTACAAGACTTTGACAGAGATAATGTTAGGACTCATGCGATGCCCCTGTGCCTATAGAAATTTCCAGCATGATTAAAGGCGTTTTTTAATCTTTATAAGAAGTTAGGGTGGCCAAAAGATTTTACACTTGTGACCACACTTAGTCACTGTCTTATTTCACTGCTGCAAGGTGATTTACGTTTTTTTGTTTGTTTGTTTGTTTTGTTTTTAACATTAGATTCAGTTTTGAACCCCTTCTCACATCCCCTCACGCAAGCAAAAATCGCGTTTGAGCCCTTAAAGAAAAAAAAAAAAAAAAAATACCACACAATTATGATTTCTAAGAGCAAAACCTGTCTAAAACGGAAGTTCGACCGGTTTCATGGGGTTCCGATTTAGAAGGTTTTTACTATATAAGATGTTGTTTTTATCCAACATATTCAGGTTAAAAAGTCTGGGCACCCCCCCGTTCAAAAGGCTGGTTACGCCTATGAAAAATGACATAAATTTTTCTATTTGTTTTTACTGGTGTCAATGTGCCTTCTAAAACTGTCAGTTTGGTTCCCTGGTTATCACAATATGGCGGAAATGGAGGGCCTAACTATCGCCAAAGTAAACTCCCACCAGTAAAAATGAAAATCTGTTTCTACCATTATTTATGACAGAAATTTTGCAATAATAAGGCGTTTAAATAAATTGAAAATTTCTATATAAATCTCATGGTGGACGTTTTCACAGAGGGTAAGCAACATCTGTGATAGCGGTTATAGTTAATGCTTCACTATTTTACGGATATGTCAGTTCCTTTTTACTAATAGTTCCACGTATTTTACAATGTGACTCTGGATCTTCTGACAATTTAGCTCCAAATAGCTAATGTTCATTTGAAATAAAGTTTGAACTTCTGTAAATGTGTTCAGTTAGGTTCCCTCTATCAGGCAGAAATGCTCAAAATTACATTTTAATATTTAAAAATATAAACATATGCATATTTCATCCTTCTTTCCTCATGGGTCCAGTTGCTCCATAAAAATGGGGTAAGTGGACCAGGAGGGTCACAAGCATTTTTTTTTTTCATATGGGATATCAGGTCCTATTTCAAAAAGTGCAAACTACTTAATTACAAGAAATTTGGTTTGATACCACCCAATATGCTTTTTAAAATTTTATTAAGTAATTTTAATAAGGTATTCTATAATTTTCTTTATTGTGAGCAAAAAACAATGGAGAAATTTATTTCTCGTAGTAGGAGAAACTAAAAAAAAATATTTATAGCTATTGGGGCAACTGGATCCAGCATGGTCCAGCTACCCCGGATTCATATCCCAGTTACCCCATTCTTGAAAAATTTATAGGGTAACTGGGACACTGGGCTTACATTTGAAACATGAAGTGAATATGTATAGATACCTAATAATATCAATGTAGTTATATGCCTAATGTTTTTTTTTAAAGATTGTTTAATAAAAGTACCTACAGCATTTTAATAAAAAGCCGAGGAAGTTCAGCCATATTGACGTTGTTTTTAAAAAAAGAAACGCAAATTTTTGACAACCTATCACAGCAAAGTGAGAATTTTGATTGAGTTGACACACGTTGTTTTAGGAAGTAGAGATTAAGGTGCATTGTTCACAAAAGATAAAACTTAAAAAACATCAACAGTTTTTTATTAAATAGCCTATGGCCTATTTACGTCGTGGGTCCAGTTACGCCAACTAACCTTACTGCCATTTTTTTTAATAGTGGTGCGAATATAATATAAAAATAATCGTCTGTGGCAGCCCTGCAGTAAACTGTAATCTGCAGTAAACTATATTCAAGATGCGTACACTCCTTGAAATTTCCAAGCAATCAAGCACCACTCTTTTAGATAAGGATAGATATTTCTATTTAACCGCTTCCTTGATTTGCCCGTACGTCATACGGGCAACGTGCTATTGCCAATCATGATTTGCCCGTACCTCATTCGGGCATCCATATTCCAATCATGATTTATTATTCTCACCAGTAAATTTTTATTTTAAATTTGGCATTATTTAATCCGAGCATTTGTCTGATTCAATTAGGCAAAATTTTCTGTTTTGAAAAACCGGTGATAAAAGACTAAAAATTCTCTAAAAGACATGAAAAAAATAGGCATTATTTTAAAGTTTTTTCCAAAAATATCGATCAGTTAGATGGTTAATATTTGAATTGCGGAATTCGTAGTCACACATTTACTCGTAAAATCTGTTATATCCTTCTGCGATTAAATAAGGTAAAGCATTCTGCTAACCCTTACTGAACAGTGGAGCAGGTTTGAGGGTTTCCTAGTTGCTATCAACTTAACACCCAGGCTGGAGATGAAATGACTTATAATGTGAGTCGTAGGGCAAAAAAGAAGAGGTGTAGTTAGACTACATTAGAGCTTAATTAAAATTAAGAATAGAATAACTCTTACTAGGTTGTGATTGTATTCAGTAAAAATTTGCAAACGTGCAATAGAGGATAATTTTTATACTCAATTCGAACCACTGTATTTAAAAAATAAATCTTATAACATATTTCTTTGGCTCCTAAGTTTTGGTACGAGAACAAAAGTACAGACATTAGTAAATTTCAAATCTTTTTACGAATACGTAATTGCAATTTTTTGAATAAAATTTATTTTTGGCATTGTTAATGGGCAATGTATAAAATATATTACAAGTAAAAATATTATTAATGTTTTTAATTAAAAAAATTGTTTTCATCTATATTCTGTAACCCAGAAAGCTCGGGTTGGATCCCCTAGTTTCAGTAAAAAAAGAAAAAGACTATTATGTTTATGGCGCATTTCTGGGAAACGAAACAAAATTTATAACTGAAGAATTTTCCAGAAACACACTTTCCATTAAAGTCATGCACGTAGGTAGAAATAAATTAAAGAAAGAATGAATTTTATGAATCTAAAATTCATGAACGAATATTAACACGTTCGCAATAAAAAATTTGTGGTGAATTGGTATAGTGCGGGGACAAGTTTCAGCAGTTGAGCTCTGCACCTTGAATATTAGCCATACAGCACATGAAAATGAGGGCTGTCGTAGAGGTATTTTGTTCAGTAGTAGGACTGTCTCTTCAGTTTTAATACCAGTAAATTATCAAAGTCTCTCCCCCCCTTATGTTTTAAAAAAATAAATGAACGTCAAGAAAACGTTAAGAAAATACTGGTATCGAAATTGAAGGGACCATATTAACGCTGAATAAAACCAACTCTCTCTAGATAAGGGAGAAAGCCGTCACACGCTTTGTTGTGACATCACGATACGTCACACTAAGAAGCAGTGAAACCAAAGAAAAAAAGTGGAACAACGTCGATGTTTCGATTTCGTTGGCTCGTGGAATTATTAATTGTTATATAATAATTATAGCACATGGAATTATTAATTATTATATAACAATTGTTATTATAATTATTATATAATAATTAATAATACCACAAGCCAACAAAATCGAAACATCGAAGTTATTTGATTTTTTTTCTTTGTTTTCCCTGTCTCGTGTGACGTTTCGTGACGTCACAAGAAAGCGTGTCACAGCTTTCTGCAATCTAGGGGACTTGGATAAAACCCGCCTATGACAGTCGCCATTTGTTTCAGCTGAGCCAACTACTCTGAATATCTTAACTCTTTGACTACGCGTCGGAACATATAGACATTTGAGGACTATTCCCCAGTGGACTATTTTTTATTCTATTCATACCACTCTTTGTAAAATAATATATGCCATTCACTTTTACTAGGGTACTTTTAATTAAAATCTATCACAAGAATTTTTTTTTTTTTTTACAAATTTTAGTACGAATACATTTAAAAATAGTCACTAGAACTGGTTTTAATTAATGATTAAAAGCAAAATATTGTACCATTTTGTTCGTTGTAGTAACATGTGTCTTAAATTAATTGAAAAAATCGAAATTATTATTATTATTACTTTTTTTGCTAAAATTTCAAGAAGATATTTATTTATTCTCAAAAAATTCAAACTTGTCTACTTTTAAATGTTAATTTACTGTAAGTATAATTTTACATAAAAATTAATAAAAAATAATTTTGGCCAATTGATTTTAAAATATTTTCGGAATAAAATGAAAATTTAAATTCAACTTTTTTATGAAGATTTTTAATCCTCGTTGCCCGTTGTTATGATAGCAGGAAGTAAGATTGTCTTTAAAATTGAGACCCTCAAGTCTTTATTTTCGATTTTTCTAAGAACACTTTCTGTGCACACCTGACTTAGTAAGTAAATACATATACTTTCTTCAAATGTAATTAAAACCTTATAACAGATATGAAAAATTCTTTTTTTTTTTAATCGACCCCAGCAAAGAAGAAATTGCTGGCCAGCAGCAAGATAGGTGCTGGCAATGATGGAGAAGTGCTGGCTACTGCATGACAAATGCTGGACCGCTTCAGTCAACTTTGCAGTTGGAAATCATCCGATAAGCCTCCATTTTATCTCTTGAGCTGGCCCACCACACCATGGAAGTGCACGAACTTTTGCAGTATTATTGCAGGAACCCTTACGCTATAGGTGGCGTAATTCATCTAAGTTAAAAAAAAAATCACTAACTGTAATTTTTATTCAAATATTTTAATCTGAAGTGTAAAAATATTTAAACAATTACGTTTCAAGTTTAACAAATAATAATTTATTAAACTTTTAAATATTTTGTCAAGTCTATATTAAAATAAGAGTTCTTTTTATCACCCCGTGTCAGATTAATAAATTTGAACACAAATCTGAAATGAATATCTTAATACAATTTAAGCTGTCAAGCAATTTTTTTTTTAACTGTAAATAATATAGCACCACTGCCACCAACAAAATAAATAAGTAAATGAATAAATAAATAAATTCTTTATTTCAGCGGCCTTTTTTTTTCTTAACCCCTTAATTCTCGCTTCCGTGATATTTACAGGCTGTGCCCTTTTATTCAGATTATTTGATTCCCACCAGTTTTATAAAATAGTGTAAGTGGCTTTATTTTGGTATCATTTTACCTGTCATTAAATAAGATGAATATTTCTTTTTCAAAAAAGTGGTGCCAATAAATAACTGGAATTTCTAAATCGTAATTTTATCCGATCGTTAAGGTGTTAAATCTAGTTTTACTAAGTTACAAAGGATTTCGGTGTTCGTAATTTACACAGTTGAGAATCAATCAACGTATAAAATACGTAGGATTTCTATAAAATACAATAATTTCTATACAATTTCTATAGAATACAATAATTTCTATACAAGTTTAATGATTGGGAACGCAAATCACAAAAGAAACAAACTTGAAATAGTGTAATGAGAGCTTGACAACAATAAGCGGTCGTAGAATATACTGAAAGTACTTGTCCATGTCCGATCACGAAAACCAAACAGCACCGAGCGCGGTTAGTACATGGGAGGGTAACCACATGGAAACAGTTGCAAGTTGAAATATTTCTATAGACACTTCTATAGCTGTTGGTGAAACTAGCTCATAGAAAAACGGGCGATTGTTCTGTGATAATTTTTCTATAAGAAATTTTTGTTAGGGAAAGTGCTGGGACAGCAAAGGAATAGCAGTAGGATAGGTGTTAGCACTGCAAGAAAAGGGGCGAATTGAAGAAATGTGATGGCATACCAATGCTGGCCTGCTGTTGGCCATCACTGATGGGCCAGCTGCATTCCGAACGGACACTTCTGTACTGGTTTAAGTAATGGCACCATTGCACTTTACCGCTGATGGCAGTGCTGGCGGCCATCTTTTTTCCAGTATGGCACACTATTTCTTTCTTTGCTGGGGCATGTTAAAACAAAGATGAAAATCTCTCAAATTGGAACCACACAATAGTGTTGCCAGTGGGCTACTTTTTTAAAATTTATATTTTTTGATTAACACTATTTTTTTCAAAGTGTAAAATTCCCCATTATTTCGCCTTAATTAATACGGCATTAAATAAGGCGAATTTTACGATTTCAAAAAAATGGTGCCAATCAAGAAAGCTAAATTTTAAAAAAAAGTACCCCACTGCCAACATATCACATCAGTGGCCTAGAGGTTCTGCTTTCGAAGCTAGTGGACAGGAGGTGATTGGTTCGATCCCAATCGCTCCCGTCAGCATAATCGTTCGAAGTTTTCCGTGGCTTTGGGGTACCTCTGAACATTGGGTATCCTTGTATAAATACGGGTTAGGCTCCCTTAAAAAGAATCCCACGGAGGGCAGCCCCCCCCCCCCCTCTCCGGGACCACAACCCTCGTCTAAGTAATCGCCCGTCAAAAAAAAAAAAAAAAAACACTTTCAAATTGAATCTCTGTAAACGAAGTCTAAACGTAACATGGTTCAGGGTTCGTACGGGTCCTTGAATTTCCAGACTAAGAAATTTTTCGCTACCAGTATTTCCTTATTAAAAATCTCTCCTTAAATAAGGCGTAATTTCGTCCGTTTAAACTAGATTTATTTTTCTATAAATAAATACTTATATTTGGCCTTGAAAATAACGGTACACGTACGAACCCTGTAGTTCATTTTCAATAACGATTGAATTATAGTGAGTATACTAAGGAGAGTTATACAGGATCCTTCTTTTAATACCACTTTTTTTCTAAGAAAATATTTGTTTTAATTTTTTTTTTCATATATTATAGACCAACGCCTGGTACCACCAATTTGTTAAAGAAAAAGCAGACTTGTTTAATCGTAGAGATTCGACGATTAGATAAGTCAATGATTACTATAAAATTTTAGTGGTGTCCAGCATGCCACAGTTGGACACCCTTCTGCAGACACACACCCGGACGGAACTTTTATTGGAAATGTTGTGAAAATCTAGATAGAAAAATTTCTTCACAAATACTGGTCTTCGAAAATCAGAGAGAGGCCTGATTACAGCACAGCCAGATGGCGAGGCCAACTGAAATCCTAAACACTTTCAGCTACATTGGAATGTTTTAAAAATTAATATTGTTTACTGCCTATCTCTATGCGAAAATATAATTTTGAAGCATAATATTGATGTTCCTAAACCCCTTAATTCTCGCTCCCAACAATATCACGGGTTGAGGTGCCGTTCGTTATTTCTCGTGCCCGTCATATTTCCGGGCTGGATATTTATTGCTGGAAAAACTTTTGAAACCGGAAAAAATTAACTGGCAGTTTGGTGAATATTAGTGTCTGCGTTTGGTTATTGCAGCTGATTGTGATGTTGGACTTTGTATTGCATGTATCAAAATGTATCATACTCAAAAAATTATTAATAATCAAAATGTAATGTATATTACATTATTTCAAATATTATTTGTAAAAATTTGATGATGATAATGATCTACGATGTGAAAAATAAATGTCTTATTCGCATTAATTTGTATGGTGTAAAGCGAACATTAAAACACAGAATTCTCACATGATGGCTTTTCCACAAATGTGAATTTGTTCTATAACATCTTTTTTTCCGCCTTAAAAAAAACTACTTGCATATTTCATATAGAAACCTTATAATTATTCCATTTCTGTAATAAAAAAATAGGTACTTTTTTATGGTTTTTCCAAATATTAAGCGACCGTTAAGGGGTTAACGTTCTTTTTAAACAGTTTTTAAGAATTATTTTGTAAAAAGTACAGAATTTTCTTATCTTACGAGCTTTACTTTATTTTACTTTAAGTTTACTAACATACACTGTCAATAACAAAGGTATTTAAGCAACTTTATTGCTCGGGTTATTGACTATAACTACCACTTTTATGTCCTGTATTTTCTCTAATTTTATAAGTAATACATTAGAAACTTATTGTAAAAATCTTTTAGTGCAAATTTTAAGTATTTATAAAGTCTGTAACAAAAAGCTTTGTTACGCAATGTGAAAGACATAAAAGACATAAAAAATGAGTTAGTCATTGTTTCCCTTTTCAGTTTCATGCATAGTAATTAACACTTTTCTTTAATTTTATATGGTGTCCGAAAAAGACTGCTTTTTTAAAATACTTTTTTTAAAAAAGATCACAATATATATTAAGATAAAGAAAATAAGGTTAAACAGATTCTTTTTACCTATTTCACTTTATGTTTAAATTTAAGGGTAAAATATGAACATCTTCAATAAATTTGACATATGTAATCTGCAAATAATATGTACCGGGCAGCTTAAAATATTCTGACAGATTTTAAAATTTAACAACTTGTACACTGGGAGGTGGCAGCACTCATCATCTCATCAAGTTCACGGCTGAAATTCCGGAATTAGTTAAAACTCGATTCACATATAAAAACGCAATAGGTCTGCCAAGTCATATCTTGATGGAAAACACCTGAAAACCCGGTTATAGCAGATGACTCGTAGGTTTACCATTATGTTTTCCTGCAACCAAAGGTATGAAAACATGGAGGAATGGGAGCAGGAAAACACAATAATAAACCTACGAGCCAACCGCTAAAATCGGATTATCATTTGTTTTCCACCAAGATATGATTTGGCAGACCGATTGCGTATTAATATGCGAATCGAGTTTAAAAGAATTATGGAATTTCAGCCGTGAACTCCATGAGGTGATTGTCTATGCGGCCGCCTCCCGTTCTATTTCGAATGGTGACAGCTATTGCAAAAAATCTTGTAGGACGATTATGTAAGATAGCAGGAGTTTTTTACTGCTATTTTCAACTTTAGTTTAATATAGCAGTGGTAGATAGCGCTGCAAACATTAAGCACTAAATCGGGGCTCGATTTTTGGCTTTCCTCTTCTCTCAGTGTTGACGTGTAAGAAAGTGGTTAAATATTTGGAGTGTTTCTCAGTTGTCAGTGCAAGAAAGAAGAGAAAGGACAAAAATCGGGCTGTGATTTAGCGCTTATTTTTTTGCAGGGCCATCTATCGCTGCTATTTTAAACTAAAATTGAGAATCGCAGTAAAAAACTCCTGGCATCTTACATAACCCTCCTCCAAGAATTTTTTTTAAAAGTAGTGACCATTTGCAAGTTATTGAATTTTAAAATAAATCAGTTCAAATTTAATATAACTGATAAATTCCTACATTTTAAAACATAATTTAAGTATTTGGAAACATAAATCATACAATATTTTACTAAGCTCTAAAAAAAATTTCAAATTTATTTTCTTTTTGTACACTCTTTTATTTAACTCAACTTAATTTTTGTACGTAAAGATGAAATATTGTAATCAATTTCTCATTCACTTCCTAATATGCTAAAATGATTTTATAAAGAAAAATTTTTTCACAAATATGTTTCCGATAACAATGCAGCATTTTAATATTTTTAGAACTTAATTATAAATTAATACATTAATTTTATGGCATAATTAATACCGTAATTTCCGGTGTATAGCCCGCAGATCAAACAATTCAGTTTGGACCCAGAAATTTTATTCAGTATTTGGAGACCAATATTTACCGTGATCTAAAAAGTTACATTTTATTTTTAAAAATTTCTGGGTCGAAACACGATTGTTTGATCCACGGGCTATACACCGGAAATTACGGTACATATATAATTAATACATTAATTTTAAGTAATTATTTTACTAAAAGACTACTTTAAAGTCATTTATTTCAAAATACTGCAAATGTGCTTTTTTTAACTGCACTGGTCTGCCAAGTCATATCTCGGCGGAAACCACATGCAGCTCCAATTTTGGGGCTTGATTGGTAGGTCCCCATTGTGTTTTGCAATGAAATTCGTGCATGAGATAGCATATTGGCTAGGAAAGTGAATTTCATTGATAAACTCAAAGGAGACGTACCATTCAACCACTAAAATTGGGTCTCCAGGGGTTTTCCCACAAGATATGACTTAAGAGAGGAGTTCCGTTTTAATTTGCTAATCGAGTTCTATTCTAATCCTGGAATTTCAGCCGTGAACTAGATGTGGAGATGTTTTTTTTTTTTTTTTTTTTTTTAATAGCTTGTAATTAAATGTGATTTTTTTAATTAATATCTATGTGTATTAATTGAGGAAAGAGTGTTTTTACTTGTGTTATGAGTTTTTAATTTTAACTAACTCTTAGTATAATACGTGTTGTGCATAAGTTGCATAAATCAGACATAGCGTTTCTCGATAATTTGTCGTCTATAGTCGAAAATTTCTCAAAATATGTTTTAAGCTGTGTTATGCGTTTTTCAGATGAATTAAATTTTAGTATATGTGTGTAATTAAAAGAATGTCGTTCAATTTACATTTCTTGTTACTCAGCGATTTTCCATGGTCGCATTCATAAAAGAAAATTATATTGTACAAAAGTTACGGACAAGTAATGTTTAAATTTCAAAAAATGAGTATATTTGATTTTCCGAATTTGAGACTTTAATAGATGGTTATTTTTAGCCAGGAAAATACTTGAACAAGAAAGAAAAAATCATGCGTCAAGCATCGATTATGAAACCCTTTCCAACATATTCAAAATAATGTAACAAACTGCACCGTTTAAAAAGTTTAAATAGGTTGTCTAATTAAAACATTTGGAAACGCATAACGTTTAAAAACCCAATTTCAGCAATTCCCATTCACTGTCGGAAAATTATCCGAATTCTCTGCGCAGCCCTGTACATGGTATATAAATTTGTAGCTATAAACTACATGCATTCAAAAATTTAGTTCAGTTAGGAAATACACTATAGTTATAAATTCCCCTTCAGGGGTTTCTCCCAATAAGGAGAATGGTAAGTGAATTTTTTTGTTCAGCCCTGTATACGAGGAACATAATTTATTTACAACGTAACATGCAAAAACTTATTTAAATTTAAAAGCGTATACCGAAATTGAAAAGGCACTTTCAGCAACTATTACTCAAAAACAGTAATGTAACTGATTTCCTTTGTGTGTCCCTGTAAATCAACGGTAAATTCTGCGAACGCCTTATTCTATAGTAATCATCTTGTAGTGAAACTAAGTGATTTATATCAATTTCATTACATCTGAAATAGAGTAATGTGATTAAAATACGCTGCAAACAATTTTTCTGCATTGAGAGTAATGTAGCGGATTTCTTTTAGTGCCCTTGCAAATGAAGTATTAATGCTACACACTTTATATACAACACCAAACATGCTTTCGTGACCCTCAATAACGTGTATCAATTACATGAAAACCCGAGTATATTTACAGGAGTTAGAGCGTGGACAGACGGACGGACAAACCGAATCTATAAACACTTTTCAACTACGTTAAAAGTGTTAATAAAAAGAGTATTTTTGCTTATTTTTAAGTTCAGTTTAAAAAGTCTAAAGAATCAGATAAAACAAGCATTTCACAAGATAAATATTTATAATATTTTCATAGTCTGTCATTTAAGGAAAATGATTTGGACATTACCAATCTTTCATTGGGTACTCTTATGAAACATTTTTGTGTGTGATGAGAATGATTAACAATATTTGCTTAATTGTATGCGTTACCGTACAAAATGTGTTTAATCAGGTTTTATGAATTTTAATAGTAAGTAAAACCTATTATAGATACATTTCTTCGAGTTTAATAGAAACTTTCGAATTATTTCATTGTAATAAAGACCTATCACAATAACAGAGTTTGTTCGTTTTAAAAACTACGTAGTTAAAGTCTTCCTACAATAGTTAATGATGCCATTTTTTCCCACTCAGATAACAGATTAATGATGCCACAAAAAATGTAATTTAGAATAACAAATCATCATTAAAAATAATTTTGGTGATTTATCTGTTAAAGTTTTAATCGATAAAGCTGAAATGAAACGCCTTTTCTTCTGCTTTTATATACAATGTATTTCTTTCTAGGTTGTATCTGTTGGTCTTATATTTATATATACAGGGTGTCCCAGCTAAGATATCTCAAAGTTCAATGGGAGGTAGGGTACACCTAGACGACTCGGAATCACATAGGAATGCCGGGTCGGAAACGCCTTCCTGACCTAATAAAGGCATTGACAGTGTTGTCTGTTGACTACTTTTTTAAAATTATATTTCTTGATTGGCACCACTTTTCTGGAATGTTAAAATTCCCCTTCTTTTCGTCTTAATTAATACGTCATTGAATAAGGCGAATTTTACTATTTCAAGAAACTTGCGCTAATCAAGAAATCAGAATTTTAATAAACAATAAAATTTAAAAAATCAAAAAACCCGACTGCGTAGAAAGCGAACTAATTAATTATTTCTCATCAATGTGAAACTATTTTTTTTTAATTCCTACTATTAGCTCACACTCTCGCTATATATATCTTGTTCAAATTTTCAATCGTTAATAAAATATTTATTATTCATCCAATCAAGTTCAAATAATTTTTTTAACTTGTAGTGGATGACACTTGATGGTAATCTTTTTTTTTCAAATATTAATTAATAAATTAAATTAAATTAATTAATTTTCAATAATCGAGAGAGCCCTCTCCTTGATCAAGGTATTTTAAGATCGAGGGAGCCTTCTTCTTAATCAAGACATTTTAAGTGCCACTCAAGAGGAAAGAAGAATGGGAGAAAAAAAATTCTCTTATTGACCTAAGTAGAAATTGACTTAAAATATTTTTTTATGTATTACCTATTTTTATTTACTTGTATTGATTACTTTTAAGTTGAGTTTAATTGTTAGTTCCTATCTATAAACACTTTTGATCTCATAATATACGTGAAAAAAAAAAAGCTTTTCATTATTTTCAAATATATTTGTACGTTAATTGTGGTGTGAATTAATTATTTGAACATTTTTGGAGCAGAAATGCCTTGCCCCTGAAAGGGTTAACCCATTAACCGCCAAAACTATTACGATAGAAATTTTCAAATTTCTTGTTGAAAGTAGTTTCCTACCACAAATTCGGTAAGGTAAATTTCGCTTTACTAAAATAGCAAAATTCCTGCCAATAAATAAGGCATTTTTTTAAATTCTAAAATAGTAGTGCCAATGTAATTTAATTCATTGCATGTGCAATTATTTTGACTGTTGCGTGAACGCAACGTCAGCGGTTAATGGGTTAACCGCCAAAACTATATGGTTGAGGTTTTCAACTTATTAGCCGAACGTCAAGAGCCACCACAAACTCTTAAAGATAATTTTCGCTTTATTTGATCTTAAAATTTTGTGTATTTAAGTAAGGCCAGTTTTTTAATAAAAAAATAGTGGTGGATATGTAAATAATTTTAAAATGTACATTTATTTTGACAGCTGCGTCAACGCAACACCAGCGGATAATGGGTTAAAAATAAGTACGCATGTTTGTCACAAGAATTTAGAAATAAATTCTTGAAACACTTTTAGAGTTGCAAAGATACTAAAAATGTGTACGTCTTTCGTATTTTTGAATGCTTATTTGTAAGAGTGAGAATATACTTGAAAGTTTTATTGTATAATGTTCTCTTATTTTTACTTTCTTCTATCTTTACAAGAAGAAAGTATTGGATTCGTGAAAATTTTCGACTTCCGGTTTTCGATGGATTTATACGTTTTAGAATGCCCAGAACACGATTTGATGGTTTTTAGAAAATGTCTGTCTGTGAGTCTGTCTGTCACTCTGTCACTCTGTCTGTGAGTCTGTATGTGACAAAAATTTTGTGGGCGCTCTATCTCAAGAACTAATGCACGGAATTTCATAAAACTTCATATGTAGTTAGACCTTGATATAAACTGGACCTGATTAGTTTTTGGTAAAAATCGCCCAACAGGTGGCGCTGCTATGCGGCATTATTCACGATTCCTGCAATAGCTATATCTCAAGAACTACTGCACAGATTTTCATAAAACTTCAGATGCAGTTAGCCCAAGATATAGTTTGGAGCTGATTACTTTTTTGTGAAAATCGCCCAACAGGTGGCGCTGCTATGCTACATTTTTTCAAAATTTCCGCTATAGCTCTATCTCAAGAACTAATGCACGAATTTTCATCCAACTTCAAATTCAGATATACTTTGATATGAATTGGTGCTAAATCGTTGTTATTTCTTGTACTATTTAAAGGATTTAATTGACGTGATTTATATAGAAGAAAGTTTTGTGATGGCCACAACATACTAGTTTGATTTAGGAAAAGTCATTTAGATCTTGGTTACCAAGCACATTTATTTTCATTATTAAATTTATTTTGATGCTTAAAATCGGAATTTTTACACAAAATATTGGCTTCTTCATGACAGGAATGTCAATTACGCATTTTTTTTATTTATTCAGAAATTTTGAATAGTAATTTTGCTTTATTTAATGACAGATATTACATGATTACATAAAATACGAATTACTATTCGGAATCTCACAATGGAAAAAGTTGAATTGGCAAAACCGCCGCATAAACAGATAGCGACCGAATATTCTCTATTATCAAAACATAATGAACATTATGCATGCGACCTGGGTTCGACGCTAAAATTTTTCTTCTGGCGGTATTTACTTTTGAATATTAGAATTGTGCTCTATGAAGCATATGAAGCAAAAAAATTCATTGTTGAAGCCGTAACTAAATATATTGTAATATATATTCAAAATATTGTTCTCTATACTAAAACACTTGCTAAATGCACAAAAGTTAAGTTAAACTTTATGAATGGAACTTCGATCGAGGCTAAAACTTGTCTGCTGGCAGTATTTGCGAATGTGCATACTGTAAACAGTGGCTAGAATAATGGATTAAAACGCCACCAACTCTGGGATGCGACCATGGAACCATTAATAAAGACGAACTCACATATCCTTAACCATTGATTGCCCATGATATCATTTATGATACAATCAGTTTTCCGGATTTATTAGATTTTTTTTATTCACATATTCCGCATTCCCACCAGAAATTTAAAAGATAAATTTTCTCTTAATTTAATAGCAGACAATTATTTAATAAGCAAACCGAAATTAACTATTCAGATTACGCAATTTCCGGAACACATTCTACCTTGGTCATTAACCCTTTCCGACACGGGCAATTTTTTTTGTAAAATAATAAAATGATTGACTGACACCGAGTTTTAAAACGACTTTTTTAGAAATTAAAAACATGTTACTTTCACTATTCATTGTAAAAGCAAAATTTTACTAAAATATTCTTGGTGCCGTTCCTAAGTTTGGAATTAAAATTGGGTATCCCGACCCGAGCACACTGTGCCGGAAAGGGTTAAGGAGTTAAAATAGTGAAGCTTCAACTGTAACCGCTCTCGCAGTCGTTGATTACTGCCGGAGGAAACTTCTACCAGTAAATTTAAATAGAAATTTTCTCCTTATTTAAAAGCCTTACTAATGCAAAATTTCAGTCACAAATAATGGCAGAAACAGATTTTTACAGGTGGAAGTTTACTTTGGCGATAGTCAGGTCCAGCGTTTTCGCTAAATTTTGACAACCTAGACCACTTCCTGTCAATGTCAGTGCAAAATATTATAATAACTAGGCAGCTGGCACCAGTAAAAATAAATAGGAATTCTTACCATATTTGGGAGAAAATGTTTCTATGAGTAAGGCGCTTAAGTAAAACGAAATTTTCTATTCAAATTTACTGGTGGGAAGTTTGCCCCGACGGTTGATCCGATTAAAAAAACAAACAGCCGCTATCTTGTGATAAACTCCTCAGTTATTTCACTTTCAACTGGTAGACAGCATAGAACTATTAAGAAAGAAGAACTGACATATCCTTAAAATAGTGAAGCTTTAACTGCAACCGCTTTCACAGGGGCTCATTACCATAGCGGAATAGTAACTTTATGTAGCAACTTTCCCCTTATTTAAACGCCTCATTCATGGACAATTTCCATAAAAAATAATGGCAAAAACTGGTATTCATTTTTACTGGTGGAAGTTTACTTCGGCGGTAGTAGTTCCGCAATATTGTGACAATCAAGACAACCTCCTGTCAGTGTTAGTGAAAAGATTATAATACCTGGGCAAACTGACACCAGTAAAAATAAATAGAAATTTTTTACCATATTTGTGACAGAAATGACTCATCAATAAGGTTCTTAAATAAGAAGAAATTTACAATTCAAGTTTACTGGTGGAAGCTTTCAACGGTGGTAATTAGAAACTGTTGATCCGATTTAAAAAAAGAGTCGTCATCTTGTGACAACCGCCTCAGATACTTCACTTGCAACTGCTAGACAATACACTATATGTCTCCTCTTTTTTAGGGTTTTGTTCATCTGACGAAACCCTATTCGTCTCGATCCTCTGTCTGTCTGCCCGTCACAGAGCCCGTTCTCAGAAACTATACATGTTAGACACTTAAAATTTTGCATACTTATAGCTGAAAACCTCACATCAAACGACAAATCCTAAAATTTCATAAAAATCTTATATTTAACACACAGGGCTCTAACTAGTGTATTTTAAGCTTTTCTTTCTAACTCAGCCCCTAATTAAGTTGAAGACTTGAAATTTTGCAAAATTATAGGTAAACACTTGCAATCACACGAAAAATCATAAAATTTTGAAAAAATGTTATATTTAACCCTCTGTGCTCGAACTTGTGTATTTTAAGCAATTTGTTATTCTCCCACCTTTTCACCCGGGGGACACTTTTTAATCCTTTGCCGACACCCCTTTGATCACTCTTTCATATTATGCACCATAGACTTACATTTTTTAGTTCCATTTTTTACTGCCAGGGGGCTTCTACCTACCTCGGGTGCTATGGGCCCGATTCCCTCGATTAATTAACCGACTTCAAAAAAAGGAGGAGGTTATCAATTCGACGCGTATGTATGTTTTTTTTTATGTATGTTCACCGATTGCTCCGGAACTTTTTGTCCGATTTATGTGATTTTTGTTTTAATTGAAAGAGGATACGCTCGAATTGGTACCACTTCCGTTTCATCGAAATTGGTAGAGTGGTTTTTTAGTAATTCAACAAAAACCAATAAAATGAAGGATTTCTCGCAAATTATCTTTCATTGTTGTAACCGAATTCCCAATCATAAGCATAAAACTATGTATTCATATACGTTTTCGCCAAATTTGGCGCCATTTGGTGAAATGGACCAAAATAAGTCGCCATAAATGAAGCCAACTTTGCTGTAACTGACTAATTTGGCGATATTCCCATTCAAATTCAGTAATGGATCTTCTAAAATCTGTTTCTTCGAATTTTTTAAACGGCAGTCATATTTACAATTCTCAATTGTCAATCGCGTTCAAAATAGTAATTTAATGTACATTAATTAAATATATAACATTATTTAAAATGCTAAATAATACAGAAGCAAACTAAATTACAAAACAATAATTTAGTATATACAGTAGTTTAGTTTAATTAAACACATAACATCAGACTGGCGGTGCATAATATATATATATATATATAATATTATATACATATCTATATTATATTAAACAATTATGTGTATGAATGCTTTACGATTGTCTTTAATATCTCCACTAGATAACATTAGCGATAACTTTTCTGTATAGGGGCCTTGGAGAGAAAATGAAAATTTCACGGCTATTTTCAGACAACCTATTAACTATCTCTCATATACCCAAGCAAGTTTTTTAATATTTATAAATTTATTTTAAACCGCCCTTTGTCTACTTTTATATGCAAACAGAAGTTAAGCCAAGTTTCCTATACTGAAAAAGTACAAAATTAAGAATATAGAAAGAAAAAAATGGAGTACTGCAATTAGTATTGCAGACGGCATTGTTGATGCAGTGTATTTACATGGCACAGAACTCAAACATCAGTAGACATAAGCATAACTGCAAAAGCAAGTCAGTGAGTTACGCAGTTTTGAAAACATCTGAATTCTATCAAGAAATGAGAGCAAGTAACTTTTAATCAGATTGCACGATAAACGCAAAAAGTGCGCGATACTAACAGCAAACATGGTTTAAAGGAAATGCGAATATCATAAGTTGCTTCCGAAAGTTCTATGTTTTGCGGTACTGTACTCACTGAAATACGCCAGTTAGTATGCAGACCGATGACACTTTAACCAAGACTGTTAATGAGCATGACGATGAATTTCTAATCTTCCGTAATCGAGCCCACAGTTAAGGCTATCGTGTAACAAAAAAGATATCAGCAACAATGTGGTTTAATGTAAATGTGAATATCATAAAATATTTATTTCACAAAAACGCTTCAATGCACCAAATCATATTAGCTCAGAAACGCCAATTGGCAGTGGACCCAATAACGGTAGATTACTTACTAGTTTTAAAATCTCCACTACCCAACGTATTGCAAATGATGATGCAATAAGAAGCATAAATGCCTAAGTAAGTTAAGTTGTTTTTGTCGAAATTGCACTTTTGTTAAACTCAAAAAAACTAAAAAGTGAAAAATAAACTTTTTTACCAAAAATAAAACCGACTTCAAAAACTACTGCAAAGTAAAAAATAATTTTTTTACACAATAGTTAATAAGAAATTAAATTAAGAGCATTTCATTTACCATGCATATTATTATATTTATGTACATTAATTTGATTTTTTGGAGTCGGCGACAGCCAAGCCAAGTTGGTAAATTGACAAATACAAATCGTAACAAGATTCAGCAAAAACGTTTCTGAAAAAAATTCCATTCTCAATCAACTCTGACAGCATCCTGCATTTGAAAATCTGTGTTTGGCTACGAATTTTTTACATAATATCCGGTATAAACGCACTAATTTTATAATAACCCTTAATTTAGTACACATAATTATAGCTAATCTCACTTGAAAATACACGTTTATAAAATCAGATGAAATGTTTCAAAAATGGTAAAATAAAAATTTTTTTAACTAAATAATAAATCGTAAAAAAACTCGTAGATATTTGGATGCGTGTATGTTGGGTAATTACACTTAACTTCATTTGGCTGGCACCGACTCCAAAAAATCAAATTAATGTACATAAATGTAATAATACGCATGGTAAATGAAATGCTCTTAATTTAATTTCTTATTAACTATTGTGTAAAAAAATTATTTTTTACTTTGCAGTAGTTTTTGAAGTCGGTTTTATTTTTGGTAAAAAAGTTTATATATCTACGGATAGGTTGTAAAACGGAGTTTCGTTCAGATAGAGGTTTGTGTAGAATAGAGTGTGCCCCCTGGTTGCGAAATGTGGAACTAATAGATTTTGCAAAAGGATAAAGTGTTTTGAAAGGAATATTAAACGAAACCCTCTGTGCGATCTGTGATCACACTTACCCACTTGTTTGTTTATTATTCCATTGTAGACAGTACAGTATATGTCCCCTCCTCTTTATTTATATCTCCATTGATGCGATGCTACATGCATAAGGTCCATTGTACTGCCGGTGGTCATTTGTTTACATTTCTGACTGACTGTCGGCCGTCATTTACATTATTCACTTCCTTAGTGCAGCGACGTATGAGCGATATCTATCATATCTTACTGTTTCGATATACTATAAGTATCAGTATGTCACTGAAAATTACATTTGACTACCAGCAGCCATGAGGCAGCTAGAATGCTAATAAATCAAATTAAATAAGTGACACACATAGTCAAGACGCGTTTATAAATAAATTTTCTGCGTTTATTTGTTTTCATAAGACACACCAGAAGGTTGGCAATTACGATTTTAAGATTGCGCATATATCATTCCTGAATTGCGTTTATGATACTTTTTAAAAGGAGAAGAATCATTAGCCACATAATAGTAGCTTTAATTAGAAAATACAAAATCGTCATTAATCTAATTTAATGAATTTTATGACTGAGTGAAATCTAATTTAAATATTTTTTATTTGCTGGAGGAGAACCTTTCTAATTCTTCATTATAACAAAGAACTCATATGATAATAGAATTTGCTCGTTTTTAAAAATGCGAAGTTTTCAATGGTTAATGATAGTGCTTTCTTTTCTACGTAGACTACAGCTTAATGATGCCACTAAACACATTCAAGTCATTAAAATTTTCACTGAAAGGTTATTATCGCTTAAATTTTTAAGAGGTAAGGTTTTCATGGAATAAAACTTTTGTACTATATTTTTATTACTATACAGAAGTATTTTAAATTATCCACAAAAAGGCAAATTAAGCGTAATAAAAAAAGAATAAAACACGTAGAACATGGAATCGGATTTCCCTAGTTTAGACAAATATACAGGGTATCTTACTCCAAACCGAAACGCAATTTTCATTCATAAACATTAATGAATGTATTAAAGCCCATCAATTAAAGCCTAATTTCATTTTTATTAAAGGTACACATGGCTAATTCCATGGTTTTTTGTAGTGTAAATCACATATCTAATAACTTCTATACTTGTTGGTCACCGTTATTTTCGAAATGTTTGCTTGATCTTATTCATTAAATGATGTATCTCACATATAAATAAGTCACATTTTTCCGTTCTAAAATACTGGTAACCAAAAATCGTAGCATGTGACTTACACTACAAGTACTCTTTGAAATAGCCATATATTAAGTCAGACTTGAACACAATTAACCCTTTGCACTCGTGAGGTGACTCTCACTCACCACTTGTGTTGTCAGGTGTCCCTCGTAAATCAGAACGCTAAATACTTTCGACGCCACTAATATCTTACAGTTTATTTCGTCATCTTTTATCACAGATTATTCGGTCATTAGATAAAGCGAAGAAAATTAGTTTAAAATACTGTAAAAGAAGATAAGTTGAAACCGGTGTGAATCAATAAGAACTAAAAGATCTTCTTAAAACATCATCAAAAACTATTAAATGAGCTAGACATTTCGAAAGATCCCGGTCTTTCTTCGTCAGACGCAAAGAAGACGTGCTTCTACTATGAACGCTGCAGCAAGACTCTGCTTTCATAGTAGAAGCACGTTTCCTTTGCGTCTGACGAAGAAAGACTCGGATCTTTAGAAAGGTCAACGTATTTGATAGTTTATGATGATGTTTTAAGAAGATATTTAATTTTTTAAATACTGATGTCCAGATCATTTGGAACACTCATTTACGAAGGACACTAGTTGTCACTGACAATCACCTCTCGAGTGAAAAGGGTTAATACAATAACCCAAAAGGAGTGAAAAATTAGCCAGGATGAGGCATCAATTCCACGGCATTCCATGCTGTTGCGTTAACAACTAAGCTACCCTTGCCGATGTCCTGTGACGTTCCTGAACATGGTTTGTTAGTGAGAAATTGCCAAGCCAGGACATCGGCCAGGGTAACTGAGCGGTTAGAGCAACAGCTCTACAATATACCACAAAATTTTCTTTTTTCGTTCTTCTTTTTGTATCGATGCGCAAATAAGCCTTCAGCGCATGCGCCGCAGCTGTTCTCTTCTCGCAAGGATCTAGATGAGTTTTTAATGAGAGTGAGTTGCGATTGTTAAGTAATAACTCTACTAGTTATATGAATTTTTAAATTCGGAGTCTCAGATGCATCATGAGGCACTTTGGACTAGTTTCACAAAATTTTTCAATCTCGTACGTGCCATAGATTCTGCTAGCCATCGCACACAGACACATACACAGACAGAACGAAACTTTTCTTTATTACTATAGATAATACACAACTTAGAATTACACGCACGTATCTCAAAAATACCCACATACACGTACGCAGAGATCTTTGCAGCACATCTCTTAAAAAAAGAATGCGCCAACTAAAACATTTGAAAATAATATAAAAAATAACTTTTACGAAATCATTGCTGAACTACCAGACTACGAGGTCTCTGACCCCGTCAATAGAAAACGCCCTAGATTTGTTTTGCTATTTAAGGAAGAAAGCTGAGTTGTTTCTCTTTTTCCTAGTTCATATTTCTTTTTTGTTTTTGTCTTATCTTTCTTTAACCCTTTGAGGGGCAAGCAATTACGTTTGTGCAATGCTGAATTCCCACCGGAAAGTCTGAAAAATTTTATTTCTAAATAAGGAAAAGCAATTTTTCAACACTTTCCCCCTAAAGTTAGAAACGTTAAACTTAGTTAAAGTTTTCTGATTAACCCTAGAACTACCGAAAATTTTACTCAAGTCTTATAAAAACATTCTACACCAGAATTTTTACTTAAAACTATTTAATTTGTTTATTTAACTTATTATTGTCTGATTTATAAATTTAGTTTGTTTTGAAGAAATTTCTGGTTTGAATAAATATTTTGAATGTACATGTCGGGTCCATTGGACCCTTCTGGTAGACAGAGGGTTAAACTTAGGTGGGATAAAATATATACAACCGCCCCTCAAAGGGTTAAAAAAATATTTTTGTTAGTCTTTTACTTTTGTAACTTATCTGATTTTAAATTTAATGTATGATCACTGAAAAATATCTTTTTTTAAAGGAATGGTTTAGGTTTAATTCTGGTAGCTTTTTCGCCTTTCGTAGGAACAAATAAAATTTTCCTCTTTTAAAGCTTTTAATTGTCTCCCTTTTAAAGTTTATTTTTCTTATTTTTCTTTAAATTACATATTCTTCATTTTTTTAAACAAAATTTTTATCCTTTCATTTATCTAGTTTTTAGGTGCGTTCCTAATTATATAAATACGAAGCACCTATAGTCGCCGTTAGTCCGTCTGTCTGTCTGTCCGCATATAACAGAGCAAAAACTACTCAACCGAATGATCTGAAATTTTAAATATATAATTGTTGTAAAATTTTGTCGATCCATTTCAAATTTTATGAAAATCGGATGTATAGTTTAATTACAGGGACAGTAAAAAGTTTTCCGTTATATTACGGCCAATGGGGAAAAATTATTGCAAGTGCATTTTAATAATGTTACCGCCTTCCGAATAGTCTGAAATTTTAAATATATAATTGTTGCAAAATTTTCTCAAGTCATTTAAAATTTTATGAAAATCGGATGCATCGTTTAATTACAGGGATAGTCAAAAGTTTTTCCGTTACATGACGGCCAATAGGAAAAAATTATTGCAAGTGCATTTTAATGATGTTACAGACTATGCACTTATGAAGTGAAAAAAAAATATACATTCAGTAGGATATGGGGTGCAAAAAACATTTATAAAACTAGTTATAGTACGAACGCACCTCATTTGCAACGTTTGACGGGGAATTTCCATCTTGTTTAAATGCAGTTAAACTTCAAATTTCTTAATCGCTCCTTTATGTCTCGGCAAGTCGCTTACATGCCGCCTGGATGCGAAGTTGCTTTGCAACTAGCAAATCCTTTAAAAAGCCTCACAATGTGCCATTGAATTTTATTAATTTTATAAAAACAATTCTAGATCGAATTACAGTTTACTCATTTGGTCGCATGGAAATTGACCGCTGATGGACGTGCTTTTGTTAAGAGATGTATCATGGAAAGCTGTCGTAATAAAAACAAGTTGAAAATTGATCGTCAAACGTGGCGAAAGAGATGCGTACGTACTATTACTTTTATAAATTTTATTTCACCTCATATTGTACTGAATGTATATTTTATAGTGCACTTCATAAGTTCCTATTAATTTCATTCTGTCCGAAAGGCTAGAACATCATTAAAATGCACTTGAAATAATTTTTTCCCATTCGCCGTCATGTAACGGAAAAATTTTGACTGTCCATGTTATTAAACTATACATCCGACTTTCATAAAATTTGAAATGGATCGACAAAATTTTACAACAGTTATATATTTTAAATTTCAAATTATTCGGTTGGGTGGTATTTGCGCTGTCCTGCGGATGGACAGACAGACGGACTGAGCGACAACTATAGGTGCTACGTATTTATATAATTACATACGCACCTAAAAAAGAACTGTCATGCCAATCAAATTCCAATACTATAACTTTCCTGCGAAACTTTTTTTTCCAAAGTAACCAGATACTTTATTGAATAGAGGACATAATTACCCACATATAGAAACAAGAAAAAATTTAGTAAATAATTTTTCGGGTACATTTTAAGTTTATTTGACTGAAAAATCGGAAGGATGGCAGCGATTGATATCGTACAATCAAATGGTGCTATCAAATTTCGTTATTTAACCCTTTCACGGGCAAGGCATTTCTGCTCCAAAAATGATGAAATAATTCATTCATGCCGCAATTTACGAACAAATTCATTTGAAAAAAAATCAAAAGCTTTTCTTTGATGAGATCAAAATTGTACTAAAAATTACTCGTGTCATTTAGCAGTTTGGGCATTAAAATTAAGCGTTTGCAGACTTCAAACGGCGACCTTGAAAGGTTTAACCCTTTAAAGGTCGCGTTAAATTACGGTTTAAAAATTCAAATTGCTTACTAGCACCGCTTTAAAAAAATAAATATTCACCTTATTTAATGATATGTAAAATGATACCATAACAAACCGAATTACACTATTTTAAAAAACTGGTGGGAATCAAACAATCTGTATAAAAGATAGAGCGGGATTCAGGATCTATTTTCAGGATATTGAACTACAAACTGGGGTGAAAACCTGAGCGAAGTGCCGTATTAAAATTTAAAGTACAGAAGTTAAATATTTTCATCTACGCATGGAAAGTGGCGTATGAGAAACAAAGTGATGTCATAAAATAAATGGAACTGCAATTAATAATAATAATATATATTTCCTCTAATTAAATTCAATCCAAGTAATTGCTATTGCTACTTCTACTTTCAACTCTAGTAATCACTGGCTCTCTCATTTTCAAAACAAAGTGACGTATTTGTATAAATAAACAACATTTAGTTATTAAGATATTCTCTGATGATGAGCCTGAAAGGCTTGAAAGTACTAAGAAGTTTTAAATAAAATGTATATTCTAAACTTGTAACATCTTTTTCATTACATTAGTCGTCTTTTAACCCTTTCCGACACGGGCAATTTTGTTATAAAATAATGAAATGATTGACTGACATCGGAATTTTAAAACGACTTTTTTAGAAATTAAAAACTTGTTATTTTAACTGTTCATTGTGAAAGCAAAATTTTACTAAAATATTCTTGGTGCCGTTCGTAAGTCTGGAATTAAAATTAGGTATCCCGAGCCGGGCACAGTGTGCCGGAAAGGGTTAAGTAAGTTTGTGGACCTTTTTAGGTGCGTTCGTAATTATATAAATACGTAGCACCTATAGTCGTCGTTCAGTCCGTCTGTCCGTCCGTCTGTCTGTCCGTCCGTCTGTCTGTCCGTCCGTCCTCATATAATAGAGCAAAAACTACCCAACCGAATGGTCTGAAATTTTAAATATATGATTGTTGTAAAATTTTGTCGAGCCATTTCAAATTTTATGAAAATCGGATGTATAGTTAAATTACAGGGACTGTCAAAAGTTTTTCTTTACATTACGGCCAATGGGAAAAATTATTGCACGTGCATTTTAATGATGTTAAAGCTTTCCGAATGGTCTCAAATTTTAAACATATAATTATTGCGACATTTTGTAGAACCATTTCAAAATTTATGAAAATCGGATGTATAGTTTAATTATAGGGACAGTCAAAAGATTTTCTTTACATTAAAGCCAATGGGAAAAATTATTGCAAGTGCATTTTAATGATGTTACAGCTTTTCGAATGGGCTGAAATTTTAAATATATAATTGCTGCAAAATTTTGTCGAGCCATTTCAAATTTCATGAAAATCGGATGTATAGCTTAATTACAGGGACAGTCAAAAGTTTTCCGTTACATTAAGGGGAATGGGAAAAAATTATTGCAAGTGCGTTTTAATGATGTTACAGGCTATGCACTTATGAATTGCAAATAAATACACATTCAGTACAATATGGGGTGCAAGAAATAATTATAAAACTAGTTATAGTACGAACGCACCTCATTTGCCACGTTTGACGAGCAATTTCCAACTTGTTAAAGTTCGCATTATTTATTTTATGTTGAATCAAGGTGAAAAGTTGTGTATCGTGTTATGACATTATTAGTAGTATTTGCTTTTTTTAATGAAAAAAAAAAAATTCCTTCTTCAGATATAGCGAACAGTACTTTACGACATTTCTGGTACTAAAACTCCAAAAACACCCTGAATCCCGTGATGCGTACGAACCCTGGTTGTTTTTAGGTGCGTTCGTAATTATATAAATACGTAGCTCCTATGGCCGTCGTTCGGTCCGTCTGTCTGTCCGCCCGCATATAACAGAGAAAAAACTACCCAACCGAATGGTCTGAAATTTTAAATATATAATTGTTACAAAATTGCGTCGCGTCAGTTCAAATTTTATAAAAATCGGATGTATAGTTTAATTACAGGGACAGTCAAATGTTTTCCGTTATATGACGGCCAATGGGAAAAAATTATTTGAAGTGCATTTTAGTGTTGTTACAGCCTTTCGAAAAGAATGAAATGGATAAAAACTTATGAACTGCACTAAAATATACATTCAGTACAATATGCAGTGCAAAAAATATTTATAAAACTGGTTATAATACGAACGCACCCCATTTTCCACGTTTGAAGTGCAATTTCTTACTTTGTTTGTTTGTTTGTTTGTTTTTAAGATATAATGGATCATCGAGGGTTCATTTTCTAATTAATCCTTTTTGTCCCAAATTATGAAATAATTAAAATTGCATCTTCTAAATTATTTTTCTGATTTTTTTGAAAATTCATTAGAAGATTTACACAATCAATTAATAAATTTTAGAAGAACATTTCGAATCAAAATTCAACAACGAAATATTTATTTATAGGGATTTTATGGCATATTTACAACTCCACTCAAATATTTGTCATAAAATATTTTTTTAAGCATTTTATAGAAGTAGACAAATTCATGTTTTATATCTACAATGAATAAATATTAATAATACTTTTCTTGTTCAGAAGATAAAACTCTATTGATCTTTAACCCCATTTCAAATGTTTGGGTTTATTCAAATAAATCGAGACAACTACAACATTTAGTACGTTCAATACACGAGACATTATTTTCTAGAAATATATGAAATGCGTTTGTAAGACTAAATTTGACTAGGTTTCTACGTTTATTAATAAGTGTTAGAAACCAACTAATTAGATAATAGTTATGTTATGATTTATTACGAAACACTTTATTTCAAATTCTTTAACATGAGACGCTAGCATATATTTGCATTCCGAGAGATTGTTACGCTAATATGAATTTATGAGTTATAATTCAGTTTCATTTCACATAGTCCGGAGTTTCCTTAAATAGAGTAAACTACGCTTTGATGCTTTTGCTTTTACTGCGTCACAGGGTTGCCAGATTGGCCTCCATTTATATTTTGAAATTTCAAATTCACAAGGGAAATTCTTCGCTTTATGTAATTACAAAATTTGTTTCATTAAATAAAGCAACAAAGACTACTTTTAATTTCTGGCACGAATTCGGATTTTCTGAATTAAAATAGAGTTCAAACTGGCAACAGTGCTAACAATGAAGGTCTCCTTACAGGGCATACTCAGAATATGTTGAAAAAAATGCTAGTGAAATTACTTATGTATGTATTAAGGGATCAGTCAAATTTAACGGCGGAATTTAAGTAGAAAGTTTGTAAAAACATAAAATACTTTCGAATATTTGGCGCGAAAATACGAAAGTGACATGCGATTTGGCGAGCAAGATTTTCCCTCGCCAATAGCAAACGATTTTAATGCATCTGAAAATTGTTTATTAATTGTTTTTTAGAATGCACGGTTTTTAATGAATTAAAACTTAATCAATGAAAGAGGTTATTATATATTTTTTATATTACATATATATGTTGCTTGTTGCTGTAGTTATTTAATTTTATCACTGTAAAAATATTTTCTATGCTTTTCAAGTTGCAAATATCAATTTTAAGTTATAGTCATCTGACATTTGATTGCCATAATACATTTCCATATCGAAGACGAAGTCGTTCCCATAGCGACAAAATCAAATCGACAGTGTTCTATCTGCCTTATTTTTGAGCTTGAAATAATTTAAATCAATTTAAATTTTATTTTAAATCGTAAAATATGATATTTAAATTTTATTATAGATACATATAAATACATATGACAAACTATAGTTTAAACTAACTAAAAATGACAAAACTATAGTTAAAACAAATGGACAAAACTATAGTTATTTACATTAATCTTATATAAACAAATTCAACATAAAAAGTTTTTTCCTACATAAAAGCGTATTTTTTTTTCATCGCCAACCGGTGATAAATAGCCAAATAAACGAAAATTTTGTTATTTTTTTACGGACGCTGTATCGGTGTTCCGCCAAATTTTTTTTTATAAACATATCCATATGAGAAAAACATTCTGTAATTTTTTCAGTTTTTCTGAGTATGCCCGTATAGAGACCTCCCTTGTAAGTCATCAAATGTCTCAATTTTGAACGGCAATATTTTATAGCGTAAATGGATATTTTGAGATATAGGGTCGTTCGGAAAGTCATGTCCATTTGGGAAAATCAATTCGTACCGGAAAATTCTATCATTTAATTATTAGCCATTGATTCCGATATCCGATGTCTAATGATTACCGGGCAGAATTTTCCGGAGCGATTTGATTTTCCCAAACGGACACGATTTTCGGATATATTCTTTAGCACTAGAAGGACCGTGAGTGGTAATTTTGATTCCTATCAACTGAAAATATTTCGCTTCGAAGCATAATATATTTTTTATAAAATAAGATTAAAAGATACAAAGTATACAAATAAGTAAACGAGTTAAATAAACCAGTTAAGCAGTTTTAAATAAAAACTCTGGTGTGAAATATTTTTATAAAATTTAATTAAATATTTTTAAAAAATAAGTTTTCTAGTGTTAGTTAAGTTTACAAATTAATTAATTATACTTTAATAAATGTCACCTTAGTAATTAAAATACTTTCTAGCACTACATTTAAATGTCTAATTTGAAATTAATTATGACAGCATTATTATGAATTTCACAGTAATCGAACGAAAAATTATGAAAATTATTCTTAATGTCATTTTAATGGGATAACCTAAAGTTGTTCAAAAATCCTTATTGTAATCCACACCAGACTAAATGAGAAGAGTTGAAAAGTTAATCCTCTTAAAGTGTTAAACTTATGAGAAAATTTATTCTTAGCGTTATTTAAAAACTTGTTGGAACTGCACCGAAGCATGAAAAAGATAATGCATTAACAAGTGTGAAGTGTAGAAAGTTATGCAACATCTTTAGCAACATGTTTTTCTCAAACTTTCGATAGCTACTTAATTGCTTATTATTATCTGCATTGAGAATTTTTGAAATGACACTTTGTACGAAATAATCTGAAGCATTGCTATGTTTAAAAAAAAACACTTTCAAAATTGAGCTTAATCATTTATATAAGAGAGAATTTTTTAATAAATAAACTCTTTACACTCACATAATTAATGTGATGTATGAATAGGCTCCAGCATTATTAACAAAAATTTTTCACTTCCAACGGTTTAACCCTTTCCGGCACAGAACAATTCTTTTCATCGAATGGTAAAATGATTAACTCACACCAGAATTTATAAAAGATTATTTTTAATTAAAAACTCGTTACTTGAAAGCCTCATCATAAAAGAAAAATGTTATTGCCGTTTGCAAGTTTGGAATTAAAATTACGTGGTCCTGACATGGGACCACTGTGCCGAAAAGGGTTAACCCATTTCGGGTCCATGGGTACATATATGCAGATTATACAGAATTTGTTTTAGTCACCAGTAAAAAAGAAAAGTAAAATTTAGTTTGTTTAATTAGAGCATTTTCGTGATTGTTTAAATAAAGGTAACTTATTAAATAAAAGTGGTACAAAGCGAATACAATTTATGTAAAAGCCGCCGGTCTCGAAGGGGTTAACCCTTTACGGCACAGTGTGCCTGGTTCGGGATACCTAATTTTAATTCCAAACTTACGAACGGCATCAAGAATAGTTTAGTAAAATTTTGCTTTTACAATGAATAGTTAAAGTAACATGTTTTTAATTTCAAGAAGGTCGTTTTAAAATTTCGGTGCCAGTCAACCATTTCATCATTTTACAACAAAAATTGCCCGTACCGGAAAGGGTTAATTCTCGCTCCCGTGATATTCACGTGTAGCGTCTTTTATTCAGATTGTTTGATTCCGACCAGTTTTATAAAACAGTGTAATTGGCTTTATTGTGGTATCACTTTACCAGTCATTAAATAAAGTGAATATTTCTTTTTCAAAAAAGTGATGCCAATAAGCAATTTGAAATTTTAAACCGTAATTTAATGCGACCGTTAAGGGGTTAAATGGGTTAAAATTAAGGGGTTAAAATTAATCGCATCCCATTATGTATTACGATCGTTTGCAATTAAAACTTCTTATGATTGTGCTACCTAAAAAAATGTAAAACGAGATGTATTTTTTAAAAAGCGTATTTGAAAATGTACCTTCCTCCCCCTCCTTTGAAGCGAGGAGGTTTAACACAGTTTATTGAGTTATAAAAATATATTTTAAAAAACATTTAGTATCTTTTTAAATTTGTGACATTATAAAAAGATATAATACATAATATATTAGTCAAACTGCGAAGCTATATTATGGTAAACACAAATTACGAGCATTTTTGTAAAATGTTGCTCACAGTGTACGGGGAATTGCCCGATCTTGGACATGACTGTGAGGTGTATAAAATTATACGAAATATCCTGCATTTCTATCTTTACAAAATTATCCATGTTTAGGAGTTGCTTCCGGCTCACCTGCCACGAAGAGAGACGTTCGCTCGGGAATTTCTCTCTCGCATGGAAGTGGACATTGAATGGCCATGGAACATTTTGTGGACAGACGAAGCCAGTGTTGCCACATTGGGGACTTTTTTGCCACCAGATTGTTGATTGCCACCGCTTTTTTGAAATAGAAATATTCAGCCTATTTAAAAATAGATTACAAATTATGAAAAATAAGGCGAATTTTACTATTTTAAAAAAGTGGTGACAGCCAAATAATCTGAATTAAAAAAGTTCCTAATCTGGTAACACTGGACGAAGCCCAGTTCCATCTTTAACCCCTTGAGGGGCGGTGGGATATATTTTATCCCACCTAATTTAAACAAGATTCTCACCAGAAAATTTTAACTAAATTTTATATTTTTAACTTTGGGGGAAAACTGTTGAAAAACTGCTTTTCCTTATTTAAAAATAAAATTTTTCGATTATTCCGTTGAGAATTCAATATTTAGGGAAATTTTTGCTTGCCCCTCAAGGGGTTAAGGGTTTATCAATACACACAATTGCAAGATATGGACAAAAGAAAATCAATTCATTCGCAACTCAACCAGTATCGATGCATTCGCCAAAGTTAAGTGTGTGGTGTGCGGGTTGACGGCATCGTATATCCCCTTGGGGACGAGCGACACAAATACGTGCATGAAGCGCTCAGAATCCTTGTTTTTCCTCACCAGTAAAATTTTACTGTAAAATTTGCCTTCTTTAATCAGCGCATTTTGTCGATTCAACAAGACACAAATTTCTGTTTTTAAAAAACGGTGACGAAAGATTAAAAATTTCGTAAAAGGCTACCGTCCCGAAGGGGATATTGTAGGATCATTTTTTTCGATGAAATGCGTCCTCAGGTCCCGTTACCTGTACCGCGAATGATAAACAGTATTTGCGCAACCAGGTCATTCCAACACTTCAACAACATGCATCTCGAAAGAATCATTTTCATGCATGATGGCGCCCCTCCGCACATTGCAAACCCAGTCATGCAAATGGAGTTATGAATAAAGAGGAAAAAGACATTTAGTGCACTGTCTACCAGTTGCGAGTGAAGTAACTGAGGAGGTTGTCACAAGATGGCGGTTGCTTTTTTTTTTAAATCGGATCTTCAGTTTCTTATTACCGCAAAGGCCAACTTCTCACCCGTAAAATTGAATAGAAAATTTCGTCTTATTTAAGCGTCTTATTCTTGAATTTTTTTTTCTCAAAAATGACGTAAAAATTTCTATTTGTTTTTACTGGTGTCAGTATGCCTTGTAAAACCGTCAGTTTGTTTCCCTGGCTGTCACAATATGGCGGAAACACAGGGCCTAACTACCGCCAAAGTAAACTCCTACCAGTTAAAATGAATAATACGTTTCTAAACATTATTTATGACTAAAATTTTGCAATAGTAAAACGATTAAATAAGATGAAAATTTCTATATAAATCTACTGATGGAAGTTTCCACCGGCGATAAGCAACGCTTGTGATAACAGTTACAGTTGAAGCTTCACTATTTTAAGGCTTTGTCAGTTCCTCTTTATTAATAGTTCCATGATGATGAAACCGCTCAAGAGGCATTTCGGAAATGATTGACTTATCAGCCGCCATTGTCCAACAGCTGGCCTTCAAGATCGTCAGACCTCCATCTTTGTGACTTCTGGACATGGCGTTATCTTAAAAATGTTGTTTACAATGGCCCGATTGCAAATTTATCTGAATTGAAAGCACGGATTACGCAACACATTCATATCGTCACCCCTGAGAAACTCCGGTCTGTTGTGGAATATGCTATTTATCGGCTTCAAATTGTGGCTGACAGTGGTGGACAATATATGGAACCTGTCTGACGCATGTCTAACGATAATTAAAAACTGAATTATTATGTATCTTTTATGTGGTTTATGGCCCAAGGACAATTAAAAACCGATTTTCCCCATCCAATGTGGTACGACCTTGCCGTGGTGGATGGGCTTTTCACTAACAGTACACAACTGTTGACTGATTTGAATGTCATTTTTCCGTCAAACCGAAACTCTTATGCACATTGAACAAAATGGTTGGTTTATGGGGCAACTCATGCCAAAGTCGTCGCATTTCGATTTAAAATGTCACTTGTAGCCGAATACACTTTCATTATGCCGCTTACAGCGCGACCTATTGAAGTTTGGTACTTTCTTCATTCTTATGCCATATGTTTCCACCGCCTTCCAGTATATTCTATTAAAATCTGAAGTCATTCTGATCAGTGGTTCCTTTTTGACATAAGGTTAGTTGGGGCAAATGGGCCATGATTTACAATGTGTCTCTGGAGCTTCTGACAATTCAGCTTCAAAAAGTTAATGTTCGTTTGAATTGAAACCTGAGCTTATGTAAATGTGTTCAGTTAGGTTCCCTCTATCAGACAGAAATGCTCAAAATTACATTTTAATATTTAAAAATATAAAAATATGCATATTTCATCTTTCTTTCCTCATGGGTCCAGTTGCTTCATAAAAGCGGGGTAAGTGGACCAGGAGGGTCTATGTTACACACGCGTTTTTTTTATTTTTCATATGGGATATCAGGTACTGTTTGAAAAAGTGAAAGCAACTTAAAAAAATTTACACCAGGCAGATCATGTAAATTATATATCAAATAAAGAGCGTTGTAAGGGAAACAGTTGCTGTCAGTGTGTCTAAAAAAAGGACTAAATGTAGAAATATTAGATTTATTTATACCAAAAACATAAAAATTAAGTAAGTACTTATGTACTTTAGTATAGGTAATTTAATGACACCAGTATCAGGGTTCGTACGGGTACCGTTATTTTCAAGGCCTAATATCAGTATCTGTTTATAGAAAAATAAGTCTAGTTTAAACGGACGAAATTTTGCCCTTTTTAAGGAGAGATTTTCCCTAAGAAAATACTGGTACCGAAGAATTTCTTATTCTGGAAATTCAAGGATCCGTACGAACCCTGCAGTATTTACAAGAGAATCTATTTGTAAACAAGTAAAAGTATATTTTCGAGTACTTAATAAAGGTGAAATTTTCATTATAAAATTCCGGTGCCAATGTGGCAATTAGGGATGCCAACAGGCATCACCGCCTCTCAAAGGGTTGAGAAATTTGGTTTGATACCACCCAATATGCTTTTATTAAATTTTATTACCTAATTTTAATAGGGTATTCTAGTATAATTTTCTTTATTGCGTGTAAAAAACAATGCATAAATTTATTTCCCGTAGTATGAGAAATTCAAAAACATTATTTATAACTATTGGGTTAATTGGAAACAGAATGGTCCAATTACCCCGGATACATGTCCCGGTTACCCCATTCCTGAAAGATTTACGGAGTAACTCGGACACCGGGCTTATATTTGAAACATGAAGCAAATATGTATTGATACCTAATAATATTAATGTAGTTATATGCCTAATCTTAAAAAAAAAACTGTTTAATAAAAATACTTACAGTATTTTAATAAAAAGCCGAGGAAATTCAACCATATTGCCGTTGTTAAAAAAAAAGTAAATATTTGACAACCTATCACAGCAAAGTGAGAGTTATGATTGAGTTGACACATGTTGTTTTAGGAAGTAGAGATTAAGGTGCATTGTTCACAAAAGTTAAAACTTAAAAAAACATCGTCAGTTTTTTTTTCATAAAATAGGCTATGGCCCAGTTACCTCGTAGGCCCAAATACTCCAACTAACCTTAGTTCATAGTAGTTCATAGTAGTATTAATGGTTTTGAAAGTGGACCTTTAATTATAATCCCCTTGTCTCACAGACACTGACAGGAGATCGTTTAGGTTGTCAAAATAACGCAGGGCCTGATTACCGTCGAAGTAAACTTCCACCAGTAAAAACATATATCTGTTTTTGGCTATAACTATGAGTGAAATTCAGCATTATTAAGGCGCTTAAGTAACGAGAATTTACCTATTGAAATTTGCCGATGGAAGTTTACTACATCAGTAACGAGCTACTGTGAAACCAGATATAGTTGATGCTTCACCATTTTTAGGATATGTCAGTTCCACTTTTCCTAGTTCTATAATGGATTTATGAATGTAGAGGAGGAGATATGTAGTGTAGAATCTACAGAGTGTTTCCAGTGGGCTACTTTTTTAAAATTCTTATTTCTTGATTGGAACCACTTTTTTGAAATAGTAAAATTCACCTTATTTAATGCCATATTAATTAATGCGAAAACAAGGGGAATTTTACCATTTAAGAAAAGTGGTGTCAATCAAGATATCTGAATTTTGAAAAAAGTAGCACACTGGCAGCACTGAGTCTACGAGTTGTAAGTAAAAAAGCTGAGGGGTTATTACAATTCGGTAGCTGATTTTTTAGATCGGATGACCGCCAGAGCAAAGTGCTAGAAGTAAATTTTATTAGAAAGTGCCGCCTTATTTTAGCGGCTTGTTCATGTAAAATGTCTGTCATAAGTTTAATAAAAATATTTATTCGTTTTTACTGGTGGAAGTCGTCCCGGGTATTATAGTATCTTTCACTGACATTGGCAGGAGGTAGTTTAGGCTGTCATAATATGACGGAAATGCAGGGCCTGTTTTACCACCGAAGTAAACTTCCATCATTAAAAATAAATATCTTTTTTTGGCCGTAATTATGACTGAAATTCTGCCTTAATAAGGTATTTAAGTAAGGAGAAAATTTCTATTCAAATTTACTTGTGGAAGCTCCGCACGGCTGTAATGAGACAATGCAAAACCGACTGTAGTTGAAGCTTCACCATTTTTAGGATGTGTCAATTCATCTTTTATATCGTTCCTTGTAGCATAGCTGCCAACATCTTACGCTTTTTCAGACCACAAAAATTTTATAGCAAATTTTACCTTTTTAAATCGCCGTAATCTGCTGATTAAATAAGGCAAAAATTTCTATTAAATTTTTGTGGTCTGAAAAAGCGGAAGAGTTGGCAGCTATGCCTTGTAGTGATGGGCTGAAGAAATATTTGATTTTACTATCGAACTAACCATTCGGGCATGCCCAAAAACATAGTTTCCAAGCTTTGTATAATATATATATATATTTAACGTAATTTACCGCGTATACGCTGCAGTTCAGATAACTCGATTTCCAACCAGAATTCGTTTTGGATGAAATGCAATTAATTCTCTTTTACTTACAAGGAAGGTTTCCATACGGGCATACTCAGAAAAATCTGAAAAAAATACAGAATGTTCTTCTCCCATGGGTATATATGTTTATACAATTTTTTTTGGCGGAAGCTCTGTAGAACGTCCGTAAAAAATAATGAAAATTTCGCTTATTTGGCGATTTATCACCGTTTGGCGAAGAAATTAACTTAAAAAAAATACACTTGTCGAATACTCTTTAAGGAAAAAACTTTTTATGTTGAATTTGTTTAAATAAGTTTAATTTAAATCACTTTATCTTTGTCATTTTTAGTTTGTTTTAACTATAGTTTTGTCATATATATGTACTTATAACGAATTTTAACTATCATATTTTACGATTTAAAACAAAATTTAAATTGATTAAAATTGTTCCAAACTCAAAAATACGCCCCATCGAGCACTGTTGATTCAACTTTGTTGCTATGGAAACAGCTTCTTCGGTATGGAAATGTATTACGGCAGCATTATTCATCTGGCGTTAAACGTTACTTTTATAATCGATAAAGCCGTTTAAATTAAAAAAATTGTGGATTGGAGAATAAAACAATGGCAAAATTTCGTTCAAATCGGCAACAAGCATAATACAAAATGTAATAATAATAATAATAATAATAATAATAATAATAATAATAATAATAATAAATTCTTCAAATTCATTAAATACTGCATATTCTCAAAATCAATTAACAAACAATTTTCAGATTCATTAAAATCGTTTGCTTTTGGTGAAGAAAAGTGCTGCTCGCCAAATTGCGTGCCGCTTTCATCTTTTCACGCCAATTATTCGAAAGTATTTTATTTTTTTACAGATTTTCTACTGTAATTCCGCCGCTAATTTTAACTGATCCTTTATTACATACATGAGTACTTTCACTAGAATTTTTTTCAACATATTCTGAGTATGCCCAGTATGGAGACCTTCCTTGTTAGAATTTATCTGTCTTAATTTTCTATATAAACATTACGGTATGAAAAATAATTAACTAAGCCGCGGCGTATACGCGGGAAATTACGGTAATCAAATACCACCAGAAATTTAGTTTAAAAAAAAGATAAACAAAATCATAGTAGAAAACCTTCGTAATTTTTTTAACCAAGAAATTTTGAAAATAAAAATAATTTTTATATTTTTAGGCGTTTTTTAAATTAATTTTAATTACAAACAGAAAAAAATTCTGTACAAAATTTCTGGCAGAAATTGAATAATAATAAAAAAAAAGGTTGACAGTTATGCTTTTGCGCATGCCCGTGTGATTCATTCGAATAGTAAAATCATTCATTTTGCCTCTCGCTAGTTCCCTGATACGCAGTGATATCCTCTGGGCAAATGACAGCGCCCTTATTGAGATTTAAAGATGGTATGGAATAAAATTGATTAGTTCCTCTTCACTATGACGTAAACTTCACTGAATTATCTTAAAATCTTTAACCCTTAAATGCGTGATTTCTTATTTTGTTTCGATAAAATATATATGATTCTCTGAAAAGTTTATTACACAGGAAAAAGAATGTAAAAAATAAAAAAAGTATCAGAGATATATTTTTCATATAATACGTCAATCATTTCTTCTGTTGCAGATCTGCAATACAGGAAAGAACTATTGTCGTGAGGCTGTTTTACGCTAAAATATTACAAATTAGTAAATATTTTAATAAATATGTCTCCAAATAAATTATTTTATGTAATTATTTATTTATTTTATAAAACTGTCAGAGAATCTGACTTTACACCAGAAAGTTTTAATGGTTAATTTCGCTTTACTTAAATACGGAATGTCTGTTATTAATTAAAGCAAATACTGCTATTTTAATTTTATTGTGTGAATTAGGTTTAGCCCTTTAAGACCCTATGTATTTGTAAACAAAGTTAGTCAGGCCTGAAGAAAGTAAAACATGTACTGCAATCGCTACCTGTTCATGAAAAATGATACTTTACTCTATCTGCAAACTAGAACTATCGTTCGATTCGAGTTTTTATTACATATGACTCAGAAACAAACATTTAAATGAATGTCTAACCCGCACGATCGTTTGGGTTGGGTCTTAAAGGGATCTGCGAATAAAAAAATCTATTAAATTCAAAATACTGTTGTTTGTATATATGCAAAGATGCGCAATAACGGGTTAAAATTTATGAAATTTCATAATCGGGTAAAGACTGTATGATTATTTTGTACATCAGTAACCAAATTTCATAGCTGGTTATATTAAATGTTACACAAACTGTCGCGAGAAGAAGAAACCCACCGAAGCCACTTTTACTTTGTTGCGAATGGCAACAGCAGGTTTGTTGATATAGAATGTTGTTAGAAAGATGTTCGACGATTTTGAGTCGTAACAATGTAACTCGAAAGCAAATGCTTTAATTTTGATGTATAAAATGTTCAGAGTGAATGTTTCGAAACGAAATTATTTTTAAATTGTAAATATGTACATAATTTGCGCGTTATATTTAGCTATGTGTGCTTTTGGAAATATTGTGTTATTTACAAGTAAAAACAATGAAACTCATCTACGTCGTCTGTCGTCGATTCCAACGAAGTCTCTCATTTATTTTTAATTCTTAGTTTTATTTTCTATATTTCTGGCGCCCCCGGGTGGGCGATTTCTTTGGATTCTGGCAGATTTATGCAGCTAAGAAAAGATTGAAGGTAAGAACGAAACTGTCCATTTTGCAGTTATATAATTTTATGTGATAGAATTTAAAATATTGCATAACTCCGATAGTAAAAATGGAAGTTTTAAAAAGAAATAAAACGACTCAACGTTCAGCTTTTACGAAGGCATATAATAAATTAAAAAGTGTATTGAATGACGCAAATGCCGAACATGATGAAATCGAAATTCATTTCTATTTATTTAAACAGAAAGCTGACGCGTTAGAGATTACTCATAAGAATTATTTAGATGGTTTATCAGATGATACCGAATTTGAAGCAGAATTTGATTCAGTTGAAGAATATAGAGAAAAGGCTTTAACAATTCAAATAAAAGCACAGCGACGATTAGATAATTTTAAGACAAAATTAAATCGAAATGAAAATAATTCGGCTCGTAAATTTGAAACAGAAAATTAAAAATTAAAAACTTTACGACTCCCTGAAGTTGAACTGTATAAGTTTGGTGGAGATTTAAAGGACTAACTTACCTTTTGGAACCAATTCAAAACTATACATGAAAATACAAATTTAACTAACGTGGATAAATTCCATTATTTAATTCAGTCGATGAAAATAAATTCAGAATCCAGGGAATTAGTAGAGTCGTTCCCAGTGACAAATGATAACTATTCTTTAGCGATTAATAGTTTAGAAGAGAGATATGGTAGATTCGATTTGCTAATCGATTTTTATGTGAGAGAATTATTGAAACTAGTATTGAATAATGCAACAAAAAAGGAAGTTGATTCTTTGAATAGCTTATACAATAAACTTTCGACCCAAATCAGGGCATTGGGTTCGCTAGGTGTCACTACAGAAATGTGTGGTGTTATATTGTATCCGCTGGTTGAAAGTTCATTACCGGTTAATATTCTACGATCATTCGAAGACAGAGGAGAACTATTGAAAATGAACAAAAATTATCTAGCATCGACGCTATAATCTTAAAAAGCAGAAAAACCAACGTTTAAAATGCACAAATCATATATGAAAAGCAGCAAACAGCTGTTTCAAATCTACTACCGAGATTCTTCTTCAGTGCAAAAGGAACAGCGTGCTAGAAAAAGCTATAATCTTATTTCTTAAAAATGAAGTACAGTCAGACGAAAAAATAAAATTGAGTAGATCAGATATTTGTTACTTTGTACTAGAAAGAAAAAATTTGGCATCAAGCCAGAATTCTAAAGGCAGTAACTTTTCCGCAGCAGAACTGATTTCTCATAATTATAATGATGTCTCATGCGTATTTTGTTCGAAAGACCATGAATCGCGTTTCTGCAAGAAGGCATTTTTTATGCCGATGTCAGAAAAACTTTCGATCATCAGAAGTAAAGGACTGTACCGTACGTGCTTTTCTAAGGGCCACATGGCTGTTTCGTGTACTAGATCGAACGTTAGATGTCAAAATTGTTCGAAAAGACATGTAAAATTTATGTGTCCTAATTTAGAATGTAATAAATCTAAAGAATATCAAAATCACCCAATGATGAGGCAAAAGAAAAAAGTGTTGATGCACTTTTTACACATAACCATAGCATAAATAAGAAATTTTCTTCCACAAATGAAGTTTAATTACAAACGCTAGTTGTAAATATAAAAGGGAAAATTTCAAGCCCTAAGGCCAGAATAATTATAGACACAGGATCCCAAAAATCTTATATTTTAAAATCCACTCCTAAAGAACTGGGTTTTGATTTTCAAAGAGAAGAAGAGTTTTGCCATTAATTATTTGGCGGTAGAAAAACAAAAATGTTTAAGCATAAATGGTACAAAATTTATTTAAGTAGTCTTGATGGTAATTATGTTTGTAATTTGGATGCTTTAGATCAAGATGTTATATGTAATGATATTTCTGCGATTAAATATGGTTACTGGATGCGCGAACTAAAAAATAATGGAATCTACTTGAGCGATACTCGAGAATCAGGGCCTATTGAGGTACTTTTAGGAGCAGATGTAGCTGGTAAGCTATTCACAGGAAGAAGAGAACAATTAAAATCCGGTTTGGTGGCTATGGAAACTAAATTGTGTTGGACTTTAATAGGCAAGATCCCTCAGTTTAATTGTCAGAATGAAGTGAATATGACTGTAGTCAGTATGCTGTCTCAAGAAGATGTACCTGTCTCAGCATTATGGGATTTAGAACTTCTTGGTATTCGGGATTCTATTGAACAAAATAGTAAAGAAGATTCGGAAAGAGCTGTCATGATACACTTTGAAGATACAGTTAAACAAAAGGATGATGGAAGATACGAAGTGCATTTGCCCTGGAAGAAGGATCATTCTTTTCTACCTACTAATTATGATCTAGCTTTAAGAAGACTTGAATCTACTACCAAGAAATTAGAGAAAACTGGGTATCGAGAAAAATACCATCAAATTTTTGAAGAATGGCTTCAAGAAGGTGTAATTGAAGAAGTTCCTGAAAATGAGTTATCATTATCCGTTGCTCATTATCTCCCTCATCGTGCCATAATAAAAGAAACGTCCTCAGTGTCTTCTATGAAAGTAAGGCCTGTTTTCGATGCTTCGGCTAAGACAACTGATTTCCCCTCATTGAATGATTGTTTAGAGACTGGAATTAATTTTATAGAAACTATTCCTTTGATTTTGACCAGATTTCGTCTTTATGAAATTGGTGTTATTTCTGATATTAGAAGAGCTTTTCTGCAGATCTCTTTACACGAAAATGACAGAGATTTTTTACGATTTTTTTGGTATAATAATGATGGCTCTATAAGGGTTTTCCGCCATAATCGTTGTGTTTTTGGGGTTACAAGTAGCCCGTTTCTTCTGATGGTAGTTATTCATTACCATTTGTCCAAAGAATTATCGAAGGAAGAATTTTCCAAAGAAATACTTGTTAAATTGCGTGACAGTTTTTACGTAGATAATTGTGTAACAAGTGTTCACAATACTTCAGAATTAGATAATTTTGTAAGAACATCTACAGAAGTAATGAAAAGAGCAAAGTTTGATCTTAGAAGTTGGGAAAGTACTACATACAATAACTGCGATACTTTTCCTCTAGGAAATTCTAAAACGTCTGTATTAGGCTTAATATGGGATAAGAGTTCTGATACTCTCGAAATCGATTCTGAACTTTTGAATCTTGATGAATCAGAAAAAATAACTAAGCGAAAAATTTTGTCTCTTATCAGCAGAGTCTTCGATCCTATAGGATTTATTTCCCCTGCGTTAATACAACCTAAACTTTTGCTTCAATCTATTTGGAAAACGAAGGAACCATGGGACGCAGAACTAAACGAAGACACTAAACGAAAATTTCTTAAGTGGTTTAAAGATCTACATCTCTTGAAGTCTATAAAAATTCCAAGATGGAGCGGTGCCACAGGAGAATCTAATTTAAGCTTGCACACTTTTGTTGATGCGAGTCAAAATGCTTATATGGCCTGTATTTTTCTAAGATCCGAGTCCCCTGATGGTACAGTGAAGGTCAATTTGCTGCAAGCCAAATCACGGATAACGCCCTTAAAGAAGATAACTATTCCAAGATTGGAATTGATGGCGGCTACTATCGGTGCAAGATTATTTAAATTCATAAAAGGTGCTCTAGAAGTGGAAAGCATTGAGGAGTATTTTTGGACTGATCCTTCAACAGTTCTTAGTTGGATTAAACGACAAGAACAATGGTCAGTTTTTGTCTCTAATCGAGTGAAAGAAAGAATACAACTCACAGACCCTGAAAATTGGATTCATATTTCTGGTGAGCTGAATCCCGCTGATCTTCCATCCAGAGGATGTGGAATTAAGCAACTTCTGAAGTCCCAATGGTGGCTAGGGCCTACATGGTTAAAGAATTCAAAAGAACAATGGCCTACCCTCATAGCATGCATGGTCACAGTGACGTCATTGTGACGTCACTGTAAGTCACTGTGGTCACGTCACATCTGTGACCAAAATGCCACCACTCAGTGATGTCACATTGTGACTGAGATGTGAACTTCTTAGAAAACTTTAAAAAATTACAAAAATTATTAAAAACATGTTATTTACTGTAAAAAATATTTTTCTGCCGGATTAAAAATTTTTTTAAACCGTGGTCCAAGTTGCATCTGTGCCTCTAACAAAAACTTTTTATTTTCATATAACATAAAATGTAATTAATTCATCAGCAACACAAAACGATTTCCTAATTATGAGAATTTCATATTATTAAAAAAATGTTTTAGGTAAGCAGACCTCGACTTATCTTTTATAAAGATTTTTGTAAATGATCATCTGTTATACTAGAAGTTTCTCAAAGAGTAGTCGAAACATTTCTGTTGTTTCAAACTAAAAACTTTCTATTACAGTTAAGGCTGCAGCTTTTAATGAGCACGCAGAAAGCGTCTTCAAAGTTCAGTCATATATGCATTTCTTGCTTTATAATTTGCATTCAAGTCATTTTTTTTCCTCTTAGTGTTTCACTATTTTAAGTATTTTTTTTTTCTTCTACTTCTTTCAAACGTTTAAAATAGAATTGACATTTTTCGAATATAAAATTAATGTACAAAATTTAGGCAAAGCCCACGACATAATTAATTATTCATGTTTTATTTTTTGTTTTCAAAATATATCTTTAAAAATTATTTTACAAGTTTTATTCTACAGAAAATTAATATTAAGAGAATGACAGATTGACAAAGAAAAACTCATCTCTTCTCGATAATCTTGTTGTATTTTTTAAGAAGATATTTTGTATATATTACCTGTGATACAAATTTTACTTTAAAAAAAAGGAGGGAGTCATCATTATTACCATTAAATTAATTTGTATACATTTTGAAAAATTAAGCAATGTTTTATCTAGTAAACTCTAATTATGGATAATATTATTATTATAATTTACGTAAATGAAACTTTACAATTCAATAAAACTGATAAAAATAAAATATGAAATACAATAAAACATTTTCAAACAGGAAATTGAATTAGAGACAATTTGACAAAATTATTACGCATTTAATTTCCTTCCGAAACTGTGGTATAGAAAAACAAATAAAACCAAAAAACATCTGCTTCGAACTTCGAAACTTAAAAATCGTCTGCATCTGCACTATTTCAGTTGTTACCACTCGACCGCAGAATAACGGATAAAAGTAACAGTGAAACTTTTTAGAATAAACGCGGGACACTGGACAGTTCTGTGGACACTGTGGACACTGAAGTTCTGTGGACACTGGACAGCATAGATGTGTTGACACGGATTTAAAAACTGAAACAAGAACGTTCTCAGGATCCAAGTTAGTTCAGCTAACAAAATATAAACCCGAGAAAATTACGGTAGCTTCGACTTGTTGAATATGATTCAAGTCATTGCTATCGTACTTATAATCGGATTTAATTGGTTCCCCAAAATCAAAGTATCACGTACAACGTCAATGAAATTAGGTATGTAAAAATATTATTTTCCCTGTTTGCTTTTTTTTTTTTTTTTTTTTTTTTTTTTTTTTTTTTAATTACAACAATTTTAGTTAGCTTCTCATTAACATGCTGTAGAACATAAATATTTCATTACATTTATTTTTTATTTTGCTGAAATATCTAAAATATTATTTTCCTTGTTTGCTTTTTTTTTATTATTACAATGATTTCAGTTATCTTCTAATAAACATGTTATAGAACACAAATATTTCATTACATTTATTTTTTATTTTGTTAAAATATCTAACTTCCTTTTCAACAGCTTTGATCAGATTATTAAAATTAGTGATTAATTGCATTTTAATCTGGTTTATTTTCTTATTTAAATATTGGGTTAAAACCACATGGTGGCATAAATATAAAAGTATATGGACAAGTATTATCATCAATCATTAACATAACTAGTAAATCTGCAGATCAGGAGCCTCAACGTCAGCTCTGCAAGTCATTGTTTTTACACACACTTTGGTAATATTCAGTTTCCTGCAAACCGCAATTTAAAGTTTTCAAATTATGTAATTGTTACATTTTAACCTTTTAAATTTAATAATAAACTTAAAAACAATTTTTAAAAACGTATTAATTGATTAGAGAAAAATGCATTTTAAATAATTTATATTCCGTTAATAATTTCTTAATTAATAATTAGTTTCAGCAATAAACATTAAAATATATAAGTAAATATCATTTCAATAACGTTTAATTATCATTCTAATAATATAAAGATTCTTTAAAAAGTAATCGTTACGGAATATCGTACGTTAAAGTAACTTTCAATACGCTTCCATTATAACTAACTTCCGAAAATATAAATTTTAAAAGTTATTTAATATTAATTATTTTACTTCAAAACTATTTTTATCGGATGCAACTATTTAATTCAATACGATTCCCAAGATTTCATTAATTTTAAGCCGTAATCTAGCGAGATATTCGCTTTACAATATTTATTTACGTTCATCACTTTTGAATGGCCCGCGGAGCATTTCCTAACTCCCCTGCAAGTAGCCATTTTTTAGCTTCTTCTTCGGGAGAAAACTACATCGTAACGCCACTTCATCCTCCATCTTGATTTTTGTACCGGCGCGCGATGCCGCGCAAACTGTGGAATGCGTGGGGGATGAAGTACGATTGCGATGAATTTTACTATCGATGCGGTCTAGTTTCACTTCGATCGTTCGGTTTACGGCGTGCAGCGCGCGATCTTTGTGAATGAACAGTTGCATCCGCCTACGCGTCGATCTCTCATTGGCCAATTTGATTTTGGCGGCTTTTCAACCGTCTTTGGGGCCATCTGCCTTTCGTCAACTCACTTGTCTACGATGTAGGAGCGAAAGCGGACGTAGGTTTGGGGCCTCGGCCTCAGACCGGGATCTGAAATGACAACGGCATGATCGGCGAAGAGTTTTTCTAAAAAGTAGGCCTCTAATTTGCATAATTAGGAATGAAGCATTTTAAATTTTAAAAACCATACAATATATTTACGTCCGATAATGATAATTAGCAATTATTACTTCTAATGAGCTGTCTCCCTGATGCACATGGAGGATCGTGCCCCCTCGGCCACATTTCAACAAGTTGGAGAGCTAACACTCGTTTCATCTATGCCTAAGCAATCGCAATTCCTGAGATGTTGAGCTTGGATGCTTGAACAACAACCCTGATTGACTTGGATTCTTGAAGGCCCTGCTTATTTTTTCATCAACATATATTTGCGGCACGAGATTCTCATCGATGACGGCATTCTTTGTGGTTTGAGACATCGTGGAATTTCCTCCCATGAGCGTCAGTAAGAAGGATAAGTTTACTGTCTCCAGAACAATCATTCTCTAACCATCACAACTGAATATTTTGTTCTTAGTGACTATGTACAATATAGTGCTGTTCTCTGCTAAATAATTGAACTTTCTGTGATTTGAACAATAGAACGCTTGGATTCTCAATTTAGGAAGGATTTTCTATACAATTTGCTAATTTAAGATTTGAAATAATGAGTAAATCTACCTTTTTGTACATCTTTACTTGGCCAAGTAATATTAACCTTTGATTCCATTAAAATCATATTTCTTATACTGAATATGTGTTTACTTCACAAAGGGGTGAGTTTGTTCTTATTTTTATTTTTCAGCTTAGTAACGTTTACTTCGATGGCAACATTTTCTTAGTTAGTGATTTTCAATTATATTTAAATTAACCTTAATTTTCTCAGTTGCCAAATCTACCTTTTTAGTACTGCCACTATACATCACGGTAATGTGTGGTGTCGGAATGGCAATTTAATTGTCAGAGATTCTCATTGTGTTTAATAATAATTTTAAATTTTCTTTTCTGACTTTTATCCTGCGATCCCGACCCCACATGTATCAGTAATTATTTATAAGAATAAAAAATACGAAGTTTTCAGACATTAGAAGCATTAAATTAAAAACGCTATGGAAGGATTTTTCGAAATTTTCATGAGCTGTTAATTCTGGTATATTTTTTAAATAATAAAGTAGATTTCTTCAGGGGGGCGGAACCCCCCGTGGTCTTATTAATTTACATACGTAACTTTTTATTGATTGCGCTAATGGTTAGCGCAAATCTTAGATTTCTTTTTACACTTCCGAGCCTTATTTTTCAATACTGGTAACACAGAAAATGATTTACATTGACGCAATTATATTAAACGTTTAGGTGTTATGAATGAAAATGTAATTTCCTTTAAAAGTAAAATAATTTTCATTCATATTTTCTGAAATGAGGCGGCATTAAGAAGTAACACCATAGATGCCAACATTGTAAGTACTGTATCAGGAGTAAACTAGTAAAATTTCAGGAGTTTTGGACACTCATCAGGAGTAAAATAGTCACATTTCAGGAGTTGCACAAAAATTTTTTCGAGCTGTATTTTAAAATATTTTTTGATACCTTATGAATCCTCACCCCCTGATAGCTTTTGTATTCATCCATACAAACATAATTTAAATATTAATTTACTTTTACTTTTTATGTAATTAATATTTTTTGTAATAAAGAGACTTCTTTCCACAAGCAATTGAGAAAATTCGCGATTTTTCTCCGCGACTGACTGACGAAAATCGCGATCTTTTGCCGCGGCTGACTGACGAAAATCGCGATCTTTTGTCGCGACGGACTGACGAAAATAGTGGTCTTTAGCTGCGACCGACGGACAAAAATCGAGGTCTTTAGCCGCGAATGACTGGCGAAAATCGCGGTCTTTTGCCACGAATGACTGACGAAAATCGCGATCTTTTGCCGCTACTGACTGACGAAAATCGCAATTTTCTGCCAAGAATGGCTGACGAAATTCGCGATCTTTTGCCGCGAATGAGTGACGAAATTCGCGTTTTTTGGCGAAACTGACGACTTCACGTTTTTTGCAACGCAGTGAATGATTGACAAAATTCGCGATGTTTATCAACGGCTGATTGCCGAATTCCAGGATGTTTTTCCTCAACTGATTAACGAAATTCGCGATCTTCTGCCACAACTGACAGCCGAAAAGCGCGTTTTTGCAGAGCACTATTTTTATCAACGACTGATTGATGAATTTCACGATTATTTGCAGCGACTACTGATTGACAAAATTTGCAACTTTTTTCACTGACCAGTTAAAGAAATTCACGATTTTCTGCCGCGAGCGATTGCCGAAATTCGTGGTTTTATAGACTAATAGACAATTTTTGAGATATATTTCAATAACCGATTGAAGAAATTCGCGAATTTTTGCCGCGATTGATCGAAAAAATTCACCATTTCTTTGCCGCGAATGATCGAAAAAATTCGCGATTTTTTTGCCGCAAATTTCCGTATTTTCTACCTTATTACCGTACTACCGTATTTTAACCTACACTTCCGGAGAAACTCAGGAATTTCCGGAGATGTTGGCATCTATGGTAACACCCGTCAAAAAACGTTTTTTCAGGCAATCTAGTTAATGCTTGGTTTTTAAGGACGAAAATATTTATTTCAAGATACAATGACGTCATTTTCGACAGTGATAATTTTGCGGTGCAAAATTTTGATATTTACTATATATTTGCTTTTCAAAAGTTTTTTTTTTTTTCTCATTGGAATTTTCGATTAAGAATTAACATTTCTGTTAGCTGTGTGCAGACGATAAACCATGAGATATTAGTAACATTTTTTTTTAATAATAAGAATTAATATCATAACACAAGCCCCTTTTATTTCAACCTCAAAGCGTATTGGTTTTATTTTTGATATATGAGATCAAATTCACCTTCTTTTTATTTTCACTTTATTTCTAATATGAAGGGGTATTCATGTCTATTTTTTATTTCATTTTCCTCTCGCACATAAAAATCTTTCAAATCAAAAGTAACTGTTTAGGATAAATTTTTATTCCGGGATTGAATTTTCGTGGCAATGGCCAAAAAAAAAAAAAAAAAAAAAAAAAAATGATTGTTAAATTTCAGAGCAAAATGTCGATTTATTCCTTATGAAAATAATGAACTTTTTAATTTAAAAGAAAACTATTTGAACAAAATAAATAGAACATAGTCTTTCTTTATTTCTGTGGTAAATTCCATCTATATGTAAAGACACAAAGGCATTAATTCGTCCCTTTTGACTTTGATTTAACTTCAAACAATTACACATACTTTCACATTTACGATATTTTTAGGTGTAGTTCGCTGCTAGGTAACAGTTAAAAGATAATGAAAACAATTAAATATGTGCTTAAAAAGAAAATTTATATTAAAAAAAATATTTTATATTATTGAAACACATATATTAAATCCCTCCATAAAAGTTATACACCGAATTTAAAAACTCTGACAAATGTATACACAAAATTTCAAACTAATATGAATAATGTATGGTTCTAATTAGGAAATTTCATCATCCTTAATTTAGCATTTAAATCTTTCAATCATATGAGCCATTTCTTTTCAACAAATAAAAATGGAAAAATCGTCTGAATTGCTATAGGAACGCATTAAGTCGCAAAATAAAATGTTCTATATATTCCGAACGAATGAACCAAATTTAACCAAAAACTATACAGCTAAATCCCGGGTTATCACCAACATGCATCCTTAATTTTAAGATAATCGGATGCTTTTTACGGCAGTTATCGCGGAACAGACAGACAGACTAACAGAAACCAAAACTTTTCGTGTCTCCACAGTAAGCCTTCACTGACGTTTCGGCAATTAATAGACATTTAAAAATTATTAAATTATTTAACATTTTCGGATGTTATTAACGTTTACCATAGCAAGACCCCTATTTGTAATGAAGTTTGTAGCATGTTATTTCATTTACAGGGACAGTCAATTGTATTCCATTACATTACGGCCTGTGGGAAAAAAATCGTTTCAAATGATTTTTAATGATTTTACACGCTTTCAAACAGAATAAAATTGATATGCATTTATGAAGCGCACTAAAATGTGCATTCCATAGAATATGCGATGCAAAGAACAGTTATTGTTCATTTACAGGGCTAAAAAAGGAATTCCAATACATAATGATATAGGGGTGGATGGAATTGTTTGCGGCGTACTTTATTTATGTTAATCTATTTGATATGTAATGAAATTGATATACGTCGTTGAGGTTTACATACTATGAATTATTTCATGTATAATACGAAGTGTATATAGCATTTACAGGGACACACAAAATATTTCAGATACTAAATTGTATCCGAAGTACTGTTCATTACCGATGATTGCTGGAAATACATTTTTAATTATGATATACACTTTTATGATTCACTACATTTATGCATAGTATATGGTGTATATATATATGCTATAATTCATATACAGGAATATACAAAAGTATTCGAAAGGGTTACTGGGTATTGCTTAAAGGAGGTTTTTAAATAAGTTATGCATTTTAACGTTGCACTGTATTTAATTTACTAAGAAATGTTTGTAGTATATAGATAAAATGATATACAGGGTCACGCAAAGAATTGGATACGTTGCCATCTATGAATTATAATTTCTGGAAATGTAATTTCAGCAGTTTTAAGAGGTTTTAGCTTGAATAAAATTTTAACTAAATAGTGGCGTGTAATAAAGGTTCTAGGTAAACTACAGGGTTGTACAAAATTATTTAAGTATGTTTCCATATATTAGTATAAATTGCTGAAAGAGAATTTCAACCTGTTATGCGTTTCCTTGATAAACTAAATTTTTCCATTATATAGTATATATATATATCAATCTACAGATCAAATACAGGACTGTTTAAAAGAATTAGAAAACATATTTGGCTGTGGATGGTAGGGTGTCAACGATTTTAATCGGTTGATTTAAATCAGCGATTAAATCATGATTTTAATCAACCAATTTTTTAAAAAAAATCATTGATTAAAATCAAAAATTTTCTAAATGTTTAAAATGTCAAAAAAAAAAGTATTAAAATCTAACATGAACATAATTTGAAAGTTTCTACAGGTATTTTGACTTATTAATAAACAAAAAAAGAGCTTTAAATAATTGTTTCTAAGCTTAATTCATTAGTATTGTAAAAAAAATTAAAAACAGTTGAGTTTGTAAAAAGCATTGTTTTTAAGTTTTTATCCAAATTAAAACAGTTTCATTTAAAAATGATATTTAAATCTAACATAATTTGCAATGTCATAATTTAATTTAGGTAATCAATTTATGCATTATTTTATATAAAATACACATAGCAAGTATAATTACATTTCTACAAGTAAAAGAATAAATAGTAATTAATAGCAATCTCAAGTTAAAGAAGAATGAAAGAATGACATCTGCTCAGCAGCTAAATTGTAAATGAATGCATAAGAGAAAAAGAAATAATTGGTATAAAAATGCTAAGCACAGCAAGAGCTTCTTTGGTATAGGTTGAATAAATGTTTATTATTATTATTATTATTATTATTTTATTTATTTATTTTTTGTAACTCATATATATTAAAAAATTGAACCATTGAAAGCTAATAGAGGTAATAATGCTGTTACTTAAATATTTTGAGGATTTCAGATATTAGTGGCTAACTTATATTTATTCTATATGGTGGTTTAACTCATTTTCATTTTTTTTTTTTTTTTTTTTTGGTTAGCATACACGTACATGTGTGTAAGTATAGATTTTGGTGGTTTACAGAAATTTTCCTAAATACAAATGCAAAATGAGGTGCAAATAATATTTGTTAGTTTTGTTATTTGTGCTACTAACTAATGAATTTTACTTATTTGCAGTTTTTATTAATTCTGTAATTACTTATACTGCTTCTTCTAGGCCATTTTGTTTAATGGTGCCACACCATGCCCCTTTTGAAATTGGCAAAATGCACCCTGCCTTAAAAAAAGAAAAAAAAAGTTGAAATTTACCTGTAGTTGTAGCCAGAGATTTCTTGTAAAAAACTTCCCCATTCAACAGTATTCTAAATTCATGTGGAAAACATCTTGCAAAAATATAGAACTTTATTTCTTTAGAAAAAACAGGATATTATTAAAATATGTTATTTAATTGTATTTTTCAATTTGTTATTCATAAAATTATTAAAAAAAAAGGACACTTTACTTATAATGCTAAAAAATATTCTTTTTTTTTTCTTACATCATTACTAAACACATTACTAATATATTTCCTCATGAAATAGTGCCCGTTTTTTGAACTAGCATCCTGTCCCTTTTTCTTTCTAAAATGAATTATTATCATTTTAATAATTAATGCTTAAAAATGTATAATATGTTCCTAATTAGAGAGTTGATTGTTTAATAATTAATTTGAAGTAATGTTAGCTATTTAATATAAAATGCAGTTAATAATTTTCATAAATGTTAAGTATCTCTAGCATTTATAAAGTTTTACATAATTATTACAATATTAATGTATATAACATTATTGTATAATCAAGCAGGACGGTCGTTCTGCCAAGCCAAGCTGAAAAAAATGCTAACCTCGCCAAACAAACAAACGCCAAGAATAAAACGCAAGACACCGTAACTGCTTATTATACTGATGACAACTTCTCCATGTTAAATCAACCAAACATGCCAGCGTAAAATTTCCCATATCAAAAGAACCAATCATCGCAGAAAAATAAAACCAAAACCAGAAGGACCTAATGGAAAAGATCTTCAATTTGAGACCAAATGCATCCTCATAAATTAATTATAAACAGAGATATAGATTTTTTAAAATAACGTCGAGATACTGAAAATGACCGATTTATTTTCTTCGTCACAATTTATGGTTCAATCAAGGTAGAGACTTAAATAATGGACATAAAAAAGTAAGGATTGCATTTTTGGACAGATATTTACTCAATCTACGTGCTTTTGTAAAATTGAGCTTTAAAAACACAAATTTTCTATTCTTAATTAGCGAAAAACTGCTAATTAATTCTAAAGTTTATAAATTATGCCAAACAGCGATAAACCCGCCAAATCATTTTAGAAGTCTTTTAAAATTTTTTATATTATCCTTTTGCATTGATTTCATCGAAGAAAACTATGGCCGAGATCCAGATATATTTTTCGCTGTTAGCGAAATGAGTTTGACCAATCGGAAGCCAGAATGTTTAAGAATTTTTGCTGCTTCTGGATCCCGGCCTATGTCATAAAACTTTTGAGTCATTTTCTTAGTGCCATGGATGAAGTGCAATGTTTACAGAAATTTAGGCTGGGATCCAGATGGATTTTTCGCTGTTAGCGAAACGAGATTCACCAATCAATAGCCTGCATTGCTGCAAACAGCGAAAAGTTCGCAAAAGTGCAAGCTTCTGATTAATGAATCTCGTTTCGCTAACAGCGAAAAATCTATCTAGATTGCGGCCAATTATGTTGAACACAATTTTGCATTTCCACATCCAGGAAGGGTATTGATGTCATAACAACAGTGCGTATTCGAAACTATTTAAGGCATTGATTCTGGACTCTTTTGCTATACATTTCAATATTAAAGAAGTTGTTGTTTCAATAGTTTTAGTACTTTTCTCTATTGCTCACTCTAAAACACGAATATCGAAATTTAACCAACAGCGCTCAGAAACTATAGCGCCTAGAATATATAGTGTTGAAATCGGCTAACCCTGTAATACTTAAAAAAGCGCTAAAATATTGTATCCCTTAAATGTGCAATGATACTGCTGTAATATGCAGATCGCAGCGACATCTGCAGGATATTTTCTACATCTGCAAGAAATTGCTAGTCTATACAATGTAATAATAGTAATACGAAAATCCCACAGATGTCGCTGCGATCGACACTTGAAATTTTAGCAGTATCGTCGCACATTTAAGGGATACAAATTTTTAGAACTGTTTGGATAGCATATTTCCACACTAGGTATTCTAGGCGCTGTATCAGAAACAACACCATAACAGAGAGCCTTTATACATAAGAGTGGTGATATATGCACAGGAGGCATGCTCATTTCAAGCTTTTGTCGAAAGTACGGCAATCTGCTTTCTTGAATAGAGGATATTCAATCTACGTTATGATCACATGGTTAAGGCAAGAACGTCTAGCGTAAAGAAGGGAAGGCTCCGTCTACGTAATGTAAATCCCCGCTAGCCAATGAAACAGTTCATGGGAGAAACCAGTAGTACACTGTTAAAAATATCGTGAAAAATTACCTCTGTTTTTAAAGGCTATCTGTATTCTGACCAATGAGAACGCTTCATAGGCGTTTATGTAGCGTTCTCATTGGTCAGAAAATAGAGAACCTGTAAGAACCGAGGTAATTTTTCACGATATTTTTAACAGTGTAGTTTCGTGTTTCCCTTCTTATCAGTTAGAAATTCTTTGGGTAAATTACCGGTACCACGTGACTTTTTCAGCCTCGAACACATATTTGGAATATCCTCCATTAGAAGATACGCGCATGGACGATCTCTATTAGACTAGGGAAATAATTCAGCATGCATTAACCTGACGATAATGGCATGCTCGCAAAGAACTTTAACGATTTGTTTTTATCACTTTTACCAATAAACATTTATTGGCCGTATGTCGCTAGTGCGTTATAGAGACACACTTGTTCCTAATTAGATCCCGGCCTTAATGTATCAAAATACGGAGTTTGCTTTCTGTACTATTCCTGAACTCAGTGATAGCGTCTAGAAATATAGGCCGGGATCCAGGTACAATTTTGCAAACAGTGAAAAGTTAGCAAAAATTCTGGCTTCTGATTGGTCAATCTCGTTACGATATCACAGAAAAATCTACCTAGATCACGGTCATAGTGTGGAAACCGGCTATTCCAGTAATTCTTTAAAAAGTGCTAAAAATTGAATCCCATAAATATTGAAAAATACTGAATGACAAATGTCGATAGGAGCAACATTTTCTAGATCTTCTCTAAGCGAAACGTTTTCTTTTGAAATAGTTATGTTGGAATTACCATATGTCGCTGTAATCGACATTCGTCGTTCAGCCTCGTTCAACATTTATGGGATACAATTTTTAGCACTTTTTTAATAAGCCGATTTTTAAACTATATCTTCTAGAAACTAAACCTCCGTTATAGCGTCTAGATTATATGTAGTAGAAATCGACTATCCCAGCAATACTTAAAAAAGCGCGGAAGTATTGAATCCCTTAAATGTACAACGATGTCGAATTCCAAACAGTCATTTGCATCGACATCTGCAGGATATTTTTTAAAGAAGAAAGAGACATGTGTAATGCACCGCTATAGCGTCTAGAATACATAATTTGGAAATTTGCTATCCAAGAACCGCTAAAAAGTATATCCCTTAAATGTGCACTGACGCTGAAATCCAGGGAGATTATCGCAGCGACATCTGCTATATATTTTCAAATTTCAAAGTAAACATCGTATTATTACAGGGGGTTTGACGCCAAGCTCACAGGTCAAATGTAAGTTAATAAAACGTTTTAAAAAAATGTTACAGCGTCTAGACCAAATTGTCTTGGAGTTTTTGGAAATATCCTGCCGATATCGCTGTGATCGACTGATTGGATTTCCACACTATATATTCTAGACGCTGTAGCGCCGCGGTAGCCTGTCCTTTTTCGTTTGCCTCGAAGTAGATGACGTCATTTGAAGCTGTTCCTAAGTGTGGCCAGCTCATCACGTCACACGGAGTTGATTATCTGTACACGGCAATGGACACAAAAAAAAAAAATCGGCGCACCGCTTTGTACTAATCATCGTGTAAAGATGATCCAACTCCGTGTGACTTTTAAACGTCATGAACTGGCCTATTATGTCATTGGTCACGCTAACACCCTCCCCCTTGCGTCCACCATATATAGCTGAATCTTGCACTGGAGACCGCAAAATGGGCTGCTATCGGTCAAAATCAAGAGAGAAAAGGGCAGAAGACGAGGAAAGAACTCGTTTTTTATGTAGTTTTTCACACGGGAAGATTGACATGTCTGCTCCTCTCCTTTCATAGCTTCATGGTGGTGAAATAAACAAACACCCCCTAAATATTTGAGAAAGTCTTGACACGCGTCACAAAAACATCACACAAAGCAGGCAAAGCAAAGGAACAAAATCATTCATTGGCTCGTGGATATGAACGAGCCAATGAATGATTTTTCTTCTTTGTTTTGCCTGCTTTGTGTGATATTTTCCTGACTTGTGAAGGCTTTCTGGAATATTTAAAGGACGTTGAATAGGCCGGGATCAAGATAGATTTTACGCTATTAGCGCGATGAGATTGATCAATCAGAAGCCTGCATTTTTGAAAACTTTTTTATGTTTGCAGTAAACACTCTGGATCCCGGACATTAACTTTGGTTGGTTAAGACGATTTTGAATAAAATCAAATTAGAAAGCCAATATTTTTAAACTTTTTTGGTTAGTTTAACCGAAATCTTCCACGTCTATTAATGAAAACTGAGTTACTGTACTTTGGACAAAAACTTGAATATGTGTCACCACTCTTACATATAAATGTACTCTGTTATGAGATTCTAAGCGCAGCTGGTTAAATTTGAGTATCTGGGTATTAGATAAAGCAATAGTGGCCCACCGTGGCTGAGTGGATAAGACATCACGCCGCTAATCGCTTGAGAACGTAGGTGGGGGCGGGTTCGAATCCCGCCGTGATCCCCACGTGATCTGATATATATGTGTTCAATAAAACAAACAAACAAACAAGCAATAGTGAAAGGTACAGTTGCCATGGAAACAACGACTTCTTTAATTCGTATAGAAAATTAATGAATAGTTTAAAATGTAGGCAAATGCTCTGAAAATATCAATGGCTCCCATCTAGTATTTTACAAAAGTAATTTAATATATTCACATGATGCATAAGTTGATGCAACTCTTACCTAATGAAAATTCTGCAACAAGACTTACGTAGGTAGATCTTTTCAATGATTAATTCAGAATTCTAAGAACAAAACGAAGTTCTTAAGCGCCCTTCCTCACCCCACTCAAAAAAAGAAATAGAATAGAAAGGTATAAGTATTTGGATATTTTCAGTATTTCTGTGATCTTTTGTCAGAGTTTAGAAAAGGTGTCTGGGTATTAAAAAAACATATAACAAATTTGACGAACGATAAGACTAAAGATTTCAGGCAATTTTTATCTGCAAAAAAATTTTATTCTAATGTTTATGCGGCTTTAATAATAGACTATTAAATATAATCAATTTACGGGAATTTTTATACGAAATTATATTCTCACATTTATGCAAATAGGTATGGATAAACAGACTTGAGTAAAATTACATATTTATTCTTTCTTCTCTATAACACGATCTAAATGAAGATGAAGTTATATGTACAGTTTATATCTTTAAATTTTTAGATTTTTTTATCAAAAATGTTTCATCATCATGTCTAGAATTGCTAGATTTACTTCTTTAGACAGATCTTCGATTCTTTAGATGCCTGCGGGGCTTCATTCTCGGATTTTCCGTAGGTATTTGTAAAGATAAATTTATTTTGCAAAACTGTCAGCAAAAAAAAGTTAGAACAAACAATTAACTGACAGACTAACTGTAAATATATATTTTATTTTGACTCTATTTGATTTTTACTAAATTTTCATCCTTCATAGAAAATTTTAAGGCGATATAAATTGAGAAAGACTGATACTTTGAAAGAAGAAATTGACTTTCGTTACTTTTAAATTATTAATTACTCTAAAAAATGAATGATAGGTAAACAAAGTGTATACTATTGTGTTTGTTCCCTGCTTATAAAGGCTATACAAGGCCTAATTTTAGCGAGTAGAATTATTTCAATTATATATAATCTGTTTTTTAAAAAAAGAACTGATATCTACTAAAAAACAACTTTTCAAAAGTAAAAAAAAAAGCCAAGCAAAAAAAGAAAAAAAAAAGGGGGGGGGGGAAAGTTGTGGTTAAAAAATAGTGTGATATCAAATTTCCAAGCTAATATTATGGTACTTATTTAACATTTTTTATTAAAAATTTACCATATGTAAGTCGAGTACCTAAGTATGCGTTGATAGAAAGCCTTTTCTCCTTTACTAAATACATCATAACGTGTTTCTGAAAATTAATTTTTTTTAATTATGCATGATGGGCTTGGCGGCCATCTTTCCATATTTTACACAAATTTCTAAGCAGACAAGCTCGTAATATGTTTGCATTATTAAGAATTTTGAACTTCTAGTTTTTGCTACAGACAGATAAATTAAGAAAGTCTTTTATTTTGAAGAAAAAAAACAAATTGATTTTTACTGCTTTAACTAATTAATTAACCCCCTACGAAAAAAGAGAATCATCAGATGAAACCTGAAGTTACTTCAACTTTATTTTAAGACACAAATTTCTAGGCACTCATTTCCATAAATTAAAAGCATAAAATGTTTGCTTTAGCAACAATTTCGAATTTCCGAGCTTAACAATGTACTTGTGTGCTTAGAAAATTGTGTAAAATATGGAAAGATGGCCGCCAAGCCCATCATGCATAATTTAAAAAAAATTAATTTTCAGAAGCACGTTATGATGTATTTAGTAAAGGAGAAAAGGCTTTCTATCAACGCATACTTAGGTACTCGACTTACATATGGTAAATTTTTAATAAAAAATGTTAAATAAGTACCATAATATTAGCTTGGAAATTTGATATCACACTATTTTTTAACCACAACTTTCCCCCCCCCCCTTTTTTTTTCTTTTTTTGCTTGGCTTTTTTTTTTACTTTTGAAAAGTTGTTTTTTAGTAGATACTAAATAATGAAACTACTAATTTGCAGTTTTTATTTCTGTAATTACAAACTAAAAATTATAATTTTATTAATTAAAGTGTAAAAACATAGATTATGTTAGCAATTAGTGGTGTAATTGTTTTGGAAACCTAAAACTCATGATAGCTATTCAGTATTTGAACGCTGGGAAAAAAATCATACAAATCTGATTTAAATAAAAAAAAAACGATTTTTTTTATTTTTTTTTTAAATTATGATTTTTTTACACCTTAGTGGATGGTAACTGCGTAAATCAGTTTTCAAATGTTTTACGCGTTTTCATGTTTACTTAGTTATCTTATTTACGTTTTTTCCCCCGATGTCTTGATAAAAAATTTAGGAAGAGTTGGAAAGTGTTTTATAATCTATGCCTAACGCATGATATATCTTACTTGTTGTTTCTATTTCCCAGATCAGTCTTTTCATATAAAACATACCAAATCTAATTAGCTAATATTCACAAAATACAATATATACGGGAATAAAAAATTTAAATAAATAGGGCTTATCATGTAGTTCTATAAGTAACAGTTGTATTAATGTCCGTTAGACTCCGTGTTCGTATTTAAAAAAGCAATGACAAATCATAACACATTAAAAAGCTTATACATTCTTAATATTAAGCTTTAATTCAAGATCAAGCTAACTTAATAAAAAAAGATGTCAGTTAATAAGCATTGTTTTTTAAATGGAAAATTAAAAATATTTTAGAAGAATAGGACTCCAAAATAGCGATATCTTGCTAAAAAGTACGGTAAAAAGATAAAATTTTATATTTCAAACAAAACTTTACTTTAAAATTATCGTAGTTTTTATGACAAGAATCATCACAGTATTAATACTTGGACATTTTCCCAAAGAGAAACATTCGCCTTGCATACAATATTTCAAATGAAAATGAAATTTCAAATAAATTGCTTAAAAGTGCGCAAAGGCCAACATAGTGAAAAATATCCACGCCGGGTCTCGATCCCGGGTTATCAGTATAGCGCACTGACATTCTACCGACTAAACCACATGGAACGATACCCAGCCTGGAAATTTTCTCCTTATTACATGTTGGCAAGGCTACAAACGCCGCACAAGATGGAATATTTATCGTGAGCCACCGTCATGGAGCAAACACGAAACTTAATTAAACCAGCATCGATTAAATCTATATTAATACTTGGAAATTTTTACAGAGAGAAACATTCGCCTTGCATACAGTATTTCAAATGAAAATCAAATTTCAAATTAAAATTGCCTTTTAAGCTATTAATTTGAAATTTGATTTTCATTTGAAATATTGTATGCAAGGCGAATGGTTCTCTCTGAAAAAAATTCCAAGTATTAATATAGTTTCAATCGATGCTGGATTTAATTAAGTTTCGTGCTTGCGCCATGTCGGTGGCCGACGATAAATATTGCATCTTGTGCTGCGTTTGTAGCCTTGCCAACATGTAATAGTGAGAAATTTTACAGGCTGGGTATCGTTCCATGTGGTTTAGTCGGTAGAACGCAAGTGCGCTATACTGATGGCCCGGGTTCGAGTTCCAGCATGGAATCTTTTTCACTAGTTCGCCTTTGCGCCTTTTAAGCAATTAATTTTAAATTTGATTTTCATTTGAAATCATCACAGAGTTTATGACAAGTTCGTCACAAATGACACATATTTCCCAAATTGGTCACAGTGTGACTTCAAAACATTGTCACTTTCGTCACAGGTTCGTCACAAAGTTAATGCCAAAATAGTCACAAATGACACACTTTTCACAAATTAGTCACACCGTGACTTCACAGAGTGGTCACAATGTGACGTCACAAACGACCTCTAAAACGGCCATAACGACCTCACATTCTAGTCACTGTGACGTCACATCCACGTCACGTGACGTCACATCGACGGTCACAAAATCACAGTGTGACTTCACAACGACGTCGCCGTGACGTCACCATGCCTTACGGGTAAATCCGTCGTCAATGGGCCCCACCAGTGGCCGAGAGGTTCTGCTCTCGAAGCTGGTAGACGGGAGGTGCTGGGTTCGATCCCAATCGCGCCCTTCGGCCTAATCGCTCGGAGTTTTCGTGGTTTTCTTCGAGCCATGGATTTCCATGCGTTAATATAGGTTAGGTTCCCTTAGAAAGACCCCCACGAAGGGCACTCCCCCTCGGGCCTATATCCCTAGTGCAGATAATAGGCCGTCAAAAAACCAACCAACCAACCAACCAACCGTCGTCAATGTTAACGAAGATGAAATTGAACAAGAAAAACGAAAAACAGTTGTTTCTGCTAGCAATGTAGAATTTAAGACTATTGTTTCTCAATTAGCTGAAAGAATTTCGAAATTTTCCAAAATAGTAAGAGTGCTAGCTTGGATTATGCGCTTTCACCCCAAAGCTCGTGATTTGAGAAAACATACATTGCTTAGAAAGGAAGAAATATTGAATGCACAGAAAATACTTTTCCGTTCTGTACAGACAGAATACTTTTGTCATGAAGATGGCAGAAAATCTCTTGCTAATTTCCAAACTTTTAAAGATGAAGAGGGTCTATTACGATTGAAATCAAGACTTACTAATGACGATGAAACTTATGATTTTATTGCTCCAGTGATTCTTCCTTCGAAACATGCAGTAGTAAAAAGACTTATTGAGCAAGAACATATTCTGAACAAGCATGTTGGAACATCTATACTTTTGACCATTCTGCGAGAAAGATTTTGGATTTTAAAAGGAAAAAGAACCATACGGAGTATAATCAACAAATGTATTATCTGCAAGAAGCGAAAGGTAAAACACATTGAAGTGCCATTCCCCCCTCTCCCTACAGACCGAACAAAAGTAGTAGGAGTTTTCCAAGTCTCAGGAGTTGATCTGGCTGGTCCGTTGTTGACAGAATCTGGAGAAAAGGTATGGATAGTCTTGTTTTCTTGTGCAGTATTCCGAGCGGTCCATCTTGAATTAATTCCATCTCTTAGTACTAATGCTATGATTCAAGCTTTGCGACGATTTATAGCAAGAAGAGGTCGGATATCTGTGTTGTATTCCGATAATGAAACAAATTTTACAGGCTTGAATAAAGCATTGAAAGAACTAGACTGGGCAATGATTCAACGAACTTTTGAAGTCAATGAAATTTGTTGGAAGTTTAACCCACCCTCCGCCCCATGGTGGGGAGGGTTTTGGGAAAGGCTAATTGGGATTCTTAAAGATCTGCTCAGAAAAAACTTAGGACATTCGTCTTTGACATATGAAGAATTGCTAACTCTTGTCTGCGAATGCGAATCAGTAATGAACAACAGACCACTAACTTATATATCAGAAGAATCTGATTTAAGAGCTTTAACCCCTGCATCATTTCTACAAGATCTTCGCACAAGTGAAGTTCCTGATTTAGACCAAATTGAAAAGACTAATATTTTGAAAAGATGGCGATATATTCAAAAAGTAAGAGAGAATCTAAAACAGAGATTCAAAAAGGAATACTTAGGCTTTCTGCGATCTTCCATCCCTAAAAAGCATGACAAAGTTAAAGTTGGAGATGTAGTTTTGATTGGTCGAGATGATAAGAAAAGACTGTATTGGCCTCTAGCAAAGGTTATAGAACTTTTTCCTGGTAAAGATGGAGTAGTCAGGCTTGTTAAGTTGAAAACAGCAAAAGGAGCTTTATTGAGACCAGTACAAAGACTTTACCCACTTGAGATCACACAAGAATACTGTGAACATTTTCAATTAGATCCTGCATCAGTTACAGTTGATAAAATCAACGAACAAACAAAAAACAGTGAATCTGTAAAAAATATAGATATTCAGAGTCATTCTGGTAGAAAAGTAAAAGCTCCAAAAAGACTTGATTTGTGAACTATGAACATTTCAGTTTGAACTTTTTCATTAAATATGAACATTTCTTTAAAAACTTAGAACTCTAAAGTTTGAAAATATTTTCATTATTTCTATTTTTTCTGATTTTATGTATCTTTATTATAATCTGTATTTTAGTGTATGTTTTAACCTATTGTTTAGATTAGTATTTGTATTCATATGTCATTTCAGTATTTTTCAGTTTTATCTTTGCTGAGTTTCTTCCAAAACTCAGGTGGGGAGGATGTCGCGAGAAGAAGAAACCCACCGAAGCCACTTTTACTTTGTTGCGAATGGCAACAGCAGGTTTGTTGATATAGAATGTTGTTAGAAAGATGTTCGACGATTTTGAGTCGTAACAATGTAACTCGAAAGCAAATGCATTAATTTTGATGTATAAAATGTTCAGAGTGAATGTTTCGAAACGAAATTATTTTTAAATTGTAAATATGTACATAATTTGCGCGTTATATTTAGCTATGTGTGCTTTTGGAAATATTGTGTTATTTACAAGTAAAAACAATGAAACTCATCTACGTCGTCTGTCGTCGATTCCAACGAAGTCTGTCATTTATTTTTAATTCGTAGTTTTATTTTCTATACAAACCTCAATTATTTATAAAACTCCTGTAGGAAAATATTTTCAAACGTTAAAGAAAATCGATGCTCTAATTAAAAAATAAGAGTTTTTATGAATCTTAAATGTTAACTGCAACTATGAAGTAAAACACTAATTAAGCATTTTGGATACTATTGTTAAAAAAAGTAAAGAGTAAACAGTTTCGAAGTGTCACCGAGGAGAACGTCCCTTCCTTTCCTTTCCGTTTAGTAAAGAAAACAGAATTAATTGATTTAGATAATTAGAAAATCCCTGACAAAGAAAAGTAAATAAATATAAATATGTCTAAAGCAGATGTTATGCTTGAAACGCTTATTTTAAAATCACAGTACACTAAAAGTTATACGATCTATATTTTTTAATGAAACTCAGTTGGGATTTTTTAGTTGTATGTTTCCACAAGAACCATTTAAATCATGTGACGTGTTTTAAAATATTCGACATTTATAAGCCGATATTTTCTTAGTATTATTTCCCTTGTGAATTTCTTTATTAAGGTTGTTTTTTGAAGCAATATGTTTTTGAACAAAATTTTTTGAAGAATAAATTTTAACGGAGAAGAGATTAGATAATATTTTAGCTTGTAATGTCATAACAGTTGTTTCGATTAAGTGCCACTCTGATATTGCAGAATTCTCGATAATATATCGAATCTTTTGAAATGTGCTATTAATTGCATGTTTCTTTAGCCCTTTAAGACCCGATGTATTTGTAAACAAAGCTATTCATGCCTGTAGAAAGTAAAACATGGACTGCAACCTGTACTTGTTGATAAAAAATTATACTTTACTCTATCTGCAAACCAGAATCATCGTTCGATTCGAGTTTTCATTACATACGACTCAGAAACAAAAATTTAAATGAATGTCTAACCCGCACGAACGTGTGGGTTGTGTCTTAAAGGAATAGACAAGCGAGAAATATATATTTATTATACATGGTGATTCTAAATTCATGGTACAAACTTTAAGGGTTGGTACAGAGCACTGTAACAATCATTTATTGTATAGGAAGGTATGGGCGCAAAGGACGCATCGTTCATCTGTCTGTCTGTCTGTCCGTCACAGTGCCCGTTCCCAGAAACTATATATGTTGGAGACTTGAAATTTTGCATACTTATAGCTGAACACCTCACATCAAACGACAAATCATAAAATTTCGAAAAAGTCTTATATTTAACCCTCCGGGCTCTAACTTGTGTATTTTAAGCTTTTTTTTTTCTAATTCAGCCCTAATTAAGTCGAAGACTTGAAATTTTGCATAATTATAGCTAAACACTAGCGATGAAACGATAAATCATAAAATTTCGAAAAGAAATTATATTTAACCCTCTGGACTCTAACTTGTGTATTTTAAGCTTTTTTTTCTATCTTAACCCCAATTAAGTTGAAGACTTAAAATTTTGCAAATTTATAGCTAAACACTTTCGATCAAACGACAAATCATAAAATTTCGAAAAAATCTTATATTTAACCCTCCGGCCTCTAACTTGTGTATTTTAAGCTTTTTTTTTCTAACTCAGCTCCTAATTAAGTTGAAGACTTGAAATTTTGCATAATTATAGCTAAAAACTTGCTATCAAACTGCAAATCGTAAAATTTCGAAAAAATCTTATAACCCTCTGGGCTCTAACTTGTGTATTTTAAGTAACTTTTTATCCTCCCATTTTTACCCGGAGGGGGGCACTTTTCTAACATTTGCCGACACCGCTTTGACCATTCTTTCACATTATCCACCATATACTTACATATTTTAGTTCCCTTTTTTACCGCCATGGGTGCATACCTATCTCGGGTGCTATGAGCCCTATTCCCTAGACTAATATATCTACGGATAGGTTGTAAGACGGAGTTTCGATCGGATAGAGGTTTGTTTAGAATAGAGTGCGCCCACTGGTTGCGAAATGTGGAACTAACAGATTTTGCAAAAGAATAAAGTGTTTTGAAAGAAATATTAAACGAAACCCACTGTGCGATCTGTGATCACACTTACCCACTTGTTTTATTTAAAAATTTCTCATTCATACCAGAAAATTCCTATACTATATTTTCTATATTTAATACACACATATCTTGATTACACACAAAAAAATTCTTCTTTCAATAAAAAACGGTGTGAAATCGAAATTTTTGAATATCCCCCTCCCCCCTCCCCGCAAAACTGGCAAATCTGTCAAACACAGGAAGTGCACGAACAAAGTAGATGAAATGAAAAAAGTTTTTTTTAATAATAAAATTCCAGTTTCATACCTGAAAATGAGAAGAATGTTTTCTTTATGTAATCGTGAAATGTCTGTATTAACACTAGAAAGACGCAGAATTTTACTCAAATTTTATAAAAATATTTGACACCAGAATTTTTATTTAAACTTAGTAACTTATTTATTTAACTAGTTTTTTTCTTTGTATATTTTAAACAAGGTTTATAAAGAAATTTCTGGTTCAACTGAAATATATTCATTTGGTAGCGGTCAAAATGACCGCTCGCCGTCTTTCTAGTGTTAAATAAAGAAAAGAATAGTATAGGAATTTTCAGGTATGAATGAAAAATTTTGACATAAAAATGGGCCAAATTGGGACCCCTGGCATTTGCACCAGCAATTTTTTTCTTTTTTCAAAATTTTCTTTCAGAATTTTTCTTTTTAATTTTTGTTTCTCAAAATAGGTTGTTCTTTCGTGATTATTCCAGAACATTACTTTGCACCAAAATAAGACCACAAAGTACAGCATTTTGATTCACCCGTAATTTTCTCTGTTCTCATTGGATATTCGCTCTGTCATAATACAAATATTTGTGTTCATATACAAGGGAAAGTCAGTAAGTAGGTCACAAATTGGTATAAGATGTCGGAAATTAGTAGTAAATTGTTTCCAAATATGCCAATAGGTGGCAGCATAATCCAGCTATAAGATGTTAATTTCGAATTTATGAGACAACTATTGCACAAGATGATCAGGATCGTTGAAAAGTTGTTGACGAAGAGCGAAGTGGTCGTCCAGTTGAGATTGTGACCGAAGAATCAGAGCGAAAGTTTGAGGAAATGGTTGCTATGCTCTCTATTGTTGTTCAGATGTAAGCTCTACCTGTTAATCCATTTTTAATTTAAAAGAAGTAAGAAAAATCATGTTTTAAGCATAGATTATGAAACACTTTCCAACACTTCCTGAATGCTTTAACAAAACTTCGTTACTTAGGGAAATAAGGTATATAAGAGAACTAAGTAAACATTTTAAGAAAACACATAAAACATTTGAAAAACTGATTTCAGCTGTTAACGTCCATAGCAAATATGTATTCCAATTCTTTTGAACAGCCCTGTATTTGATCTGTAGAATGATATATATATACTATATAATGGGGAAATTTAGTTTAGCAAGAAAACACATAACAGGTTGAAATTTCTCTTTCAGCAGTTTATACTAATAGATGGAAACATACTTGTATACTTTTGTACAACCCTGTAGTTAACATAGTACCTTTATTACACGCCACTATTTAGCTAAAGTTTAATTCAAAGTAAAAACCTCTTAAAATTACCGGAGTCACATTTCCAGATATTATCATTTATGGACAAACATGTATCCAATTCTTTGCGTGAACCTGTATATCATTTTGTATATGTTCTACAAACATTTCTTAGTAAACTAAATGCAGTTCAGCGTAAAAATGCCTAACTCATTTAAAAATCACCTTTAAGCAATTTGCAATCATACCCAGTAATCATTACGAATTATTTTGTGTATCCCTGTATATCAATTACAGCATTTATACACACCATATACAATGCATAAATATAGTGAAACATAAAAACACATAAGGGGCCATCCAGAAATGATGTCACGCTTGGAGGGGGGAGGCGGGTTCGTGAAATTGTGACAGTTTGTGACAAGGGGGTGGGAGGGAGTAAGAAGAAGTGTGATATCATACATTTATTTAAACATTAGAGGGCTTACTATCATTGCATTGACATTAGTGGGCTTACTATCCTCGAGGATGAGAGTGATGTCAAACTGCCTGTGTACTGTATAGACGAGCATATATCTTCCCCAAGGGAGGAAGAGTCGTAATAGTAAATGATTCAGAGTAATTTCTATTTTATGATTTAATATATAATTTTATAAATGGTCATGTTAATGTGACAAACTTCAAAATCAATCTGTTTTAAAGTATTTTGTGTTCATAAAGTAAATATAAGATTTAAAATCAAATATATTAAATTCCATTTCAAATTCTAAAATACTACTGATTTTCAATTGCTCTTTCATATTAATATTTTTTTACTACTGTATGTTAATTATGTTTTTTGTTGTAAACCTTAATCTTATTTCATACAAAATAAGTACACGAATCATTTTTATTGTTATGCTCCCAAATGTCATTAAAACACATAGTTAAAGTTCAAAAAGAAAATTTGAAGTATGGTCTGTAACGTAGTGCTTTGTTTCTGAACTGCAGGTATATGTTTACGTAATATAGCGTGACATGTGACAAGGGGAGGGGAGGGGGTATGGTGAAGTGTGACATTTTGTGACAAAGGGGAGGAGGGGGTAAAAAATATTGAAAAAAAGGTGACATCATTTATGGATCACCCCTAACATAATTAAAAATGCATTTCCAGCAATCATCGCTACTGTACAGTACTTCGGATACAAAATAGTATCTGAAGTCTTTTGTATGTCCTTGTAAATGCTATGCACTTCGTATTATCCATGAAGTAAGTTATAGTAAACCTCAGCGACGTATATCAATTTCATTATACATGAAATAATTTAACATAAGGCTAATTCCATGAAAACTTGTCATGTCTGTCACACAGCTCAAAAATCGCTATGCTGGTTGGTTACCAGTATTTTAGAACGGAAAAATGTGACTTATTTTATCGGCGATATCTCATCAATTGAATAACACGAAGCAAACTTTTCGAAAATAACGGTGACCAACAAGCATAGCGATTTTCAGCTGTGTGACAGACATAATAAGTTTTCATGGAATTAGCCATAATTAAGACACACCGAAAAAACTCCCTCCACCCCTATATCATTATGTAACAGAATTCTTTTGTGTGGCCCGGTAAATGAATAATAACTATTTTTCGCTCCACATATTCTACAGAAAATGCATATTTTAGTGCATTTGATAAGTTCATATAAATTTTATTATGTTTGAAAGCATGTAACATCATTAAAAATCATTTTAAACGATTTTTTCCCATAGGCCGTAATGTAACGGAAAACTTTTGACTGTCCCTGTAAATGAACTAAACATGGTACAAACTTCATTTCAAATAGAGTTCGTGCTATGGTAGAGGTTACTAACCTCCAAAAATTTCAGAACGATCCCAGTATATTTAAAAGAGTTAGAGCGCGGACAGACGGACAGACATGTCTTCATCTCTTTATTCATAACTTTATTACTACTAGTTGAACGAGATTTAACGATTTCCCCGAAGCACGTTGAAACTATAATTTTCTGTACTGCTAAACATTTCAGTGTGAAAAACACATAAAAAACTTTACCTCATAAGTTTGAAAAGCATCATGTATTAATTTCAAAGAAAACAAATCTTAACATGCCTAAAAATTATGAAAGTAACATTTTTCTTCATTTATGAAAAGGAGAAAGAAAGGGAGATAAAAATAGCTACAATGAATAACAACATGTAGCAATAAAATATGAAATTATTTTTTTATTTAAGGAATCCCCAGGGTTTGTAACATCCGACGTTTGATAAAACCCCTAATATAATAATCATCGAGGGAGTTTTTCATCGAAACTTATACATCGTAAAACCAGCTTTGACGTTTTCTTTAAAACACATTGCGAATTTGTTTTTGCGTTAAAAATTTCTTTTTATAGTAAATACACTTATTCAACTTAAAGGAAACCCTCTAAAACAGCTTAAACTTTATTTATCGTTTTTCATTCAGCGTTTTGTGACACAAAATTTTACGATGAATCAAAATTGATAAACAAATAATTTTGTAAGAATAATAAATATCAAATTAAAAAAAAATTAAGAAATTGTTATTAATATTAGATAACGCGTTTTTTAATCCTCCATTTGCCAATGCAACGTCAAGCTCTCGCCTTAGTTTTGCGCTGTTACTATTGAATAAATCACAGCAGACAGCTTGAAATATTTTTAATCTAGTATCTCTATCATGTACTACCTATATTATAAAGGACAAACCTCTCTGTACGTCATTTTGATGTTGGCAACAGTAGACGATTAAATTTCGATTTTGCTGCAATTTTTTAACCTTCAAAATGTGGTAAACTTTCAATTTTTACACCGTCGGAATGTAGTTTGAGATTCAATTTGTTTGAAAACTGTATGGCAATTTACTGACTTTTTATGGTTTTTAAGATAATTTTGAAGCACGAATATTTTTTTTAATTTATCTCTATCGTGTGCAGACAATTACGAAATATAAATCAGGTTGCTCTTAAAATAATATAATTAATTCGGCATTTATTTTCTGCTTATATTCCATAACGAAATTAAAACTTCAGCGATAAATTAATAAAATATTGAAAAATAAATTAAACGCAAATTTAACACATGTAATTCAACTACGCGCTTAACCCCTCGAGGGGCAAGCAAAAATGTCTCTAGATATTGAATTCTCACCGGAATAATCGAAAATTTTTATTTTTAAATAAGAAAAAACAATTTTTCATTGATATGCCTCCAAAGTTAAAAATATAAAATTTAGTTAAAATTTTCTGGTGAGAATCTTGTTTAAATTAGGTGGGGTATATTTTATCCCACCGCCCCTCAAGGGGTTAACACTTTCAGGGGCAAAGCAATTCCCTTTCTAAAGTGTTGAAATTAATGAATGACACCGGAATTTGAAAACAAATTTATTTGTAAATATGAAAAAGGGGCTACATTTCGCATAACCGATTTTTTTTTTTTACCAAAATTCCGGTGCCATTGTGGCATTTGGGAATTAAAATTAAGTGGTTTCATAAAAATACCACCACCCCTCAAGGAGTTAAATAGCTAAAATTATCGGAATTAAAATTGTTGCTGAAATAGAGATCTTTCGCGATTTCTTTTCTTATTAACTCTTGGCAAAGTATTGCTTTTAATAAATTTCAAAACTTTGCTTGGATACTTTACTGATATTTTTCATATAAAAAAGATTTTTGGTGGTGTTAGTGGCAAAATCTATATAAATATAAATGTAAATGTGCGTTTGTTCAAAATCTCTAATATACGAAAGTTCTCCACCGATTGCTTTGAAATTCAGGGGTTGAGTTGCTTCCGAATACGGAAATGTTGTTATATACTTATTATGAACCTCGCTCTCCCACCCCCCATTTGCCACCCCTCACCAGAGGGCAATTTTTAATTTTTTTCCAAAACCCATCATGTGATATATTATTATAAAGCCCTTGGACTATTGTTTAATATTATGCACCTCGCATCTCGCTCCCCTCACTTTCCCCACGTGGGACACATTTGTATATAAATAAAAATATAAATGTTCGTTTGTACAAAATATTAAACCTCCGAAAGTTCTTCACCGATTGCTTTGAAATTCACGGATTGCGTTGCATTCGAACACGCGAGTGTTTTTATATACCTATCACGGAGGAGGGCTCCTCCCTCCTCCAATTTTCTCGCCACCACTAGGGGGCGCTTTTAATTTTTTTTCAAACACACGTCATGTGGCATATCCTTAGAAGGCCCTTTGACTACTCTTTCATATTATGCATCAACCATTCCCCTCTCGTGGGGGGCACATTTCTGTATTAAAAAAATGTAAATCTTCGTTTGTACAAAGCTTAAACCTCCAAAAGTTCTTCAACGATTTCTTTGAAATTCACCGATTGCGTTTCATTTTAATGCGCTCATGTTTTTATTTTACTATTATGAACCTCTCATCCCCCTCCCCCAATTTCACACACCGGGGCTCTTTTTTAATACTTTTCGACACCCATTATTTGGTATATCGTTAGAAAGCCCTTTGACCACTCTTTCAGGTTATGCATCTCCCCTCACTATGCCCTACGGAGGGACACATTACTGAAATATTTCTTCAGTATTTTTTATGACATTTATTTTTTTCTTGTTTTTTTTTAGTTCGTGTTTTTTTTCTTTTTAGCTCACATGCTATTAAATCCTGAGAGTTATTTGTGCCCTCAGGTCCTGTATGTACGTATGTATGTAACGCGATAACTCTTGTTAGAAATGTCCGATTTGCTTCAAATTATGTAAATAGTTTCATTCTGATAAGGCGCTTCCCTGATTAGTTTTGGGAGTTCATTGGTTAAGTACAAAAGGAGAACGGGGGGCTGATCCTCCCTTAACCCTAGATCTACCGGGAATTTTATTCAAGTTTTAATAAAACGTTCTACACCAGAATTTTTATTTAAAACTATTTAACTTATTTATTCACCTTATTTTTGTCTGGTTTATATACTTAGTTTATTTTAAAGAAATTTCTGGTTTGAATGAATATTTTGTATGTACCTGTCGGGTCCAATGGACCCGTCTGGTAGACGGAGGGTTAATATAGATAAATGTGTTTTTCATGCAGAATTTTCCGATTTGCTTCAAAATGTGTAAATACGTTCATTCTGATAAGATGCTTCCCTGATTAGCTTTGGGAGTTCATTGGTTAAGCATAAAAAGGGCAACGGGGGATAATCTCCCCTTAATTTAGATAAATGGGTTTTTCATGCAGAATTATCTGATTTGCTTCAAATTTTGTAAATATGTTCATTCTGATAAAGTGCTTCCCTGATTAGTTTTGGTGTTTTTGGTTGTACAAAGAAAAACGGGGAGCTAAATCCCCCCCCCCCCCCTTAATTTAGATAACTTGGTTTTTATGCAGGAGCTGTCTGTATAAAATTGTGTCAATAAAAGTAATTCGGTGTAATTTTTTTCCGAAACTGGGACAATTGTTTTATATAAATATGTAGCAAAAAATTAACCTGCACGCATTTTTAAGGTTGATATTATTTTTTTAACTCTGTCCCTGGGTTTTTCATCCTTACCATCCCTCTTGCTAAACTTATACAGAAAATCACTTCAGATGCAGCCACAGAATTTTTTTCAAGTTTTTTCTCATGCAGAAGTATACTAGAGAAATAATGTCTAAAATTCTTTGACGGGAAATTTACTGCAGAATTTAAATCCACATTTAAATATCGATTTCAGGATCGTGGCTTTATTGGTAGTCTTATCGTCCCCAAGAATTATTCCTGCACTTTTCGAGGTAAATTAAAATAAAAATTTAATTTAATCCAATGTTAACAACTGTTTCTAAAAATAAATTAACATTGTGGCTATCACTTAGCCACATGATTTTCCTAAAAATAGGTGGTAATTTTCCTTACCGTTCCTTTTTTCCCATTTCGTCCCTTTTTTCCTATACTGTCCCCTTTTTTTACCTTACCGTCCCTTCTTTAATACCCCTTTAAGACAATGTTATACAGAAATTCTATATTAAAAATGCTACATTTTTATTATTTCTTATTTGAATATCCTGTGGGTACTATGCAAATTCATTATAACTAAAAATTTAGAAGAAAATAAAAAGTTATAGTGGTAAAATGGTAAAGAAAATTAAACTCGCAAGTTTTACTTAAACCTCGGTTAAATAAAAAAAAAAAATTCGCTGCTGACCATTTTTTCTTTATTTTGAATCATTACGTCATTCGTCTATCAGATTAAAATGTTATTTTAGCAAGTTTAATTTCACCAGATTTTTAATCTCGAAAGTCAAAGATTGTGAGAATCCCCCATATAACAGCGCAAAAACTACCCAACCGAATTGTTTGAAATTTAATATATATAATCGTCGTAGAATTGCGCCGAGTCAAATCATGTTTTTTGAAAATCAAATCAAAACTTAATAATATATTAATAAAAGTTTTCTTCATTCTCTTAAGTCCTATCACACGTAATTCATTCAATGGTATTCCATTATAAGTAAGGATCCTAGGTTGCAATGTTGATTATACTATTAAATCCTATCATAATTCATTGATGATCTCCCATGATAGGTATGGATTCTAGGTTGCCATGGTGATTACGTCCTATTTAAGAAGGAGTCTTGTTATTTCTGTATTACTTGATTTAATATATATAATCGTAATAAATTTTGTATTCGTGTATTTTTGTATAATAGTGCAACAACTTTTGCACCAAGACCTGACTATTTATAAAACCAGTTATACTATGACCGCACCTCATTTGCCACGTTTGACGTACAATCCCTGACTTGTTTGACATTTTATTCATTATCATATATATATATCATATATATTTAATAAAAATTCTACCACTAAGACAAAAACTGATAGATTTGTAATCCAATGAAAGAATGCACTGCTCTAAGAAATAAATGCGCCTCTCATAAAACTAACCGCGCACTGAATCTAAAACAAATATTTGTATTGAATATTATTATTGTTTATTTTTAGGATTTTATACGTCTTGTATGAGATTATATTGATATTTTATCATAAAAATGCCACTGAAAAATATCCAAATGACTTTATTTCTATTTTATTGAGTACAAATTTTTCATATAGCGCATATCCCACAGTTTTTATTTGCAAGACATCTAGAACACCAATAACATTAGTAGTTTATTCTGAGGTTGTATGCATCTATAAAAATTGCGATAAAGGTTTATTCGTGGCATCATGTAAGTTATTGAAAATAGTGTCACGCATCATATATCTTACATTATTTCACTCTGTTTCAAGATTTTATATACTTTAAATCGAGAAATAACGCAATGTTTTCAAGTAAATAATAATATTTAAAAAGAAAAAAAATATCAAGTATTATTACCTGAAAATAATTTTTACCATGCAAAATAAACAAGAATAATCGATGCTTTTAACCTTCCACGTACGGCTCCCACGATTTCCGCGGGATGGCAAGTTAATCAATTTTATTCGCTTGGCGCCATTTCTTTTCTTTTAACAAATTCGTTTACTCGGACTTTGCGAACTGGGGAAATTTACTAAAAAATTTACTTTTAAAATATAGTAGTGCGAATAGAATAAATTTAGTTAACTTGCTGTACTGCGGAAATCGCGGGTACGTGAGAGGAGGGCTAAATATAACAACTAAATTTATTTAAAAAATTATAATTGTTGACCCGTTTCTTTTTAAATATTAAAACATTTGAAACATTAAAGATAAAAAAAAACACTATTTGAACTATCTTATCAGAATTTGTAAATAGTTTTCTCGACGTATATTCGTAATTTAATAAATATCAAACTATTAAATGATAAAAGACGGGTTTTTTTTTTAAGAAAAATATTACATTCTTTTTTTTATTTATTTATATTTTCTACACTTTTGAGTTTAAAATATTGCACTGTTGCAGTTTCAAAACCAATTGGCGAATTTCTGGTATTTTGGAGAACGTGCATCATTACCTTCATTGTTTTTGTAACTCGTAAAAAGTTTATAAATTTTAATTGCTACAAGGTAAAAATTGAAACTTAAAAACAGTAAAAATAGGTTTATTCGACTGTTTACATGCTTTGACTCTACTCGAGTCATTTTCAAAACAAATAAATAACTAGAAAACAGAATTCTGCTTTTTCAGAATTTAGTGTTGCCCCCGATAAAAAAAATATATATATACATATGTATATATAAATAGTACAAAACATATTTCAATTTTAAGACTTAAAGCACACACTTTTATTTTATGTAAAATGGCGTCATTCGCATCCGCTTAAGAATTCCACATTTACGATCTACTCTTAAACGTATACAGTAAAGCATGCATAGGATGCCACTATCGCAAAATAATACACAAATGCAGCAAAAAGATGCCGTCATTAAAGAAACTCGTAAAAAAAAAACGGCTATCTAATGATTCATAGGCATTCATTATTTTGTAACATTAATATAGACGATTTCAGTCGTGACGTCAGTCATGACGTTTTGGTTGGAAATTGACTCCAAACAAACGGTTGCTAGGGTAAACGCAGCGGTAGTGGGTCACGTACCTGTAGTGGGCCACTAACTTCCAAAGTTTAAAAACAAGCTCAAAATCCATTTCAGAAAAATGACTGAAAGAAATCTGATTAGTTAAAGTCCTTAAATGTTAACTTTCCATAAACAGTTTGGAATAATTGTTATTTTCCTGTAGATATATTTGTTTATCTTCTGTAATGTCTTCAAACTCAGATTTGTTGGCAAATTCGTAGTGATTTCATTAAGAGATAAGGTTTTATCTAAAGAGTTGTTCCTTTAATATTATGTTTTATTTTGAATTAAAGTGCCGTTGATATAATTGATTACATTGTAAATAATTTGTTAGATTAGCTGAAAACTTAAAAATTGAAAATTATATTGATTTTAAGGGGTGGCGCACTTCTGGATCACAATTTCTTAAATTGTACCAATAGTGGACATGGTGGCCCACTACTGGAGCACATGCTAAAAATTTTTTTTTATGTTTAAATTATTTTAATTAAGTATTTTTTGAGGTTCTAAGACTTTGTATGTAATTAATTTAGTATTTTGCTCATCAGAACGAGTAGTGGGCCAGGGGCCCACTACTGGTGCACAAGTGGTCCACATCTGGAGAAGCGAAAATGCAACTTCACTAAGCTATCAGACATATGATTATTAAAAGAAATGAATATCTAAAATAATTTATACTTCAAAGGTACAACACACAATAAAGGTTCAAATTTTTGAGCCGTATTTAAATAAGCATTGCATAGAAAAACCTGTAGTGTTATTTATGGATGGACATACTTCTCACATGTCTTTGAATCTAAGAATCTTCTGTTCGGCTCATAGAGTTGAAATGGTAGCTTTGCCCACAAAGTCCACATACCTAATGCAACCAATGAACATTTCTGTTTTCCATACTCTTAAAAATGCTTGGCAACAGGAAGTAGTTCACTTCAGAGCAACTCATGAAGGCAAACAGATGCAGAAACATGAGTTTCCACCAGTCCTAAAATCAGCACTAGATCGTTTAACTCCTGCAACAATTGTGAATGGAATCAAATCAAGTGGACTAGTTCCATGGGATCTAAAGAAAGTAAATGTTGAATCCACACTAACAACAAAGAATGTGATAATATCACCAATAAAGGAGAGAGAAATGGCTTGTTTCTTGGAAGTTCTTGAAGATAAAATTGGAGAAGAAAAATAAAATCTTTCTCAAAAAATAAAGAAATTGAAAGGTTCTGTGGAGTAAAGAGATCTTTACTACGTATGGTTGGAGATGAAGGAGACTTTGAACATGGATCCAATATCTCAGGTAATCTATCGCAAAACAATTTTGTGTATGAAACACTTGAGTATATATTTTTTACTATTACTTATTCCATTTTTACATTTTACTTGTTATAGGGTACACCAGTCATATTTGTTGAGGGGGCGTACACTGAATAGCCGATTAACACTGTTGATACTGAAACTATTGATCAGGAGCAAAGAGCAATTGTTGAAGATGCTGAGGTGAACCTTTTCATTCAAGAAGGATCAACTCAGACTGGGAGCCATTCAGTGCTTTCAAATAGTGGGCCATCTAGAAATGTACCATCTCCCATCAAAAGAGTTCTATTTTGGCCAGAATGGGGAGATAACACAGAGAAAAAGAGGGAAAATTCCTGCAGTTGTGGCTTCTCCCTAAATGCTTCAATATTATAAGAATAGAGAAGGCCTTAAAATGCTAAAAATGCAGAAAAAAAACTGAAAGAGAAAAAAGAAAAATTCAAAAGGAAGAGTTAAAAAAATAGCCGATGGAAAAAAAAGAGAGTCAGGAAATTATCGCCCCAGTCTGATGCCTCTCTTTCATTGTATGTTTCAACCTAAAGCACTCTTTGGAATAAATTGACTTTAACCCCCTCTCACATTTTGAGATCTTTTTCGTTTTTGGATAAATCATTTTGTTTTGCAGTCATTTCAGCTTTTAATTATCCTGTTTATTATATTGGTCTTATTATTTATCACCACTGCGAAATAACAAATTGGGCGGATTTTTTTTTTAAGTTACAAAATACAACAGACTGTTATTTAAAGAAAACAAAAGCTGTGCATTTCGATTTTAAAAAAAGTTGCTAAATTGTCTACTATTATTGTGGATAAAAACTAATAATATTTTTTCAACCATTTGTATAATACGAGGTGCAAAACACCGAAAATGAATTTTAATGTCAGAAATCGCTGAAAATCCATAAAATTCATTGTAGCACAATTCAGAAAGTCTTGATTACAGAATATGGGAATATTTACTGTTTAACAAGTGAAAGCATATAAGCAGATTTTCTAAATATAACTTACAGATCACAAAAACTGTACAAAATTAAATTTCGTAACATTAAAAAAATGCAACTATTTTGATGGAAATGGATTTTCATATGATGAAAAACATGTGAAATAGTTCAGCAATTAAAATTATACCTCTAAAACTAAGCTTCTTGGGAATTAGCTAAATTTAAACGATACGAAAGGACACCCTGTATATAATCTAAAAGGATTACTTTGCAGCTTGTAGGACATTAGCTTTTATGTAAAGTGAGATAAAATTAAATTGATTTACAGAACTGAAGTTGAGGCCCCTGATCTGCAGATTTACTAGTGGGATTATTTTACGTAATCATCTAAACTTCTATGTATGATTTCATTATTGTGAACATCCTATTCTAGAACTGTAAAAAATAGTATAACTTCATTATTTTAAAACTAAACTCAAAACTGGAGTGGCCCACTTCTGGGGGGGCCCACTACTGGTGCATCAAAAATTTACTATGCCCACTACTGGAGCATCGAGGAACGTAACTTTTGAATGTTTATTCCGATACATGAAGGTTAGGACTACGTTAAAAATATATATATATCATTTAGAATTCATAAATACTTTAATAATAATAAGATAAATGTTATTATTAAAGTGGCCCACTACCTATCACCCCTATATTTACCCTATGTTGCATTTTCTATTTTGTTTGTGTGTTGTAGCTATATCTTATATCTATATCTCATATCTAAATGTTTTAATACTTGATATGTACTGGTAACATTTTCCACGATTTATATTTAAAAAGAAATGACGCATAGCTACCGTTTGTTTGGAGTCAGTTTCCAACCAAAACGTCATGACTGACGTCACACTGAAAACGTCTACAGATACTTAAAATTAAATATAGTTTATAATATCTCGATGTTTTAACAGAAATTATTAGTTTATATTTTTTTCAAAATAGCACGTATTTTAATTACATTTTCTTTCGGTTGTTATAAGAAAATGGCAACAAAAAGATATAATTCTATTTTTCAACTATTTTCCCTTTACTTTCTATATAAATGGAGTACTTCAGTTGCCAAAATGAAACAAATGGTGCTAAAAACTACAAAAAAATTAATATTTCAAAAATAAATGGAGATACAGTTTTCAAACAAATTGCATTTAAAAGTACTTATTTTTCCCAATACGACGGTATAAAAAATGAAAATGTGCGATGCTTAGAAATTAAAAAAATTGCTATAGAGCATTTAATCGTACAATGATACCTCTGCTTTGTTTATTGCTGGCTTCTGTAAGTTAACGTTATTTTTGGAGACAAAATAAGCTGGGAGAAAGAAATAGCATACAGTACCGGGGGCTAAAAATGGTCTAAAATTGCACGGTATATGAAACGCCATCATTCAATCTTTCACGTGCTCTTTCATATTATGCACGTTATCTTTTACTTCACTTGGATGTGCATTTCTCTTTTCGGTAGCATTGAGAAACTCCAGCCATAATTTTGGTAATTACTAATTTTAATTACTAAAAGGTGTAAATTAAATCAGTTAAAATTGGTTTATTCGACTGTTTACACGTTTCTACTTTACCCAAGTCATTTTCAAAAAAAAAAAAAAAAATGAAAACATTCTAAAAATTCACGGTCTATGAAACGCCAACATTAAGTTTTTCACATACTCTTTCATATTAGGCACGTTATTTTTTTATTCTACTCGGATTGTGCATTTCTGTTTTCCGTAACCAGTGAGTAACTCGAGACAAAACTTTTGTAATAAGCCATGAGTAGTTATAACTACAAAAAATATTGCTCGATTTATCACCTGCATTTAAGGAAGTCTGCTTTAAAATAATTGTAGTAATTTATAATAGACTTGTAAAAATAATAAAGTGTTATATTCTCATAGGAAACACACATGTATTGACAATTTTCATAAGTCTAGCATATCAGGAAGTGGATGAAAAATCGATTAGAAAGCTTTATATTTACATACAAAAAACAACTTAAATGAAAGAGAGTAAAAATGCATTCGACCTTAACCCCTTGCGCTCTGACGCTGTTAGCGGGTGTATGTCACTAGCCGTATCTGGAAGATTTTCTTTTTTTTGAAATTTTGAAAAAAAATTAAATGGTAATTTTCTTTTACCTTACTTATGGAAAATCAAACAATTGTAAAGCAAAAATAAGAGATAAAACTTTCTGGTGAGAATTAGAATGTCTAATTAAACAACTAAAAATTAAATTTAAAAAATCGAAAAACCCGACTGCGTAAAAAGCGAACTAATTAATTATTTCTCATCAATGTTAAACTTTTTTTTATATTACTTACCAATTTTTTTATTTACTTGTATTGATATTGATGTCTTTGAAGTTGTGTTTGATTGTTAGTTCCTATCTATAAATACTGTTTTGATGAGGCCTATATAGATGTCTATGATGATTAGCGTTGCAAGCTAGAAATCCTACCTACACAACTTCCAGGTTGTGTAATATTTAAACGGAGACCCTGACTGTAAAATAGTCAATGAAACATCGTCTTCATTTTGAAAGACCTATCTAATGATATGCCACTCAACAGGGTGCGTAAAACTTTTTTTTTCCGTGTCTACCGCCATTTTGAATCTATAAAAGCAAAACCTAGCCTATAACAATCGGACGGTTAAGATGAATCGATAGAGTCCTCATTCATTAAAATCTATCCAGCCGTTGGGATGTTTCGAGGGTATAAAGAAATGCACATACCCAAATACGCGTGAAACACATAACCCCTCTTGGTAGTCGGGTAAAAATTAGCCAGATATCATAACGTACGTCATTGTCGGACCACCGCCCACTGAATACCAGGCCTGAGCGCTGCCACAAAAATGGCGGCTGCCGAAGGTGGATTTTTTTCAGCTTGTGACAGTCCCTTGAATACTGGTACCAATAATTTTAAAACTTTTTTTCGCCTTATTTTTCTGCGATTAAACAAGCCAATCGAATCTTTTATAAATTACAGGTGTCTAAATTTAGGGGACTGTATATATGTTTTAAAAAAATCCGCCTTCGGCAGCCGCCATTTTTGTGGCAGCGCTCAGGTCTAGTATTCAGAGGGCTGTGGTTGGACATGACCGAAACAGCATAATGTACCGTACGTCACAAAGCGCAAGAGGTTAATATACGCTGCAGACAAATTTTTTTGGTAGAACATTATAAAACTCGATCCGTTTGTGCGCCCCAGTACCCAGATAGCATGAACATTAGCAGCAAGTTTGATTTTTTCTGACATTATCTTGCTGTGACAAATTTGAATTGAGAAATTCGCAGCAAATTTCCCGCAAGTATACCATCCCCCACTTGCATGTGTAGTTTGTTGTGAAGCTGATGGCGAGACTGTCTTTAATTCACGAAAGTGACGAAAGAAAAAAAATCCCTCTGTTGAGAGAATAGACAATCAGCACATATGCAGAAATTTTATTTGGTTTGCCCCACTTTTTCTAAACGCATCACTTTTCTATACACATCAAATACCAAATTTCTATACACATCAAATACCAAAAAAGGCTCGCATCGCAAAGTACAAATATTACCTTAACTTGTTCATGGTGGTGAAAAAGATGCATACACCTTCTAACGGTGAGTTCGCATCAATAGACCTGATCAGGTCTATGGACCCCTACGAAGGAATTAAATTTATAGTGTAGCAGCTGTAAACAGATAGTGGGGCGTGGAAAGATTACTACTTTGCAGTAAGTTTGCAGCATTTTTGTTTACTTGTTTGCCGTTAATTTGCAATAAATTTGATACAGCATGAATTTAATTTGCACGACAAGTTAGCTGCAAGTTCAAAGTGTGGTGACTTGGGCATTTGCGTTATCTTGCTGCAATCTTGTTATGAACTTTCAGTCTGGTTATGGTGAGCTTGCTGCAACTTTGCAGGTTTTCAAAGCAAAACTGCTGCAAATTTTCTGCTAATTAAAAATGCTATCTGGGTATGTTAAGGGTGAATACTTTGCATTCCATATTCTACAAAAAACATGTCTTAGTGCACCTCAGGAATTCATAAATATTTCGTTAAATTTGAAATAATGTAACAGCATTAAAATGCCCCGCAAAACTTTTTCCCTATAGACCATGATGTAACTGGATTTTTTTGACAGTGCCTGCAAGAGAACTAAAAATGCTACTTTCTCCATTTTCAGCCGCAAACATGATACACGAAACCTGAATAATATATATGAATTACATGATAATCCGAGTTTGTATACTCGAGTTAAAACGCGCACAAACAATGGAGTTATAAATAAAGAAGAGGATACATGTAGTGTTGAGTCTACGAGTTACGAGTGTATTAACCCTTTCAGGGGCAAGGTACTTGTCTTTATAAAATGTTGAAATAATTTATTGACAGCAGTATTTAGAAGGGAATTTATTTGTAAACAAGTAAAAGTATATTTTCGCATATTTAAGAAAGGTGAAATTTTCATTATAAAATTCCGGTGCCAAAGTAACAATTAGGGATTAAAATTATGTGATGCCGTGACGGCATCACCGCCCTTCAAGGTGTTAACTAAGGAGACTGTCAGAAGATGGCGGTTGATTTTTTACATCCGATCAACAGCTTCTGATTACCACCGAAGCAAACTTCCAACAGTAAATTTTAAATAGAAAATTTCGCATTATTTTCGTTACTTATTGATGCAAAATTTCTCTCAAAAATGGGGTAAACATTTCTATTCGTTTTTACAGGTGGAAGTTGGCCCGGGAATTATAATCTCTTTCACTGACGCTGACAGGAAATTGTTTAGGTTGCCAGAATATGATGGAAACAGTGTTGCCAGCATGGAACTATTAATAAAAAGGAACTGGCATATATTTAAAATAGTGAAGCTTATATTGTAACCGTTTTAGCAGAGGTTGACTACATAATCGGTGGAAACTTCCACCAGTAAATTTAAATAGAAATTTTCACCCTAGTTAAACGTCTTATAAATACAAAATTTCAGTTATAAATAATGGCAGAAACAGCTATTCATTTTTACTGGTGGAAGTTTACTTTGGCGGTAGTCAGGCTGTGCCTATCTGCCATAGTGTGACAACCTAGACAACCTCCTGTCAGTGTAGGTGAAAATGCCTCGTCAAACTGACACCAGTAAAAACAAGTACAGATTTCTACCACATTTCTGAGAAAATATTTTCATGAATAATGCGCTTAAATAAGACGAAATTTTCTATTGAAATTTACTGGTGGGATGTTTGACCCGGCAGTAATCAGAAACTGTTGATCCGATTTAAGACCACAGCTGCCATCTTGTGACAACCTCCTCAGTTACTTCACTGGAACTGGTAGGCAGTGCACTCTATTTCTCCTCCTCTTTATTCATGACTCCAGTGTTGCCAGATGGGCTACTTTTTTAATTCAGATTTCTTGATTGGAACCACTTTTTTGAAATGCTAAAATGCGCCTTATTTAATGACATATTAATTCAGTCAAAAACAAAGGGAATTTTACCGTTTCAAAAAAGTAGTGCCAATCAAAAAATCTGAATTTTAACCCGTCAGTAGTCGCGCGTTGGTCTTTTCCCCGCTCGAAATTCGTTATCTCACTGTAACTCATTTTTCGTTAAAGTTACAATAGCCAAATTCCATGTAGCTGAGTTTGAGTGTTCACACTCTTGTGTAGTAAAATTGCAAGTAATTCCTGCTATTTCTTAGCATTTTATCGCATTCTTAAGTTGCAATCGGTCTAAATGACCGCGTTGCGACCACTTGCGTTAGTTGATTTCCCCCCCTCACCTATTCATCCTTTCCCATTTCCGGGAAATCTGCGGGGGAATGTTTCTTCGAAGTGCGTATCTTCTGCCTCTTGTTATTTCGTCTTTCTTTCTTCTGCTATTTTACCCGTTCATAGAGTACTTTTTTTATTTTTAAAATGTCACTTAAAATTGTTTTATTATATTAGTTGTGAAATCATTTCGCACGAAAAACTGATGTCACTTACATTTTTTTTTTCTTCATTGTCAAATATTGCGGGAATAAATTCTCAAATTGATAATCGTTTAAATATGGAAAAAAGGGAAATTCTGATCATTATTTGAAAGAACTTGCTTTCAATTTATTACCGGAGCATATAAATGAAAGAAAACAGACAATAACACTGCCAAACCATTAACTAGTATGTTGTGGCCATCACAAAACTTTCTTCTATATAAATCACAGTAATTAAATCATTTAAATAGTATAAGAAATTACATCAATTTAGAACCAATTTGTATCAAAGTATACCTCAATTCGAAGTTTGATGAAAATTCGTGCATTAGTTATTGAGATAGAGCTGTAGGGGAAATTCTGAAAAATTCAGCATAGCAGCTCCACCTGTTGAGTGATTTGTACCAAAACACAAACAGCACTAATTCATATTAAGGTATACCGGAATCTGAAGTTTGATCAAAATCGGTGCATTAGTTCTGGAGCTAGAGCTATTGTGGAAATCACAAAAAATGCAGCACAGCAGCGCTACCTGTTGAGTGATTTACACGAAAAGGTACAAAACATCATTTCATGTCAATGACTAACTGAATCTGAAGTTTGATGAAAATCCGTGCATTAGTTCTGGACATTGAGCTATTGTGGAAATCGTGAACTAATTCATATCCAGGTATACCTGAATCTGAAGTTTGTTGAAAACCCAAGTATTAGTTCTTGAGATAGAGCTATAGCGGAAATCTCAAAAAATTCAGCATAGCAGCTTCACCTGTTGAGCGATTTACACCACAAGAGGCAAAACGTCAATTCATGTCAAGCACTAGCAGAATCTGAAGTTTGATGAAAATCCGTGCATTATTTCTTGAGATTGAGCTATTACGAAAATCGTGTAAATGCTTCAAAATGCAGCATAGCAGCGCCATCTGTTGGGCGATTTGCACCAAAATGTTACCAGCACCCATTTATATCAGGCATTAACGGAATATGAAGTTTTATAAAAATCCGTGCATTAGTTCTTGAGATAGAGCTTTTGCGGAAATCCTGAAAAATACTACATAGCAGCGTCACCTGCAGGGCGATTTACACCAAAAAGTAATCAGCACCAATCTATATTATGGACTACCTGAATATAAATTTTTATTAAATTCCGTGCATTAGTTATTGAGATAGAGCGCCCACAAAATTTGTGTCACATACAGACAGACAGACGGACGGACAGACAGACAGACAGACAGACTCACAGACAGACATTTTGTATAAACATGTTTTTTGGAATCTCTGACCCATAAAACGTATAAATCCGTCGGAAACTGGAATTCGAAAATTTTCATGAAACCAATACTTTCTTCTTGTCAAGATAGAAGAAAGTAAAAAAGAGAGAAGAGAATTTTGTGGGAATATTGTGGATCACCATATTGTGGATATGTCAGTTCCTTTTTATTTATAGTTCCATGGTGCAGAGGGAGACAAACGACAAACAGACAAACCGAGGTCATAAACACTTTCAACTATGTTGGAAAATGTTTAAAAGTAAATCTTAAACGTCTGATGCATAAATAAAATCTACCAATATGGCAGGTTTTCCCATATTTTTGTTCAAAATCTGCTTTCATATGAAAAACAGTTCATACATGATTAATAAATTAAATATGCTCGAATCACTGAATTTTAAATTCAAAGATGTAATAAGTTGTATTTCTGGCAGTTAACTTCTATTCTTTTATTTAAATGGAAACTTAGTCCTAAGCAAACGAACATTAATTTTTTTTTTTTCTCCTCAAAGTTTAAAAGTTACTTTACATTTTTCATATTAATAATTTCGACATTTAGTTCGATCTACCCATTATCTCATATTTACTTTGATTTTGTTCAAAAAGTTAAATAACTAACATTTTCTTTGACAGTGAAAAAATAAAGTTTTAACAAAGGAAAGACATTATTCTTTTAAACAAATGAATTAACATTTATTTTCTTGCTTAGAATGTGGAAATGATATCAAAAGATTGTTTTGAAATAACTTTTTTTTCTTAAAAATATAAATACTATTTATACAGTTTCATTTTCCAAAGAACTATTGTGCTAAATTGCTTGTTTTTTAAAGCTAATATTTATGCAATTTTTTAGAAACCGTGTAGTTCTTTAAACAAATTTATTCGGAACAGTTGTAGCTACTTTAATTTTAATGTTATTTTTGCTTTACTATTCGTATAAACGAAACAGAAATAAATATAACAGAACCTAGTCGGACGTGGCAAGACTAAAACTTTCTTCTATCACATACATTTTAATGCTTCAAAATTCGCTATCACAGTGCCAGAATTAAATGACAATCTATGCCCATCGTGAGGATTGTGAAATTACGTGCATTACACTGTAAAGAAGAAAAAAATCTGTAACTCTACAGATGTAAAGTTACAGTAATCTGTATGCTTACTAAAATTTTATCTGTACACTTTACAAAAAAAGATGTATACCTGTAAAACTATTTTAACTACAGAAATCTGTAACTTAAAAAAAGAATCTACTAAAATCACAGTTACCTTACTAAAATTTTAACTGTAACCGGGGTTGCAGTTGCATAAAAAGTTCTATGCATCCCAATTTCCTAAAAAATTCTAAGTAACCTTGCAGATCTTTTTATTTAAGGTGCAAAAGTGTATCTGTTACATGTTTTTTTTTTTTTTTTTTTTTTTTTTTTTTTTTGTCGCCGTCACATAAAATGTTATAGGAATCCCAGTTTCCTAGAAACGTCTTACAAGGGAATAAGAGAATTAAGAGGGAATAAGAATTTGGTGCTGCTCGCACCAAGAATTGAGACCTGGTCCATTTTAAAGCCCTATATTAAGATGTTTGAGAATCGATAAAATTTTTCTGTTAAAATAATATTTCTTGATTTTACAGCAGCATGACTTTCTGAAAATGCAATTTACTCGAGACCACTTATCGAACTATTAACATTGAAGTTTTTTAAAGAAAAGCATTTTAAAATAAAAATGAGTTAATAATAAGTATAAAATATTGAAGAAAGTTTAAAAATTCCTTTAAAACCGCACTAATTTGATTTTACAAAATTGCAACATTATACTCACATTTTTGGAGGGATTTTTTCGAAAGGAGAGCTTTCAGGCAAACCTAGCCAAATATCATAGTTGTTTGTCTTGCGTGAGGAGTGGTTTGGATGATTTCAATAGGAATTACAATATCCGACTTAATTAGCCACAGCAATTTTTCTAAATTGTGTAAAAATATTAATTTACTTTATGATTACTTTTAACAAAGGAGCATTTAATACAGCAACATTTTATTTTAAACATACGAAACTTTATTCCATTCGATTTTAAAAGAAAATAGTTTGCTTATTATATCTTTCACTAAAAATAGTTTTCAGTGATCTTGAAAGCTTTTATAGAAATACATTTATTATTTATATATTTATCGTCTGCATAGAAAAACAAGTAAGAAAAATCATGCGTTAAGCATATATTATGAAACATTTTCTAACACTTCCTGTATGCTTTAACAAAACTTCGTTATTTAGGGAAATAATGTATATAAAAGAACTAAGTAAACATTTTTGAAAACGCATAAAACATTTAACAATCGGATTTCAGCAGTTACCACCCATATCCAATATGTATTCCAATTCTTTTGAACAGCTCTGTATTTGATCTGTAGGTTTATATAATCTATATAATGGGGAGATTTAGTTTAGCAAGAAAGCGAATAAAAGGTTGAGATTTCTCTTTCAGCAATTTATACTAATAGATGGAAACATACTTGTATACTTTTGTACAACCCTGTAGTTAAGCTAGTACCTTTATTACACGCCACTATTTAGCTAAAGTTTAATTCAAAGTAAAACACTCTTAAAACTACTTAAATCACATTTTCAGAAATTATAACTTATAGACGGCCATGTATCCAATTCTTTGCGTGACGCTGTATATAATTTTATCTATTTTTTATAATTTTATCTACAAACATTTCTTAGTAAATAAAATGCAGTTAGGCGTAAAAATGCATAGCTCATTTAAAAATCACATTTAAGCAATTTACAATCATACCCAGTAACCATTACGAATTCTTTTGTGTAGCCCTGTATATGAATTACAGCATTTATACACATCATGTACAATGCACAAATATACTGAAACATAAAAACGCATAATATTATTAAAAATGCATTTCCAGTAATCATCGCTACCGTACAATACTTCGGATACAATATAGTATCTGAAATCTTTTGTGTGTCCCTGTAAATGCTATGCACTTCGTATTATACATGAAATAAGTTATAGTAAACATCACCGACGTATATCAATTCCATTATACATGATATAATTTAACATAATTAAAATTCGCCGGAAAAAATTCCCTCCATCCGTATATCATTATGCAACGGAATACTTTTGTGTGGCCCTGTAAATGAATAATATTAATTCTTCTCAGCGCATATTCTACGGACTGCATATTTTAGTGCACTTGATAAATGCATATCACTTTTATTGTGTTTGAAAGCGTGTAATATCATTAAAAATCATTTGAAACGATTCTTTCCCATAGGCCGTAATGTAACGGAAAACATTTGACTGCCCCTCTAAATGAACTAAACATGCTACAAACTTCATTTGCAATAGGGTTCGTGTATGGTAGAGGTCACTAACATCTAAAAATTTCAGAACGATCCGAGTATATTTACGGGAATTAGAGCGCGTACAGACGGACAGACAAACCGAATGCATAAACACTTTACAACTTTGTTGGAAAGTGTTAGTAAAAAAGGAAAACCTAATTCTTGTTTCTTATGCTATCAATTGCAATTATCAAACAAACCAAAATCTGATATAATTCTAATATGTACTCCCCGGATAAAGCGGGCGGAAAAATTGTAGCGCCATATCTAGGCGACTTAACTCACTTTTGGCGTGAAATAAACAAATAAAAATGTAATAATAAATAATTAAAAGTATAAAAAAGTATATAAAATATGATTTTAACAGAAAAATTTTATCGGTTCTCTAACTTTTATGTATAGGGCTACAAAATGCACTAGGTCTCGGTGCTAGGTGCGAGCAGCACCAACAGTGGTTCCCTTGTTAATAACCGTGTATATGTTTTTACAGAGTAGTTCTTGAAATAAGGATATTGCTGATATCAGGAAAAATGCAGCATAAAAGCGCCACCTGTTGGGAGATTTACACAAAAACATAATCAGCAATAATATTTATCTAGGTATACCTTAATCTGACTTTTGATGAAAATTCTTGAATTAGTTCCTGAGAGAGAGCTACTGCGGGAATCAGGAAAAATTCAGCATAGCACCGCCACCTGTTGGCGATTGACAGCATAACGTAAATAGAACCAATTCATATTATGGATTGAGGGCTATTCCATGGTAACTTACGTTACATTTAAGAAATTTTCTGCGGTAATTTTAGTAATATATCACCAAAAAATATTCAAATGTAAAGTTGACATGATTTATTAATTAAACATATCCAAAGATCAATTTGCAAGAAAATTATCTAAAAAATGGGAATGAAAATTGTATTTTTTTATGGTAGCTTATGTGCCTTTTCCTGTAATGCCAGTTACCATAATAAATATAACTACCAGAGTTTAAGAAATAACACTAAAATAAGGTAATTTTCATCTAAACTGAGCTTTGAATAGGTTTAATTAACAAATTATGTCAAAGTTACATTTTGAATATTTTTTGATGTTATATTATTAAAATAACTCAAGTAAATTGTTCTAAATGTAACTTAATTTATTATGGAATAAGCCTTAACTGAATCTGGTTTGATGAAAATCTGTGCATTAATTCCTGAGATAGTGCTATTGCGGAAATCGTAAAAAATGCAGCATAACAGCGTCACGTGTTGAGCAATTGATACCAAAATGTAAACAGCATCAATTCGTGTCAAGGACTAACCGTATCAGAAGTTTTATGGAAATCCGTGCATTAGTTCTTGAGATAGAGCTGTTGAGGAAATCGAAAAAAATGCAGCATAGTTGCGTTACCTGTTAAGTGATTTACACGAAAAACTAATCAGCATCAATTTATATCAGATCTACCTGAATATAAATTTTTATTAAATGTTATGCATTAGTTCTTGGGATAGAGCGCCCACAAAATGCATGTGACATACAGACAAAGTCACACACTCACAGACAGACATTTTTAAAAAACATGTTTTTTGGTATCTCTGACTCCTAAAACGTGTAAATCCGTCAAAAACCAGAATTCGAAAATTTTCACGAATCCAATACTTTCTTCTTGTAGAGACAGAAGAAAGTAAAAAAATGGACAGCTTGAAATCGCAAGTTGTTCAGATTTTGATATTTGCGGATTTCTGGTCATTACTTTGTTTGCATTTTTTAAACAGAAGTTTGAATGTAAGAATGCAATCAAAATTATAATGAATGCATTCAATACAATAAAATATTAAAATAAAAAAGTAAAGTAATAAACCAAAACAATAAAAATTAACGCAGTTTTAAAAATGATTAAATTGTTAAAAGTAAAGGTCAAGTAAATAATTAATAGTGTACAAGTATAATTAAATATGAATAATAAAGATAAGGTAGATTTTACTTGGTTTATTGAATGAAACTTGCCTCATAAATGTACCCTACTATCATAAAATAAGGAAGTTTTTTATCAGGTTTAACCAGACTTAATAACTATAAAAGCTTGATTAATACATAAATATATTTCGTAAAAGGATTGCGATTACCTGTGATATTAGTAATATCTTAATATTTTTCAGAAATAAATATATAGAGTAGAGTCCCGCTATTTCGAACTAATTGGGATTGAACACTGTTTGGTTTAGCGGGAATTCGGAATAGGCGGATTACATTAATAATAATCAACGTATCGACTTGTTGAGGTTTAAATTAAGTGCGGGGACATCTGCTAGTGCCATCTGTATACAGCGTTTATCGGATCCTGGTGAACAGGTTCAGTGAAAGTGCGAAGGGAAGGGCAGTGACCTTCGGCGACTCATCATCTTGACCTTGCCTTACGCTACGTCGAACAACACGCTTCATCAACACCAAATCACGTTATTTTCATGCGGCAATGGTGGAACATGACATCCTCGAGTCGATTCAGTGCTTTTCGTCAGAAAATAAATCACTGAATTTACTTCTTAAGTGAAAGTAAATTAGTTATTTTTTCTTTTTGTCAGTGATTAAAAAGGATTCTACAGAATTGCATAAATGGAGCCGACATGTACTATAAGTAACCAGCTTTCATTCAAATATTTGTTTCAGGCGTTTTCATCAAGCTTAGGCTCTATGTAACTTCCTTATTTTATGATAGTAGGGTACCTTTATGTGGCAAGTTTCATTCAATAAATGAAGAAAAATTTATCTCATCTTTATTGTTCGTATTTAATTATACTTGTTCATTATTAATTATTTATCTTTCTATAACAATAAATGTACATTTTTTCACAAACGTCTTTTTAATTTTTCCTGTTTTTAAGTTTAAAAAATCGGTATTTTTTCCAAACTCTGTTCGGAATAGGGGGATTTTTGGAATAGCGGGATTCGACTGTACTTCCTTCATGAAAAAGCACAAGTTCATTCATATTAAATAGAATTACATGTTAAAATACATATGGAATGATATAAAAATAAAAATGTCTATGATTTAATTAAACATATTTTAGACTTGTCAAACCTGACCATACCTACCTAATTGTGTTCGTATGACTTTTTACTATAGATTTACTTAAAATGTTTCAATTCCGCGATCACGGGGCTTTCGATTTCAACGTCTCCTGAACTATTTTGTGATGCTGCTTATCGGGATCTTGTTGTAAGGAGTCTCAGGACTCTTAAAGCTTTAAAATTTTCGAAAATTTATTTCTTTTAGATGTTAAACTCCTATTTATTCTGAACATTTTGATATAATTGTTTCCTTGAAATTCCTATTAGAACTGAAGTTATGGCTTTTACATTTATACACGTTCAATAGCTGAAGCGTCTTTTCGGAAACTTTGAAGCCATTTTTCTCCAAATGACGTTTTTGGGCATAACGCGCACGATATCTCAAAAACTTATGAATATTTTTTCATGAAATTTTCAAAACATATGTTTCATGTTAGTCTGTATAAACTGAACCTGAAATTACCTTTTTATTGTTCAAAACAATATTTTTTTTAGGTGATTATACTGTTGAAATTTTCTTAATTTTGCATTAGCTAAATACAACTATAAAAATGCTTTAAATATAAATTTATTTAGGTTCAGGGTAATTATTACAATCTGAAGTATAAGCAGGCACCAAAATTTCCATTCTAGTTGCAATACTTATTTTGTAATCGTGCGCGTAATCTGTTATGCCGATTTTTTGCTCGTCAAATGTCTAACAGTTTGGAGCCCCCTGTAAATGCCAATTCTGCATCTTATAATTTTTTAAATACATGAAATGAAAGAACATATTTATGTATTTTATTCCAATTAAAATTGTGTCTTAAAATCAAATACATTTTAAGATATTAAATGTTGAAAATGGTCATTTTTTTTCATTTTTTCCAATTTTAAGAGTCCTGAGACCCCTTAATTAAGCGGAAGTATCAATCCCAAAACTTTCTTCTATTTCATGCATATGAATAATTCTAAATTCGGTGTCACAGTGTCAAAATTAAATGGCAATCTATGTTCATCATGAGTATTCTAAAAATTAGTTCTTTAGATAGAGCTATTGCGGAAATCGTGAAAAATGCAGCATAACAGTGCCACCTGTAGGGAGATTTACACCAAAATCTAATGAGCACCAATTTATATCAGGGACTACCTGAATATAAATTTGCATTAAATTCCGTGCTTTAGTTCTTGAGATTGAGCGCCTACAACATTTGTGTCACATACATACGGACAGATAGGCAGACAGGGTCACAAACTCACAGACAGACATTTTGTAAAAAATATGTTATTTGTGATCTCTGATCTCTAAAACGTGTAAATATGTCAAAAACCGGAAGTCGAAAATTTTCTCGAATCCAATATTTTTTTCTTGTAAAGATGGAAGAAAGTAAAAATATAGATTCATAGCAATCCACAGAAAACACGTACACGGAGTTAGGTGGGATGAGTTTTAATGGAATAGCCGTGATACCAGTTTAATTTATCATTTTATCTAAATATATAGCAGCAGATTTAGAGGCGTGGCTGGTAACCTTTGCCTGATAGAACTTAATATAGTGAAGATTGTTTGGTTAAATTGGTGCAATGTCTTCTTTGAAAATAGGTATTTAACCATATTTCCTACAGTAATCCTTGTTAATTTTAAATATTTTTCTGTTCTCTTTATTTTACGTTTTTCGTTATAAGAGAATTCAGCAATTAACAAAAAATTTCCTGCTTAACTTGTTTTCTCTAAACCAGTATTTTATATCTTTTTCTCCTCCTTTTCATTAATAAATCGATCTTTTTTTATTCCAGTAAGATAAATATATCCAAGCCTTATCAACTACAACGGCATATTTCCGTTTTTCACATGGCAACTAATTTGCATACAACAATCTGAATAATGCTCATGGTTCAATAAGAAACATTTTGTTTTCTTGCTTTAGACTGTGAACAAATTTTTTTCAATTAGATTTAAATCACATTTTATAATTTTGTTTACAGTTCCTATGTTAAAATATTTTGCAATAGTTCTTTGAGAAGGGGCTTAGGACCGTCTTTTAAAACATGAGATGTGACTTTATATATAATAAGAGGTGAATGTACCTTTGCTGCGTATGCATTTCCTAATCTTTTTCCCAGTTTGACGTTTATTTCCTTCTTTATTAATTATGCTACATTACATGTTTTGCGTGTAGAAATATTAAAACATGCTTTTCACATATTCTTTTAATAATCGATTAATAGTATTTCTATTCGTAAAGCGTAGATACATAGCGATTGATCCATTTTTTTTTTCAGATGCAGGCTTAAAACATATTCCACATTAGGCTCATATATGTATTTTTTTCACTGAAATTTAATTAATAAACAAAGTCAAAATCGTTTCAAAAATGCTAGAACACTCTCTGTACTTCAATGTCGTACACTTTCATTTATTTTATTTACTCTTTCAGTGGCAAGGCACTTATTCTATTAATAAAATAATGAAATGAATGAATGACACCTGAATTTACAAACCAATTTGTTTGAAAGTAAGTAAAACATTTTTCACGTACTTAATCACGTACTTTTTTTTTTTACCTTTATATCCAAATATATAAAATTCAATGCACAGTTTTATTTACATATATAAACCAAACTTTCATAAAAATATTGGGGATTTTCATTGATATAGAACGCGCAGGGGACATTTCGAAGATTTCTACGACGACGCCTAAAATTCCATTTTTTTCTCAAAAATATTTTTTTAAATTATTTTTGTGATAAATGCATGCCATAATGCATATAATGAACCATTTAGTAACATTTAAAGTGAAATTAAAAAAAAAAATTGAAATATTTTGAAAATTTAGATTTTTGAAAAAATTAAAAAATAATTTGATTTTTTTAACCTTTTTTTTCAAATATATAAAATTCGATGCATAGTTTTATTTATGTATATAAACCAAACTTTTATAAAAAAAAAAAAAATATTGGGGATTTTCATTGATATGGAACGCGCAGGAGGCATTTCGAAGATTTCTAAGACGACGCGACGCGTAAAATTCCTTTTTCCTCAAAAATATTTATTTTTGTGATAAATGCATGCCATAATGCATATAATGTACCCTTGAATAATATTTAAAGTGAAATTTACAAAAAATAAAAAAAAAATGATTTTTAAGGTTTTAAAGGTCCCTTGTCCTCGTAAACACCCAATTGATCGACTAGATAACTGGGGTATTTACCAAATCTCTTGCCCGTATCTTATATTGGGCAAACTAAACGTGCTCTTAGATCTCGTTTAAAAGAGAATGAAGGTTATGTTAAAAATCAGGAGCTTAAACGTTCTTCTATTGCTCAACATTGTTGGTCTTTTCAACATAGGTTCAATTTTTCCTCAGCCATCATTATCCAGAAATGTTCTTCTAACCTTGATCTTGATTTTTTGGAAGCTTGCCACATCATTAAAAATTCTCGCTCTTTAGTCAATGACTTATCTAGTACTCCTGATTTTCCAAGTATCTGGAAAGCATTAAGTCAATTTCCCCTTTTTGGTTTCTTTTTCTCTCGTTCTCCGGTAGATGTCGCCACTTGTTCCCTCAGTCGTTTCATCTGATTTTGTCTCATTAGTTGTTTTTGGCGCATTCGCTACTCGTATCGGGTATATAAGCCGTCGCGTCTCTGTCATTTTGCTCAGCCTTGCTTTTTCTAGCACGCTGTTCCTTTTCTCTATCTTGCACTAAATAAGAATCTCGCTAGTAGATTCGAAACAGCTGTTTGCTGCTTTTCATGTATTATTTGTGCATTTTTAAACATTGGTTTTCTGCTTTTTAATATTCAGATCTTGTTGCAATAGCTGTTGCACTCTTGTGCAAAAATGCATGAATACAAAATTTATTACGATTATATATATCAAGTTCTGCGATGCGGAAATACACTGGTTATCAAAAATTAAGGAAAAGTCACAAAATGCCAATTTTTAAATACGGGAATACTCAAAAGGAAGTAATATAATTCGAATAATTACTATTCCTACAGAACAGGTAGTCCATATTACATCTCATTCAGGTCACACATGGTCACAAGAGTCACAGTCACTACGGCGAAACAAAAAATAGGAAATTCCATACGTCTCTTTTATGAGTCTCAAATGACTACTATATGTGACTCCACTGACAGGTCACTGTGACTGCTGCTTTGTGGCGAGTCACCAGGTGACTTTACAATGTCATTTCATTGAGACTCTCGTGTGACTCTCATCTGGAGACTCAATTTCAAAGTCATTGTGAACGTTGCATTATAATAAATCACCAAATAATGTCAAATTAAAGTCACATGGTGACTTTTCACCACTTTTCACAGTGGTGACTTTACAGTAGGGTCTTTGTCAGTCACCATTTGACAAAGTCATGTGACAGAAAGTCACCATGTGACTTTAATGTGACATTATTTGGTGAATTATCATAATGCAACGTGCACAATGACTTTGAATCTCCAGATGAGAGTCACACGAGAGTCTCAATGAAACGACATTGCAAAGTCACCTGGTGACTCGTCACAAAGCAGCAGTCACAGTGACCTGTCAGTGGAGTCACATATAGTAGTCATTTGAGACTCATAAAAGAGACGTATGGAATTTCCTATTTTTTGTTTCGCCGTAGTGACTGTGACTCTCGTGACCATGTGTGACCTGAATGAGATGTTATATGGACTACCTGTTCTGCAGAGATAGTAATTATTCAAATTATATTACTTCCTTTTGAGAATTCGCGTATTTAAAAATTAGCATTTTGTGATTTTTCCTTATTTTTGATAACCAGTGTAATACGACTCCATCTTAAATAGGACGTAATCACCAAGGCAACTTTGAATCATTACCTATGATGTGATATCATTGAATTAATTACGTATGATAGAATTTAATATAATGAAGAAAACTTTTAATAATATATTTTTATTCGATTTTCATAAAATTTGAAATGTCTTTACAAAAATCCGAAACGATTATATATATTAAACGTTTAGCGCTGTTATATGCGGACAGACAGACGGATGGACCAGAGGACGACCTAAGGTGCTACGAATTTATATAATCAAGAACGCACCTAAAAATGCGTTAAGGGGGTCCGGGACACATTTAAAAATAATTTTTATTTATTGAATTAAAACTCTGAATTTTTTTGTGATGGTTAACCTTATCATTTGTAAAGAAAATCACATGATAAAACTTCTCATAATTTTTTGAACAAAAATTTAAATTTAAAATTTACTAAAAAAGTGGGGTAATTTAAAATCGTTATAACTCGGAATATTATTTATAGAATTTAATTTTTTTTTTCATTTAAATGAACAAAAATATATAAATTTTAATTTTGATTCAGAATTTTTTAAAATATTAATTTGTAAAAGAAATTAAAAATACTTAACGAAAAAATTAAAAGAAAGGGGTGCAACTTTTTTTTAAAAAAATCATATTTTCAAAAGTAAATATTTTTTTCAAGTATGCTGAATCAAAATTAAAGTAAAACAATTGAAAAAGATATGTTTCAAGTTTGAACCGTTTATCTCTAACGATTCTCGAGTTATAAGAATTTAAACATGAGATATGGTGAAAAAACCTATCATGAAGAAAAACGCATTTTCGCAAAGTCGTTTCCATGACAGCCATTGCTTGAAAGCTGGATTTTGAAAACAAACCAAAACAAAAAAGTATTATTTTTTTGTTCTAATTCAGATAGAAACATGATTTAAATGTCATTTTAAGCAGCAAAAAACAGAGAAAGTTTTAATGGAATAAAATGTTTTGCAAAATTTGAAGATTTTTGTTTCTCGGACCCCCTTAATACCCTCTGTATTTCAATGTCTAATTAATTTTGTTAATGATTTCATTCATCACATCACCATGAAATGTAGCTGAATTATAAATAATCAGACTGAGAAGATAGATGAAATATAAAATTTTAAATTTAATTTACGATATCACGCATAGCAATTCCTTAATACTCTAAATTTCAAAGTTTCTAAACAGAAGATATTTAGTTTATTTAAAGTAGCACTTTAATAAGATTGCTCTAGTGTCCTAAAGGTGTTTGAAAATCTTTATCATAATCCCCTTAAATTTAAACGTGAAGTGTTTAACATTTAATAGTCTCGAAGTGTTAAACTTATGAGAAAATTTACAGTTAAGATTTAAAATTTGTTCGAAATACACCGAGGCATTAATGAGATAACGTATTGATAAGTGTGCATTTATGAAACTGTAGAAATATTTAACAATCTATTTTTCTAAAACTTTCCATAATTAACGGATTTCCTTCTATGAGCTAGTTGGAGAAACATATTATGTGAGGTATATTTCATAGAACAATTTGTTTAATCCTACACTGCTAACTTTTAAGAAGGATATTTTCAAAATTAAATTCAAATCATTTGTAAAATAAATATTCTTTCTAATTAGAAAAATAAAAACTTTGCATTGACATGTAGATAATATGAACTGATTTAGATAAGAAATAAATTTAATAATAAAACTTTCTGACGTCTCCACAGGGCTCCCAAATGGTCCGCCAACTGAATACCAATAAATTTTAACAGACAATTTTATGGTAGGTTTGCGCTAGAATTAACTTTGAAAGGTGATTTCGGGGCGGTTTGTAAGAAAAATCTAAAAAGAAAATTTTTCGAAAAAAAATATTGGTATTCAGTTGGCGGACCATTTGGGTGTCCTGTCTCGAGCATGTTTTTATTAAATTTCTTAACCCTTCGGGACGAGCGTCACGTATACGTGACGTCTAAGGTGCTCAGAATCCTTCGTTATTCACGTCAGTTTTTTGTATAGTAAATTTTGCATTATCAGGGCATTTTCAGGACAATAATCAGGACATTTTTTCGATTTAATTAGGCAAAAAAATCTGTTCTAAAAAACCGGTGATAAAAGATAAATTCTGTAAAAAACGCTCGTCGTGAAGGGCTAAATCAAATAAGGGGGGGGGGAGGATTGTTCCGGTGTTAATAAGATGCTAATCCTATAGAAACAAACAACAGTTGCCATCCCATGACAACATTCTCAGCTACTTCACTCGCCACCGGTCGATACTAGACTTTCTGTCTCCTCCTCTTATTTCATAGCTGCATTGTTATGTCAGCGCCTATGCTTCAGCTAACATTCTTTATTGAAAGCAAAACAATGGAGTTAAGAATAAAGAGGGGGATAAATATACTGTAGAGTCTACCAGTTGCGAGTTAAGGGGTCTCAGGACTATTAACCCTCTCGCTGCGCAACCCGAGATATACTCGGACATGCATTTTTCCGTATAATTAATACTATTTGGTTATTCCCACCAGTTATTTTTTAGCGAAAACTTTGTCTGATTTAATCAGGACATTTTCCCCGATTACGATAGTCAAAAATCTCTGCCTTAAAGAAACGATAATGAAAGATTAAAAATTCTGTAAAAAACGCTCATCGCGAAGAATTACTTACGCAGCGAGAGGGTTAAAGCTTCAAAATTTTCGAAATTATTATTTTTTTAAATGTTAAACTTCTATCTTTTCTGAACATTTTGATATGATTGTTTCTTTGAAATTCCCATTAACATAGAAGTTATGAATTTTAAAATTATACCAGCTCAATACCTGAAGTGAAGTTTTCGAAACTTTGCAGTCATTATTCTCCAAATGACGTTTTTGGGCATAACGCACAGGATATCTCAAAAACTTCTGAATATTTTTTCACGAAATTTTCAAAACATATGTTTCATATTAGTCTGTATAAACTGAATCTAAAATTTTATCTTAATTGTTCAAAGAAAAGTTTTTAAAGGTGATTATACTGTAGAAATATTCAAAATTTTGTATTAGCTGACTACAACTTTGTAATAATAATATAAAAATGCTTTAAATAAAAATTTATCTAGGTTCAGGGTAATTATTACAATCTGAAGTATAATTAGACACAAAAAATTTCATTCTAGTTGCAAAACCTTTTTTATAATCTTGCGCGTAAGTTGTTATAGCAATTTTCTGCTCGGCAAATGTCTGACAGTTTGGAGCACCCTATAAATACTAATTCTGTATCTTGCAATTTTATAAATACCTGAAATGAAAGAACATATACTTATATATTTCATCCCAATAAAAATCGTGTTTTTAAATCATATACATTTTATGTTATTAAATGTTGAAAATGGTCTTTCTGTTTCTCCCTTTTTCCCAATTTTAAGAGTCCTGAGATCCCTTAAGCAACTGAGGAAGTTGTCACAAGATGGCAGCTTCTTTTTGCATCGGATTAACAGTTTCCGATTACCGCCTAAGCCAGGGTCGGCGAACCTTTTTACATCCGCGTGCCAATATTTTAGAAAAAAAATTTCAACTGAACATGGCGTGCACCCCCCCCCCCCCCCTCCGCGACTTCTCATTCCCGCACAAAAATAGCGAATTAACTTAATAGTGAATTATAAGTTAGTTTAATTCTAATAATAATAAATAATAGTGTCAACATTATATATCATTATTAGATTATTATAAATATAGCTAACATACCTGCGGGTAATGCCAACATACGCATTATAGAAATAATTACAGAAAAATATAATTATAGTTTTCATTTCATTTTACAAATGTTTTAGCAATCAAATAATTATTTTTTTCATAACTTATGAAAAAAGTCATGCTTTATTTGTTTTATTAATACTTTTGCCATTTTAACAAATTAAAGATCAATTATCAAATTCTAACAAAAGTTAAATAAAGCCTCATGTGCAGGTCAAAATTATGCAGAAATATTACAGAAGGAATAATTTGATTTGCTAGATTTCTCTCTTTCTATGCGAATCATAGGTGCCATCATAACGAAATCGAGGAGATGGGGAGTTGGGAAGGGTCAAATATTTCTAAGCGGGAAGTGCAGTGATATAACTAGTACCTATTGTAGAAAATAAAAGCTATTTTCAATAAAGCTCGTGTATTAATAAAAAAAGAATAAAGAGGGGCAGAATTTTAAGACTTTAACTGAATTTTGATTTAGAACTTCAATAAACGGCGTGCCAAAAATGTCGTCCCGCGTGCCAATTACGGCACGCGTGCCATAGGTTCGCCAACCCTGGCCTAAGCAAACTACCACCAGTGAATTTTGAATAGAAAATTTCACCTTTTTTGGCGGCTTATTTCTGCAAACTTTCTCTCACAAATATGGTAAAACTTTCTATTCGATTTTACTAGTAACAGTTAGCCCGTGTATTGTAATCTCTTTCACGTACACTGACAGGGGGTTCTTTAGGTTGCCGCAATTTGGCGGAAATGTAGGGCCTGGCTATAGAAGAAGTAAACATTCATTAGTAAAAATAAATATCTTATACAAATACATAAATATCTGTTTTTATAATAATTACTAGGGGGTTCTACCCCCTGCAAGCTACGCTCGCCAACACCCGTTCAGACACTGTAGAATCTAAAAGCACACTAATCTGATCGGTTTTAAAAAGATTAGAGAAGATTGAATTATACTGAAAAAACCTGTAGCGATCTCCCTGTAAACGGGTTTCTATTCAATTCCCTTTGATTGCAAAAATTTAAGGTAGAATCGGTTGCTGTTAAGACATCCAATGGTTGTTTTCGTGTTTGGTTAAAGAAGATCAGTTAAACATTTGAAAAGAAGCTAAAATAAAATGAATTAAGTAAACAGAGTCTTTGTCTCTCGGTATTTTTTAACAGCGTTACAAGACGATTGACATAATACAATTACTAAAATTTAGCGCTTTAACACTTTCAAGAGCGGTAGTTCATTTTTGGACCACTTAATTTTAATTCTTAAATGCCACATTAGCATCAGAATATTGGGATGAAAGTTTCCCTTTCATTAAGTAAGTGAAACTTTGGTGATGTAGGAAGTATGCAACATTATTTGTTCGGACATTGTCTGTTAATGCCTTGTACATTTAAATTCAACAGAAATTGTACACTGAGATGGAACATTCGAAATGTTCTCATCACCCGTTCTAACTATAGAAAACTGTGTGCTATGTACAACGCACTTAATAGGGAATACTCATTTATTGGGTATAAATTTTGATATTTTTTACACTTGTAACTATTTACTTCTATCATACTGTTAATACTCATCAGTGGTTCGCTACGGACATTACGTGGTTTTCTGACACTACATCAAAGGCTCAACATTGTTCCTTTTATAGTAACTGTCCTTTGTCTGACATTTTTGTTTGCGGTGATTTTCTCTTGAGGTCTGAACATTATGGTGATCTTTCTTCAAGTTAGTTTTTCTTATATAAAACTTTTATGAACATTTTTCTTTCGAACACTGAACTCATTTGAACATTAGTGAACAGTGAACTTTAATGAACATTTACACTTCATAATCTTGAACAAGGACTTATAGTCTTAACTTTTGTTATATTTTTAAGTCACTTCACTATTGTTTTTTATTTTTATTATTATGATGAAAGCAACATCAATTGTTTTGTAAATTTACGATTTACTATGTAAGTTCGTCAGAATATGTGCCTTTTTCCTTGCTATTTTGGGTAATTTCCGATGTCTGGCATCGGTGATTGTTGTGGGGATTTTCCACCGGAGCGTTACATCCTATGCCATTCTTTGGTTGGTGTTCCGGTCGGGTGATCAAGTAAGTGAACAAAAGCATTTTTGTATTTCAAAATTTGTTTGTAAATTCTGGTGCCATTCACTGTTTTCAATATTTTACGAATAGAAGTGCCTTGTCCGTGAAAGGGTTAAACGCATATTAATGTATTTATTATTTTAAAGTTTCCTTTCCCTTTTAATATTCACGTGTAAATACAATTTTCAGGACACAATTTTCAATATTTTCCTGCCTTTAAGACGTACTCATTTAATAGTAATTTTAAAGTTTTTTTTTTTTTCTGTTTTTAATAGTCACGTGAAAATAAATTTTTAATCGTTAGGAAATATTATTCTTTGCGCTGTTTTTAAAATTGAAAACAATCTCTATAATTATAGCCCAAGTCATGTGACTATCATCAACAGCTCCAGGCGGATCCCTTCGCTTTTTATATTCCAGGCGGCCATATTGGTACTTTAATGTTGGCCAGCCACAGGTGTGATAAGTCGCCGAATATTATTCTATCACCATTATTTCGTTTATATTATAATAGTCCAAGTCATGTAACTGCCATAAACAACGGGCTGATTCCTTCGCTTTTCATAAGAAAGGTTTCCATTTTGATTAAAGAATCAAAATTATTTTTTCGAATAAAACTACATAAAAGTTACCATGATCACAAAGAATTCCAGGTACTTTTATGTTAGCCGGGTGAAAATCTCGCCAATAGCCCCTTTTTTTAACTCGCCAGTTAGCATTTTTTTTATTTTTCGAGTGGTAAATTAAAACGGTGCTACTTGGTTACCCCATCGACCAAAAATCTGTCGCCAAACTATAAGATTAAATGCCAATAATGGTTGATCGTAAATGTCTTATTCACTTGACTTTAAGGAAGTTACACATGTTCACGCCATCAAGTGACTTTTATTTCGATATTTTATTTGTATTTTTATTAATGTTATACTAATTTATTTGTTCTTTTGTTATTTAAAATAAAAAAATATGCCAATTTGTATAATTTGGCTATTTATATAATGTGGCGAAATTACTCGACGGGAGAAGTGATAAAATTAAAACGTTGCTTTGAAGTGGAAATTCAATCTCATGATTTGTTGCATTGTCACATACACCCGGTTTGGCGTTATTTTTTTTTTTACGACAATTTGGCGAAAACCTAGTTTTCAAATACCTGTTACATATGTGCTTTTAAATTATTTTCTGTTATTTTTAAAATGAAATAACAATAAATAAATAAAAAATTAATTAATAACTATAGAACAAAACAATTTATAACTTTTTTTGTAAATAAAAAGAAAATAAATTCAAATAAGCATTTATTAATAAATAAGCAACAATAGCCGGGTTACCATGTCAGGCAAAATAACGCCATTTTTGCGCCAATTAGGTAACCCGTTGCGTACATGATATCTGTTTCTAATATTTTTTCTTTTCGTTTCGTTTAAAAAAAAGAATGAAGTAAAAGCCATTTATTTTAAAGGTTTCAATTTTAAATGAAAGTTTTGTATTAAATAAAATGATAATGAAATAAAAATTGAATTCTGAATAAAAGTAACATGATGCATTTATTAGCATACATTTCAGGGAGGCCAAACTTGTCGCCAAATTAATTTAAAATAACCTTTTCTAAAATATGAAAAAAATATCTGTGTTATGATTAAAATTTGAGTTGCCATCATAAGAAAAAAAGTATTTAAAATTAGAAAAAAATTAATATTTCGAAAACTAATTCGAATTTTAAAATTCTAATACCAGTTTTGAGATCTGTTGATCAATGCGGATTTTTGGTGTTAATTTCATCGCAAAGTATTCCATATTTTAGGAGAAATTGCCGTGAAACGTAATCAGTTGTTTAATCAGTCGTTTCATAGAATCGTTACATAAATTCGTTTCAATTCGATTCATTAGGATTATATATATATAGGGTAGATAAGTGAAATTCTGCATTAATAAGGCGTTTAAATAAGGAGAAAATTCTATTCAAATTTACTGGCTGAAGCTTGTCCCGGCTATAATGAACCACTGCGAAACCAGTTACAGTTAAAGTTTTACTATTTTGAGGATATGTCGTCATTTCCTCTTTATCCATAGTTCCACATGCCAAAGGCTAATTCCATGAAAACTTGTCAAGTCTGTCACAGAGCTGAAAATCGCTATACTTGTTTATAATTTCTATTATCGCGAGTATAGTTATAATCGCTACACCGTTATTTTCGAAATATTTGCTTTTCGTTATTCAATTGATGAGATATCTCCGATAAAATAAGTCACATTTTCCGTTCTAAAATGCTGGTAGCGAAAAATCGTAGTATGTGACAGACATGGCAAATTTTCATGGAATTAGCCCAAATAGAGTTCTATGAAACTTGTTCTAATATTATATTTCCTAATTAAATTTTGATTTAATTATACGGATACCGTTTTGCTTCTATGTATAAATGACAAATAAAACACCTATCAAAAACTGGAGCAAATACAGAGCTAAAGAACGTAAAGCTTAATTTACAAAATAGTAATTTGAAATTTTGCTTATTTTTTTATCTTTACTTTTTCTTCCGTTATAAATTTTTCCATGCATACCGTTTATATAATCTTTTTACCTTTAAAATTCTTCCTATTAAAATTTATACAAGCACTCCGGCTCATAATCTTTTATTTACTGAAAGCGAAGCACGACAAAATAGAATTCTATGAAACTTGCTCTACCACACTTTAAATAAACTGCGGATTTCATCCCACGGAGTATTTCGCTTCTAAAAATAGATAATAAATGAAGCGCCTACAAGTAACTTTAAAAAATCTTGAGAATGAAATTCCGACGTTTTTAAAAGACTATTAATATCTTCTCTAACATTTTAAATTCCCATTTTGTGACTCGTAATATTTACACATGCGAGAAAAAAATCAACGACATTTTCATAGATATTTTGAGTAATGAAAAAAGTATTTCTTTTAGTGCAGTGTTTTACGAAATCTTAAAAAAAAAAAAACAAGAACGAAATATCACCAGTCCAGCATTGATTATGAAAGACGTTCCAACACATTTAATGTACTGTGACAAAACTTTATAGTATATTAAACTGAAAGTTGATACTTTAAATAAACAATTTAGAATATGCATAACGCATTCGAAAACCTAATTTCTTCAATAACCATCAATAGTCGGATAAATATGAAAATTATTTTATGCAGACCTGTATATGATATATAAATTTGTATGCATGAATTTGTATGTATGATTTGTATGTACCTGGTATAAAAAAAAAAAAAACTTAATTCAATTAAACTCATAGCTCATTTAAAAGTTCCCATTCATGAATTTTTGCCATTAAACGGAATCGTACATTAAGCTCTTTTTGTGGCCCTGTATATGATCAGTAGAATTTATACATCCCGGGAATTATTTAATATTATTAATGATAATAATAATAATAAGCTAGCTTAAAAACCCATAGCACAACTGAAAACGCAATCCCAGCAATTATTGTTCATTGACAGTACTGTAGCCAAACTCTTTAGTGTGTCCAAAGCCGCCTCAAGACTACAAGCCAAACACAAGGTTTCGTGACGTCACGACGCGGGGCTTAGATCAGCCGTGGAGAGCACATGCGTTATTAAAACATATTAATTCTTTCCTCTATATTTCAACTTATTATCACAGCATATAGGGAAAAAAAATAAAAACTTATAGTTTAAAGACGCTAATTAAGTGCTTTTTAATCAATTTCGATCACTCGAAACAATAATAATAACGATAACACAAAAACAATATTTATGAAATAATACCACTGTGTCAATGAAAATGTGCATCAGAATTAAAGTTACATTAAAGAAAATTCGTTCGTTAATGAAAAGAAAATCCCAAGTATTAAATTTATTTTAGTAGACAGTTTCTATTATTTATTCTACTTTGAAATTTAGAAACAATATCAATTATCTATTTGGTATATATTCAAAAACAAGACATTATACATTATTACATACATATATATATATGTAAATATAAATTTGTAGTTTAAACACATAAATCGAATTATTTTGCTTTCAGTTATTTCAAAATAAATAAATAACAATAAGTGTGCCAATCAAAACCCACATTTAAAAATTAAATTAAAGTGGAAGAAAAGTGAATGTTAAATGAAAACAAATTCAAGTTGTGTTATATTTTTATTTTAATCGGGCTTGAAATTATACAGTAAATGTCCTATTAAATATTAAGTGATTTGAAACCTGCATATAATAAATAGTAAAATTAAAGTATACATGAAATTAAGTATTCTTATAAATAAATTTTCGTACTGTAAACTTTACTTATCAGAAATGGGTAATTTTCACATAAAATCCATTAAATTAAAAACCACAAAACTGTCATAATACTGAAACAACACGAGTTCATGAAAATTATTATTTAGTTTTGTATTAGTTTGATATATTATGTAAGGTATAAGCAATAGATTTTTAAAAAGTGTATTGACATATGAAGAAAAAAATAAAAGAAAGAAAGAAAAGACTTTCATCAATTGGAATTAAAATATTCCTAATTTATGTTCATTTTCCTCGAATGTTTAGGTAATAGCTGATAAAAAAAAGACATCGAAAAACACAAAAACCTTCCACAAATATAAATATTCCATTTCCAAAATAATGTTGTGTGGGTTCTTAAATGTTTGTTCATATCTTTTAAGCTTAAAATAATCAATTTTTATGAGATGAAAAGTATTTCCTGACTAGATCTAAAAGTAAATTTATAATTATAGAATAATAATTTTATTTATTGTTACTTTTAGTTAAACATTAAAATGTATATGAAAACACATAGGATTTTTGCGAAGAAGGTGTGTGTGTGTGGGGGGGGGGGCAACTACTGTTTTGCATAAGGGTACTAACAACCCTTCCTCTAGTCTTGTAAATAAATTATTTACATTTGTGGCAAAAATAGGGAGATTCAAAAACATTATCCCCATAGCTCTATTTACGCAGTATATAAGCATTTATAATTTAACAAAAAATTATAAAAAGAATTTTTATTAAGATAGCAAACGTTTAAGATTAAAAAACAACAATAAATTGATACATGTATATCGATCGGGGTTTGCTTTAAAAGAAGTAAACAACAAAAAAATTCTATGTATTCACAGCGACTTTTATGAAAATTTCAGAACAAATTAGAAAGAGAGGATGGTGTGACAAAATACAAATTAAATGATATAAATCTTGACACGATTTAGGGATGTTTGCCATTTTAAATTATTGGTCTATGTGGAACGAAACAGAACTACAATAATATAGTTTCGTTTTGAGACATGGTATTATTGATAGAATCGTACTAGGATTTGCTAGTTAATTTATTTCAAAGAAATTAAAAATAAAAGATTTTGAACACAAGAAATAAAAATTGTGCTGATAGCATATAAATATAATTTGAAAATAAAACTTACCTTGAAAAGAATGTGTTATCAGGTTGAGTAAAACACACGTGCACGTAAAATAGAAAGATACAAAATTCAAATGTTCGGGGCTGGCGCGTTGGCAGTTAGCCAGCCCCAGGCTGTGACGTCACACGTGGGGGGATGAAGGGCGTGTCTGGCTTGTAGTCTTGAGGCGGCTTTGGTGTGTCCCTGTAAATAAACGATGAGCTATATGCACACCATATTCTACTGTAATTGCCTTGTAGTACACCTCAGTGGTATATATCAATTTCAATACATTTAATATAGTGTAATATCATAAAATTACACCGCGGTCGATTTTTCCCTATAACACCGTAATGTTTCTTTTAAGTGTCCCTGTAAATGAGCCGTAAAATCTAAATACAGACGTCTCTCTGTTTAACGTCGCTCTACTTAACGATAATCTCTGTTTCAGGACGATATTTTTTTTTATCCCAGCTCCTTTAACCACTTAAGCTACAATGACGGGCATAGCCCGCGTACGATGATCGAGCCAAATGTAAATTCTTCTTACCACTAAAATTTCACAGTAAATATAGTTTAATTAAATAGTCGAAATTTCATGATTAAACAAAGTGAAAATCCCTATTAAATTTTAGTGGTAGCTATGGATTTGCCAAACCGTGGAGCTGTTAAAAGTAAATCGTAGGTTAAGAGGTTAAGTAAAAAATTCTCTATTTAAAGACAAAATTGTTTCTATTTAACGACGATTTTCCCGTTGTTTTTTTTGCTCTAACGCTTTATACATGTTAAATGAAAGAACTTCCTCTGATAGAAAAACAAGTTTTCTTGCAATTCAGATGAGTACAGATAAAAAAGAAGAACGTAATGAACTTTACCCATGTTTAACAACCGACTTCAGAAATTTAGATCAAATTTATTAAGACATCGGAAATGAAAATGCAACTTCAGAAGTAGAAGATGGAGATGAAGCTGATGATACTCACTACCTTATTCTTACTCAGATGCGAATTCTGCCCTGGATGTTCTTCGCCAGTACATTGTTTCATCAAATATGGAAGATAACCCATTCTATATTCTTGAGAAGCTTGAAGCAAGGGTACTAAAAACTCGACCCCCATTGAAACAATCTACACTTTTTGATTTTTTTTAACTTAATTTGTTTAATTAAATGTATTATAAATATCTTTATTGCACTGTAAGTAACATTGTTTAATTAAATGTATTATAAATATTTTTATTGTACTTTAAGTAACATTGTATGCTGTAATGTTGTTTTTGCGTGCTGTATAATTACATTTCTAAACACGCCAAATATTGAAAAATGTATTAACAGTCCTAAGCCTCTAAACTGTGAAGGGAAATGTTTTTCAAATATTATTTTTCCACAAATTCTGTTTAAGGACGATCTGTATTTAACCCCTTAACGCTCGAATTAAATTACGGTTGAAAAATTCAAATGGTTTATTGGCACCACTTTTATGAAAAAGAAATATTCACCTTATTTAATGGCAGGAAAAACGACACTAAAATATAGCCAATTTCACTGTTTTATAAAACTGGTGGAAATCAAACAATTTGAGTAAAAGACACAGCCCGAGAATATCTCGGGAGCGAGAATTAAGGGGTTAAGGACGATTTTTCGATGTTTCTTGAAAGTCGTTAAACAGAGAGCGAACTGTAGTTCCTCGATCCGGAGTCGAGTGGCTCCATGCGGTCCTTCAGAGGAGATCGCGAAGTGGTGTCCCGTCCCTCAAGGCTCCATGTGACGCTCAGTCGCCAGAGAACAACCCGCCAGTGGAAATAACTAGGCGAAGAAGACACAAGACCAAACCACAAGAAAAGAACTTCGCAAAGTCTGTGCTGCAAGTTTATAATGTTCGTCCCGCGGACTGTTTTGACGAATTCGATATTCTAGGTAGCATCTGCACCACGGGCGATGCCGCAACACACGCAGTGTGGCCAGATAAAACCAGCCATCCTCGTCACCAGACAAAGCAAAGTCGGCGCATCAGCGTGCACCGCTGAACAATGGATACCGCCAGACCGACAATGTCAGATTGACAAGAACTCCGTGTTTTTATGCGATGTTACTCAACTTAATAGGCACGCTGGCGCGAAACTTTTAACCTTAATTATCCTGAAGTATAAATAAAATATCCCAACAAAGAAGAAATGTTCTAACAACATGTATAATCTATACTCCTATTATAAAGAGGAAAAAATTGTTTATTTGTCGGAGGTAAGCTCTGGAACTACCGAACCGATTCCAAAAGTAATAGTATCAAAATGATGGTGTTAGTCCAACTTAGAACATAGGCTATATCTCATGTCGGTGCCACTACCCCAAAGGGGGTGTAGGAGCAAACAACGTTCTAAAAATGCGATTTTAGCGTTACTGAAGGGCCTAGAAATATGAAATTTGGAATATTAGTCACTTATAAGACATAAATGATGTCTAAGAACAGTTCTTGAACAATTCGAAATTTGAAAGGGGTGAAAATGCGCAAAAAGCGTTCTAAAAAACGTTCTAAATGATAGTTTCTACACAATCTCAGGAAATACCAAACCGATTTTAAAAAAATATTGGTGTCAAAATTATGGTGACAACGCTTGCACCAAGATAGGCTATGTTTTATGTCGGTGTCACTACCCCAAAGGGGGTGTAGGAGCAAAAAACGTTCTAAAAATGCGATTTTAGCGTTACTGAAGGGCCTAGAAATATGAAATTTGGAATATTAGTTACTTATAAGACATAAATGATGTCTAAGAACAGTTCTTGAACAATTCGAAATTTGAAAGGGGTGAAAATGCGCAAAAGGCGTTCTAAAAACGTTCTAAATGATAGTTTCTACACAATCTCAAGAAATACCAAACCGATTTAAAAAAAAAATATTGGTGTCAAAATTATGGTGACAACGCTTGCACCAAGATAGGCTATGTTTTATGTCGGTGTCACTACCCCAAAGGGGGTGTAGGAGCAAAAAACGTTCTAAAAATGCGATTTTAGCGTTACTGAGGGGCCTAGAAATATGAAATTTTGAATATTAGTTACATATAAGATATAAATGATGTCTAAGAACGGTTCTTAAACAATTCGAAATTTGAAAGGGGTGAAAATGCGCAAAAAGCGTTCTAAAAAACGTTCTAAATGGTAGTTTCTACACAATCTCCGGAAATACCAAACCGATTTAAAAAATATTGGTGTCATAATGATGGTGACAAAGCTTGCTCCAAGATAGGCTATGTTTTATGTCGGTGTCACTACCCCAAAGGGGGTGTAGGAGCAAAAAACGTTCTAAAAATGCGATTTTAGCGTTACTGGAGGGCCTAGAAATATGAAATTTTGAATATTAGTTACTTATAAGATATAAATGATGTCTAAGAACAGTTCTTGAACAATTCGAAATTTGAAAGGGGTGAAAATGCGCAAACAGCGTTCTAAAAAACGTTCTAAATGGTAGTTTCTACACAATCTCAGGAAATACCAAACCGATTTAAAAAATATTGGTGTCAAAATTATGGTGACAACGCTTGCTCCAAGATAGGCTAAGTTTTATGTCGGTGTCACTACCCCAAAGGGGGTGTAGGAGCAAAAAACGTTCTAAAAATGCGATTTTAGCGTTACTGAAGGGCCTAGAAATATGAAATTTTGAATATTAGTTACGTATAAGATATAAATGATGTCTAAGAACAGTTCTTGAACAATTCGAAATTTGAAAGGGGTGAAAATGCGCAAAAAGCGTTCTAAAAAACATTCTAAATGATAGTTTCTACACAATCTACGGAAATACCAAACCGATTTTAAAAATATTGGTGTCATAATGATGGTGACAAAGCTTGCTCCAAGATAGGCTATGTTTTATGTCGGTGTCACTACCCGAAAGGGGGTGTAGGAGCAAAAAACGTTCTAAAAATGCGATTTTAGCGTTACTGAAGGGCCTAGAAATATGCAATTTTAAATATTAGTTACTTATAAGATATAAATGATGTCTAAGAACAGTTCTTGAACAATTCGAAATTTGAAAGGGGTGAAAATGCGCAAAACGCGTTCTAAAAAACGGTCTAAATGGTAGTTTCTACACAATCTCAGGAAATACCAAACCGATTTAAAAAATATTGGTGTCATAATGATGGTGACAAAGCTTGCTCCAAGATAGGCTATGTTTTATGTCGGTGTCACTACCCCAAAGGGGGTGTAGGAGCAAAAAACTTTCTAAAAATGCGATTTTAGCGTTACTGAAGGGCCTAGAAATATGAAATTTTGAATATTAGTTACTTATAAGATATAAATGATGTTTAAGAACAGTTCTTGAACAATTCGAAATTTGAAAGGGGTGAAAATGCGCAAAAGGCGTTCTAAAAACGTTCTAAATGATAGTTTCTACACAATCTCAGGAAATACCAAACCGATTTAAAAAATATTGGTGTCAAAATTATGGTGACAACGCTTGCACCAAGATAGGCTAAGTTTTATGTCGGTGTCACTACCCCAAAGGGGGTGTAGGAGCAAAAAACGTTCAAAAAATGCGATTTTAGCGTTACTGAAGGGCCTAGAAATATGAAATTTTGAATATTAGTTACGTATAAGATATAAATGATGTCTAAGAACAGTTCTTAAAATATTCGAAATTTGAAAGGGGTGAAAATGCGCAAAAAGCGTTCTAAAAAACTTCTAAATGGTAGTTTCTACACAATCTCAGGAAATACCAAACCGATCGAAAAAATAATAGCGTCAAAATGATATTGACAACCCTTGCTCCAACATAGGCGATGTTTTATGTCGGTGCCACTACCCCAAAGGGGGTGCAGGAGAAAAACCTTCTAAATTACAGCTTTTGCGTTACGGAAGGGCCTAGACTCGTGAAATTTGGAATGGTAGTTAGTTATAAGATATCAATGATCTCTAAGGACATTTCCTAAAAAAATCGAAATTTAAAAGGGGGTCAAAATGCGCAAAAATCGTTGTAAAAATTCTAAATTACGATTTCTATGCAATCTCAGGAAGTACTGAACCGATTTCAAATATAATGGTGTAAAAGTTATAGTGACAGATCTTCCTCCAAGATAGGCTATATTTTATATCAGTTTCCACTACCCCAGAGGAGATGCAGGAGCAAAATGCGCGAAAAGCGTTCTAAAGACGTTTTAAATGCCGATTTGTCTGCAATATCTCAGGAAGAATGAATCTTATTTCAAACGTAATGGTAGGAAATTGATGCTGACAGCCTCTGCTCTATCATAGACGCTATTTTGTGTCGGTATCACTATCACAAGACGTTGCAGGAGCTAAAAAGCACTCTAAATTTCGATTTTTGTGATCGGTAGGGGCTTGCAACTTAAAATTATGCAAGTTGCATATTTATTAGATATAAATGATTTTTAAGAGAAGTTTCGAAAAAATTGGAAATTTAAAAAGGGGTGAAAATGCGCGAAAAGCGACCTAAAAACGTTCTAAATTGCGATTTCTACTCAATCTAAGGAAATACCAAAGCTATTTCAAAAGTAATGGTTGCAAGTCAATGGTGACAGTCCCTGCTATAACATAGATTATATTTTATGTTGCTGTCACTACCATCTGAGGGTTGCAAAAGCAAAACATGTTCTAATTTGCGTTTTTTGCACAAATGAAGGGTCTAACACTTTGAAGTATGGAATGGTATTTACTTACAAGATGCAACTGCTTTCTAAGAACAGTCAAAAGAAAATTCCAAATTAAAAAAAATGAAGTGAGTGAAAAGCGTTATAAATTACAATTTTTAAGCAAACTTAGAAATTACCAAACCGATTAAAAAAATAATGATGACAAATTGTGGTCATAGAACCTGCTCAAACATAAGCTATATTTTATGTCTGTTCCACTACCACCAGAGGGTTGCAGGAGCTAAAAACTTTCTAAATTGCGATTTCTGTGATACTGAAAAGTCTAGAAACTTTAAATATGACATGGTAGTTACTTATAAAATATAAATGCTCTCGAAGGAACGTCGAATATAAATTCGAATTAAAAAGGGGTGAAGCGAAGGGGAGGTGCGAAAAGCATTCTAAAAAAGTTCTAACTTACGATTCTATGCAATTTCAGGGAATATAAACCGATTATAAAAGTAATAGTTGCGAATCAGTGGTAAGAGTCTCTGATCCTACACAGGCTATATTTTATGCCGGTGATTCTACCACCTGGGGTTCACAGGAACAACAAACTTTCTAAAAAAGGGCTTTAAAAGCTTTTTAAATTACGTTTCTGTGGAATATTAGGAAATAACAAACCGATTTCAAAATTAATTTTTGGTAAATTAATGGTGACAGTTCCTGTTTCAACATAGCCCTTTATGTCGAAAGAGGTGGTAGGACTTGGAATTTGACATGATGGTTAATTTTAAGATGTAAGAAGTTGGTTTCTAAAAAATTCAAAACTTCAAATGAATACTGAAATGAGCGTATTAATTGAGCATAAAAGTTTCAAAATATTTTCTAAATTATCATTTATTTAGTTTTATTTCATTTTATTAATTTAAGTCTCATTTCTGCCTAATGCAGTGTAATAATGATGTTTAATCAAAGTGTGTTTTAAATAGTAATTTTTGAATTATTCCTAAAAGTAATAAGTACCTTTTAATAGAAAAAACTTAATAAAGTAAAATATTACCTTTTAATAAAATAAAAATTTAGTTAGTATCTTTTAATAAATTTAGACATATAAATATCACTTGGCATATTTCAAATATTACGCGAGCAAAGCCGCGGGGTTTGCTAGTAATCTATACTCCTATTATAAAGAGGAAAAAATTGTTTATTTGTAGGAGGTAAGCTCTGGAACTACCGAACCGATTCCAAAAGTAATGGTATCAAAATGATGGTATTAGTTCAACTTAGAACATAGGCTATAACTTATGTCGGTGCCACTACCCCAAAGGGGGTGTAGATGCAAAAAACGTTCTAAAAATGCGATTTTAGCGTTACTGAAGGGCCTAGAAATATGAAATTTTGAATATTAGTTACTTATAAGATATAAGTGATGTCTAAGAACAGTTCTTAAACAATTCGAAATTTAAAAGGGGTGAAAATGCACAAAAATCGTTCTAAAAAACGTTCTAAATGGTTGTTTCTACAAAATCTCAGGAAATACCAAACTGATTTGAAAAATATTGGTGTCATAATGATGGTGACAACGCTTGCTCCAAGATAGGCTATGTTTTATGTCAGTGTCGCTACCCCAAAGGGGGTGTAGATGCAAAAAACGTTCTAAAAATGCGATTTTAGCGTTACTGAAGGGCCTAGAAATATGAAATTTTGAATATTAGTTACTTATAAGATATAAGTGATGTCTAAGAACAGTTCTTAAACAATTCGAAATTTAAAAGGGGTGAAAATGCGAAAAAATCGTTGTAAAAAACGTTCTAAATTGCGATTTCTATGCAATCTCAGGAAGTACTGAACCGATTTCAAATACAATGGTGTAAAAATGATGGTGACAGATCTTGCTCCCAGATAGGCTATATTTTATATCTGTTTCCACTACCCCAGAAAATATTCAGAAGCAAAATGCGCGAAAAGCGTTCTAAAAACTTTCTGAATGCCGATTTTTCAGCAATATCTCAGGAAGAATCAAACTGATTTCAAACATAATGGTATATTGATGCTGATAGCCTCTGTTGTAACATAGACGCTATTTTATGTCGGTATCACTATCACCTAGACGTTGCAGGAGTAAAAAAGCGTTCCAAATTTTGATTTTTGTGATCGGTAGGGGCTGGCAACTTAAAATTAGGCAAGGTAAATATTTATTAGATATAAATGATCTTTAAGAACAGTTTCGAAAAAATTGGAAATTTAAAAAGGGGTGAAAATGCGCGAAAAGCTTTCTAAAAACGTTGTAAATTGCGATTTCTACGCAATCTCTGGAAATACCAAAGCTATTTCAAAAGTAATGGTTGTAAATCAATAGTGACAGTCCCTGCTATAACATCTATAATAATAAAGAAAGAAGTTTGTGTGTGAGTGTGTCGACGGTGTTCTAAAGAGACCACTGCACGTAGAACTACAAAATTTGGGCAAAAGGTACGTCTATATACGAAGTTTTGCACCTCGAAGCCCGATTTTCGATTTTTTGATTAGATTTTTTTTATTTAATTTTTTATGCGATTTTTAGCACTTTTTTAAGTTTCGAGGCGATTTTTCCACATTAGTGAAAATAATACTGTTTCTTTCTTTTAACCCAATATAGTAAATTTTGTTCTCTTTTCAAAAAAGTTTATTCGGAATTCGTACAGCGATTTTTGAATTTTTAGCGAATTTTTATGCGTTTATTGAACAACATTTAATGCATCTTCATACTTATAAGGGAGTTACCGCGGGGGGGGGGGGCACAGCTCTGTCGCCAAATACCGTCTAGTTTGTCGCCAAATTCCCATAGACTTTCATTGTAAACCTATCGGGATTACTTGCTAACAGAAAATCAACAAATTTAGATATTTTAGTGCAACAAAAACTAATATTAACGTATGGGATTATATTAATTATGTTTAAGAGAATCCAAGTAATTTAAATTGTGAATAAAAGTAGCATGATACAATGCTTAGCAAGTGTTATGTTGATATTTATCGTATAGGTGATTCTCGATGATATCTCAGAAACATCAGAAAGCCATTAACTAAATATTAATTATTCGAATAAAGGACAGGAGGCCATTTCATATCAATAGACGAATATCGAAGAATATCTGAACGCTGTTTATTAATCACTAGGTTCTTTAACACACTTCGAGAGATTTTCAGCCGCAAATGCCGATGCAGGAGGGGAGAGAAAACGTAGTACATATTTATTTTATCAGCCCGACAGTCAAAAGAGAAGTGATGTCATTAAAATTCTGAGAGAGCAGGGTTATTGGCGAGGGGCAATTTACAGAAAACGTTAACCAGTAGATATCTGGCGAGAATTAAGTTGAGATGTGACACGTATTAATTTCCGTTAACGAATTCCCAATGAGGAGGGCGAAAGGTCAAAATATGAATATTAATGCCAACCAGATGATCGGGAAAGTATGAACTACCGAAAGCCACAAAGCCGCATTTTACAGGGAGTTTGCAAACCATTGGAATTAGGCGCGCGAGCCGTTTGAAGGCATATGCAATTGAAAATAAAAGATATTGCAGACAAAATTTATGACAAGAATTTATACGTTGGAAAAATATGATGCAACTGTAGAGACACAATCAAAAAATAAAGAAAGAAGGCATAAGAAAGATCCCGCCTGTCAATCGAATTAAGCGTGCTAATGTAAAGTGTAAATTGTTTCTATGCCAGATAAAAATAGCATGCCTCTTTTAATCCAATACAGTCTGATGCAATTTTTCCATATTAGGGAAAGGAATCAACTTTCAATCTTTGAAGACAATATATATATTTTTTTCTTTTAGAAATTTGCCCATCGATTAAAAAATTTTCGCGATATCTTATTGTGATTTTCAGAGCTTTTTCGCAATTCCTGCTGTTTTTTGACGTACCGGGCAACGCCGGGCAAGTTCGCTAGTCATTTATAAACAGATTAAGTTAAATAATGCTATAAAAAGTATAAAAAAATATCTTTATTAAGATCGACGAACGTTTCATCGCACAAACGGTGACATTTTCAAAATCCTTTTGAAAATGAATGTCGCCGTTTGCGTGATGAAACGTTCATCAATCTTAATAAAGATATTTTATCACTTTTTATAGCATTATTTAACTTAAAATATTCCAGTAAGATAATATTTGCATACGATTTTACTCAACTTAATAGGCACGCAGGCACCAAACAGTTAATCTTAATTACCTTGGAGTGTAAATAAAATGTTCCAGTAAGACAATATTTTTATAAGATTTTTCCGAAATTAATAGGCCCACAGACACGAAGTTAACCTGAATTACCTTTGAGTATAAATGAAATGAAACTATATTTTTATACGATTTTACTCAATTTTACTACAAGTCGTTTACAACTAGTCACGCAGGCACGAAACAGTTAACTGTAATTACATTGCAGTGTAAATACAATATTCCTGTAAGTCAATGTTTTTATGTGATTCTACTCTATTTAACTTGATTAACCATCTCGCTGCGCAACCCGAGATTTCCTCGGGGACGCATTTTTCCCGTCTAATTAATCATCCTTGATTATTCCCACAAGTTATTTTTTATGAAAAATTTTGCCTTATTTAATCGAAGCATTTTCCCGATTAACCCTTACCGGAGCGGAGTAATTCTGTTCATAAACAGATGAAATGATGAACTGACACCGCAATTTATAAACAAATTTATTAGGAAATATGAAATTGCTTATTTTCATGTACTTTATAGCAGGAAAATTTTCGTTAAATATTCTTAGTGCCGTTTGACAGTTTTGGTATTAAAATTACGTGTCCTTTTTTAAGGACACCGCGCCGGAAAGGGTTAAATTAGACAAAATTTTTTGTTTTGAAAAATCGGTGACAAAAGTATAAAAATTCTTAAAACATACTCATCGTGAAGAGTTAAATACGCAATTTTTTAAGCTATTTTGATAAAACCATTACGCAGGGTGAGGATAAAGACCTACGTTCGGAGCGCCTTTTTTTTATATGCAATATTAAATAAATGCGCATATTTTTAGTTCAATTGTAATACAGAATGATCAAAAAACATAAATCCCTAACAATATTTTCACAACCTTTTAAAAGATTAGGAGGCTTTGTCCTTCTTTTAGCAAATTTTTATCCTTACTACAGACATCGTACACTCAATTCAACTAAATATATTTCAATTCCCTTTGTACTACATACAACTATCCCACTTGCTCGTGCACTGAAATAAGAATTTTACAATATCGTGAGAATTAACTGTAATATTTCCAAAGAAGTCAAAACTACGTATTTTTTATTAAAAATTACATTTTTTTACTATTCGAGTACCTATAAAATAATTACATCAACACATATATGTTAGATTCTAGGCCAGAACTTAGTGAGTAATATGGAAAGCATTCTGACTAACTTTTACTGAAATGTTTAAACATTTTAAGTAATGAAGTTATTCGACCATGGAAGTAACTGAAAAAATGTTTTTCCACAAATCGCATTTGACACTTTCAGGGGCAAAGCAATTCTATTGCTAAAGTGTTAAAATTAATGAATGACACCGGAATTTGAAAACAAATTTATTTCTAAATAAGAAAAAGCTATATTTTACACACATAATAAACCGAAAACTTTCTAAACAAAATTCTGGGCGAGTGTGGCATTTGGAAATTAAAATTAAGTGGTTTCATAAACATACCACCGACCCTCAAGGGGATTTCTTTATATATCTCAGATATATGCAACATTAATCTATGAGTGTCAATTAAGTATTATTAGTGTTTTTATGTAAAAAACATAAGATAATGATGCATAGAAGCATTGTTTATATTTACCCTGGCCTTTCTACGCCCACTTCCGTCGTTTGACTCACTCATTCATGTTTATTAAATCTTTATCTACCGCATTATGATTTACTGCAATTTCTTTTCTTTCATGTAATATTTTCTTTTTCAGTTACTACAATGAAAATTAAAGGCTAAACATAAAAAACATACTCACCCGTGAGAAATTTAATTATTTAGAGGTAATTAATGAAAGTGGTACTTTAAAGTACCGTCAGTACACTATGACTAAAATAGCGTAACAGAAAACCCACAAGGTATTTCAACTGGCACCAGAAAATGTTTTCGATTTAATAAGTATGTGAAATATAGGCTTTTTCTTATTTACAAATAAATCGTTTGGTAAATTCCGTTGCAAATCGTTTATTTCAACACTTTAGAAATGAAAATGCTTTGCCCCTGAAAGGATTTAAAAAAACTATTGTTTATTTTTACGTTTAGATCTTGTTAGCAGTCCTTTAGTTGTGCGATGTGAATATTTCAGGGACAATATGTTCTCTCGCATCTCCGCATATGCAATATATGAATTTACACATGCCATTTCTGGCATAGCAAAAATAAGTTGGTAACACAACTTTTTCGATTTCCTCAAAAAATAACAATGAAACAGAAAAGAAATACCAGGGAAATCATTACTACACTACATTCTAGTAATTATACTTTAAAGCAGATGAAAACGATGGATAACTACACAGACGAAAAGTAAAAAAGAAGTTTTACTCCAACACTTAGTGTACTGACGGTACTTATAAGTATCACCGAGTAATTCAATTGTTAAATCAATAACATACATCGTTCACCTAAAATAGCTAGTCAAATTGTATTCTAAGATCATAATGAACACACAAAAAAAATCCAACACTTATCTTATATCCTCTACTGTGTTCGCAGCAATAAAAAGACGAGTGTGGCAATCAGTACAAAATGTCGACTTCTTCAAAGATAGCCTCATTCCGCTCTAAAATAACGAAACTAGAACTACTGCTGCTATGTATACGGATAAAGTGGAGTTAAAAGAGCGTTTTTTCAAAGTACCATTATAATATTAGTAATATTCACTATGGTATAAAAGTTTAAAGTGAGAGGTACTTATATGTACCGCCAGTAGATAAAGTGTTAAATAGCCCATAACCCCTTTTCTACTGATCGTAGGAATAGAATAAAAATTGATTTGGAATCGTAAAAGATTGTTCTTTCAAATAAAACAATAAGAAAAAAAATTCACAAATTTTCACGAAAACTGCCACTATAATCTAGGCAGGTAGTTTTAGCTTGTCCAGGCCACACAACCTATAGGAAGAATTTCATTGTTGCTACCACAATTTTGAAAAAAAATATCTTTAAGAAATATTATTTCTATGTACATATTAAAGAATTTATCCGGAAGATTATTGATTAGGGATATTCGTAGTAACAATAAAATATTTCCCATATGGTGCGAACCCTAAGTATCTAAAGATATATACTTTTGAAATCGTATTTTAATTTACTCCCTCATTTACTAGAGTTCTAGCATTTATATGCTGTTATGTGCTCTTGATGACAATATAATAATAATTCTTATTTCTGAACTTAATGATAAATTAATAAATTCATCTTGATTAAAATTTGAATTATATTGAATTAAATTTTGAATTACATCGAGAAATTAATTTAGAAAACGTTAAGTATTTCAGCCATCGATTTAATTTTCAAATGTGTTACCACGTGATTCAACAATAAATATTTGTTGTCACAATAATGTAAAGTAACATTTTCAGTAACATAAAAAACAGCTTTTCCGTTCCTATATTGTAACTTAAAAAGAAACTTAGAACTAATTAAACACTTACTAAGGAATAAATATAAATAAAAATATGTATCTCCAAGTTACACGGAATACCGATATATAGGGAGGGGAGTTAGTAGGATTCTACTATACATGTTAATGGGATATATTCCTAACGACATGCAGATATTTTAGAGTAGCATTTTCTTACACAAATAGTGAGAGAAAATACTAAATTTCAATTCAATTTCAATTTATTGATGGAAGTAAATACAACGCTAATTCTACTTTTCTAATACTTAAATTACATATCCCCACCAGTGGCCGAGAGATTCTGCTTTCGAAGCTGGTAGACGGTATGTGCTGGGTTCAATCCCAATCGCGCCCGCCAGCCTAATCGTTCGTAGTTTTCGTGGTTTTCTTCAAAACTTGGTTTTCCAAGCGTAAATACAGGTTAGGTTCCCTTAGAAAGACCCCCACGGAGGGCACCCCCCCCTTAGGGCCTACATCCCTCGTGCTGATAATTGGCCGTCATCAACCAAACAACCAACCTTAAATTACATATATGTGTGTTAGTACAATAAACCTCTGGTTGGAGAGCTAGGCTCTTTGAACCTTTAATCTTTAAGTCAACATGTATGGTTATTTGTGAGTGGGACTGAGAGTAAAGGAGCATGATTTATTTTTATATGATTTATTTTTAACAAACTGATGAATGATGACGTCTTGAAAATAAAAGCATTCTTATTTCTCCGTCTTATTACGCTCATTAGAGAAATGCGAAAAAAATCTTCGGTTTGCCAAAAAAGATCGCAACTAAAAATTTTGCATAACTAACTTTACTTATTATTTGCAAAGAGTTTTGATAGTGAAAGATCTAAAAATCAATCAACAGCAATTTGACATTATTTAATGGAATGTAGTTTGGAACGTAATTAACCCTGTTTTGTAGCAAACTCTGGTACATTTTTAGCCATACCGTTACGAACATTTCTAACGTTTCACATCAAACTTGGTCGTGGATCCGATTACGGATGATTGGGAAGATTTTATTGAATAAAAACTAGAGGTTTAGTTTTCTATTTGAATTAGTTATCGAGGTTATTTTCCTAGGTTAATAGTTGCATGATTAAAACTGGTATGTAAAAAGAAACGGCAGTTAAAATGACATTATTTTAATTTTATTCACACAATTCCGCTTTAAATATCCACTTTTACATGATTCACATAGTTTAAAATATAAAAGTTAAATACTGTTTTGATTGTATTTACTCTACTGGAAATCGAAGATAAGAAACTGTAGAGAAAACCTGACAAAAGAAGACGTATATTACTAAATATAATGTAACGTTGAGAGAGATTGTATTTATGTTATTAGATCAGATCAAAGTACCAAGCTGAGAAGCGCGGAGTAAAAGACCTAACAAACGAAAGTGAATAACCCGAACATTCTTTAAGTTAAATGGTCAATGTCTGAAGTCATTGTAATTCTCTCTTTTTTTAGTAGTGTGGTGATATGATCGGAATGGCCGCATTTCCCTCCCAAACTCTGCATGATGTACTAAAGAGTTGCTTCTGAATTGCCCGTATTTCGTCTAACGCATCAGATAATATAATAGCGCAATTGCGTCCGATGCGTATTCAGAAAATGCGGAAGGATCTTCCAGGTGAAGGTCCATATTAATTTAATATGCAGGGTCGGATTTTCCATTTCGTTTGATTGAAGGTTTATTTGAAAAATGGTCCAGCGCAGCGGGCTCAGCCTGCTAGTAAATATTAAAATAATTAAAAATAGTTACTGTTAAACTTATGGAAAATGTGATAAAAAATTACAAAAAAAAAAAAAAAAATCCGTATATTATAAAATAAGTTTATATTTACATCGCTCAAAATTTATAAAAAGACTTTTTTCACCCCTGATGAAAATGAAAGATAAAAAGATAAAAAAAAATGATAGTGTGGATAATAACTATTACTCGTATATTTCAATTTCTTCGTCTTTTTTTCTTAAATTTATGCTATTCCCAAAGGTTGTAATAAATATTCTGCAGTTGATAAAAGTCGTATTATATTAAACATCAATGGGAAAATTGTTCTTCATAACTTATTCATAAAACCGGCTTTTGTGTTTCTATCAAACCGAGCTTCAAATTTTGATTTTGATTTATATTTTTCTTACAAAAAATTGTGGTTTGGCGAGCAAATTTATTCCGTCGCAAAGTGTTTACATTAACAAAAGAGGAAAACTGAAACAAATCTCCTGAAACTATCCTTTATAGCTAAATTTATTTTATCGCACTTTGTGATAAAATTATTAAAATAAATTAAAATTATTAACAAATAAATTTTTATCATAGTGAATGTTATCTGTAAAAAAGGTAAGATATTTTTATCATAGAACTAATGAATAAAGAAGAATTTACATATCCTGAAAAGGATGAAGCTTCAACTGTAACCGGTTGCGCAGCGGCGCATTACCGCCTGGGAAAACTTTCACCAATAAATTTCAATCGAAATTTTCTCTTTATTTTAAACATCTTATTATTGAATAATTTCAGTCATAATTATGGTAAAAACAGATATTTATTTTAACTGATGGAAGTTTACTTTGGCCGTGTGTTTCCGCCATATTGTGACAACCTAAACATCCTCCTATTAGTGTTAGTGAAAGATATCATAATAACCGAACCGCTTCACCAGTAAAAACGACTAGAAAGTTTTATCATATTTTTGAGAGAATTTTTGCATGAATAAGCGGCTAAAATAAGGTGACATTTTTCTATTCAAAATTTACTGGTGGACGTTTTCTTCGGTGGTAATCAAAAACTGTTGATCCGATGTAAAAAATCAGCCGCCATCTTGTAACAACCTCCCCAGTTCCTTCACTCGCAACTGATAGAGTCTATACTATATGTCTTGCCCTCTTTGTTCATAACTCCATTATTTTTATACTTTCGCTTCGCCATGGAATCGAGTCGTTCAAATTAAACTACCTTAATCCCTTAACGGTAGCTTAATATTTGGAAAAAACACCAAAAAAGTACCTATTTCTTTTATTACAGAAATTGAATAATTATAAAGTGTCTAAATAAAATATGCAATTAGTTTTTTTTTAAGGCGAAAAATAAAGATGTTATAGAACAAATTCACATTTGTAGAAAAGACATCATGCGAGAATTCTGTGTCTTAATATTTGTTTTACACCATATAAATTAATGCGGATAAGACCGTTATTTTTTACATCTTAGATCTTTATTTATCATCATCCCACAAATTTCTACAAATATTTGAAATATATACATTAAATTTTGATTATTAATAATTTTTGAGTGTTATATATTTCAAAACATGCAATACAAATCCAAGCATTACAATCAGCTTCAAGAACCAAACCACGGTTGGAATATTCAAAGTCTTCAGACGGAAATGCCAGTTAAATTTTTCTGGTTTTAGAAGTTTTTTACAGCAATTAAATCTCCAGCCCGGAAATATGACGGGCACAAGAAATAACGAAAGACACCTCAGCCAGTGATATTGACGGGAGAGAGAATTATCCCTTTCCGGCACACTGTGCCCGGGTCGGGATACCTAATTTTAATTCCAAACTTACGAACGGCACCAAGAATATTTTCGTAATAAAAGCAATATTTCTGCTGCACTGTCATTATTCCAAAAAGAGTTGCCAGGTTCAGGACCTGATTACTAACGGGGCACACTGACACCAATAAATTTTAAAAGAAATGTTCGCCTTATTTAAACGCCGTATTCAAGTACAATGTCTGCCTTGAATAAGACAAAATTTTCTGTTTCTTTTTACTGGTAGGAATGTGCTCCGTTGGTACTGGTCAGGTCGTCCACCTTTTAGAAATTCCGGTTGTTTTACGCTCGAATTCATGAAATGTCTCTGTTATTAACCGTCATAACCCCTTGAGGGGCAAGCAAAAATGTCTCTAAATATTGAAATCTCACCGGAATAATCGAAAAAAATTATTTTTAAATAAGGAAAAGCAATTTTTCAATGATTTTCCTCCAAAGATGAAAATATAAAATTTAGTTAAAATTTTCTGATGAGAATCTTTTTTAAATTAGGTGGGATATATTTTATCCCAATGCCCCTTAAGGGATTAACCCCTTGAAGGGCAAGCAATTACGTTTGTGAAATGCTGAATTCCCACCAGAATCTTTGAAAAATTCCATTTCAAAATAAGTAAAAGCAATTTAACGGCTTTTTTCCATCAAAGTTAGAAAAGTAAAATTTAATAAAATTTTTCTGGTGTAAAACTTCATTAATCGTAGGTGGTATATAATATATACCGGTGCCCCTTAAGGGGTTAACAGTCGCATTAAATTACGGTTTTAAAATTCAAATTGCTTATTGAAACATTTTTTAAAAAGAAATATTCACCTTTTTTTATGACAGGTAAAATGATACCATAATAAAATCAATTACACTATTTTATAAAACTCGCGGGAATCAAACGAAACAGAATAAAATGAATAAAAGACACAGCCCGTGAATATCACGGGAGCGATAATTAAGATGTTAAGTACATCTAAAATTACTATTTTAAATCAGAATTTCTTAATAAAAAACGAGACAAAACTGACAAACATGATTCGAACTCAGGTCTCGCGCCGACCACTATTTAACCCACCACTAATTTTTTTAAATGGTTTTTATGTCTGAACGTTGCAAGACTTGCAATAAAAAGCGGTTTTCACTCCATTTCCTAAGACAAAAATTTTCGTAAGGAGATAGTGGTGGTAAACGTTTAGTTTCTATAAGAACGCTGAGCGGCCTATTCCAACAGCATCACTTCTTCAATCTCAGATTTCCGTTTCGAAAGTGGTAGTGTATTCAGAAGAAAAAAAAATTGCTACCAAAATCGAAAAAGTTCAAAATTACCCAATTACAAATCGACCTCAAATGTTCTATACGAAAGAAATAGTAAAAAATAAATAAATAAATGAAAATCGAAAATTTTGAAAGGAACGTAGCCACTGGTTTAACATTAACTTATAAGTGTATTTCGTTAATCCGTAAAATTGAGTCCGATGCGAGTTTCGACAAAAAAAAAAAAAAAAAAAAAAAAAAAAAGAAAAGAAAAGAAAAGAAAAAGAAAAAAAATCGCGAAATTGTACATTTTTGAAAGGGTAAATAATATTTTTTTCCGCTCGGATTACGCCGTTTTATACGTGTAAGTACAAAATGTTGTCTTTCGCTTTACAGTTTTACCAACGGTTTTGCCGATGTGCGCTTCGAAAAAAAGGCCGAGAGGAAAAGCCACTTTCTCAGTTTTCGTTCTTCTCTGCTTTTTGCTTTCCGTAAACGGGGTTTCGGCCCACACTGCTACGCTTTGTTGGAAACCGCTTTTTTATTGTTGTTTTTTATTAACACTAGAAAGCCCGCAAGCAGTCATTTTGACTGCTACCAAATTAATATATCTAGGTTCGAACCTGATATTTTTTTTTTTTTTTTTTTTTATAAAACAAGTTTAAATGATAAAAAGAAAAAAAAACTAGTAAAATTAATAAATTAATAATTTAAAATAAAAATTTTGGTGTGATATATTTTTCTAAAATTTGAGTAAAATTCTCGGTCTTTCTAGTGTTAATATCTCGGCTAATTATTATAAATTGAAAAACCTTAACCTCAAGCGCATTAGAACCTATCTTTGTCTATCCTCGTCCAAATTTTCAGACCTCTACATGCAATGTAATTTTCTAGCCTTCGCACACACACAGAAACACAGACAAACATCTTTCTTTTATTAGTATAGATACTGATTTCTGCCATAAAAATTCTGCAAAACAATATCGAGATGATTTTATTTAAGTTATTATAGAATGCAATTTTTTCTTGCTTCGCATGTTCCCCCCTTTTTATTAGTAAAACATCCAGAATAATAATAGCGTTAAGATGCTTTTGTCTGGGACTTTGAGCACTTGTAACAATAATAATATAATAGAAACATCCATAACTTCGGATAATGTAACAAAAATTTTATCGCCTAAATTTATTATGTCTGATGCTTTTTTTTTTTTTTTTTTTTTTTTTTTTGTAGCAAAAGCAGATAAAAGAAAGAAAGTTTTTCTTTTGATTAATTTTTAGGGGTTGATAATACATGCATATAAACAAATCAAAATGCAAGAACATTGTCTTAGCCCCTTAATTCTCGTTCCCATGATATTCACGGGCTGTGTCCTTTATTCAGATTGTTTAATTCCCACAAGTTTTATAAAATAGTGTAATTGGCTTTATTATATCGTTTTACATGCCATTAAATAAGATGAATATTTCTTTTTCAAAAAAGTGGTGCCAATAAGCAATTTGAATTTTAAACCGTAATTTAAAACCCTTTAAGCGTCCTAACCGTGTTTTTCCGTCACGTGTTTTTCCGATTCAAAGGCTGATTTAACACAAAATCGATATTAAAGCTAATTTTTTTAAGTCAATAAGATAAGTAAATATGTAAGGTTATTAGATAAAAATTCTCATACCAATGCATTTCATAGCTACTATTTTATGAATCATTGAACATGAATGGGGAAATCTGGAGGACATTTAAAGGGTTAATGCGACCGTTAAGGGGTTAATGGTGAATTTCTTTATTCTCCAAATCATCGAGTTAGCGGTCGAAATTCCAGGATTAAACAGAACTCGATTAGCATATTAAAATGCAAATGGTCTGCCAAATCATATCTTAGTGGAAACCACCTAAAGACCCGATTTTTGTGGATGATCGATAGGTTTAACATTGTATTGTCCAGCACCCAAAGGTATGAGAATATGGAGAACTGGGAGCCGGAAAACACAATGATAAACCTAACAGTTAATGACTAAAATCGGGTTTGCAAGTGTTTTCCCACCAATATATGACTTGGCAGACCAGTTGTATTTTAATATGCGCATCGAGTTTTAACTAATCCATCAACTCGATGAAGTGATTGATTTTTGAAGCCACCTCCCGTACTATAAGCTAAAGATTATATGCTTTATTAATTGAGAGGCGGTGGGATATATTTAACCCATCTACTATTAAAGAAGGTTTGCACCAGAAAAGTTTTATTAAATTTTACTTTTATAACTTTGGTGGTTAAAGTAGTAAAATAAGTTTTCCTTATTTCGCAATAATATTTTTTGAAGATTCCGGTGTGAATTCGACATTACAGAAACACAATTACCTGCCCCTCAAAGGATTAATCATAATTTGTATTTGAATGAATAAATTTTTAATCATTAATATATTTTCAGTTACAGGCATAGTTTGTGTCTGTAGTAATTTTGCCTTTGAAAATGAGCAGATTTGTAATGCGATTATCTGAATTTTTTTTCAAAGAATTTCTCACGTTTTTACAATTTTTGATTACATCAATCTGGTTTTTTCATGCACACATCTTAATCGATTTTTAACCCACTTTTTGGTTTGCTAGAATGAGAAAAATTATGTTCACAGGTATGTTTACGCTGACAATAAAAGATTTTAATAGTTTTATAACTTAATTATAAATCAATACATTAAATTTAAGGCATTTTTTTCGATACCCCGCTAGAGGTGATAAATCCCCTCTTGTGTTCAATTATATTCGAGTTTATTCGAGTGTATTCGACTTGCGCAATTGCATTCGAGTATACAATTACAGTGATTTGAAACAACACTGGATTTAATTGAACGCTGGATTTAATTTAAAGAAGGTTCCCAAAAATATTCCAAATAGTTGTGAAATTGCAACATTAAAACATTTTATAAACTAAAAAGTAGAAAATAAATTATAAACAAGTAACAATTAAATTTATAAAATCAAAAAACCCGACTGCGCAAAAGGCGAACTAATTAATTATTTCTCATAAATGTGAAACTATTTTTATATTACTTACCTATTTTTTTATTTACTTTTATTGATGACTTTTAACCCTTTCGAGGGCGGTGTCCTTAAAAAAGGACACCTAATTTTAATTCCAAAACTGACAAACGGCACCAAGAATATTTAATAAAAAATTTCCTATTATAATGAACGTGAAAAAAACAAGTTCATATTTTCTAATAATTTCGTTTATAAATTCCGGTGTCATTCAATTATTTCATCAGTTTATAAACAGAATTACTCCACGCCGGTAAGGGTTAAGTTGTGTTTAATTGTTAGTTCCTATCTATAAACTCTGTTTTGATGAGGCCTATAGATGTCTATGATTGTTAGAGTTGCAGTAAAGCTAGATATCCTACCTGCACAACTTCCAGGTTGTATAATATAGTATAAACGGAGCTTCTGACTGTAAAATAGTCAATGAAACATCGTCTTCACTTTGAAAGACCTATCCAATGATGTGCCACTCAATATGGCGCGTAAAAATGTTTTTTTGTCTCTACCGCCATTTTGAATTTTACGGCCGCCATTTTGAATTTATAAAAACAAAACCTTTCTTATAACCATCGGGTTGTTAAGACGAATCGATAGAGACCTTATTCATTCAAATCCATCCAGACGTTGGGATGTTTCGAGGGTATAAAGAAATAAATCCACATACCCAGATACGTGTGAAACACGTAACCCTTCTTGGCAGTCGGGTAATAAAACACAAATAAGTAATGTTTAAAAAATATATGTTTTTATCAATTAATAGTTGAAAATTAATTACGAGTACTTCACGATTAGACGATAATAAATCCATTTTGAAATCCTAGAAAGATAAATTCAATAATGTTTCATTTTTATTTCCATTTGTCCTATCCTGAAAATCAAATAGAACATAATTGCAATAATGTTTCATTTTTTCTTTCATGTGGTCCGATCTTTAAAAAAAAAATTGGACAAAAATTACATAATTTTGTTTAAAAAATTGCGCTTTCTACCAAATGTAAATAAAAAAAAATAAAACTGAATTTTTCATTCTCGGGTTTGCCCACGCCAAATGAAAGTAATGTAACGAAACATTTGGGGAAACAACGTGATTTGCAGTAAAAAAAAATAGGGGTGATTTTTAAGATGAACAGTCAATGCTTATAAAAAAAAGTAAAAAAAAAAAAAAAAAAAAAAACTACTTTAACTTTTATTTCTTTTCGTGACTTGCATATTTCCTAGTTTTTATTAGTAAAGCATCTTGAATAACAATATATTAAGGAGCTTAGCCTGGGGTTTTGCGTACTAGTAAAGAATATAATAAATCACCACGAATAACTTCTACTAAAGTATCAGACATGCGACGGCATTATGTTATCATGTTTTATGTTTTCATATGCTGAAATAAGTTTAATAGTAGTTTTTCTTTCGACTAATTTTCAGTTTTTGAAAACACATCCTTATAAGCAACTTTAAAACTAACAAAACCTGCCATAATGACGTATATTTTTTTCGCGTCAGAGTGGTTACGATTAATTAACAGAACACTTCTAAATTTTTATTTTAAAAGATATAATTCATATGAATAAAATCTATAGAAGTGACAAACGGTCTAGCCGGATAAGCATAGCAAGATGGCCCCCACGGCCGATGTTTGAAATAACATGTGTGGTAATAAGGTTCATTAAAAGAATAAAATATAGAGTGTTTTTAGCTCCTGATCATGGACCGTCCTTGAGATAATTGGTGAAGTATGCGTCGGCGCTACTATGTTTACCCGACTGCCAAGAAGGTTTATGTGTTTCACTCGTATCTGTGTATGTGGATTTTTTATACCCTCGAAACGTCCAAACAGCTGGGTGGATTTTAATGAATGAGATCTCTATCGATTCGTCTTAACCGTTCGATGGTTATAGGCTAGGTTTTGTTTTCATAAATTCAAAATGACGGCCGTAAAATACAAAATGGCGGTAGACACGAAAAAAAAATTACGCACCATATTGACTGGCATATCATTGGATAGGTCTTTCAAAATGAAGACGATGTTTCATTGACTATTTTTCAGTCAGAAGCTCCGTTTAAATATTACACAACCTGGAAGTTGTATAGGTAGGATCTGTAGCTTTAATGCATCTCTAACCATCAGAGACATCTATAGGCCTTATCAAAACAGTGTTTATAGATAGGAGCTAACAATTAAACACAACTTAAAAGTCAAGTTAATAAAAAAAAATAGGTAAGTAATGTAAAAAATAGTTTAACATTGATGAGAAATATTTAATTAGTTCGCTTTTAACGCAGTCGGGTTTTTTGAGTCTTTAAATTTAATGATTACTTGTTCAAATACGCTTTTCTCAAAAAGTAAAAAAGTTCAAAAAAAATTAAACCAACGCCAATTATAGAAGAATATATTAGTTCACATTATATATATATATTTTTTTCACATTTTTACACAAATTTTAACATAGAAAAATAAACAAAAAATATTAAAAAATTATTAATGTAGTAATTTTATATTTACACCAACCAAAAAAGTACAGAATAATGCTCAAAATATGTACATTTAAGAAAAAAAATCTCGTTAAAATCGAAGATGCGGTTTTTGAGTTATAAAAAAGAATAATGCTAGCAACTTACTAAAATATTCGTAACTTTCCCTGTTTGCATTTGGAGAAATACTCTACTATCAATGCATTGGTCGATTCATGACATTTCTACTCGGGCAGGATGCGCAGTGCGCCAAAACAAGAGAATGTTTCCTTACATATCATTTCCCTATAGGTTTGTTTCGTCTTTGTAAACATTCTGTTATTTTGGCGTACTGCACATCTTCCTCGCGTAATAATATCAAGTTGATTGTGCAGGTGTAGCTGAATAATGGCTGTAAATATGTAAGGTTATGAGCTTTCTGGCAATTTCGAACCCCCTCCTAACTTTCCAACATCATACGTTATCATTCCTCGAATCCCCTCCCTCTTATAATATTGTTATCCCCTGGTAAATTGTAAACATTCTTTTTATATTTACAATTTCTTTCTCCTTTTTCCCTTTTTATATGTTTACAATTATATACAGATAAGGTTGTACATTTTTTATTCACATATTTTACTGAATTGAATGAAGAAAAGAAATTCATAAAATATCAGCGTTATATAAGAAATAACTTTATATCAAATGACATTTTAAAGAAATATTATTTAAAAGTTTTTGATAATACTTTGTTACATAATGCATAGAGCACTAATATTGTCTTCTCGCACTTTGCCCTTGCACGGGCCTAAACAGAACTTCTTGTAAACAAAACAGGTGGACAACATTCTTCCCCATATTTTACTACCAAAAATAACAAGTACCATTTCGAGTCTGGTTTCTTTAACAAAGAATTATAAACTCATATGGCAAGAGAATGTTAATGGCGAACGTTGGGTTATTCCATATTTTGGAATGAAATGTTTTATAATCATTCAATGGTATTAATAATAACTTTGTATTTTCATAAAAAAATAAAAACTGACTTAAAATAATTGAGATAACAGATGTAAAGAAAAAGATACGAAAAAAGTATATTTTGGTTTGATCAAAAATGATAACGTTATCAAATGACAAATCCCCCCGCACACACTCCCCCCTAAAGTGATACGTTGTGCATGTACACTGTATAGCCTCATAGCCTTCTTCTAAGTGAAAATCATGGTAGGCATATGTTACCATTTTGTTTGTCAGTTCTTGATATTATTACGAAAGGATGCGGAGTACGCCAAAATAACAGAATATTTACAAGCACGAAACAAACCTATAGGGAAGTGGTATAAATGGAAACATTCTCTTATTTTTGCGCACTGCGCATACAGCCCGAGTGCAAATGTCACGAATCGACCAATGCATTGATAGTAGCGTTTTTCTGCAAATACACACAGGGAAAGTTACGAATATTTTATCAAGTTGCTAGCATTATTTCTTCTTACTCAAGAAGCGCATCTTCGATTTTAACGAATTTTTTTTCTTAAAAGTACATACTTTGAACATTATTCTGTAATTTTTTGGTTGGTGTAAATATAAAATTACTACATCAATAATTGTTTTAAAAAAATATTTTTGTTTATTTTTCTACGTTAAAATCAGAGTAAAAATGTGAAAAAATATATTTAATGTGAACTAATAAATTCTTCATTAATTGGCATTTGTTTTACTTTTTAAATTTTGTACTTTTTGCGAAAAACGTATTTGGAAAATAGTTGCGCCGGCGCATACTTCTCCGATTACCTCGAGGACAGTTCAAGGTCAGGGACTAAAAACAGTCTATATTGTATTCTCATGGTGAGCCTTACTACCACACGTGTTATTTTAAACATAGACCACGTGAACCATTTCGCTATGCTTATCCGGCTATACTCTTTTTAACCCTTTGCGATCAAGTGTCGGCAAATAGCCGCCCAATCTTTATGTACATGATTCTATTTTTATATTCTTTTCAGACCACTATATTTTAAAAGTACATTTTTTAGTGAATTTCCCAGGTCATAAAAATACAAGTAAAATTTTTCCTTAAAAAAAAATGGTGCCAACCGAATAAATTCGTGTAAGAGGTATGCGTCGGAGGAATACTTCGGTCGCAAACAAAGCCCTTTTTGGTCGCAAAGGTTTAATATTTTAAACTGAAAAAATCATTATTAATTTTTGTTTAATTTTTCTTTGCATCCTTTCTACAATTAGAGGTCTTCTATATTTTACGTCATAAGTGTTTTTTTTTATTATTTATTTCCCATGGAGGGATATGAAATATACGAGTAATATATTGGATCGTTCAGAAAGTCGTGTTCGTTTGGGAAAATCAATTCGTACAAGAAAATTATGCCCGGTAATTATTAGACATTAGATATCGGAATCAATGTCATGATAGAATTTTCCGGTACGAGTTGATTTTCCCAAACGGACACGACTTTCCGAACGACCCAATATATGTATATAAGAGATCAGTAAAATGCAAATAGAATATAAATTAAAAACTTTGTTTTAGGGGTTTTCTTTTTAATATCGCAAGGTAAAAAGTTTAACATTTAAGATAAATCCAATATTTTGTACGCATTAGAAAATTCAATCTTACAAAAAAAACCAATACTGTATGCCACAAACATATCCGTTCGTTGAACTCTATTATAAACATTCTTAGCCGATGGCGTCTTTGTTTATCTTTCGGATCTTGCGGATCTTTTATTGGAATATATTGATTTCTGCCATGAAAATTCTGCGGTTCAATATCTAGACGACTTTATTTCTGTTATTATTTGGCCACAAATTTTTCTTGTCTCGCATATTTCCTAATTTGTTTTTTAAGGGGACAAGGGACCTTAAAATAATTTTTATTATTTTTTGTAAATTTCACCTTAAATATTATTCAAGGGTACATTATATGCATTATAGCATGCATTAATCACAAAAAAATTTTAAAAAAATTTTATTTTTGAGAAAAAAATGGAATTTTACGTGTCGTCTTAGAAATCTTCGAAATCTCGCTTGCGCATTCCATATCAATGAAAATCCCCAATATTTTTTTATAAAAGTCTGTTTTATATATATAAATAAAATAGAGCATCGAATTTTATATATTTGAATTTAAAGGTAAAAAAAAAAAAAAATGAAAATTTTTAAAAATTTTTCAAAAAAATTTCCAAATTTCCAAATTTTTCCATTTTTTTTTTTTTTATTTTTTGTAAATTTCATCTTAAATATTATTCAAGGGGACATTATATGTATTATGGCATGCATTTATCACAAAAAAAATTTTAAAAAAATTTTATTTTTGTGAAAAAAATGGAATTTTACGCGTCGTCTTAGAAATCTTCGAAATGCCCCCTATGCATTCCATATCAATGAAAATCCCCAATATTTTTTTTTTTAATTTGATTTATATATATAAATAAAATAGAGCATCGAATTTTATATATTTGAATCTAATGGTTAAAAAAAAAATTACAAATTTTGAATTTTTTTCGAAAAAATTTCAAAATTTTTCAATTTTTTTTTTTTATTTTTTGTAAATTTTATCTTAAATATTACTCAAAGGTACATTATATGCAAAATGGCATGCATTTATCACAAAAAAAATTTGTAAAAAAATTTATTTTTATGAAAAAAATAGAATTTTACGCGTCGTCTTAGAAATCTTCGAAATGCCCCCTGCGTGTTCCATATCAATGAAAATCCCCAATATTTTTAATAAAAGTTTGGTTTATATATATAAATAAAATAGAGCATCGAATTTTATATATTTGAATTTAAAGGTTAAAAAAAAGAAAAAAAATGAAAAATTTTGAAATTTTTTTGAAAAAATTTCAAAATTTTTAATTTTTTTTTTTACCTTTAAATTCGAATATATAAAATTCGATGCTCTATTTTATTTATATATATAAAACAGACTTTTATAAAAAATATTGGGGATTTTCATTGATATGGAATGCGCAAGGAACATTTCGAAGATTTCTAAGACGAAGCGTAAAATTACATTTTTTTCATAAAAATAAATTTTTTTTTTTTTAGTTTTTTTGTGATAAATGCATGCTATAATGCATATAAAGTACCCTTGAATAATAATTAGGTGAAATTTACAAAAAATAAAAAAAAAATATTTTTAAGGATTTTAAGGTCCCTTGTCCCCTTAAAGAATCTATAAAAATAATAGCTTAAGAATCGGGACTTTATGTTCTCAGAAAGATTGTAATAAAACGCCACGCATAACTTAAAATGAAGTATCAAACAAGCAAACGCACTATTTTAGCATATTTTATGTTTTCAGACTCTGAAACTAAAACAGGATTCATACGGGTCCTTGATTTTCCAGAGTAAGAAATTCTTCTGTACCGGTATTTTCTAATGGAAAATATCTGATTAAATAAAGCGAAATTTCTACAGTTTAAACTAAATTTATTTTTCTATAAAAAAAATCAGATATTTGGCCTTGAAAATAACGGTACCCGTACGAACCCTGTAAAAATAAAACAAATGTAGCTCCTCTTTTGATGTATTTTTAGTGCTTAAAAGAGGTGCTTCAGAAAGTATAAACAAATTTAAATGGTAGAAAACCTGTCATAATGACGTATATTTCTAGGCGTCCTTGTAGGTACGATTAATATACATTAACCCCATGGGGACGAGCGACACGTATACGTGCCGGAAATAGGCCTAAGGATCGTCGTTTATCCTCACCAGTAAAATTTTACTGTAAAATTTGCCTTATTTAATCCGAGCATTTTCCCGATTTGAATAGGCACAAACTTATGTTTTTTAAAACCGGTAGAAAGTAATAAACATTTCGTAAAAGGCTCCCGTCGCGAAGGGGTTAAACACTTCTAAATTTTTACTTTTTAAAAGATATAATTTATGCCAATGAAATCTATAGATGAGACAAAATTTTAATATTTTAAACTGAAAAAATCTAAAATTTATTCAATTAAATGAAAATAAATATAATAACTAAAATTTTATTTAATTTCTCTTTGCATCCTTTCTACAATTAGGAGCCTTGTATGTTTTATCTCATATTTTTCTGTCTTTCCTATGATGTGATATGAAATATGCGAGTAATATACATATATGTATGGGGAATTCTCACAGTCTTTTAACTTTCATGTCCCTGAATAATAATTTTTTATTTAATACACTTTTTGTGTGTGTTTTTTTTTAATTTCATATACTGGGGAACATCCCATTGCATGATTGCATAACAATATTAACGAGATAAATACGTTTTGGACGATGTTAAGGGTCCAAACACCTGGAAAACTCCTGTGCCGTCCCATGTCCCTGATGCTGATTTTTAAGTTTGGAGCAGTCTGTATAAAATTGCTTCAATAAAAGTAATTCCATGTAATTTTTTTCCGAAACTGGGATAATTGTTTTATACAAATATGTAGCAAAAAATTAACCTGCACACATTTTATAAGGTTGATATTATTTTTTAACTCTGCCCCTGGGTTTTTCATCCTTACCGTCCCTCTTGCTAAACTTATACAGAAAATCACTTCAGATGCAGCCACAGAATTTTTTTCAAGTTTTTTCTCATGCAGAGGTATACTAGAGAAAGAATGTCTAAAATTCTTTGACAGGAAATTTACTGCAGAATTTAAATCAGCATTTAAATATCAATTCCAAGATCGTGCCTTTATTGGTAGTCTTACCGTCCCCAAGGTTTATTCCTGCACTTTTCAAGGTAAATTAAAAAATAATACTAATTTAATCCAATGTTAACAACTGTTTCTAAAAATCAATGAACATTGTGGCTATCACTTAGTCTTAACATGATTTTCCTAAAAATAGGTGATAATTTTTCTTACTGTTCCATCCTTACAGTCCCTTTTTTACCATTTCCACCCTTTTTTCCTATACCATCCCCCTTTTTTACTTTACCGTCCCTTCTTTGACATCTTTTTAAGACAATGTTATACAAAAATTCTGTATTAAAAGTACTACATTTTTATTATTTCTTATTTGATTGTCCTGTCGTTACTATGCAAATTCATTATAAGTAAAAATTTAGAAGAAAATAAAAAATTATAGGGGTAAAATGGTAAGGAAAATTAAACTCCCAAGTTTAACTTAAACCTCAGATAAATAAAAAAAATTTCTCTGCTGACCATTTTTTTCTTTATTTTGAATCAGTAAGGCATTCGTCTATCAGATTAAAATGTTATTTTAGCAAGTTAAATTTCGCCAGATTTTTTTCCGCAAAAGTCAAAAGATTGTGAGAATGCCCCATATACATATTAGATCAATAAAATCCAAATAGAATATAAAATAGAAGCTTTTTTTTTCTTTTTTTAAATATATTTTAAGGAAAAATATTTAACATTTAAGACAAATCCAATATTTTGTACGCATTAGAAAATCCAGTCTTACAAAAACCAATACTGTATGCCACAAACATATCCGTTCGTTGAACTCTGTTATAAACATTCTTAGCCGATGGCGTCTTTGTTTATCTTTCGGATCTTGCGGATCTTTTATTGGATTATATTGATTTCTGCCATAAAATTCTGCGGGACAATATCTAGACGACTTTATTTCTGTTATTATTTGACTACAAATTTTTCCTGTCTCGCATGTTTCCTAATTTGTATTTTAAGCATCTATAAAAATAATAGCTTAAGAATCTGGACTTTGTGTTCTCATAAAAATTGTAATAAATGTATAACTTAAAATGAAGTATCAAAAACGCAATCGCATTATTTTAGCATGTTTTATGTTTTCAGACACTGAAGCTAAAAATAAAACAAATAAAGCTTCTCGTTTGATGAATTTTTAGTGCTTAAAAGAAATGCTTCAGGAAGTATAGCCTAAATTTAAATTTTGGTATTTATTTATTTATTTATTTATTTATTGAATGCAGATTAGTATTTAAAAACAACGATAAAGTTAATATACAGGTATCCACTCGCAATGGTTCCAATGGCTAATTTCTTAACTGTTAGTCATAGAAATATATACAGTAGAACTCTTCTAATCCGAACCCCGGTAATCCAAAATTTTGGTTAATCCGAACAGATTTTATTTTCGAAAATGATACTTGAACAAATTAACTGAAAAGATTTATTTACGAAATTTTAGGGATTACAGGATGAATGTCGAAAAAAACGTTTAGAAGTTAGAATTAAACATAAAATGGCAGTAGAGCATGTTTTTTATTCTTTAAACAGCTTGAATAGAATAAAAAAAATACTCAATAGTGTAAAAGTACAACCTATGTGCACGAATATAAAATGAAAACTTGCTCTGTAGGCCTATTCGTAGAATACATCTTTAAAAAAATCTCGAATATCAGTTTGTTTGCCAGTCACTGTAAAATTCGCTTTTAAAATGCTAAAAGTATTTAATTCAAATGACAATTTATTTTTACTTTCTACTATATGATTTTGAAAATTATCTACAGAAATACTTCTTTCTTTCATCCTTGTCGACGTGCTGACTCATCTATTTATAGATTCGGGATTTTCAACCATTTGTAATGGGTTGTTACATATCTCATTCTGAGGTTTCATTGAATTATTTTAAACATCATGAATGATGAAACAATGAATACCATTTTTTACTGAAAATCGTGCCAGATTATCCAGCATGCCGGACCTTACGAGGACGGATTAGAGGATGTTTATTATGTTAGAGTACTTATAACTTTCAGTTTTTCAGCACGCATCTTTTTCTTTTCCATTTTTATCGGAATTTCGGATAATCCGAATTTTTTGTAGTCCGAACAGTCACCGGTCCTAATTAGTTCGGATTATTGGGGTTTTACTGTAGTTCCAATTACAAAAATATTACCAATTTAAATTAGGTAATAAATTATTTTAAAAGTCGTTTGGATCAATAAATCATTTCTTAAAAAGTTGCGAAATTTAAATTATTATACGATCCGCCGGTCGTATATGTGATTTTAGTAAACATTTTTTATTATACTAATAAGTAAGACAAAAAAAATCCCATTCATCTAACCCTAAAATTGACTGAGTTATGAAACTTTGAATTGCATGACTTATACCAATTTTCTGCATCTGAAGACAGATGAGTTGGACCATGCTCCGAGGGATCGTACACAAAGTGCTTAAAATGTTAAAGGATTTATTTCGGGTGTACATTTCTGCATTGCAGCAGAAAGGATTTACTTCGAGCAAGTTTTAGCGTAACTTTAATTTTTCATAATTAAGATTTAGATTAGATAATCTAATAGCATTTTAAATTATGTACTCCCTCTGTCCCAAATTAATTGCTACATTTGATTACTTTTGTACTGATTAATGATATTGATAATTTTATGATTTTGTTTGAACATTTTTCAGAGATTTCAGGGTGCTATGCTATCAATCAACAAGATTTACTTACCAAGCATTCCCCCGTCTCTCCCTAAATAAGTATCAAATTAGTTTAAAAAATCCACGGTTCGTACGATCTTAAGCTACGCCCCTTTTTGTAAGGATTCTTCCACCAGTAATCGCATAATACTACCTTCTAGCTAATGAATCGCTAATTCCTTATGAAGAAAATGATTTTTATGGTATGCTGGTGGTAGAGTCCTTTCAAAATGGTGTCGATCTACTAAACTGCATCGGAAGTTATTTAGAACTACACCCACTTGAAATGTAGCAACTAATTTCGGACAAAATTTTCGACCTAAATGTCGCAACTAATTTCAGACGGAGGGAGTATCATTTTGTAAGGAATTGTTACTGTTGCTTTTCGTCATTTCATTTAACAAAATCTCTCTTATTTTTACTTTCTTATATCTTTATAAGAAGAAAGTATTGGATTCGTTAAAATTTTCGACTTCCAGTTTTCGAGGGATTTATACGTTTTAGAATGTCCTGAACACGATTTGATGGTTTTTAGAAAAAGTCTGTCAGTCACTCTGTCGATCTTTGAGTCTGTACGTGACAAAAATTTTGTGGGCACTCTATCTCAAGTACTAATGCACGGAATTTCACAAAACTTTAGATTGAGTTAGACCTTGATATAAATTGTTCTTTATTAGTTTTTAGTGAAATTCGCCCAACAGATGGCGCTGCTATGCGACATTTTTCACGATTTCTGAAATAGCTATATCTAGAAAACTACTGCACAGATTTTCATAAAACTTCTGTTTCAGTTAATCCAGGACATATTTTGGAGCTGATTACTTTTTGGTGAAAATCGCCCAACAGGTGGCGCTGCTATGCTGCATTATTCATGTTTATCACACTAGCTCTAACTTAAGAAAAAAAATTACGAATTTTCATCAAACTTCTAATTTATTTCGTCCCTGATATAAATTAGTGCTGTTTAATTTTTGGGGTAAATCGTCCAACAGGTGGCACTGTTGTGCTGCATTATTTACGATTTCCGCAATAGCTGTATCTCAACAACTAATGCATGAATTTTCATCAAGCTTCAGATTCAGTTAGTTCCTGGTATAAATTGGTCCTAATTAGTTTTTGGTGTATATCGCCCAACAGGTGGCGCTGCTATTCAGAATTTTTTACAATTTCTCCAATAGCTCTATCTAAAAAACTAATGCACGGATTTTCATCAACTTTCAGATTCAGTTAGAAGTTGTCAAAGCTGTTGATAATTAGATTTTGGTGTAAATCATGTAACGGTGCTGATATGCTGCCTTTTTCAGGAAGTATTAACATATATCAGATAGAAGAAAGTTTCGGGATTGCCACATCCGATTAGTTTAACTTATATTTTTAGTGCAAGTTATGCATCTTTTTTTTAATATATCCGAATAGAAATATATTTCAGATTTATATTATAATGTTAATTTTACTATCAAGAATTATCTTTTTTTTAATATCTGATGGTTATTTATATTTCTAGTAAATTTGTGAATGACCCTTATTTCGCAGCCAAAAAGATGCTTCAACTTTAAACAGCTATAACTCGACCAGTTTTATTCGCATGAAAATGGAATTTTTATGTCTTTCTTTTTAGTGTGATAGTATATGTTCACCAAACATAACTTATAGGACTGAGGGACCGTATAAAAATTTAAATTTCGCATTTTATAAAGAAATGGTTTTATTGACACAAATCACTTTTAATGTACTTCTTTAACTCATTTAAAAGAAAATTGTAATTGGAAATATATGTCTATTGCTAACGGTTTAGGAATTAGCCATTGGACACAGTTGAGAGTGGCCACCCTGTATAATAAAAACCTTGCTTTAGTTTTCTATTGAATAATATTAGGAACAAAAATAATTTGGAGACAAAACTAATATTTTTAACGCATTAAATCCAATGTTACGAAAATAACATTATATGCTATTAACATATACTGGATTTAGCTGGTGTTTTTTTCGGTCTTAGCGCATCTTTTATTGGATTAACCCTCTCGCTGCGTAATTGTTTTATCAAAATAGTTTCGCGACGAGCGTCTCTTAAGAATTTTTATTCTTTTGTCACCAGTTTTTCAAAACAAAATTTTTTATATAATATGGGAATATTAAACAAGACAAAATTTACAATATAAAAATAACTGGTGGGAATAAACAAGGAGGATTAATTAAGCGAAAAACTGCATCCCCTAGAAAATCTCGGGTTGCACAGCCAGAGAATTAAAATATCTTCTGGAAAAAATATTCTGCAGAATAACGTGAGCACGACATTATTTCTGGGATTATGAACTACAAATGTTTCATATCTCTGCATATTTCCTAGTTTGACTACCAAAGCATCTAGAATAACATTATGATAAGAAGCTTTAACTGGGACTTGGTGTACTTGTAAAGATTGTAAAAAAACACATTATAGAACTACAAATGATGTAGAAAAGATACTATTGCTGTATTTAGATTTATTTATGTATTGCTATACTCAAAGTATTAAAAAAAAGAGTGTTTTTCTTTCGTTTAACTTTCAGTGGTCGACAATGTGGTGTTTTTGCTACGACAGATTATCTGCGTTAGTGATATAGGCCAAAGGGCGGGGAAATAGCGCTCCGTTCAGATCTATCTAAGAGAACCTAACCTGTATTTACACGAGCGAAGCAAGGTTCGAAGAAATTCCCGAACGTTTAAGGGTGTTCTCAAATCCAAAAGGGAAATTTTCTGACATAAGATTTAAATTATTTTTGTTCGGAAATGCATGAAACTAGCTGGTGTTGTTGTTCAGAAACTATGTCATCGAGCTGTTTTGTTCCATTTTTTTGCAAACGCAATAGATCTTTTGGAAAATAGTGTCAAAGTGGACGTTTTGAACCGAGTTTCCGCGCGAACGAAGAATAAGCACCCAAGAGCGGGCGAAAAACGTGTTTGTCACGTGATTAAAAACGCTTATAACTCAATAGATAATTGATGGATCCAAAAATGAAAAAAACAGTTTAATTCAGAATCGCTTCCATGGCCAGGCTTTCCAATTTTATATCTTTACGTTAAAAAATGAATTTGTAAATGTGTCAAAACGTTTTGCGCTTGTTGAGCAGAGCAGTAAAAAACAGCCTCCCCTTGAGGGACACCGGTATATATTATATACCACCTACGATTAATGACGTTTTACACCAGAAAAATGTTATTAAATTTTACTTTTTTAACTTTGGTGGAAAAAAGCCGTAAATTTGCTTTTACTTATTATGAAGTAGAATTTTTCAAAGATTTTGGTGGGAATTCAGCATTTCACAAACTTAATTGCTTGCCCCTCAAGGGGTTAATGTCGTTGAGTGCAACATGGGTTCGAACCTACCAGCCATTTACCAGGTTTGCTAGCAAACTCTCTGAACCACTGTGGAGACTTTCAGGGATTGATAATGCATACATATAAACAAAGGTAAATGCAAGAACGTTAATCGCTCATGTTTTTTGCGCAAGAGAGGCTATGTGTATGATTTTATTAATCATATTTTTTGTTTGAATAAATATATTTTTGATCATTAATAAATTTTGCTTTTTAAAGATATAGATTTTGCCATTCATAATTTTTCATCCTCAGATAAGTAGATTTTTAGCGTGTTCATATGACATATATATATTTATTATCTTTGATTATCTTGTTTGAATATGTCCCGAATTTCGTAGTTTTTATTAGTAAAGTATATTGGATACCAATAGCTTGGAAACTGGAACTATCCTAAGAGCCTAGCTTTCCACTATGGTTTTTTATACTTGTAAAAAATTCAGTGAAACATCATATACGAGTACAACTTCCAATCTAGTAACAAATATGCTATCACATTAATTTATTATATTTTCTGGTTTAATACACTTAAAACTCCTTCACTGACAAGCCCGAGTTAATACGTTCACTAAGCTCCAGGTTTCACTGCAATACAAGCAATATTTAAAGTAATATAATTCTATTAATTTAATGGATTTTTTATACATTGAACAATGATTAATACTTCCAAGGATTGCATTCATATTCGTTATTATTTTTTTTTCAATGTTGAGAGAATCATATTTTTTTAAGCATTTAAAACGAAATGCAGAAAAACAATATTACAATTTTGCCCTTTTCGAAGGCTGTCAGAGGGTTAAAGCAGAATAAGAAACAAAGTTTTACAAAAGAAAATTGCCTTTTTGGCAAATTTTATTTTTTTCTTGATATTTAAGAATAAACGAAGCTCAATTTTTTTTTTAAACTAGTATCAGGGCTCCCAATTGGTCCGCCAACTGAATACCAATATTTTTTTAGAAAAATTTTCTTTTTAGATTTTTCTCGCAAACCGCCCCGGAATTACCTTTGAAAGTTAATACTAGCGCAAACCTACCACAAAATATTCTGTTAAAATTTATTGGTATTCAGTTGGCGGACCATTTGGGAACTCTGCAGTAAGCTTTGCCCGTCGACTTCTGCAAACCAGTCTTGAATCAAACGAAACATATCTCAGAACTAGTTCTTGTGATTTAAAGCAATATGGACCTTTATCTGCTATGTCAGCAACATAAATCATTACTAAATTTACTAGTAATTCTAAAGAATTACTGGTATTGATAATTTAAGAAAAGTGCTATTCAATGTATTTCTTATGCCAGAGGCTACGAACGCTGAAATCGTGTGGCTTTACCTTTAACCCCTTAACACTCGAATTAAATTACGGTTTAAAAATTCAAATTGCTTATTGGCACCACTTTTATGAAAAAGAAATATTCACCTTATTTAATGACAGGTAAAACGATACTAAAATATAGCCAATTTCACTATGTTATAAAACTAGTGGGAATCAAACAATCTGAGTAAAAGACACAGCCCGTGAATATGACGGGAGCGAGAATTAAGGGGTTAAGCATAACCTTACGGCTGCATCTCCCTTTGAAGTGTCCACTCTTATTGTATATTCAGTTTTGCTAGCAACGAAACCATAATTGTACGTATAAAAAAATAGTTTAACCCTCCGTCTACCAGACGGGTCCAATGGACCCGATGGGTACATTCGAAATATTTATTCTAACCAGAAATTTCTTTAAAATAAACTAAATATCTAAACCAGACAATAATGAGTTAAGTAAATAAGTTCAATAGTTTTAAATAAGAATTCTGATGTGTAATATTTTTATAAAACTTGAGTAAAATTTTCGGTAGTTCTAGGGTTAAATCTTTTAGCTACAACTAAAAATCTTTCAATGCGCTAAAAATGGCGTCAAAGACATGGGGTATTAGCAACTTAAGGCTTAAAATACGAGGGCAGACCCTGAATTTCGTTGTAACAATTTATTACCACAAAATGGTTACACAGTTACTTAATAGCCTTCAAAGTACACTGGTCATCAAAATAAAAGGATAATGGCAGAAATGAAACATAACTGATACGTAATGAAAAATTACAAGTAGAAATCTGAACAAAAGCATTAGTTAACATAAATTACCATGTTTAGCATTGATTATTCTCAAAATATTGAAATTAAAACCAAATTTATGTAAATTACAAAATGCATTCAAAAATTAAGTCACCTCTTGTGGAAAAGTTTTTTCTTTAATATGGTGTATGGTCAACTCGGACAGATATGCATAATTCACATCTTGATTTCATAGACTTTACAAAAAGTGTTAATCTAGTCTTTTTGAATTGCACGCCACTCTTCTAAAAGGCCACTTTTCAACTCATGGAAGGTCCGGGGAGGAATTTGGCGCGTTGAAAGTCGGCGCCCTAAGGCATACGACACATGCTAAATCAGGTTCAAGTCTGTTGAGTAAGGTGGCCAATCCATTCGAGTGATATTTTCTGTTTGCATGTATCGTGACTAGGGCTGGACGATATCAGGAATTTAATATCGCAATATACCAACGAGTTAATATCAATATTACTGATATATCGCGATAACTACTGTACAGATCTGCATGCTACGGCCGGTGGGTCGGGCCTATTTTCGTTTATGGCACTTGGGCTGGACCCGGGCCATATCTTTTTCTGAAAGCTCGGGCCGGGCCTAACTTATTTTTTTCTGTAGAGAGGCGGGACTGGTTTCATTCCTAATCGTCACGGCCCGAAATTTTCAGTCCTAGTTTTGACCCGGCCCGTATGAAAATCATTGTCTCAGCGTGGCCTGGTCCATTCAAAGGTCAGTAAAAATAGGCCTGGCACAAAAAGTTTTGCAAAAAATGTATGCACTTTTAAATCGCCATTATTTTACATTTAAACATTAAAATTTATTCTTTTACAGAATAGTAGATTTCTATGCTTATTAAAATATAGCTGAATTAAAATATAGTAAAACGTGTGAAAAAGAACCTACCTATGACGGAACATTGTTTTAAACCGAAAAACGTGTTTATCCATGCAAAATTAATATACTAATACGTAAGAAAAGAATATATGAAACATTTACTCTTGCTAAGAAGGGAACTTGTCTATAACACATTTTTTTTTCTGTGAAATTCTGTCTTAGAAAATTTTACTGTATAGTATTTTTCAGATTTTTAACACTTCAATACATGAAATATGGTTTGACAATATTAATGATAACTAACACATTTGCATACAAGAAATAGAGATTCATTAAAAAATAAATATCGCACCCTGCGACACTTCTATAAAAATGAAGATTGTAAACATGAAAAAAAAACTTAAGATAAATATTTTTGGTCAGAACGCCTCGTATGAGACAAATTTTTAACCTAATCGATGCAAAAACCAATGTTTTGTAGAAATTCACTCGGGCCGAGATTTTAACTTTTTTCCAGGCCGGGGCGGGTTCGGGCCAAACTTTTAAGTTTTTTACGGGGCCGGGAGGGCTCGGGCCATACTTTAATTTTTGTATCGGGCCTGGCTGGGCTAAATTTTTCTTCTATGAGTCGGGCCTAGGAATATCGGCCCGAGCTACCTTAAACTGTCTTACTCTAAACTACCTTAAACTGTGTAAGAATAGAAATTTTGCTAATTTCGAAAACAAAAATGGCACAGTAGCAGCAATTTAAGTAACAACAGATGTAGAACGCAACAAATCAATGTTTTATACCTATGTATGTTCATACAGCATGATTAAAATATGTTTATATATCTATGAAAAATAGAAATATTTTAGGGAAAGAAACCAATGTTTGATATCTGTTTGCACTTATACCATTTGTTGCATAGTATTTTTCTTTAAAAATAGTATGTTTTCTTTTCTTCCTGCTTTATGGATTATTTATTAATAACATTTTAACTATTTAATTAGTTCGCGTATAACTGAAAATATTATTAAAAAAATTAAAATAAAATATTCTTAAATTTAGGGAGTGACGATTTTAATATAATTAAATTAGAGTCTTGATTAAAATAAGTAAAAGCAGGGGAAAAACTAAAATTAATTTAATGCACATATCATGCTAATATATCTGTAATTAAGTAGGTTTCAGTGGATGACAAATGCAGCAGACATGTTATTTTTCAATCTTTGTCTGAGAAATGCATGTATTCTTAATTGAAATCATTCACTGTATTTATATCTTCTTACCGATTAATACAAGAAAACAACGTCGAAACCTTTTTTTTAAATCAAATCAAATTTCGGGATAGTTTTATACTAATTTAAATTTATTTTTTTATAAATATGCCCTTTAAGCTAAAATGCAAGACAGGATATGTTAAATTCATGAGAGAAAACTTCGCTCTAGTGGAAATACAACAACCGACACAAAAGAAAGAATATCAATATACAATATGAATAAGCATTGTATTCAGTAGCATAGTAGACATTATAGTCTGTCTGGGAAGCTCTTTTTAAAAGCAACGAATCATCACGGTGAACGACTACTTTGTCCTTGACTTTTCCTCAATTTGACTAGCGAAAAAAGCAAAGTTTACAATTAACGGACTCTGATTGGTCGCTTGCATGCAGATCATCCCAGCTGTTCGGCTAAGTACTCAATGATAACCAGCTATATTCTCTATCAACTGGAACTCAGCAATAATCAGAGCTCGTTTGGTTATTCATGACATATCAATAGCTGTTGTTATATCAGTATGTGTGGATCAGCCACAACGGCGAGAGGGCGAGAGAAGAGAAGTACGATAAGTTTTATTCAGTATTACGCAGACAGGCAGTTTTCACCGAAGAAAGATTGGAATAATTGGGATATGTCTAGAGATAATCAGCGGAAAGAAAGATAATCGAGGTAGATTTTCTGTTTTGGAGAGGATGGAGGGTGAAATAATTGTAATGGAATATTGGGCCATGTTTTTCGGGGCTGTGGTGGTGTGCGCAAAACATTATTATTTTATTTGGTTTTGAGATATTCTACGCTCTTTTTTTCGAGGTTCATGGTCAAAATTCCAGTGAGCTCAAAACATTGTTATTTTATTGGGATATATCAATAGAGTCAAGGTTTAGATATTGTTATTGCGACATTTAAAAAATATCAATATTTGTTGATATATTGAGAAATAATCCAGCCCTAATCGTGACACCATTTATAATTCATTCTCCCAAAAGTGTACATTTTCAATGCAAATTTTTTCCGTAAAAAAATTTTGTTTTTCAAGACAAATGTTATCATTTTTAGAAACTTATCCCTTATTGCAAGTAAAACTCAGCAATGGCCCAGCTACATTATATTTATTTTTTTTTTCAGAAACACAATTTTTTTTATTAACCCTTTATTGGGCAAGTCAATTCTGTGGCTGAAATGTTGAAAAGATTCAATGTCACCAGAATCTACATACAGATTTATTTGAAAATAAAGTGTTCCCCCCCCCCCTTTTTTTCAGCGGAATTATAGAAACAAAATATTTTACTAAAACTTCCGGTGCGAATCGACCAGTTTTCAATAAAAATTAAGTGGTAAGTATATTACTATTGCCCCATAATGGGTTAACATCAATCACGGAGGTGAGCTTTATGCCACAGTTATGTTTATGTAGTGCGACAAAACATAAAAAACTATTTATTCTATTAGATATATAACTAAGGATCAATTCTATATATATAAGAATGCATAATGAATTTATTTGGAATGAATATATATATATATATAAAACACAAAAAATTCATCTCCTATCTGGAGCTTATTTTCATCACCCATCTTTTATATGTTATTCAGTTCTTCTATTTTAAAGTTTTATAACAATCTTTTTTTATTTACAGTCATTGTAAATTCTTGTTAAGCATTTTTCTCTGAAATATACATTTTCAAAATTAAGATATTCACGGAGGTGATAATCACGGAGGTGAGGAACATGCTATAAATATTAACCTAAATATTTATTTTTGGGGTAATTTTTTTTGTACTTTAAATCAACATCTGTTGATATAATTATATGAGCAATACATAAGCAAATATCTTAGTGTTGATTTAGTCCCCTTGAATTACAATTCAAGGAGGTGTGAATCTCCAATAGCCATCGTTGCTTTTTTATAACCAATTGTAATAGCTGAGTATAAAACAAATTTCTGACTTATAATTTATCAACAGCAAACATGCTGGCTAAGTTTAGCATCATGGGAAACAAAGTCTTATAGTAATTTTGCCATTTTTTAACATGAAAATGCAAATTAATATTTGGTTCATGGAGGTGAGAATTTATTGTGTGACACTCTTTTTCGTACTCAGAAAACAAACAAAAATACAAAGAAAGTAATTAACTATGCTAAGTTACTTTGCTATTGAGATAGTAGTAGCTAGAATAATAATTATTTAACTATTTTATTTTCAATTAAATAGATAATCAATCGTTTTCATTGGTAACAATGGGTGTGTGACATTACATGGACGTGGCATCTCACATATAGTGTTCTAAGAAATAAAAAATACAAAGCAATTATAAAAAAATGTATGCACACAACACATTTAGTCTTCTTTTATTTTCAATAGAAAACATAAATTAATTCAAAAATGTTCATGTCAAATACTGAAAAAGGCTTTGTGACGGGAATAGTACACTGTTTGGAGAATGACGCATATGCTCGTTGTAGCCGATTATTATAATCCATTAACAAAAACTCTGGGCCAAAAACACCGCTAAACAGTCTATCTTGGGGTTCCAATACCTACCCCACCTATTTCTAAGCGGTTACAGAAGCTCCTTGAAAGACATGTAGCTTGGTGCGGCGATTTGTCATAAATCCCCCCAAACCATTAAACCACTGTCACGAAAACGGAATATTTCACGGACAAGGGAAGGCAAGTTGTGTGTTCCTTCGTTTCTCCAGGTCAAAATACGTCTAGAATCAATGTTCAGACTATATCTGGACACGTAAGTAAACAATAATCGGGCCCAGTCTTCTTGGCTCCATTGAACATGACAACGGCGCCAGATTAAACGGGCCCCTTTGGAAGCTGGAGACAGTGGGGTGACTATTGGTTTTCTCTCATACAGACCACGCTCGTTAAGCCTTCGTGCAGCAATATAACGGCTAATTCGAGTTCCTGTGGTAGCCTGAAGGTCTAAAACGAAATCTTTTGTAGTAATTTCGTGGAATCTTTGAGTCGACAATGACAGAAAACGGTCTTTGGATGCAATTGTTTCTCTTGGTCGCTCTTAACCAGGCTGTATATCAATGGGTCTAGTGCTTAAAAAGCGGCTCAAGCTTTTTATATGACACTTTGAGGGATGTTTAAATCTTGGGCAACCTCCATTTGTGTTTGACGTCCCTCGTTTCTTACAATAATTCGCAACATTTTACCTTCACTTAATTGATGCATTTGAGCCATACCTAATGAATACAGAAAATTCTCACACACCGCATTCACTTTAAACAACACTACAGACCAGAATTCCAACATGCATCTATTGTGAACCCCATTGTCAATCGCCCAATTTGCATATTTCCGGCGCTAACATATGCTCAGAAGTGCAATTTTGTGTTCAATTGTATTTAATTAACATAAATAGCTACAGCATTGGAAATTGGTTGCTACATTAACTTAATGAACATTTTTTTTTCAATATCCTTTAATTTTGATGACCGGTGTAGGTTACTTAAGAACACACACACTTGCTTTTCCGCTCCAGCCTTTGCTGAAAAAAAAAGATTAACCCTTTCCGGCACGGGCAATTTTTATTGTAAAATGATGAAATGATTGACTGACACCGGAAATTTAAACCGACTTTTTTAGCAATTAAAAACATGTTACTTTTAATGTTCATTGTAAAAGCAAAATTTTACTAAAATATTCTTGGTGCCGTTCGTAAGTTTGGAATTAGGTATCCCGACCCGACCCAGTGTGCCGGAAAGGGTTAAAGGCCTGTTTTGGTGTCTTCCCAAAATCAGCCGTCGCCATGATTTTGATGTCTACTACTATGTCAACAGCCTTTGCGACACATTTTGATCTCGGTGAACAGACGGAAAATCGTTGTCCTTAGTGTATTCATTTACCTTCCATTTATAAGGCTAACAAAGTCTCCGAAGCAGATTTACACAATCTATACCTGAACTTGATGTTTGCCTTTCCCTCGAACTTCGACATCACGCCAACTGACCACCACACATTCAAACCTTCAGCTGCACTCCCTTCAAAATAGAGTAGCTCATGGGAACGTGTCAGCACACGTTCAAGGTAATGAAACTGCGGGAGCACTCGCAAAGGAAGCTACACCTAAATCTGGGAACGTGTCACCACACATTCAAGATAATGAAACAGCGGGAACAGTGTTGCTAGTGGGTTACTTTTTATAATTCAGATCCCTTGTTTGGCACCACTTTTTTGATATATTAAAATTCAGCTTGTTTTTGCCTTAATTAATATGCCATCAAATAAGGCGAATTTTACCATTTCAAAAAAGTAGTGCCAATCAAGAAATCTGAATTTTGGAAAAGTAGGCCACTGGCAACAGTGAACGCGAGCACTTGCAAAGGAAGCAACAGATAAATCGTATATAGACATCCATCTCCCACTTTCATCTACATGCATAAAACGTTTACTAAAAGCTAAAATACTCACGGAACGGCAGTTAATCTGGTACAACACCGAGAACAGCCGACACACATGTGGCTTAATACCAAAATCTCAATAACAAACTACAACAACATTTCTCAGGGGCACGGTCCCTTTCGAACGTAACTCCACAAACTCAAATGTGCAAATATGTTCCTTTTCCAGTGTGGCGCAGTGGCGTCGCCCCGTATCATTACGTCATCTGTTTATTAACAACAGAGAGGCATATTAAGAAGCATGTCATCCTTCCCAAGGAATGGCTTCCCAATGTTTGAAATAGTCACACCCATAGCAGAAGGCTACTCAAAATATATTTCTTTTCAGAGTTTCTAAAACATTACCTAGTAGCCATTAGGTGTTATTTCCAATACACAACTTCTAGTCAGTTCCTTTCGTCTGCCGCGTAGAGGGTTCTTTCCTGGCAGAGCCGAGCCATAGACCATCTGGTACTTGACTATAATTTGCATTTATAATTTATTTTTCTAAATTTATTTATTTTCAAACCCGCCCCTTGTCACGTTTAGAGGCATGTTCAGGTCCTGCTGGACATTGCATTTTTTAAAGCCTTAATAAAGGTGACCGGGAGCAGGATTGCCAGTTTGGACTCCACTTTAAGTCTGAAAATTCGAATTAACAACAGAAAATACAAAAACGTATTTGCAGATTTATTTAACGACAGACTTTTCTTGATTAGTTAAAGAAAAAAATTCTTCATCTGAAAGTTCGATTATGAAGACAAAGTTTCGGGATAAAAGTGGAGGCCAAACTTGTAACCCTGACCGGGAGGTACACTATTTTCTACAGACTAAGTTACCTGGTCTGAGCAGTCTTCTTATGCTATCAAATCAGATGTTTTAAATCTCCTCTCGCAGTCTATAACATTAGATCTACACAATTCCATCATCATTGGGTTTCATTTTGTAGTGATAAATTACTCTAAAACTTTCATAGTGATTTTCAAGTGTTTATATTTTTGCCAACTGTTCAAATATATTTAATAATTTTACAATAGACATAAAAAAATCATTATATTTTATAGACTGTTGCGATTTAGAGAGATATATATATTTATATGATGCATCCTATGTTTTTTAAAAATTGCAAATATCTAAATAATTGTAATGAGTTCAGTTTGTTGTTATTTTCCTAATATCCAATGAAAATACAGTGACCCCTGGTTAAATTGTGCTCCGGTATATTGTTTATTCAATATATCTTTGAATTTTCTTTGTTTCGCTCAAGGAAGAAAAGTAAAAAAAAAAAAAATCTTCACATTAACGGCAGTTTTTAAAAACAGCATACGTAAATATAATAGTAAATAAATGTAATCCTACGTTCTTAATTTATTCAGAAAAATTAACCCTTAACTGAAAGTAACTTTAAATATATAATTCTATTTTTAATATTCTATTTGCACCACAATATTTTAAAAATAAATATTTTACAAAATTTCTTATACACATATTGTTAATATAGCACAGGCATTTCAAACTCATTTACTGCCGCGGGCCAAATTAAGTATTGTATACAAAGCCGCGGGCCAAATTAAGCGTTATATAGAAATCCGCGGGACACATTAAAAAGAGTAAATAATATTATTACCGTTGCTTAGAATAAAATTTCTTCGTACAAAACACAGCCTTATGTTAAAAAAATTTTAGCACAAAATTCCAAAGTTAATATTGTACATTGTTTATTTTATGTTATTTTTTGAAAAAAAAAATACGCAAAATTACTTTACAACAAAAATCTATAAAATTTAATCAAATTTTCTAAGATGCTTTTATTTTAAAATTTGATTGTGCACACTAATCTTGAGCTAGCATTGAGCTTCCGATCCACCAAACACTGGAATGACCCTGCTGTTGCTGGGTCCACCAGTTTCGAAATTTATTTTTTCGGACCATCTTTTGTTTAAAAAAATCTTTTTATGTTCCTTGTTCAATTTCGATGGGTGTTACGCGCTTAGCATTGGCTCGGCTTGTAATAATGCCTGGCATATTTAAAAGGAAATACATTTTGTTTTTTAAAATAATTTTGTATAAGTAATAAACTCTACTGGAAGACGCTAATACTACTATTAAATAATAAGATAACATCAAGAAATTTATTCTGAAGTTGATATTTACTCAGGTGCTTTTAATTTCAAATGAAAACTCCAAGCACTTTGTCTTTTGAAAATATACATTCATAATTTGTCGATTTAAAATGAAAATTGTAACTTTTTATAATTGTTCGAAATATTTGAATACAAATCTTTCGGATCATTGCTATCTCTAAGACAGCGGTTGGTGCAAGTCTATTGTTGTAAAGTATATTTTCAGCACGCTTGTTCTAACAAATGCATTAAATACACGTAAAGTGACAAAGGCTTCGTGGGCCACAAATAAGTTGTCGGCGGGCCAGTTATGGCCCGCGGGCCGCGTGTTTGACATGCCTGATATAGCAGTACTAATAAAAGTCTTTCTGAAAAAAAAAGTGGTGCAATGCGAATAAATTTTGTTATGCGCTGATATGGCGGCCATTGGTCCCTTAACCCTTTACCCGGCGATTTTCACAAAAACGGACACCTAATTTTAGTAAATTTTCAATCACCAATAATATTTAATTAAAATTTTCGTTTTATAAAGTACGGGAAAATTAGAAGGATTTTATTTTCTAAGAAATTCATTAATAAATTCTGGTGTCAATCCATCATTTCACCACTTTACAAACAGAATTACTCTGCGGCGGAAACGGTTAAGATTTAAATATGCGTGTAAAGCAAGGGTGTCAAACTGTGGCCCGCCGGATACCACTAAATTAATTTTATAGAAAAAGTCGACTCATAGCTGCCAACATCTTACGCTTTTTCAGACCACAAAAATTTTATAGTAAATTTTACCTTTTTAAATCGCCGTAATCTGCCGATTAAATAAGGCAAAAATTTTTATTAAATTTTTGTAGTCTGAAAAAGCGGAAGAGTTGGCAGCTATGTCGACTTCTTGGATCGCAGAGATTCGATGATTAGATAAGGCAAAGATTTCTATAAAATTTTAGTGGTATCGGGCGGGCCACAGTTTGACAAGTAACCATTTCGGAGATAAATATTAAACATTTATTTCTAGATTATCATCGTTTTAAAAGATTTTTGATGCAATCTCTTCCTTAGTACATATATCACGCTTATTTCTTGCACAGCGTGTGAAAATTCACTGAATTTGGCCACCATTATTTTTCCACGGAAAATTGCACATTCTGGGATTAAAGAAAATAAAAATTCATTTGCTGAAAAAGTAGTACCAATAAAGAAACACACGCATTATTATTGTTTGTTACGAAGGCGTTAAAAATTATTTGAAATATTTTATAATCCAGCTAGAAACTTTTAGCTTTTCAGTGTGTTTCTTTCCGTCTTTCTCAAATTTCCTCTGTCTATTATTGTCACTCATGGGATTTTCATATACGTTTTATTACGCGAAACGCTGAGCTTTTGTTTCGAAAAGGATTTTCTCCATACATAATACTTTATTTTATATTTCCGGGAAACAAAATTTATCTTTTTTTATTTATTAACTCCTTCAAGGGCTGAGTTTCATTGTTGGACAACTAAGTTTTAATTCCTAAATGCGACATTGGCACTAGAATATTGGTTGAAATTTTTCCTTTTATGAAGTACGTGACCAAATTAAGTTCATGCCAGCGATTAGGTCTTCTCACCATCTTGTCTATATACAGGACAGTCTCTACGGATGCATTGTGCGTACTAAACGGAATCCCTCCTTTGCACATTAGTTTAAGATATCTGGTTAAGAAATATGACATAATGATTGGAAAGGACGATATAAAATATGAGGATGTAGTAATAAAAAAACAGAATATAATGATTCATCTTGCAACAAGTGATTTTCCTAAGTATACTGCAATGTATAACCTACAAATCACAGATAAATCGGATGATGATATTAAAGAACAGAAAATTACCATCGTGTACACGGATGGATCGAAAATGATAACTGGCGTGGGTGCTGCATATACAGTTTATCTGTATGGTTAATTTATTGAAGATTTTAAAATCTCGTTAAATAAGATGAACTCAATTTATCAGGCTGAGTTGATAGCGATTAAATATGCTATTAATTGGTTTTTGGATACCGATTACAAGAAAGTTTATATATATACCGACAACAAATCTTCAACTCTAGCTCTACAAAGAAATTTTCCAGCAAATTTGATAATTAAAGAGATTTATACTAATTTGATACAGCATCCTGACAAGATTGTGATTATTGGGTGGACTCGTGCACACGTCGGAACCCTTGGAAATGAACGAGCAGATACTCTTGCGAAAGAGGCTATTAATCGTGAAAATGCTAATATTACCGAGAATGTTCCTTTTCCTGTCACCTTAATTAAGAGAATTTTCAAAATCAATACGGTAAAGAATTGGCAAAGAGAGTGGAGGCATAGTGGTAAAGGTAGAGACACTTATACAGTATTAAATAGGGTGGATGAGAACTTTGTATGTTCAGGCCAGTTATTACAATATTTTATTACTGCTTACTGGCAGCTTTCCCGAGTATCTCAAGAAAATCGGAAAAAGAAATAGCGACCTCTGTGACTGTGGTTATAAAGGGAATGTTAGACACCATTTATTTGAAAGATGCCCTAAAATGCCTTATTTTTTCTCTTATAATAACTCACTTACAGTTCACCAAAATATATCCAGAGTTCTTTTTTGTAAAGAAAACTATAGAAAGCTCTGTTCTAACTATAACGTCCTTAATGAATTGTACTCGTTCATAAGATACAAGTTTTGAACCTAATATAGGGTGGTTCATTGGTCCTGCTGCATGGATCGTCATCAGTTACTGCTGACTTGTTTTTAATAATACTAAAAATTCTTAGATATCATAAATTGTGTCTGTAGTATGCTACAACCATTGTTTAATTTATCAGGATATATCCTATATAATTGTCAGATAGGGATTAGTATGTGGATGATGGTCTTTGAGCTGGGACTTCCTGTCTTCTACGGAAGATTGGGGTGCCATTCATTTGATGATCTGAACGTTGATCATTGAGGAAGTGATATATGCTTTTAAAAAGGTGCGACATTGGTGCTGAAGTGTTCCTGACTTTTGGAGATGGTAGAGGGTCATTGAAGTGGACCTTTTACTGAGTTTCATTTTCGTGATGTTACATGACTATGGATATTGAAGTGTAATGATTGAACTTTGAGGATCGTCTTCTCTGACTCTGTCTGTGAATGTGGTGCGTTAAGTTTGGGACTTTGTATAGACATTATGCATGAACTATTTATCAGTATAGACTTTGATACGTCACTGGTTGCAGGTTACCCATAAACATGCGAGTTATGTTATCTTAGTTTAATTTTGTTTTTGCCAGAGTTGCATGTAACCTCTATTCATGCGATTTTTGTTCATTCAGGTTAGTCAATCATAGTTTTTATTGTATATTATATTTGCATGGAACCTATAAACATGCGTTTTTGATAACTTTTGTTGGCATAGCAGGAATCTATGCTGCACAGGATTGTGCTTTTGTTTTTCTATTTTATTTGATTAAATAATTGCCGTTGGTATACCTGTTCCGGCGGAAGAGGTGGAGCTGGATTGGTGGAGAGGGTTTTCCCGCCAGGACATGCGGTCTATTAGCATAACGGTTGGCGTCCTGGCTGGATGTCCAAGTACGTGGCCAAAAGCTTTTGAATATTTTGTAATAAATGGGTTTGTAAATTCTAGAATCATTCAGCATTTTAAGAATAGAAGTAACTTGCCCCTGAAAGGGTTAAGATACTTATGATTGCTAAACTGAAATTTAAATTTTTAATACGGGAGTATTTTCTCGCACATTTTTCAATTTCATACATATATACGGCACCTATCTATAGCTACCGATATTCCTGCTCATACAATGGAGTTATGAATAAAGAGCAGGAGACATATTGTTTAGAATCTACCCGTTACGATTGAAGTAACTGAAGAGCGGTTGATTTTTTACATTGAGTCTACAGTTTCTGATAGCGATAGAAGCAGTCTTCACCAGTAAATTTTGAATAGAAAACGTCGCCTTATTTTAGCGGCTTATTCATGCAAGATTTCTCTAAAAAATACAGTAAAAATTTCCATTTTTTTTTCTTTCTTTTTTTTGGTGGAAGTTGGCCCGGTATTATTATCTCTTTCACGTACACTAATGGCAGGTTGTGTAGATTGTCACAATATGCCTGATTATCGCCGAAGAAAACTTCCACCAGAAAAAACAAATATCTATTTTTGGCCATAATATAGGTCGAAAGAGTGCATTACGTAAGGCATTTAAATAAGTGGAAAATTTTCTATTCAAATTTGCCGGTCGAAGTTTATACCGGCGGCAATGAACTATTGTGAAACTGGTTACAGTTGAAGCTTCAGCATTTTGAGGTTATGTCAATTCCTGTTAATTCATAGTTCCATGGTTCAAACAAACATGTTTTAAACCAGAAAAGGGTGTTTGAAAGGGGAAAGTTTATGATGAGATTGTTTTTTTCTTTCTGTTGTTTATTAGAATCTGCCAGTTTTGGTCTAATTTCTAAAGGAGGAATACCTTTAAATAAAAATATGAGAGATTAAAATTCAGATATAATTTACTTAAAAGCTGATAAAATATACATTAAAAGGTCTTTATAGAATAAAAAAATAATACCTTAATGATACCTCAATCTGGACATTCAAAGGCAAAGTGATGCAAATTATCGTTTTCGCAGCCCTTTAAGCTCTGGTGGGTAAATTTCTTCCCACATAATTTTTATCGCCAAATGCCTAAAAACCTTCTCCAGTATAATTCTCTCGCAAATGTTGTCAAAGTGTATTTAAAGTGCTGTCTTTTGAAAAAGTGGTACGAAATATAATTAAAAATTAGTCGACCGTGGCAGTCCTGCAAATGTCACATTGTACAAGAATTAATGATCACATTTGATCGAAAACAAGCAAACACTGATTTGATTTGACGAAAACTGATTCATGTACATAAAAACAGAAATTTTTGTTTCAAAATACTGGTCCCAATATGACATTTGCTGATTTAAATTAAGTGGGAAGAAATTCACTCACCAGAGATTAACACTAAAATCGCCGGCAATTTTAATCAAATTTTAGAAAAATATTATCCTACCAGAATTTTTATTTAAATCTATTTAACTTATTTAATTAGCCTATTTTTGGCTAAATACATTTAACATATCATACGAAAAAAATTCAGGTTTGAATCGACTATTATCAATTTGGCATGTGTCAAAATGACCCCTCATGGCGGCTCTAGTGTTAACCCCTTGAGGGGCAAGCAAAAATGTCTCTAAATATTGAATTTTCACCGGAATAATCGAAAACTTTTATTTTTAAATAAGGAAAAGCAATTTTTCAGTGATTTTTCCCCAAAGTTAGAAATAAAAAATTTAGTTAAAATTTTCTGGTGAGAATCTTGTTTAAATTAGGTGGGATATATTTTATCCCACCGCCCCGCAAGGGGTTAAACGGATAAGGAAAACAGTGAAAATACTGGTCACACAATAGTGAGACAGCCATGATTTAGAAATAAAGAACATCTACCCCAGATCTTCATTTTGTCTCCAGTATGCTTACTTCCCGGCTGAATGGTTCTTTGCAGTATTTTAAGATCAACTGAGTATTTTATATCTTTTTAGTATGTTTTTTCGGCGATATTTAACCCTTTGCACTCCGGAGTCTCTTACGCAAATTTTATTCGGTCGGCACCACTTTTTAAAAAGAAGTTTACTTGTCGCCGCAAAGGACACTGCAAAGGACAATTTTATTCCGCGTATATGTGTAAGCATGTATTTTTAGAAGGATTTTGCTTCATGCATATATTTTTTAAATTTACTTTCAGTACATAAACCAAACATTGTTGAGACAATTTTCAGGTGGCGAGTAGTCAGGGAAAAACACAGTCAAAAAGTGGAAACTACCAGTATTTTCTTCTAGAAAATACTTAAAATAATATAAAGGGATTAAAGAAGGCTAATTTATCTTTAACAAAATACTGGTATTTAACACCTTTTTTGACTGTGCTTTTCCCTGTCCACTCGCCACCCTGATTTTAAAACGGATTTTTATATTAAATAGGATCGATTCCGTATAATTTAAAGGTTGGTTGGTTGTGTTTATGACGGCCAATTATCAACACGAGGGATATAGGCCCTAAGGGAGGAGTGTCCTTCGTGGGGGTCTTTCTAACCCGCATTAACGCTTGGAAATCCAAGGTTCGAAGAAAACCACGAAAACTTCGAACGATTAGGCCGACGGGCGCGATTGGGATCGAACCCAGCACCTCCCGTCTACCAGCTTCGAGAGCAGAACCTCTCGGCCGCTGGTGGGGCTGTATAATTTAAAGATAAGAAATTTCTCTTATAGTTATTCATAACTATATAAATAGTCAACTCCCCTTAGTTCAGTCTTCCAAGGGAGAATATTTTTGTTCCGCAGTAACTAAAATCCGCATTAAACGATGTCTTTAACAGTAAATAGGAAATGATCTGGAAAACTAAATTGTCCGCAATAACCGAAGACACGTCTTAAGCGGAGATGAATTAACGAGAACAGGGTTGCCAGTTTGGCATTCATTTTTATTTCGAAATTTCATATTCATACCGGAAATTTCGAATGAGGAATTTTCGCTTCAAGCAATCACGAAATGTCTGTCATTGTATAAAACAAACAATATTATTTCTAATTTCTGGTCTGAAATCGGATTTTCTGAATAAAAGTGAAGGCCAAATTGACAACCCTGAACCAGGCTCTGCTGTATATATGTGTACATACAGGGTGGTCATAAAAAAAAAAACTTTGCCAATATATGGAACTCTAGCGGCGATTCCGTTTAACCGATCGAGATGAGATTTCAGATATACATAGCTGCCAACTTGTACGGATTTTTCCTACCACTAAAATTTAAGGAAAATTTTTGCCTAATTCAATCGCCGAATTACCGTGAATGTTGATAATTAAATAAGGCAGAAATTTCTGTTATATTTTAGTGGTAGCAAAAATTCCGTACAAGTTGGCAGCTATGGATATAGTTATTCAGAGGTATGAGCTCGGGATTCCGTGAACGGCACCTAATTGGCGCTCACGTTAACGGTTATAGGCAGGGCCTGATTACCGACGGGGCACACTCCCACCAGTAAAAAGAAACAGAAAATTTTGCCCGATTCATGGCAGAAATTTCACATGAATATGGCGTTTACACAAGTCGGACATTTCTTTTAATTTGTATTGGTGTAAGTGTGCCCCGTTGGTAATCAGGCCCTGGTTATAGGTACAGAAACTCGAAATTTTCGAATGACAACGCCCATTTTTTTTCATCGCAAAATGCTCAGCGCATGCGAAAACCCTAAGTAGCGCTGGAACGGTACGTGTATCGCAATAAACGGACGCGTTATGCACGCACAAAAAACAGCTCAGCGAACGGCCAAAAACAACACGATCGTAACGCACGGAGGAAATTTGCATATGACAGAGGCACGAATCCGTTTTCTACGCTAATTATCTGTCGAACGGCGTTCTGTGATTGTTGTCTTGCCTCTGTCATATGCAAATTTCCTCCGTGCGCTTCGATCGTGTTGTTTTTGGCAGTTCGCTGAGCTGTTTTTTTTTTTTTTTTTTTGCGTGCATAACGCGTCCATTTATTGCAATACGCATACCGTTCGAGCACTATCTAGGGTTTTCGCATGCGCTGAGCATTTTGCGAAAAACAAATGGGCGTTGCCATTCGAAAATTTCGAATTCCTGTACGTATAACCGTAACCGTGAGCGCCAATTTGATGCCGTTCACAGAATCCCGAGCTAATACGTCTGAATAACTGTATCTGAAATCTCATCTCGATCGGTTAAACGGACCGGCCGGCCGCTAGAGATCCATATATCGGTAAAGTTTTTTTTATGACAACCCTGTATATCGTCGGTACCATGTCAAACTATCCAATATGAAAACCGTGTTGCCAGTGGGCTACTTTATTTAAATTTAGATCTCTTGACTGGCACCACGTTTCTGAAATGGTAAAATTCTCCTTGTTTTCGCCTTAACTAATATGTTATTAAATAAGGATAAATAAGGCGAATTTCACTATTTAAAAAAAAGAGGTGTCAATCAAGAAATATGAATTTTAAAAAAGTAGCTCACTGGCAACAATGTTTTGATATTGGATAGTTTGACATTGTACCGACGATATATTATACATACCATACACACATATACATAGCTGTCAATTTTCCGATTTTCTTAAAGTAAAAAAGTCATAGACCAGAAAATGTATTCAGTAAAGAATTTTTAAATTTCTTGTGGTAGTCATAGAATTTCATTTATAAAATAACATTTATGGGTGCAAAATATGTTTGTTTGCATTGGGAAAAACCTTTAGTTTATATATGATATTTACAGGAATTCGGGGGTATGGGCATGAAAAAGTAGATAATCGTAATGAATTATGTTCTTCTTTTATTACAGAAATATCTATTGAAAATATAAAGATATAGAAAACATTGGTGATAGAATGATTTTCTGGAACTTGAAGTATTTTATGATCGAGCTATAATTTATAGCTTTTCAGTAGGATTCTTTCAGTCATTTTTAAATTTCATCTCTCTGCGTATTTTACTCATGGGATTTACATTGAAGTTTTATTGCGAAAAATGTCCAGTATTTGTTTTCAGAAAGATTTTCTCCATGTATAAAATTTTTTTATACGTTCAGTTCATAAATTGATTATTTCTTTTGCTATTTTGAAACCGATTATTGAGATAAATCAGAATGTTTCGCTGAAATTTAAAAATAAAGATTATCGTAATGAATATTTCATACAGTTTCACTCAATTTCATCTATACCATATATAATCAAAATCATAGCTGCCAGCTTTCCGATTTATTTAACCCCTCAATTATCGCTCTCGTCATATTCACGGGCTGAGTCTTTTACTCAGATTGTTTGAGTCCCACCAGTTTTATAAAATAGTGTTATTGGCTTTATTTTAGTATCGTTTTACCTGTCATTAAATAAGGTGAATATTTCTTTTTTTAGAAAAGTGGTGCCAATAAGCAATTTGAATTTTTAAACCGTAATTTATTTTTAGCGTTAACCCTTTCCGGCGCAGTGTGCCCGGGTCGGGATACCTAATTTTAATTTCAAACTTACGAACGGCACCAAAAATATTTTAGCAAAATTTTGCTATTACAATGAACATTTAAAGTAATATGTTTTTAATTTCTAAAAAAGTCGTTTTAAAATTCCGGTGTCAGTCAATCATTTCATCATTTTACAACAAAAATTGCCCGTGCTGGAAAGGGTTAAGGGGTTAAAAGTAAAAAAAAGTCAAGAACCAGAAACAATTATTAAATTTCTTGTGATGGTCAAGGAATTTCATTTACAAACATTTTTGGTGTGAAACATTTTTGTTTGCCTTGGAAAGAATCTGGAGTTTCTATATGATACGTCTTGAAAACCGGAAATATGTGTATGAAAAAGTAGATAAACGTAATGAATTCAGTTCTGTTTAGGTGCGATCGTAATTATATAAATACGTTGCACCTATAGTCGTCGTTCAGTCCGTCCGCGTGTCTGTCTGTCCGTCCGTCCGCATACAACAGAGCAAAAACTAACAAACCAAATGGTTTGAAATTTTAAATATATAATTGTTGCAAAATGTTGTCGAGGCATTTCAAATTTTATGAAAACCGGATGTATACTTTTACTACAGGGACTGTCAAAAGTTTTTCGATACATTATGGCCAATGGGGGAAAAAATATTGCAAGTGCATTTTAATGATGTTACAGCCTTCCAAAAGGTCTGAAATTTTAAATATGCAATTGTTGCAAAATTTTATCGAGTCATTTAAAATTTTATGAAAATCGGATGTATAGTTTAATTAAAGGGACAGTTATAAGTTTTCCGTTACATTAAGGTTAATGGGAAAATTTTTTTAAAGTGCATTTTAATGATGTTATAGCCGTCCAAATGATCTGAAATTTGAAATATTTAACTGCTGCACAATTTTGACGAGTCATTTCAAATTTTATGAAAATCGGATGTATAGTTTAATTACAGAGACTGTCAAAAGTTTTCCGTTACATTACGGCCAATGATAAAAAAATATTGCAAGTGCATTTTAATGATGTTACGGCCTTCCGAAAGGCCTGAAATTTTAACTATATAACTATTGCAAAATTTCATCAAGTCATTTGAAATTTTATGAAAATCGGACGTATAGTTTAATTACAGAGACAGTTAAAATTTTTCCGTTACACTAAGGTCAATGGGAAAAATTATTTCAAGTGCATTTTAATGATGTTACATCCTTTCGAACAGAAGAAAATCGATATGCACATGAAATGCACTAAAATATATATTCAGTGCAATATGCAGTGCACAAAATATTTATAAAACAAGTTATAGTACTATCGCACCTCATTTGCCCCGTTTGACGAGCAATTTCTAACTTGTATTACAGAAATATCTTTTGAAAATATTAAAGAACTAGAGAACATCGGTGACAGAATCTTTTTCTCGAAAAGGAACAAAAGTATGTTATGATTGAGCTAGTAATAAATAGCTTTTCAGTATGTTTATCCCTGGCGTTTTTAAATTTCCTCTGTCTGTGTTTTTCACTCATGGGATTTTCATTGAAGTTTTATTACGATAAATGTCCAGTATTTGTTTTCAGAAACATTTTCTACATGTATAACATTTTTCTCATACATTCAGTAGATAAAATGATAATTTCTTTTATTTCAAAAGTGATGATTAAGAAAAATCGGACTTTTTCCCTGATATTAAAAATAAAGACAGTGTTGCCAGATTGGGAACTTTTTTAATTCAGATTATTTGACTGTCACCACTTTTTTAAAATAGTATAATTCGCCTTATTTTTCAGAATTTTTAATATATTTTTAATTATGCCTAATATTTATATTTAAAAAAAACTGTGACAATCAACAATCTGGGGACAAAAATGTCCCCAATCTGGCAACACTGAATAAAGATTGCCGTAAGCAATTTATCATACACTTTCTTTTAAATTCATTTATGCTATATATAATCAAAACGGCTATCTTTCTGATTTTTTTAGAGCAAAAATATGTCATGAACCAGAAAATGCATTCAGTGAACAATTTTTGAATTTTCTTAAGGTGGTCATTGAAATTCATTTACAAAAATAAACATTTTTGATGCAAAACATTTTTGTTTGCCTTGGAAAAAACATGAAGTTTGTATACGATAATTCTTGAAAATTGGAAATACGTATCTCAAAAAGTAGGAAAAACGTGATGAATTCAGCTTTTTTATTACAGAAATTTGGGGACTGAATGATTTTCTCGAAAAGGAACAGGAAGTATTTTATGATTGAGCTAGAAATTTATAACTCTTCAGTATGTTTATCCCAGTCTTTTTTAAATTTCCTCTTTCTGTGCTTTTTACTCATGAGATTTTCATTGAAGTTTTATTACGAAAAATGTCCAGTATTTGTTTTCGGAAATATTTTCTGCATGTATAAATTTTTTCTTAGATTTCCAGTAGATAAAATATTTCTTTACTATTTCAAAACCGGTTACTGAGATAAATCAGACTGCTTCCCTGAAATTTAAAAATAAAGATAACGGTAACAAATTTTTCGTACAATCGCTCTCAATTTCATATATATACTATATATTGTCATAGCTGCCAGATTTACGATTTTTTTTTTTTTATGTCAAAGTGTCGAAACCAGAAAATGTATTCTGTAAACAATTTTAAAACTTATTGTAGTTCTAATTTGACTTCATTCCCAAAATAAAATTTTTGGTGTAAAACATCTTTGTTCATCTTGGAAAAAATCCCTGGTTTGTATATGATTCATTGTGAAAATCGTAAGTACGTATATGAAAAAGCAGCTACACGCAGGGGCACTCGGTCCATATTTTGAACACCACTTTTATTTAAAGAAAAATCGTCTTCATAAATTTCGTAGAAACATACCACGAATGGCGTTTTTCTTCCAATTTTTGCATAAACCTACCACGGATTTCTTTCTAAAAAATTACTGGTTTTAAAACAACGGACCAGTGGGAGCCCTGTACACGTAATGAATTAAGTTCTCTTTTTATTACAGAAATATCAGGGTTCGTACGCTTCAAGAACTTTCAACAAGAATTTTCGTAAAGCAATATTTGGCTTATTTAACCCCTTAACGCTCGAATTAAATTACGTTTGAATAAATCAAATTGCTTATTGGCACCACTTTTATGAAAAAGAAGTATTCACCTTATTTAATGACAATAAAAACGATACTAAAATATAGCCAATTTCACTATTTTATAAAACTGGTGGGAATCAAACAATTTGAGTAAAAGACACAGCCCGTGAATATGACGGGAGCGAGAATTAAGGGGTTAATGAAATCTCTCTCTCTCTCTCTATATATATATATATATATATGTGTGTGTGTGTGTGTGTGTATACAGGGTGCAAAGGAAAGTAAGTCCCTTTACCTAAAAATACTTCCGAACAGAGAGAGCTACAGCTATGCAAGTGAGGTAATGGTATAGTAAAGCGACTACGCCCGATTTAATGCAAACGACAGCAGCGCCCCTAGTGGCGAAATTTGGAAGATAGCCATTGCGAAGCGAAAACGGAAAGAGATAGAGCAAAATTTCCAGTTAGAAAGTTTTAGAGCATCAACTAATCAGTACGAAACGACATTTGGTTTACATGGATAAGGTAAATCTTTGCCTGTATACCCAAAACTGTCCGAAATCGATGCACTCCATTTTGTGTAAACGTTTGAATGGAATAGCCAGAAGTATGAAGAAATACGCGCAAATTATGGTATAAATGAGTATATCTCAATACATTTTGCTAACATCAATGCAAAACACAAAAAAGACAAAATGTCTCACAGTGATAAAAAGTTAATATTCAGTATGTTCGAAAAGTTCGCCATTGCTCACGATACAAGTTTGTATTCGTGAGAGTAATTCTGCATGCACATTTCTCAGCATGGAACGTCTATTGCAAGGGTGGTGGCTAGGCGGTCTTGTCACCTAATTTTAATTCCAAAACTGACAAATGGCACCAAGAATATTTCAATAAAATTTTGCTTTTGTAATGAAAGTGCAAATTAGCGGGTTCTTCTTTTCTAAGAAGTTCGTTTGAATATTCTGGTGTCAGTCAATTATTTTATCAGTTTACGAACAGATCTCTTCTGCCCCTGAAAGGGTTAATCTAAAATTTTTAATGCATTAGAAATTAAATTTTTACAGACATTACAGCACAATATAAAGTCAGAATCTGCAATTGTGCACTGTTATATTTCCGGAATGTGAATATGCAAAGAAGAATCGTCGCTCATCGATTGAGGACATTTTTGGGTACACAGGCGACGATTTATCTTATCCGTGTGAAACAAATGTGATTTCGTACTAATTAATTGATGCCCTAAAACTTTCTAACTGGAAATTTTGCACTATCTCTTTTCGTTTACTATTTGTAATGGCTATCTTCCAAATTTCGACACTAGGGGGGCTGCTGCCATTTGCATTAGGTCGGCCATAGCCGCTTTACTATACCGTTACCTCACTTGCATAGCTGTAGCTCTCTCCGTTCGCAAGTATTTTGAGGTTAAAGGGACTTTCCTTTGCACCCTGTATATATATATATATATATATTCCTACATATATATATATATGAAATTTCTGCTTCTAAAGCACATAAAATCTGCTGAATCCCCAGATGCGTACGAACCCTGAAATATCTATTGAAAATACAAAGATATGGAGAACAATGGTGATAGAATGACTTTCTCGAAAAGGAAACTTGAAGTATTTTAAGATCGAGCTAGTAATTTAAAGCTTTTCAGTAAGTTTCTTTCCGTCGTTTTTAAATTTTCTCCGTGTATTTCACTCATGGAATTTTCATTGTAGTTATATTACGATAAATGTCCAGTATTTGTTTTCAAAAAGAATTTTTCCATGTATAATAGTTTTTCATATCAATTCAGTAGATAAAATGAGTATTTCTTTTACTATTTCAAAACTAATGCTTAAGATAAATCGGAGTGCTTCCCTGAAATTTAAATATAAAGATTACAGTAAGCTTTTTTTCATAATGTTTTCTTTTAATTTCATATATACGATATATAATAATAGCTTTCAGATTTTTTTAAAACGTTAAGCGCCACGTCAGTCACCGGTAGCTGACAGTGAACTTTTCGTTTAAAACGCGTCATTCAACGATAGCTGACGTCTAAAATATGATATAAAACTAAAAAATTATATATTGTTTTAAATAATTACTGAACATTTATTTAAAATTTACCTCCCTTTTATTTATTACAGGGTTATACTTCCTTAAAAATTACTTTAAACATTGTAAATTTCTCAGCGCTTCAATGTCAGTCACCGTGTTAAAGTCGAAAATGTCATGAACCAATAAATGTATTCAGTAAACAACTTTTAAATTTTTTGAGGTCCTCATTAAATTTCATTTGCAGAATAACATTTTTGATGTAAAATATGTTTGTTTGATTTTTAAAAAAACCTGAAGTTTGTGTCTTCTTGAAAATCAGAAATTTGTATATGGAAAAGCAGATAACCGTAATGAATTCGTTTCTTTTTTTATTACAGAAATATCTTTTGAAAATATTAAGGAAGAAGAGAAAATTGGTGATAGAATCATTTTCTCGAAAAGAAACAGGAAGTATTTTAAGATCGAGCTAGTAATTTATAGCTTTTCAGTATGTTTATCCCTGACATTTTTAAATTTCCTCTCTCTGCGTATTTCACTCATGGGATTTTCATTGAAGTTTTATTACGAAAAATGTCCAACATTTGTTTTCGGAAAGATTTTCTCCATCTATAAATTTTTTCTTAGATTATCAGTAGATAAAATATTTCTTTACTATTTCAAAACCGATTATTGAGATAAATCAGACTGCTTCCCTGAAATTTAAAAATAAAGATTACCGTAACAAATTTTTCATAAAGTTGCTCTCAGTTTCATATATATACGATATATAATCATAGCCGACAGATTTACGATTTTTTTTTTTTAAGTCAAAAATGTCGAAACCAGAAAATGTATTCTGTAAGCAATTTAAAAATTTATTTTGGGGATTGTGTTTCTGTTTAAATGAGCGCCGGGCCACTAACTAAAATTAAACCATTTTTTAAAAGTCTTTAGGATATTTTTCAATTTTTTACTCATCCTAAGTCTAACTTAATTCTTAACTTTAATACTTTTTTGTACTTTAACTTTTTATTTTTTCGTTAAATTTTTAAATTTTTTTCTCTTAAAAAGTTCTAAAAGACAGTTTAAAGCTAGAACGTCCGGAAATTTTACTTAATCTTAATAAAACACTTTAATACCACAATTTTATCTAAAACTATTTCATATATTTATTCAACCGACTTTTCTACAGTTACAATTTAATTAATTTTACGAAAAAAATTCTGGTTCGAATCGACATTTTGTCATTTCATCGTTGCCAAACTGACACCAGCTGGACATTCTAGGGTTAACTTATCCCAATGGTTCACAAAACATAAGATATAGGATTTCCTAGACTGCGAGTTAAGCTGATATCAGCTAGGAGACCCCTCAATGCTGCACACCTGTTCAGCACCTGTTGGATTTCATCTCCAAAATATAATTTCTGGTGTGAAACATCTTTGTACTCTTTGGAAAAAACCCTGAAGTTTGTATATGATTCTTCGTGAAAATCATAAGTACAGTCGTGAAAAAAAAAAGTAAGCACCCCCTACTAATTCCTTAACAAATTATCGTAGAAGAAAGTTACTGGTATCAAAAGATTGGAAATAATGTGTCTACTTTTAAACGATGTATATGAAATTTGTTTAGGGGGCCATCTACACATTAAAACGACCCCAAACTTTATTTATTTCAATGACAGTACCCAATTTGAACGAGATATTTCAAATCTTTGGTTCAAACTATGCCTAGACACCAAATTTCAAGTCTTTTGAATGATAAGTTTTTGAATTATAAACATTCAGAATTTAGTGCTTCTAATGTTAAATTACATTTTCATATTTTTAATAATATCTCCTGAAATCATACTCCTAATGTGTTAATTTTTTGTGTAGTAATAATACTAAAATACCCAAACATAAATACGTTGAATATGCAATTTTTTTAATTTTATGATATGAATTATGAAATTAATATTCGAAATAATTATGAATTGAAACCTACAATTTTTTTTGATGGATTTAGATTTATTAAGTCCTCCTTTATGAAAAGCCAAAATTTCACATTTTTCTTCCGAGTAGTTTTAAAAAACGGCAAAATGACGGTTTAAGGTGGTTTAAGCTTATGATAGAAGTGACTGGATATTTTGAAATTTCTTAATGCTGTCTTGTAATCTAGCAATCTTCAATGACTGCTTGAGTGGCGCTTAAATTGCCTGCATCAAGAATGATGACCTCTCTCGGTCAGCAATCGAGTACCGAACTTCAATTTGGATACAGCCGCTAAAATACGCTCGGTTTAAAATAATTAATTTTTCGGAAACTTATCGTACAAATTGCATAAAAATTTATTTTTAGGCTAATTGAAGGGTGTAGAGTTCATTTATGCTGTCAAAATTGCGTACTGCTATTGAAAAAAACAAAGTTTTGGTTTGTTTTAATATGTAGATGGCCCCCTAAGCAAATGTTATGTACATCATTTAAAAGTATACTTCAATCGTGTGGTACCAGTAACTTTCTTCTACGATAATTTTTTGCAGAGTTAGTAAGGGGTATTTACTTTTTTTTCCACGACTGTACGTATATGAAAAAGTAGATACACGTAATGAATTCAGTCCTTTTTTTTAATATCAGGTTCATACGCTTCAAGGATTTTCAATCACGTTTTACCAGAATTTTCGTAAAGCAATATTTGGCTTATTTAATAAAATAAAAAAAAAATTCTTTCTTCAGATATAGCGGCCAGTACTCTACGAAATTTCTAGTACTAAAACACCTAAAATCTGCTGAATCCTCAGATGCGTACGAACCCTGAAATATCTATTGAAAATACAAAGATATGGAGAATAACGGTGATAGAATGACTTTCTCGAAAAGGAACTTGAAGTATTTTATGATCGAGCTAGTAATTTATAGCTTTTCAATAAGTTTCTTTCCGTCATTTTTAAATTTTCTCTTTCTGTGTATTTCACTCATGGGATTTTTATTGAAGTTTTATTACGATAAATGTCCAGTATTTGTTTTCAGAAAGATTTTCTCCATGTATAATATTTTTTATATCAATTCAGTAGATAAAATGAGTATTTCTTTTATTATTTCAAAACTGATGATTTAGATAAATCGGACTGCTTCCCTGAAATTTAAAAATAAAGATTACAGTAAGCATTTTTTTCATACAGTTTCTCTTAATTCAATATATACGATATATAATCATAGCTGCCAGCTTTTAGATTTTTTTAAAGTCAAAAATATCATGAACCAGTAAATGTATTCCGTGAACAATTTAAAAACTTATTGGGGGTCCTCATTGCATTTCATTTACAGAATAACATTTTTGATCTAAAATTGTTGGTTTGCATTTTTTATAAAACCTGAAGTTTGTATCTTTTTGAAAATCAGAAATTTCTATATATGAAAAAATAGATAACCGTAATGAATTTATTTCTTTTTTTATATTACATAAATATCTTATAAAAATATTAAAGGAATATGGACAATTGGTGATAGAAGGATTTTCTCGAAAAGAAACAGGAAGTATTTTATGATCGTGCTAGTAATTTATAGCTTTTCAGTATGTTTATCCCCGTCGTTTTTACATTTCCACTTTTTGTGTTTTTCACTCATGGGATTTTCATTGCAGTTTTATTACGACAAATGTCCAGTATTTGTTTTCAGAAGGATTTTCTCCATGTATAATATTTTTCCAGAAATTTAAATGAATAAACCGAATATATATATATATATATATATATCCTATTTCAAAACTGATTATTAAGAGAAATAAGATTGCTTACCTGAAATTTAAAAACAGATCCGCATAGATCCGCAGCAGCACGTGTAAATTTGCATGAATGCGGGATGTAGTCTGTTTTGTGAAGCTTATGCAAATTTTGCACGTCCACTTTCGTCGTACACGTGAAAGCAGAGATAAGAGATTTTAGGCAGTCGGCGGGTGCTGTGAGTTGTCATTAGATGTAAAATTTGAAGGAGATTGATTGAAGCTTGAACATTTAAATTTTGAACATGTCTTTGAGGCATCATTTAGATGATATTACTCATGGTAGAATAATCGGGAAGTTGGAAGAAGGACGCAAAATGAGAGCTGTTGCCCGTGAATCTAACATCGCGCACAGTATTGTTCCTGGGCTATGGGCAGCATTCCAAAAGATTAGAATATGCACTAGGCGCACGGGAAGAGGTCGTACTAGCAGTACGACGTCCCAAGAAGATCGCTATATTGTTATTTCGACAAAAAGGATCGACGCAACATAGCTGGTCAATTAGCAAACCAACTTTGTGCTGACACAGGAACTAAAATATCGCGGAAAACTATTGCAAGTTGTTTGAAAAAGGGTGGACTGTACTCCTGAAGACATGTTGTGTGTGTCCCACTCTCGAGACGCCAACTTAGCGCCCGTTTACAGTGGTGCCGTATGCATCGCAATTGGACTGAGAACGACTGGTACACCGTGCTCCTCTCAGATGAGAGTAAATTCAGTCTATCATCTGATTGTAGACGTAAACTGATATGGCGCAAGGTTGGTAGTACTTACTGTCGCGAAAATATTCTAGAAAGAGATCGATATGCGACTTCAAGTATCATGTTGCGGACAGCATCATGTTCAATGGAGGCACGAATCACTATATGCTTGACCAAGGGTCCATGACCCGTAGACGGTATATTGAAGACGTCCCGCTTTCGCATGTTCGACTTTTTTGAGGCGCTGTCCGCAAAAAGTTTCGTGTTATGGATCATTACGCACCTTGTCTTCGCACACAGTCTGTACAAAATTGTATTGAGGTCGAAGATATCCATCGCATAGACTGGCCAGCACGTTCCCCTGAACTGAATCCCATTGAAAATGTATGGGATGCCTTGGGGAGACGTATTTCTGCTCGAAAATCTCCTCCCACAAACAAGGCAACCCTCATCCGTGCAGTGAAGGAGGAATGGGGCAACTTGCCTCAATAGCTACTGAATCATGTTGTTCTGAGTATGCCACGCCGTGTTGAAAGTTGTCTTGCATTACACGGTGGCCACATCTGTTATTGATATGGCACTGACGATTGTTAATTGCGAGTATTTTGCTTTCTTTGTACAGTCATGTTTTCGGACAATATTCACGTTTCAGAAAAAGAACCTCTGGTAACACCCTGTATACATCCTTTCAACAAAATTTTTATATTAAATCCTGTGTAACATTTTTTTAATACTATTGTTTGCTTCTTAACCTAGAATCTCACGTAAATTCTCATTAACGTGTACATTTCTTCTTGGTCCTTAAGTTTGTCCACCAGTCTATATATATATATATATATATGAATGATATATTTACAGTGGAGTTATATGAATATAAAGGAGGTGACATGTAGAGTTGTTTCTACTAGCTGCGAATGAAGTAAATAAGAGGGTAGTCACAAGATAGAGGCTATATTTTTTTTTACATCGGATGAAGAATTTCTCATCGCAAACTTCCACCAGCAAATTTGAATAGAAAATTTCGCTTTATTTACGAACCTAGTCATGCAAAATTTCTGTCACACATACGACGAATATATCACTTGGTTTTTACTGGTGGAAGGGGCATCTGTATTATAATCTTTTTTTCTGACATTATCAGAAGGTTATTTAGGTATTCAGAATATGGCGAAAGCGCAGGACGTATCTTCGGCCTGGGTAACTGCCAACAGGAGAAATGAATATCTATTTCTGTCATAGTTATGACTAAATTTCTGCATGAATAAGGCATTTAATAAGGAGAAAATTTCTATTCAAATTTACTGTTGGAAGTTCCGGCGGTAATAAGCCCTCTGCGAAACAGGATACAGTAGAATCTTCACTTTTTTAAAGATATGTCAATACCTCTTTGTTCATAGTTCCATGATATTTGCAGGTATAAATTGGAAGTGTAAATAATATGTAAATAAATTTTGTTGTAAAAGTTTGTTCGCCATTAAAACCTTAGCTGACACTGTGAACCCTTGCCGCGAACTATAACCATTCATACCAAATAGCTTATCGGATTAATACCAGTTGTGAAATGTAACCAGTTTGGCTTTTTTCATTACGAAATTTCGAATTATTGCTAGAAATTTCGAATAGTAATTTTTGATTTATTTAATGACAGATATTTCGTGATTGCATAAAGTTACCATTCCCCACTCGGAATTTCCCTTAAAAATTCGGAATTTCTGATATTAAAAAAATGTCAAATAAGCAAGCCTGAAGTGATGTTGAAGCAAATGAAACCTCTTAACCTTTCTACCCTGTTGAAATTTTACTTAACCTTACTAAAAACATTTCATGCCAGAATTTTCTTTAAAAACTATTTAATGTATTTATTCATGTTAGTTTTCGGTGTCTTTTATTTATCTTACTTTACGAAACTATTTCTGGTTCGAATTGAATGAAATGAATTATTGACATGGGTCGATTAGAACCATTCAGGGTAGGAAGGTTAAGGATATTCTAAAAAACATGTTTTTACGCGAAATTTTCTGATACCTTTCTGGTCATATTTTTAAACTCAAAAGCATGACAAATGTAGGTATGACTGTTGAAGTAATTTGGAATAAAGAGTTTTATTATTTTTCGGCAAAGGAAGGTTAAGGATATTCTAAAAAACATGTTTTTACGCGAAATTTTCTGATACCTTTCTGGTCATATTTTTAAACTCAAAAGCATGACAAATGTAGGTATGACTGTTGACGTAATTTCAAATAAAGAGTTTTATTATTTTTCGGCAAAGGAATTACATTTTAACGTATGACTGACTGTTTTTTCATCGTGTCAGTTTTATTTCTTTTCCTGCTCTGCCGCTTTTGGAAGTTCGGTTTATAACATAAACTTTGAGAGCACTTCCTAAATTGTTTCAATTAACGAATAGTGAAAAAAAAAAAACAGTTTGATTACACGGTTTTGAATAAGATGATCTAACAATTTCATGCGTTGGCGAACAAAAAATTCAGTCAGGAATGTGTATAAAAACAACTAGTTTGAATATGAGACTAGTCTTAACGCAGATTCTAATTACCACCCGGATAAACTTCCATTAGTAAATTTGAATAGAAATTTTCGTAGTAAGCCTTATTCGTGGAAAATTTCATAAATATGGAATCATTTTTATTTATTTTACTTGTTGAAGTCTGAACCATGGAAATATTACTAAAGAGTAAGTAACATAACCTCAATATGGTTAAGCTTCCACTGTAACGGGTTTCACAATGGCCTATTACCGCTGGTGCTAACTCAGGGTTCGTACGCATCAGGGGATTCGGAGGATTTTAGATGCGTTTGTAACAGAAATTTCGTAAAATACTGGTGGCTATATCTGAAGATAGAATTCGTTTCTCTCTATTCTAAAAAAAAGTAACTACCGCTGTCACCGCCGCCGCCGGTTTTGAATTTTTTGTGACCGGAGGTCTTTCTTCGTTAATATTAAAAAAACTGTTGTATACAAAAATATGAAAATCGGTAGTAGTATAGAAAAATGTTTCTGACACTAACAATATCGAAGTCAAATTACCAATGTTCCGAATCGGACATTAATTTTGAATTAGGAAAAAATTTAATAAACTGAAATTTTGTTTTAAACCGTATAATTACGATAATAAAATTTTAATATATACACATATAAAGGTATATGACAAAACTGTAGTAGTAAAAATGTATTTATTTAAGTTAAACTTAATCTAACTATCTTCGTATGAAGAGTAGAAAAAGGTTTTACTTAAAAATTATCTCTCTATTCTAAAAAAAAGTAACTACCGCTGTCACCGCCGCCGGTTTTGAATTTTTTGTGACCGGAGGTCTTTCTTCGTTAATATTAAAAAAACTGTTGCATACAAAAATATGAAAATCGGTAGTATTATAGAAAAATGTTTGATAAACACGCTGATGCAGACAGTTTTCAAATCGAAGAATTAATTTAAGAGATATTTAATGCCAAAGTTGAACAAAATCGTTCCATTAAAAAAGTTTTATAGGAGCAAAAACTGCACATAGGAATTTAATCATTTTTAGATCATTTTATGCGTCAGAATTTCCCGGTGTGCAGATTGAAGTTAGTTTTTTAATTTTGAATAGTTTTTGGAGGTTTTATTTCTATTTTAAATTCAAATTTTCAGCATTTCGAGAGATATTTTTTACAAATTTTAGAAAATTGTATTAATTTAAACTGTTGCCAACTGTATAAACAGCGCAAACAGTAATGCTTGCTTCAAATTAAAAATTTATTTTACACGTGACTATTTTAAACAAAAAATATAAAAAGCAAGAACGCATTGAAAATTACGTCATAAAAACTATAGTTACACGTGAATTTTAAATGAGAAAGAATATTGTAAAATAATAAATTCAGTAACATGCGTTAGAAGTCCTAAATAGGAGAATTTATGTCATATTACACTTATTACGTAAAATGAACAAAAAATAGTATTGCAAAACAGTTTTAATTTAAAAATTGCGCGAGACATTTACTTGACATTTTAAGATGATCATAATATTTAATTTCTAACAAAAGTATTTTGACGTGAATATTAAAAAGAGAAAGAAAAGTTTGGTGAAAATTACGTCAGATTATATAATTGCCAGATTCAAATTATAATTCAATCTTCCAAAATCTTTTTAAAGACGATCAAATTAGCCTGCTGTTAGAGTCTGCGATGTCTGAACGGGGGGTTGACGAGCGTAGCTCGTAGGGGGCAGAGCCCCCTAGTTCATTAAATAAATACAAATGTTACTTTAAGAAAGTTCTGGTAAAAAGTCCTTGAAGCGTACGAAACCTGTAACTTCCAAAAGTAAATTTAAATATAAATTTTCTCCTTGTTTAAACGCTTTATAAACGCAGATTTTCAGTCATTAATATGACAGAAAACAGATATTAATTTTGGCTTGTGGAAGTTTACTTCCGCGGTAGTTTGGCCCTGCGTTTCCTTCATATTGTGACAACCTAAATTAATTCCTGTCACTGTCAGTGAAAGAGATTATAATACTCGGGCTAACTTCCACCAGTAAAAACAAATAGAAATATTTACCATATTTCTGAGAAAAATTTTGCAGGAATAAGTCGCTAAAATATGGTGAAATTTTCTATTTGAAATTTACTGATGGAAGTTTGTTCCGGCGGTAATCACAAACTGTTGATCCGATTTAAAAGATCAGCCGCCTTCTTGTGACAACTCCCCCTTTCCTTCACTTGCAATTGGTAAACTCTACACCATTTGTACCCTCCTGTTTATTAATAACTCCACTGTTTGAACTGCAATAATCCAGCCTAATGTTGTTATTTCCCTGAAAAGTTTAAGTCAGGGCTCCCACTCGGTCCGTTTTTTGAACACCGCTTTTATTTAAAGAAAAATCTTCTCTGTAAATTTCGTCGAAATATACCAAGAAGCGCTTTTTTCTTGCAATCGTTGCAGAAACCTACCACGAATTTCTTTCTAAAAAATTACTGGTTTTCAAAAAGCGGACCAGTGGGAGCCTTGGTTTTAAGGTAAAGAATAATAACAGTTTTTCTTCAGGGTATATTTTAAAGTGAAAATCTGTAAGAAAAATATGTAGGGAAGACCGGGGCTACTTTGCTACAGGGGTAAGTAGGCGCAGTCCTCATAAATCGTCAGTTTGTGTATGGATTGTGCAAACAGTCTCAGAGTACCCTTTTCTTGCTTTTCGCAATCCTCATTGTAGTTTTGCATCGTTACATACGTGGAGTGTGCATTTATTACGATTTTTCAGTTTTTTGCACTCATAAGCAATTTTTTGTTGCTTCAATATTTTTCTAATTTCTAATACTTTTCTTAATAATTGCGATTTACCTTGTGCAGTTTTTCTTAGTGTACGATCAACTGCACCTACCCCATATGTAATTTACCTGGATTATTTAAGCTTAGAGATGATTACGTGCCCCTTTTCTGAAGAAATTTATTATGGGGCTAGTAGGCGCACTGAACATGGGGCAAGTTGTCTCGGTGTCTGGTGTGTGCTGGTACCTTGTAAAACAGCAAACACCAAGAAAAGTGGTTGCAATGCAAGATTTTGGGCACACGAGGCTTGGCCAAACGGAGACACTCAATTTTTTATTTGTGACAACTGTAACTCTGATGATGATATCGAGTAGCATAGAAGTTACTTAATGTTAATGTTAATGTGTTATTCATTATTTTTTATGTCTGTATAATTTAGAGTTTACATTGTACGGCGATAACGCCTTTGTTTAAGCTTACTGGTAATATTGAAATTGATTTCTCTTAACTGCGTGTCTTATTTGAGTTTCATTTAAATTTTTATAAAGCGTGTGCCAACATACCCCATAAGTGTAACAACTTGGCCCGTAACGGGGTAGGTTGGCGCAAATTTTCCTTTTACTTTTGGCTTCCGCTAAACAGGAACAACAAAAGCTACAAACTCAAAACTCCGGGTATTTATAGCCCAATACCTCTTCTTTAAAAGTACAGTTAAAGTTTCATAAAAAATTAAACAAAAAATTAATAAAAATCAATAACTAAAAACTGCGCCTACTAGCCCCGATCTCCCCTACTATGAATAAAACATAGTTAAAATTATTCACTCTGTTGACCGGTAATTTGAAACTGCAATTTTTATTACGATTTTTCGTTACCACTTTTATTGAATACTAAACTTCGCTTTATTTTATCAAAAATTCAATGTTTATATAATACTATTTTTTTAAGAATATTTCTATTTAAAAAGTGACAAGAAAAACGCATAAATGTTGACAGCTACGTAAATATTACTCGTGACAGGCGAAAAATCTGTCATTAAGTACAATAAGAAACTGTTTAATAAGATGTGAAATTATGCATTTCAATGTATTTCATTGTTTGCTATGAATGCTTATGGGATTTGAAAAAAAAAAAAAAAAAAAAAAAAAAAAAAATTTCTGAAATAATAGTTATCCGACAAAGATAAATATTACATTTGTCTTCTATTTTCTAAAGAAACTTATTTCTTTTGTGTCCTATCAGATTGATTTTTGGAACTGATGATTATAAAATATGTAAAATAAGTACAGTTTTTTTACTTATAAGATATTTTTAAAATACTATACACACTATTGTTTTTGTCTATTACCTAATTTTCTAACTCTCTTTACTTTTTTTCTGCAAATATGATTACGAAACAATAGAAAATCTATTAACTTATGCAGCGATATATAATAATATAATCAATATCGATTTGTGTTAAGCAGAAATAAAAAAGGAAAGTGAAGTCAGTAATACAAGAAAAGCAAACAGAAATTAGTAGTAAAAGAAAAGAAAAAAGGAAAAATAAGCTGGGATTTACAAATTTTAACGCATTGTTGACCGACAATTTCCTATGAATCTGCATGTCTAGACAATGGGGCGTTTCCTGAAAGTCGGTTTCCGGAGTTAGATTTTTGGAGTTTATCTGTCAATAAATATTTTGGACATGTTTGGATTTTTATTAAATTTCATATATAGACTGGGAGCCGGCAGTACAGACAACCACATCATCAAGTTGGAGGCTGAAATTCCAGACTTATCTAAAACCCTATTCCCATATTAAAACGCAATCGGTCTGCCAAATCATATCTTGGTGGAAAACACCTAAAAACCCCGATTTTAGTGGTCGACTCGTCGATTTACCATTGCGTTTTCCTACACCCAAAGGTATGAAAACATGGCGGACTGGAGCAGGAAAACACAATAGTAATTTTACGAGTCAACTCTAAAATCGAGCTTTTAGGTGTTTTCCACCAAGATATGACTCGGCAGACCGATTGCGTTTTAATATGGGAATCGAGTTTTAGTTAATTCTGGAATTTCAGCCTCCAACTCGACGAAGTGGTTGTCTGTGTTGCCGGGTCCCGGTCTAATAGTCTAATAAAGAATGACCAACTCTTGTCGTAAGTAAGAAGACAAAATCGAAGAAGTAATCGAAAGACGTAATCTCTCTGATAAAATTTTGCTGATATTTTATTCAAGAAAAATAGCAGAGGCGGAACTAAGGACATCTTTAGTCAACCACGTATCGTTTTAGATATAAGACGACACTCCTGTGCGGTCAACAAAAATGGAGTTATGAATAAAGAGGGGGAGGCATATAGTGTATTGTATACCAGTTGCGAGTGAAGTAACTGAGGAAGTTGTCACAATATGGCCGCTGATTTTTTACATCGGATCAACAGTCTTTGATTACCGCAGGAGCAAACTTCCTCTAGTAAAGTTTGAATAGAAACTTTTGTTTTATTTTAGCGGCGTTTTTCATGAAAAAATTCTCTCACAAATAATATTAAAATATCTACTATTTCTTTTTAGTGGTGACATTTTCCCCAGTGTTATAATTTTTTCACTGGTACTAACAGGAGGTTGTCTAGATTGTCACAATATAGCGGAAACGCAGCGCCTGACTACGTGACGAAATAAACTCCCGCAAGTAAAAATGAAAATATGTTTTTGTCATTGTTTATGACTGAAATTCGCATGAATAAGGCGTTTAAATATGGAGAAAATGTCTATTTAAATTTACTGGTGGAAGTTTGCTCCGGCTGTAAACAAACCCTGGCAAAGTGGTTACTGTTGAAGCTTCACTATTTTAAGGATATAGCTGTTCCTCTTTATTAATAGTTCCATGTCAACAAAGTGCTAAACCTTTGCGCTCCGTTCTCGTCGCTGCGGCTACTTCATTTTTCTTTGCAAAATTTGTTTTTGGCACTAGTAATAAAGGAACATAAAATTTTCCTTATTTAATCAAAACATTTTTGAAATTGTGTACTTGAAGAAAACTTCTTTTAAAAAAGTGGTGCCGACCAAATAAAATTTGTGTAAGAGTTGCCGGGGGGGTCCAGAGAGTTTTTTTTTCTGCTTACTTCAACTCTTTAATGGCCTACGTATCCTCTGAGTCAGTGTTGCTATAGTTTTCTTTTATTCAGATTATTTAACTGCCACCACTTTTTGGAAATATTAATATTCGACTTAGTTAAATATATATTTAACCCCTTAACAGTGTGGCCCGAACTGGATTCGGGCAAGAACACTTTGCTTGCTTCGTTATTAAAAGCATTTTATACCACTAATTTGTAACTGAAAATTTATCTTTATTGATTGTCAGATACTTTCCGATTGAGTAGGGTAAATAATTTAGTATGGAAAATGTGTCCAGAGCCATTTTTAATTTTTGTAAGAAAACAAATGTCACTGTTAAGGTCTTAGTAAGGCACACACAACACGAAATATACCATTTCAAAGAAGTGGTGGCTATCTATTAATCTGAATATTAAAAAAAAAAAGATAGGGAGCTGGCAACACTGGCATGTATAATAAAAATCTCCGAAATTCCTAATAACAATTTTAGCTTTATGTAATCACGAAACGTCTGTCATCAAATACAGCAAACACTATATTTTGGAATTTGTAGTATGATATCAGAATAGTATGTGAATAAAAAAACCGGTTAAATTTGCAAAATTGATGTTAGTACCTACGCTACCATAAGTCACTGAGCTGCATATATAACAGAAGATGTCTTCCTTATTCCCAACATGATTTCCTCCTGTCAGAGTGGAAGGATACAGTGTCGATAATTTTATTTCGCAATTATGGTGTTTCAAGTTTAAGGGTGTAATATCGGATTGCAGCACCAAAAGTTCCCTCCAGAATTGATGATAAATAAGTATCAGAGTAATGTTCTACTCTGTTCTGTAATGTGATGTCTTCTAAACAGTGACGTGTTTGTTTTTTGCTAAGTGTTAATTAAATGTTTACATGGATGTTTGCTACCTCTTCATTGTCTAACTGTGATGATTATTGATTAATTATTTACAAAAGACAGAATATCATTCATGTCAAAAAATGCTGTTTATCGTATTCACTTACATCAGAGGTTCCGAACCTGGGGTACGCGTACCCCTGGGGTGCATGCTGATAATGCTAGGGATACGTGAAAATAATATGGGTAATGGCGGAAATCACAAAAATTGTTAGAAATGTCACAAAAATATTAGAAATTTCAATGTAACATGTATCGATTTATTATATGGTTATGATAAGAAGATTACTAATGAAAAAAAAGCATGTTTGCTTTACCTAGTTGAGTGGAGGGTGAAAAGTGGAGGGAGGGCGTGTTTATGAGAAATGGGAGTACTCCGAAATGAAAAGCCTAAGGAAGGGGTACGTGAAAGAAAAAAGACTGGAAAGCGCTGCCTTCTATGGTTAGAGAATTATTTATTAATTTGAAAAGTACACTGCTCAAAACAATTAAAGGATATATGAAGTTTTATATAAAATAAAGATATAAACGAAATTTTTTTTGCCAAAAATAGAAGAAGAGAATCACAAATGCAAATTTTTCTGGTTTTCAAACTGTGGAGTATGCAAATTTTGAGTTCGATGTTAAAAACGTCGCTTCAGCGGCAGCGAATGAAATTTGACTTTCAACTGGATAAAAGAGAATGAAGACAAGGATGATCGGCATTCAGTGATTGCTTTGTTTCGATGAGTACGATGTCTCAGCGAAGTCATTTGACAGATTCAGAAGCTTTGAGAATTGTTGGTAGGTTAGAAGGGGGCCAAACTCAAGCCGAAGTAACGCAAGCCATTGGAGTGACACAAAGTGTCATTTCCAGGATCTGGAACCGTTTTTTGGAGAGTGGATGTGCAGGCCGAAGACCAGGGCAAGGTCGTAGACGGGCAATAACGCCCAATGAAGATCGGTATTTAGCGTTAACAGCTCGGAGACACCGAACCATGAACGCTACTCTTCTCCAACAATACCTTCGCTCGGCTACAGGCACCACGATTTCAACTCAGACTGTCCGAAACCGGCTCCATGCTGTAGGTCTGTATGCTCGCCGACCGATGGTATGTGTTAGATTAACATCAAGGCATCGTCGCGACCGCAGGGAGTGGGCAACCGAGCATGTCAACTGGAGGAGAAATGAATGGAGCAATATTCTGTTTTCTGACGAGTCCCGTTTTTCTGTGCATCCGGATAATAGGCGTATTTTCATCTGGAGGGACCGTGGCAGTAGGAATAATCCTGCGTTCGTGCACGAAAGTGTCAGATTTGGCGGTGGAGGAGTGTTGGTGTATGATGGCATCTCCATTGACGGGCGCACTGACCTCTACATCATTCGAGATGGAGCTCTGACTGGTCGCCAATATAAGGATGAGATCCTCAGACCTGTTGTAGTCCCTTACGCTGCAGCAATCGGAGATAACTTCATTTTAATGGACGATAACTGCAGACCACATCGTGCAAACCTGGTGGAGGATTTCCTTTTCGAGGAAGGAATCGTTCGAATGGAATGGCCAGCGTGTTCTCCAGACATGAATCCAATCGAGCACGTTTGGGACGCTCTAGGAAGACGAGTTTCTGGCCGCCAACAACCCCCACAAACTCTCCAAGAACTGGAAAGAGATCTTCTGGAAGAGTGGGGCAGAATACCCCAACTCGTCATTAATAGCCTCATTGAGTCCATGCCTCAAAGGTGTTCAACGTTGCTGGCCGCCAGTGGAAACCATACCCCCTACTGAAAATGATTTTCTTTGAAGAAAACACCTTTTCTTATTCTTTTTTTCTCATATGCACAAATTGTGTTTTTTTCCTTTAGTACACAAATGCGCAATAAAATGCATTTTTTTCTGCCAAACATGTGTAATTTATTCTCATATAACCTACTATGTCTGTCGACCATGTATCAATCAGCTAAACAGTTTACCAGATACAAAATCCACCTAAAACTGCAATATCCTTTAATTGTTTTGAGCAGTGTATAACTTAATTAGCGAAGTATAAATTAGAATAATAGTAAATGAGAGCACTAATATCTCACATTGATAACGCGGACTATTTTTGGGGTTTCGTTCATCTGACGAAACCCTATTCGTCTCGCCCCTCTGTCTGTCCGTCGGTCTGTCTGTCTGTCACAGAGCCCGTTCTCAGAAACTATATATGTTGGAGACTTGAAATTTTGCATACTTATATCTAAACATCTCAGATCAAACGACAAATCATAAATTTTTGAAAAAGTTGTACATTTAACCCTTTGGGCTCCCACATGTGTATTTTAAACAATTCTTCCTATGTGAGCCTCTAATTAGGTTGGAGGCGTGAAATTTTGCATACTTATAGCTGAACACATCACATCAAACCACAAATCATAAAATTTTGAAAAAGTTGTAAATTTAACCCTTTGGGGTCTCACATGTGTATTTTAAACTATCCTTTCTAAGTAAACCCCTAATTAGGTTGAAAGCGTGAAATTTTACATACTTATAGCTGAACACCTCATATAAAACGACAATCTATAAAATTTTCAAAAAGTCGTACATTTAACCCTTTGGACTCCCACATTTGTATTTTAAACAATGCTTTCTAAGTGAGCCACTAATTAGGTTGGAGGAGTGAAATTTTGCATACTTATAGCTGAACACCTCGCATCAAACGACAAAGGATAAAATTTTCAAAAAGTCGTACATTTAACCCTTTGGGCTCCCACATGTGTATTTTAAACAATTCTTTCTAAGTGAGCCACTATTTAGATTGGAGGCCTGAAATTTTGCATACTTATAGCTGAACACCATCATGCGACAAATCGCAAAATTTTGAAAAAGTCGTACATTTAACCCTTTGGGCTCCCACATGCGTATTTTAAGCAATTCTTTCTAACTGGGCCCTTTATTAAATTGGAGATTTGAAATTTTGCATACTTATAACAGAACACCTGAGGCCAGGCGACAAATCATAAAATCTTGAAAAAGTCTTACGTTTAACCCTTTGACCTAACACATATGTATTTTAAGCAATTCTTTCTAAGTAAGCCCCTAAAAAGGTTGGAGACGTGAAATTTTGCATATTTATAGCTGAACACCTCACATCATACGACAAATCACAAAATTTTGAAAAAGTCGTACATTTAACCCTTTGGGTTCCCCCATGTGTATTTTAAACAATTCTTTCAAAGTGAGCCCCTAATTAGGTTAGAGGCGTGAAATTTCGCATACTTATAGCTGAACAACTCACATCAAACGACAAATCATAATTTTTTCAAAAAGTCATACATTTAACCCTTTGGGCTCCCCCATGTGTATTTTAAACAATTCTTTCAAAGTGAGCCCCTAATTAGGTTAGAGGCGTGAAATTTTGCATACTTATACGGAACAACTCACATCAAACGACAAATCATAAATTTTTCTAAAAGTCATACATTTAACCCTTTGGCCTCCCCCATGTGTATTTTAAACAATTCTTTCAAAGTGAGCCCCTAATTAGGTTAGAGGCGTGAAATTTTGCATACTTATAGCGGAACAACTCACATCAAACGACAAATCATAAATTTTTCAAAAAGTCGTACATTTAACCCTTTGGGCTCCCACATGTGTATTTTAAACAATTCTTTCTAAGTGAGCCCCTAATTAGGTTGGAGGCGTGAAATTTTGCATACTTATAGCTAAACACTTCACATCAAATGACAAACCATAAAATTTTGAAAAAGTCGTACATTTAACCGTTTGGGCTCCCACATGTGTGTTTTAAAAAATCAGTTCTAAGTGAGCCCCTAATTAGGTTGGAGGCGTGAAATTTTGCATACTTACCATCATGCAACAAATCATAAAATTTAGAAAAAGTCGTACATTTAACCCTTTGGGCTCGCACATGCGTATTTTAAGCAATTCTTTCAAACTGAGCCCTTTATTAAATTGGAGATTTGAAATTTTGCATACTTATAGCAGAGCACCTGAGGCCAGGCGACAAATCATAAAATCTTGAAAAAGTTTTACGTTTAAACTTTGAGCTACCACATATGTATTTTAAGCAATTCTTTCTAAAAGAGCCCCTAATTAAGTTGGAGACATGAATTTTTGCACACGTATAGCTGAATACCCCAGACCGCACGACAAATTATAACTTTTCAAAAAGTCTTATATTATTTACTCCTCCGGGCTCTAACTTGTGTATTTTAAGCAATTTTTCTAATCTCCGCCTTTTTCACCAGGGAGCACCTTTCCAACTTTTGCCGACACCCCTTTGACCGTTCTTTCATATTATGCACCATAGCCTTACATATTTTAGTTCCACTTTTTACCGCCAGGGGCGCCTACTTATCTCGGGTGATATGGGCCCAATCCCCTCGACTAGTATATCTACGGATAGTATGTAAAACGGAGTTTCGTTCGGATAGAGGTTTGTTTTGAATAGAGTGCGCCCCTGGTTGGGAAATGTGGAACTAACAGATTTTCCAAAAGGATAAAGTGTTTTGAAAGAAATATTAAGCGAAACCGTCTGTGCGATCTGTGATCACACTTACCCACTTGTTTGCATTTGGTTTGCATGCTTCATTTGCCTTGCAGGCTTCTGACCGCCGACTACGAACTCCTGTATAACTTACTTACCTATCTCCATCTATTATTCGGTAAAAAGTAGTTTAACTTGACCCAAGTTAAACATACTTCAAAATAGAAAGTTTACTTGATGTATCTTTATTTATCTCATGTTTATACTTGAAACTTATTTTATTTTATTTCTAATTAATGGAAATCTGCTTCGGAAAATGTTTCATTTAGGTCAAAATAAGCTGCATTTTAACAAAAAATAATGGGATTGACTGGTATGTATGAGAGGTATAGTCAAATTTTAAGAATTTTCAAAATGTAGTTCGAAATATAAAGGTCTGTATTACCATTAAAAATAATTCAAAGCTTGGTTAATTGTAAAATGTTAACGGAGAAACTATAACCCATTACCGGCTATTGTTGCATTTACGCAACGTTAAAAATAAATGTGCAGGCTTAACACTAGAACGCCCGGAAGGAGTCGATTCGACTCCGATCACTGATTTAATGTCCATTAGAGCCAGAATTTTTTTCATAAAATAAGTCATATTTCAGCGATGCCGAATTACGTTAAATAAATCAGTTAAATAATTTTAAATAAAAATCCTGGAGTGAAATATTTTTATGAAGCTTGTGTAAAATTTCCGGGCGTTCTAGTGTTAAAATAACTATCTAACTATCAGTATTTTTAAATGGAAAAATTTGCCTTATTTAGTAACAGAAACTTTGACTACTAATGATGTGATTAAAAATCAAATCATCGGAAACAAGGGACACAACTCTTCGAATTAAATTTAGAAAAATAATTTTTACATCGGACCTCCCAGAAGAAAATTTATGACTAGAGACTTAAAATACAGTCGTAAAAAAACGACCTCCCACGAATAGATTTTAGGCCTGGACATTCGAATTTATGGCCTAATGACAAACACTTTATGGCATCATACTGGAAAAAGAAGTTCCAAGAACACCAAAACCAAAATAAGGGAAATTAATACTTAGTCACATGACCCAATCATACAGCTCTAAGGTATCTTATCTCATATAAAATTTACAGGACCCACTTAGGGTAGGAGGAGGAAAGCAAGTTGAATGAAATTGGACAGTAATAAAATGAGGGCAGAAATGGATAGAATAAATTATAAAAATAACGCAAGGATCTCTACAGAAAAATAGAAAAAAGAAGTTAGTTTATTCTTAAAAAGGTTCTCTGTAAAAATGCCTTCACAAGACTGTTGCCCAGTTGGTTATGTAAAATCAAATATCGGCATAATTGAGATAAGTGAAAGGAGATCCCATGCATTTCTTTGTCCAAGGCTGTTAGTATGTGTGTGTCATCTACAAAGTGGGTTAATCCATTAACCGCCAAAACTATAAGGTTGAGTTTTTAAAATTATTAGCCGAACGTCGTTTGCCACCACAAACTGTGAAAGGTAATTTTCGCCTAATTTGATTTTAAAATTTTGTGTCTTTAAGTGAGGTCAATTTTGTAGTTGAAAAATAGTGGTGGGTATGTAAATAATTTAAATATGTGCATTTATTTTGACCGTTGCGTGAACGCAACACCAGTGGGTAATGGGTTAACTCCCTACCAGCTCTGTCCGTGCTGCAAAGATGATGTTCCAGAATGAAAAAGGTATCGTTTTATAATTTCCCTTTCTGACAGCAGCCTACAGAATAGTTAAGCTATTTTTAGTGAGATCATGCCCTTGCTAACTCAGCGTAGAGTTAAATGTCTAGTTATATAGTTAACGAAACAAACGAAAGTCTTTTAAATAATTATGCTGAGTATCTTTGGATTAAAGTATCAGTCAATAGCCTGAAAATTGTAAATAATATTTGATCTAATTTGCAAATTTCTAATGAAGTATGTCCAAGGAATTATTATGTGTATTTGTATTGTTTTTCTGCGTTTTTCTTTTTGTAAATAAATTTCATGTTTGCATTTAAAATTGAGTAAGTATCAAATTAACCCCTTTAGGGATAAGTAATTACGTTTGTAAAATGCTGAATTCCCACCGGAATCTTTGAAAAATTCTATTTAAAAATAAGTAAAAGCAATTATACGGCCATTTTTCCACCAAAGTTAGAAAAGTAAAATTTAATAAAATTTTTCTGGTGTAAAACTTCATTAATCGTAGGTGGTATATAATATATACCGGTGCCCCTCAAGGGGTTAATATCATTATGTGCTTCTTAATTTTAATAGTATTGGGTTGACAAATAAGCTCCCGCCGTTTGTTTAAATACACTTTTTCTACCGGAATCTATATTCTGTTTTTTTGATCGAGTTAATTTATGTTAAATCACAGATCGTAAAAATGTAATGTCAACTATAGCATACCAAGTGGGTTAGCACCTAAGTTCCCGCCATCTTTTTAAATACATTTTTTCTACCGAATCTACGTTTTTTTTTCTGATCGAGTTAATTTATGTTAACCCATTAACGCCCAAATTATTATCTACGTTAAAATGTAAATATTGGATTTCCCACCACTTTTAAAAGTAGAGTAATTTTTATCCTATTTTATCAAGGAATTTGCCTCGTGAAAGAAAGTACACAAAGCGATATAAGTAAGCGTCCTACCTTAAATGGGAGAAGTAACCGCGAGATTAAAACGAGGTCACATCAATCAAGGTAATGCGCCACGTAGCGGATGGAGTGTGAACTACAGGTAGATACCTAACTGTTTTCTTACTGACACCACTAAAATTGTAAAGTTTTTTCACCTTGATTAATAACTGAAGTGCTTCTGTTAACGCGACGAAAACTTCGGGGTGTCAAGTGCGTCTGGATGCTCCTCTCGCTACGCTATTATTTTGCAATAAATGTGGCGACCAAAACTCATTTCCATGAGTGACTGAAGATTTAGAAAAGACGCGCCACACTAAAAGCCCGCGTACAATTATCACTCCGTCCACAAGGTGGCGCAAATGTGTTAATTTACGCCTGATTTCAGCATTAAGTTTGTTCGCTTACTTATAACGCTTTGGAAAGTACATATTTATCTTCATATTTACTGGTGTGAAAAGCGCTTTCTTGCCAAATACTTGTGATCCCCAAATGGGGATCATGGCAGGGAATGGGTTAAATTTCAGATCATTAACTCTTTGCACTCGGATGTCCAGTCTGACTAGACATCATCTTTCTTTGCAAATTTGTTTTTGGCACCAGTAATAAAGAAAAATAAAATTTGCCTTATTTAATTACAGCATTTTTGAAATTGTGTACTTGAAGGAAACATCTTTTTAAAAGTGGTGCAAACCGAATAAAATTTGTGTAAGAGACGTCCGAGTCAAAAAGGACTAAAACGGAATGTCAACTAAGGAATGCCAACTGGGTTGGCAACTAAGTTTCCGCTCTTTTTTTTAATTTAAAGTTTATTTTCAATAAAAAATAACAAATAATTAATCAACAATGTGTTCTGCCTTGTTTTTTACAACTTCTTCCCAACGACTTTCAATAGCTCGTTGGTAGAAATCCTCCGGTTTCGACTCGAAAAATTCATCCAACCAAGCTCTCAATTCTGCATTAGTATTGAAAAAAACTCCGCCCATAGCATTTGATAGAGATCGAAAGAGGTGGAAATCCGTTAGTGCCAAATTGGGAGAGTATGGCGGGTGCGGCAGCACTTCCCAGCCATGCGTTTGAATGGCTTCCTTGGACATATTGGTGATATGAGGGCGGGCGTTGTCGTGCCGCAAAAGAACTCCATGCTGCCGATTTGGTCTTTTCTCTTAAATAGCCGTGCTGAGTCGTTCTATTCGTCGAACATAGAGTTCCGCGTTGACTGTTTGGTTCCGTTCAAGCAATTCGGAATGGATAATCCCTTTCCAGTCCCCCAGTCCCTCTTCCCAGCACAACATCGTTTTACGTGGATGAAGATTTTGTTTCACGAGCGGTGTTGTTAATTTACCGGGGCTAAGCCTTTCCTTCCGCTGCTTCGTATTAATGTACAAACACCATTTTTCGTCGCCAGTAACGGTTCAGTAAAGAAATCATTGCTGGTGTCCATGAGTTGAGCGGTGACGAGCAAGCAAACCAGCTGTGATTGTGGCTCGTTGATTTTTGTTGTTGTCACTTAAAGCATGCGGGACACATGCTCCACACTTCTGAAACTTTCCCATCGAGTGAAGATGCTTCTCTATAGCAGTGTGGGAGAATATCATTTTCTCTGCGAGTTCCCTTGTCGTTTGATGCGAATTTTCGTGCAAAAGTTAGTTTTATCGCTCTTCATCGAACTCAACTGGACAGCCAGAAGATGGTGACGTCTTTGATGTCAAAATTTCTTTTTTTGAACTTAGCATACCAATCAGAGCGGTTCTTTCAGCTATGTGACGATCGCCATGCACAGCACAAACGTCGGGAGCAGCTTTTGCGGCCTTACAACCTATATTAACCCTTTAACCTACGATTTACTTTTAACAGCTCCTCGGTTTGGCAAATTCATAGCTACCACTAAAATTTAATAGAGATTTTCGCCTTGTTTAATCATGGAATTTCGACGATTAATTTAAAGTATATTTACTGTAAAATTTTAGTGGTAAAAAAAATTTACACTTGGCTCGATTATCGTACGCGGGCTATGCCGTCATTGTAGGTTAAGGGGTTAACAAACTTGCCAACATTCAACTAAACTTCCGTAAAATGTGAGTTAAATTGATCGAGGTTATACGCGTTTCTAACCAGAAATTTATTTAATGTATCATCATACATTTAAAATCATGTTTCTCTATGAAATGTATTTGAATTAATTTCTTTAGTAAATTTCTGGTTCGAAACGTATTTAAACTCGATTAATTTAACTAACATTTTAAGGAAGTTTAAGAGAAAGATGGCAAGTATGGATTAAAGCAAAGAGGAGGAGGCAAAGCGATATAAGTAAGCGTCCTATCTTAAATGGGAGAAGTATCCGCAAGATGGAAAGCGAGGTCACATCAATCAAGGTCATGCGACGCGTAGCGGATGGAGTGTGAACTACAGGTAGATACCTAACTGTTTTCTTACTCACACCACTAAAATTATAAAGTTTTTTTCCACTTGATTAATAACTGAAGTTTTCCTGATAGGGCGAAGAAAACTTCGTGGTGTCAAGTACGTCTGGATATATCACTCGCTACGCCATTATTTTGTAATAAATGTGGCAAACAAAATTCATTATCATGAGCGACTGAAGGTTTAGAAAATACGCGCCACACTAAAAGCCCGCGTATGTGAATTATCACTCCGTCCACAAGGTGGCGCTACCGTGTTAATTTACGCCTGATTCCAGCATTAAGTTTGTTCGCTTACTTATAACGCTTTGGGAGGAGGCGCCGAAAATGCTCTTTTTTCTCAACTTGACACTCCATTTTATTGATGTGAATTTTAACACAAATTAATTTTATCCAAAAAACGAAATATAGATTCCGGTAGAAAACTTCTATTAAAATAAACTGCTGGAACTTAGTTGCCAACCTAATAGTAGAAATGAGCATCAAAGTTAGCTGCTTCAAAAGCAACATGGTCTTCAAAATTACACAGCGCAAGTTAATTGAGATTTGCATTGAGGAAAGCTATTAATTAAATTACTTAAAAAGGTAAAAGAATTTTAAATAAATAAAAGATTAATTTTGGTATACATACAGGAATGAGGGAAAATTCATTCCTGTATCCAAGATTCCCAGAAGCTGAATGCGATCACCAATTGTAAAGTAAATTTGTTAAAGCTAACTAAAATTTAATGCGAAAAAGATATTGGTGAGGTGCTATACATAGGGGGTAACGAGAGCTAGCCAAATAGTTATAAGATTCATTTAGTAGTGCAAAGTTCCCCCTCCCATCAACTAAATAAAGAGAAAATTATCTTTAAAAATTTGTGATGGAAAACGTCTTTTAGCAAAAAATGTTGAAAAGAAAATAAAAACTTTCTTTCACAGTCACATTTTTTATAATTGCGATAAAACAAGCTATTTTAAGGATCTAAAATGAAACCGATAATTATAACATTTAAAAACAATTTAGCCAACCTCTACAGAAAGATTTCGAAAAGAAGTTAAACAACCATCTATTAAATGGTATTTTGCACTATTTTACACTGGACAAAATCTCACACTACTTATCTAATATGGGAAAAGAAAAGTACATTTTATCTTTTACAATAAGAATGAACTTTACTTAAAGCATTAACCCCTTCAGGGGCGCTGGTATTTTTATGAAACCACTTAATTTTAATTCTCATATGACACATTGGCACCAGAATTTTAGTAAAAAAATTTTTGGAATTGCCATATATGTGAAATACAGCTTTTTCATATTTAGAAACAAATGTATTTTCAAATTCCGGTGTCACTCATTAATTTCAATTCTTTAGCAATGAAATTGCTTTGCACCTGAAAGGGTTGGAGATTTACCGATATTTTTAATGACAAGCAAGGTCGGATTTTTTTTTAATTATTAGGTTTGTTTAACATCTTTATGAAGTGATCATTCACCTTATTTAATGGCACGAAAAACGACACTAAAATATAGCCAATTTCACTATTTTATAAAACTGGTGGGAATCAAACAATTTAAGTAAAAGGCACAGCCCGAGAATATGACGGGAGCGAGAGTTAAGGGGTTAATGGGATACGCACATATGAATAACAGGGCGGATAAGCATAAGATGCGTATAAGTACATATTTTAAAGATAAAGGGATCTTCTGATTTTTTAAAATTGAGCCAACTGCAATTTTTCGAATAGTTTTTGTATTATTTACTTGCGTATAACGGACATCCCCGCTCCGAAAAGAAATTTATTATCGCAAATTTTCTTTCTAGTTTTGTCACAAAGCATGGTAGTCAGATGCAAAGCGATATAAGTAAGCGTCCTATCTTAATTGGTAGAAGTAACCGCAAGATTAAGAGAGAGGTCACATTAATCAAGGTCACGCGCCACGTAGTGGCTGTAGTGTAAACTACAGGTAGCTACCTAACTATTTTCTTACTGACACCACTAAAATTGTAAAGTTTTTTTTAGCTTGATTAATAACTGAAGTGCTTTTTCTTCAAGGCGAAGAAAACTTCGTGGCGTCAAGTGCATCTGGATGCCCCTATCGCTACGCCATTATCTTGCAATTTATCTGGCAAACAAAGTTCATTTCCATGAGTGACTAAAGATTTAGAAAATATTCGCCACACTAATAGCCCGCGTATGTGAATTATCACTCCGTCCACAAGGTGGCGCAACTGTGTTAATTTACGCCTGATTCCAGCATTAAGTTTGTTCGCTTACATATAACGCTTTGGTCAGATGGTTCGTATACGTGAGTTAAGATTCCCACTTAAATTTTGTTCACAGTCATCCTCCTTTATTAAATTATAAATATTAAGTCCTTAATGCATTTTCTGGTGTCAAAGATATATATTTAATTTACTAAAAAAAAAAAAAGAATTTGACTGATAGATAAGCACTTAATATACAGGCTGTTTAAACGCCGTGGTTACAAAGTTTCAGGAGATATAGAGTATACCTAGACGATGGGACATCATATAGCCATGCATGGTCGGGAATGCTTCCCTGGCGCAGTAGTGATGACAACAAATACAAGAAAGACACAAATACATACAGATAAACACAAAATCCAAGAAAGGAAGGACGCGAACAGGGTGAAAAAACATTTTTATGATTGTTACTACTTGTTACTATTTTTATGATTGTGCTACAAAAATGGAGGGGCAATGCTAGAAAGTGCTGATGAACTTAATGCACGCATCGTGTAAAGTCAGGTACACGCACAGTATTTTCGAGAACATTAGATCTCCCATGAGCAAAAGATGCGCTTCCATGCATCACGATGGGTTATAATCAGGGATGAGATTTCCGCTTTTTTCCATACCAATATTTTCTTAGAGAAAATGTTGTTTTCTTAAATCGCGAAAATGTTCCGATTAAGTAAAATAACACTTTCTCTAACAAAATACTGGTGCGAAAAAAAGCGGAAATCTCATCCCTGGTTATAATTTCAAACACCATTTTTGATGACGATCGTTGTCTCTGTTTTAGTTCTTATTTCTTATTTTTATTTATTTATTTATTTATTTTTTTGCTGTACTAAAAATTAAAAAAAACGTTTTCTCACCCTGTTCGAGTCCTTTCTTTCTTGTGCTTTGTGTCGTCATTATCCCGCCAGGAAAGTATATCCGACTTTGCATTGCTACGTCATTTCCAATCGTTTAGGTGGTCTGAAACTTTGTAACTGCTGTGATGAAATACCGATATTGCTCACCAGCAAGAAGAGTGACAGAATTCAAGAAAAGTACATTTCTATAAAATGAAATTAAAGCACTTAGCTCGACATGCAGCTGTAAAAGCGTACATAAAAGCCCAAATGCTTAACCACTTAACTGTCACATTTTTTTTGACACCATAAACTAAAATCAGGGATTCAATACCACTTTTTAAGTACAAAAATATTTGCCTTAAATAATCAAGTAAAGTCTGCCATTTAAAGAACCGAAGATTTCAGATAAAAATTAGTGGTGTGGAAAAGCTTTAGTAACGAAGCAAGCTAACTTTTCTTGCCCGAACTCAAAGAACCGAAGATTTCAGGTAAAAATTAGTTGTGCGGGAAAGTTTTTAGTAACGAAGCAAGCTAACTTTTCTTGCCCGAAGAGAGTTCGGGCAATAAATGGTTAAAGAATCTAGACATAAAAAAGGAAGGATTGCGTAAATTTACACCCCTTCCACGCAATCTTAAATGTTACTCCCTTTTGAGTTGTGGCCTTTTTCTTGCGACACAATTTGCCAATTTCTGACCCCTTTGAAAATAGTACATGCAAAAGTGAAGCATTATCTTTATCACAGTGTTTTAACTTTAATTTATTATAAACCATTAACAACAGTATTAGTTTGCATTAAAGTAAAATTCAACCGTAGATTCATAACAGTTTTTCCCGGTATTTAAATTAAACCTGAACACTTGTTAATCGCCTCAAAGGCCCCTGCTTTTTCTTTTTTGTTCAATCTTCACAAACAGTTTAGCTTGCAACTTTTAGTTTACAGAAATAGTGCATTTAAGGGAAATTTTATTTCGTTTGGAGCTCTTTTGCTATCAGTAAAGACGTCTGAATAGATGAATTTTAATTATACAGGATCGCTACAGAGCAGGGAAAAACATAGTCAAATGAAGAGATAAATCCCAGTGTTTTCATATAGAAAAGATCATCTTATATTATTACGTGATTAAATAAAGAGGATTTTTCTATAAGAAAATACTGGTATATCCCCCTTTTTAGATTGTGTTTTCCCCTGATCTTTCGTCGCTCTGTTATAATAGTCCTGTACATACTTTTGTACAGAAACAGTACCTTATGAGTTAGTGTAATCCTTTTATTCATCTTTCATTGAAACGGCCTCAGAGGCCGCTCATGGTAACCATATAACAATTTCTGTCACAGTAGTTCACTTGGAGTTGGTCACAATCAGTCGCAATGTATCTTAGAGATACACAACGCGGTTGATTCGAGAGCTACATCCGCTGGTTAAATATAAGGAAAATTTAAGAAGAGTATGTGGGACGATGAGAGGGTCCCAATTCAAGATATAACACACGGATCAGGAAAACTATTGGGATACAAACAGAAATTAATGTTTTATCGCAATATGTCATATTTTTATTGACTAACGCAATATGGTACAGCTGTGAATGCATCACATGTGTTTAAATTGCATTCTCAAATATATATATATATTGCGTCCTTCGGGAAGTCGTTTCCGTTTAGGAAAATCAATTTGTACCAGAAAATTTTGACCGGCAATTATTGGACATTAGATATCGGAATCAGTGTCTAATAATTAAATGATAGAATTTTCCGGTACGAATTAATTTCTCAAACGGACAAGACTTTCCGAACGACCCAATATATATATATATATATATATATGTTGAAGAATCCGTTTATACGCTAAAAGATCAAATTTTGCTGCGTTAATCTGAATAGATTTTTGCATAATAAATTGAAACACCTTGAGTTTTATCTCCAAAGCCAATGCTAGGTGCAATTTGGTGAATATCATGTTGGCGCGATTTACAAGAAAAAAAATTCGCAAACCACGTATTTAGTCACAAATACAGGGTGTTTCACCCTAACTGAAGTCGGCTTGACATTAAAAATTTTTTCGAAAAATAAAAAGGTTGCAAAAAAATAAAAATATAAAGATTTGTACCTTGTTTTCTATGAAATGTGATAACACCATAAAAAGATCTGGAAAAACACCGTTCTCACGCAATCGATGATACGGTATGAACTGATAACAGCAGTCGAAATTGGAGCGCCAAGTTCATACTGCTGGCGTGAATAATGGCGATTTTTACCAAAACGACGAAATGTTTGCACTTGTTGACGAAATTTTCTCAAATTCCGTCATGAAATCGCGAAACAAAAGAAATTTAGTCAAAAAATCGCGAAAAAAAACGCAAATTTAGTGGACGGATCGCGAAAAAAAACGTGAATTTCACCAATCTTCTCAGAAAAATCGTACATTTCGCCAAATGATCAGGGAAAAAAACACGAATTTCGTCAAAGAATCCCGAATAAAGTACAAATTTCGTCAAAGAGCCTCGAAAAAACGCGTTTTTCGTCAAATAATCGCTGGAAAATGCGAATTTCGTCAATCTTCGCAGAAAAATCATCAACTTTGTCAAAGGATCATGAAAAAAACACGACTTTTATCAAAGGAACGGAGAAAAAATGCTAATTTTGCCAAAGGATCGCAGAAACATTTCGTCAAAAAATTGCAGATAAAACATAAACTTCTTCAAAAGATTGCAGAAAAAAAGTTAATTTCGTCATCAGATTGCCGAAAAAACGTCAATTTTATCAAAGGATTGCAAAAAAAACCCTCAAATTTCGCCAAATGATAGCGAAAAAGGGGCAAATTTCGTCAAAGCATCACGGAAGAAACACGAATTTCGCAAAAGGATCGCTAGAAAAACTTGAATTTCTTCAAAAGATCTCGAAAAAAACGCGATATTTGTCAGAGGATCGCTAGGAATACCTGATTTTCCTCAAAGGATTGCGGAAAAAACCGCAAAATTTGCCAAATGATGGCGACTTAGACACCAAAAATTAGTCACCAAAGCAAAAAATTTAGTCGATCGACTGACAATCCTGACTCTGCACCTATAGCTCAATTCCATGAGTTTACTTGGACATTTTTCTTTTTTATTTAAATGAAATTTTATCAAAGGGTTAACCTAGAAAATGGGCTGTCCGAAATGTCAAAATGAAATTTCCTGATCAAATTTAATTTATTACAAATTAAAAATAACTTTAAACCTCTATGTATTTAAAAATGCATTGTGTAATGTAATAAATCTACTAATATCTTTAAAATTTATGTTATTTTTTTAGTGCATATTTGTTGTTTTGATTTGTCTGAGAGAAGTGTCAGGTCTGTTGTTGTCTTGTCTATTACCAATAAAATTGTTGTTAAAATTATTTTGTAGATTGCAGCACACGTTTTAAAGAGTATTTTCATAATTCATTATGTAGTAGGAGTCATTTTGAAACCATATGTTGAACCTAAAGGACAATATTAACAGTTTTGGTTTTTTATAAGGTGAGTATTTTTTTTCTATCTTGTCAGGTTTGTTACCAGCTTTGTTCAGTTAAATGAGTGTAACATTATTATCTGCCTATCACACTAACGGTCATTCTGAGAAATATATTTAAGCTATATTCATAGCTGTCAACTTGTACGGATTTTTTCCACCACTGAAATATAACACAAATTTCTGCCTTATTTAATTATCAACATTCACGGCAGTTCGGCGATTGAATTAGGCAAAAATTTTCCTTAAATTTTAGTGCTAGGAAAAATCCGTACAAGTTGGCAGCTATGTATATTGTCCTAAGCCTAAACATTTTACGCATGCTCGCAATTTCTTTTTTTAATTTGTCTGTTCCGTTACCCATCATAAGTAACAAACCTGATATGTTTAACTAATAATACTACTTACCTTCTTAATATCAGTAGCCAAAAGTGAGTTTTATTGAGCAGGCTTTTTATTTTAATTTCAAACCTTATTTAATAGAAAACTAAACAATAGAAACAAAACTTCAAATTATAATGTCTATTGCGTTAATAGACAATATAATTTGAAGTTTTGTCTGTTGCCCATTAAAATTTATAGACATGATGTTTTTTAATTAAAAAAGATAATCATAAATATATTCTACTGCAAAAATGTATAATATATATGTATTTTTTTTTGGACTAAGTATATGCATGGAAGCAAATTTACCCATTCAAATAATTGTAATTTAATTTTAAAATAAACAAATATATATATCCGGTAACAGACAGGAAATTTTTGCTTCATTGTTATGTATAAGTGCCCTCCAGGACAAAAAATTATTAAAAGTGGATGCTGGGCATGTACACGTTTTTATCCTTGCAACCATACAAGCGAAGTAAAAATTTATTCCCAGCTTTCTGGTAGTATAGTCAGCTACTAGTTTGAAACCCCCCGCTCCATCAAAACTTCTAAAGCTTATCTCCTGCAGGTGTAGAAAAGGCTGCCGTGGCGCATGTAGCTGCAAGAAAAGCGGGTTGAATTATTCTCCCATATGCCTCCAGTGCATGAGAGAATTCATGTGAGATTAGGCCTGAAGTTATTCTCGAGGACCTGGATGCAGATGATCTACAAGAAGTGGCACTCGAACTGTTGACCGAGAAGATCGATCTGGCTGACGAGAACGTTTTGGAGGAATCCTGTGATCCTGAAGATCCAACTTCTACAGAACCTGAAAACACGAATGATTTGTTAGGTTAGTCGATTTATATACTTTCATTTTTTTTTCTCCCCTTTCTAAACCTTTTCCGAATATAATTCACCTATTTTTTCCGGCATGATTTGGCTGACTATACGCAATTAAAATCGATTGGTTTATCGATCAATCAATTCGTTTTAAAAGCGCGATTTGAAACGCGACAAAAATGAATCTGGGTCCTCGGCTCCCGTCAAGCGGAGAAGTAGAATTTAAAATTATTCGGCAACTTAATGGCGCAGCGCCGCGCTGCATGTTCCGAGACAGCCCCCCACCCCTTCCCGGTTAATCCTACGTCATAGTGCCATATATATTATTTGTTGCAAATTTTGTCTTCTTTCTGAATTTCTAGATACTTTTTCCCTAAAACAATAAAAAAATGGCAGGGGTAATTTTGGTGGGAAGTTAAAAATTCGGATTCAGCGACTCAAAAAACATAAAGTAAACCTTATAGGGAAAGTTTGGAGGAGAGACGGGAGAGTGAACATAAACTAAGTGAGTGGTTGCGGGTGTGTGGTTGCGGGTTGTGAGTAGAATTTCGGAATTTAGTACACGCAGCACCGCGGCGTATATTCCGTGGCAGTCCCCCGCCTCCCCGTTCATCTTACGTCATAATGTCATATATATAATTTGTTGCAAATTTTGTCTACTTTCTGAATTTATAGATACTTTTTCCCTACAACAAAATAAATTGAATTTTTTAATAAAAACCTATTTTGGGGGGCATTTTACCAAAATTATGGGGGATTGCCGGGGGCAATTTTGGTGGGAAGTTTCAAATTCGGATTCAGCGACCCAAAAAACATAAAGTAAGCCGATTCCAGAACTACTATTAATTTTGCCAGATGAAATCCCCTATTGCCTGGATTATTATGTCAATCCCTCTTTATTCATAATTGCATGGGCAGGGCTACAAAGTAAGCGCGTCCTAAGTTAAATCGGAGAGGTAACCGCAAGATTAAAGGCGAGGTCACATGCCAAGTAGTGGACGGGGTTGAACCAAAGGAACATACCTGTTTTTTTCGTTATGGATAATCTATTAATTATGAATCTATCAAATAACTGCGCAATTGCAAACGTGGTGTCGTGTTTTCATTCGTTGGATGTATTTATATTCTGACAGTATATAATGTTCTATTAATTTTTATTCGTGATTATTTAATTTATTTATTTTAGTTAATTATTTAAATAAAAATATTTCTTTTTAGAACTTATATTATTTGATAACGCTTTCAAGGGTGTGTCCTTAAAAAGGGACAGCTAATTTTAATTCCAAAACTGACAATCGGCACCAAGAATATTTAACCCCTTGAGGGGCGGTGGGATATATTTTATCCCACCTACGATTAATGAAGAATTACACCAGAAAAAAATTACGAAATTTTACTTTTCTAGGTAAAAAGTCGTAAAATTGCTTTTTCGTATTTTGAAATAAGATTTTTCTAATTTTCCGGTGGGAATTCAGCATTACGCAAACGCAATTTCTTGCCCCTCGAGGGGTTAATTAAAATTTTCCTTTTATAATGTGCGTGAAAATAAGCAAGTTCCTATTTTCTAATAAATTAGTTTTTAAATTCTGGTGTCAGTCCATTATTTCATTTCATCAGTTTATAAACAGAATTACTCCGCGCCGGAAAGGGCTAAAATGTCATATGTTGCTCATCGAATACCTGTATCTTTCAAAATTGTAAGAAAATTCTTTTTGTGATAGAATTCATCTCTGTCCTTTTCCAAAGAGTAAAACAAATTAGTTACCTGTTTTTATTTCAATTTATAAAAAAATATAAAAATATATTTAATATTTTTTATCAAGTGTTGTTTATTTAAATACCTTCGATTTTAATTGAGTTTTTTTTTTATTGTAATGAAAAATGACACACAAAAATTAGTAAGTAGTTAATAGTAAATATAGAACTTTGTAGTCACATTTTTTACTCAAACCTTGAGCTGCTAAAGTTATACAAAAATGATATACACGGTTGTATTCCCGATGAGAATAAAACGTTTATGAATGTTTAGAACATGTATAGAATTTAATTATAAATAAAATATTCAATTTTAAGTCTTTTTTTTCGTTTATTGAGCGCAGACGATAAGTTTCCGATATCCTCTTGATCGTATTGCACTTATGTTATTTGACTTACAATTATTTTATTCATTCAATTTAAACCTCATTTCATTTTATATTCGGAATCATTTTAATTTAAAACGCATTCAATAAATTTTGTACTATTAAACGAGCAAGTATTGCTCATTTATTTGTTTAAATATTTTGTGATTCTAGACAATAGCTTCAATAATTTTCCTAAAATCGTCAGATTAGTCGTTTTTTAAAAAGCATAAGAAGCCATTTAGAAAATCCCCCTTAACCCCTTGAGGGTCAAGCAATAACGCCTCTATAATATTGAATTCAAACCGGAATAATCGAATAATTTTATTTTTAAATAAGGAAAAGCAGTTTTTCGACAGTTTCCCCCCAAAGTTAAAAATATAAATTTTATTTAAAAGTTTCTGGTTAGAATATTGTTAAAATTAGGTGGGATATATTTTATCCCACCGCCCCTCAAGGGGTTAAAAAATCAATCACGAATTTGAAATTGTTACTCACTCACAGAAGATGAATCTTGTTTACGCGATTTATTGTAAAATATTTTTGTTACAGCTTGTATTGACAAAAATATGTGTATTTAAAAAATAGTCATTTCAGTTTCAGGGCAAAAGTCAATAATGTTTTCGTAAGTTTAGTGCTTTTTATGCCGAAATTAAAATGATATTGTGACTATTTTTTTAATGTACGTAATTTTATCAAAACAAACTGTAACAAAAATATTTTTCAGTAATCTAGTAAACAAGATTCATCTTCAATAAGTAAAGATTAAAATAATATGCGCAAAAGATGCGCAGATAGTAGATATTCTGTCACGAGGCTAATGAAAAAGACAGGCTAGCGCGGTGCATCCCACGTGTCTCTTTTTACAGACCCCTAGAGTGACATGTTGCTCTTTTCGCACACCTTCGTTGGTGCATTCGAGCATCACGTGACTCCAGCCGTCTGTAAAATAGGTACGTGGAATGCACAGTGGTGGCCTGTCTTGCTAGTTAGCCTCGATTCTGTCATATATGACGTCATATTAAAACCGGCGTATTTGTATTATCAACTCCGTCCACAAGATGGAGCAGCTGTGTTATTTTACGCCAGATTCCAGCATTAATATTGTACGCTTAACACATACGCAGTTTTGCAGAACTACAGGAGAGAAAAACTACTCACAACCTTTCAAATACTTAACCCTAGAACTACCGGAAATTTTACTCAAGTTTTATAAAAACATTCTACACCAGAATTTTTACTTAAAACTATTTAATTTGTTTAATTTAACTTATTATTGTCTGATTTATACACTTAGTTTGTTTTGAAGAAATTTCTGGTTTGAAAAAATATTTTGAATGTACATGTCGGGTCCATTGGACCCTTCTGGTAGACAGAGGGTTAATGATCATATCCGTTTCTTTTGACGGATACATTCTAGAGAAGTCTGATGGACATAACCCGAAACATGTAATAGCGTTGGTGAATTAATAATGGTGAGAAAATACCACATAATTTTTCTGGTAGAAGTTTTAATAATTATTACATATAATTGTACAATTTTTCCGAAAACCAAAATATCTTCGTTAAATACTTTAAACCTTTATTTACCAAAACTTAGTTTTTTAGTTCGTATTCATTAAATTATTAAATGTTTTTATTTCTTTTTTGGTGTTAACCTAGTGCTGCCTTAGCAGTGACCCACTGGTTACCATTATATCTGTTTTATAATCTTCACCTAATCAATCTCAAGATTTAACACTATTTGAAACGCCGTTGCTAGAAAGGTTGAAATACTTGATTGCCACCAGAATATGGCAAAAAAAAAATGATTAGAGAAAAAAATCAGTTTAACAAATTACAACGACCATTTGGAAAATGATTTTTTCAAAGACTAAAATTTAAGACATAAAAAATCGCACGGAGATGATCATACATTACGCACGCCATGGATTAAACATTAACATTCCTGGACACATCATGAACAAATTTTAAAAGAAATTTCAGTTTTACAATTTTCGGCACTGTAAATTTTTAAACTTCTACGGAGCTGGACATTACGTACGCCATGAATTAAACGTTAATATTCCTGGACCAATTTTAAATGAAATTTCATTTTTAAACTTCTAAACATCCCACAATATTACTTTTTATATCGTCGTTTAGAGAAAAAAATGCATTTTTAATTGCAATTTGTTTGAAAGCTGTATCTCAATTTGTTTCAGAATTATTAATTTTTTTGTAGTTTTTATTACTTTTTTGTCATAGTGGCAACATAAGTATCCATCTTTGTTGAAAGTAAAGGGAAAATAGAGATTACTGTATAGACCAACCAGAAAACGAATACAATGCGGGATTCAACTAATAAAACGCTTCAGATATGTTTTTCTACCCTGACCGAGGACAATAACTATTTTTCCAAATGATTAATAAAGGATTTACTTTCCGTACATTATAATAGAAAAAATTCTTTTTAAAATTCTGGGTCACTGTTGGCAGTTTGGAATTAATTATTTACATAATATGCAACCACCCTTAAAGATTAGGCGATAAAATAACCCAAAAATTACTATTCGAAGATGACTATCTGTCGTGGTAATCGAAAATGCTTATTCAGACGCTTTTTGAACTTTGTATTGGCTAACATTCCGTAATCTAATTTTCATTTACTCAAACCTTTGCCGAACAAAGCTCGTCATCAACACAATTTCAGAATTAATCTGTGACTACTAGTTTTTCAAATCAAAATTTTTAAATTACTATTTCTAGAACATTTGTAATAGAAATGTATGGCAAAACATTTTGATCAAGGGTTTTCTGAGGGGTAATCAAATGGCGATCGTTTTAGAAAAATAATAATCAACATCCAAAGGCTAAATTCTTTCCTTTTAGGTGTGTTCGTAAATATATAAATAGGTAGTATCACGGGTCGTACTTGTCCTGAAATTTCATGACCAGGAAATTATTCGGTACCAGTATTTTCTTATGGAATAATCTCTTTGTAAATAAGACGAAATTTTGTGCGTTTAACCTAGATTTATTTTTCTATAAACAAATAGTGATATTCGTCCTGAAAAAAATCCCTTAACCCCTTAATTCTCACTCCCGAGATATTCTCGGGCTGTGTCTTTTACTCAAATTGTTTGATTTCCACCAGTTTTATAAAATACTGAAATTGGCTATATTTTAGTATAGTTTTTACTGTCATTAAATAAGGTGAGTATTTCTTTTTCATAAAAGTGGTGCCAATAAGCAATTTGAATTATTCAACCGCTATTTAATTCGAGCGTTAAGGGGTTAAGTGTACGACCCCTGGTAGTACCCATAGTCTTCGTCTGGTCCGTCCGTCTGTCTGTCCATCTGCTCGCATATAACAGCGCAAAAACTACCCAACAGAATGGTTTGAAATTTAATATATATAAACGTTGCAGAATTTTGTCGAGTCATTTCAATTTTTAAGAAAATCGAATCAAAATTTAAAAACATATTAATGAAAGTTTTCTTCATTCTACTTAATCCTATGATACGTCATTAATTCAATGATATCTATGATAGGTAATGATTCTTGTTGCCATGGTGATTGCGTCCTATTTAGGATGGAGTCATACTATTTCCGTATTACTGAATTTAATGTATATAATCGTATTAAATTTTGTATGCATGCATCTTTGCATAAGAATGCAACAGATATTGCACCAAGATCTGAATATTTATAAAACTAGTTATACAGTGTTCATACGGGTCCTACAATTTCCAGACCAGAAAATTTTTTGGTACCATTATTTTTCTATAAAAAATCTCTCTTTAAATAAAGCGAAATTTCGTGCGTTTGAAATAGATTTGTTTTTCTATTTAAAAAAAAAATAATAATAATAACGGGACCCGTATGAACGCTGTTATAGTACGAACGCACCTCATTTGCCACGTTTGACGTTCAATTTCCGACTTGTTTTTTTCTGAGAAAACTTCCACTTTTACAACCGGAAATCTTAGATTTGTTGCATATACTGAAAGCTTTTAATCCCTTGAGGGGCAAGCAATTGCGTTTGTGTAATTCTGAATTCCCAACGAAAATTTTTATTTTAGAATAAGGAAAAGCAATTTTACGAATTTTTTTCCACCAAAGTCAGAAAAGTGAAATTTCATAAAAATTTTCTGGTGCAAATCTTCATTAATCGTAGGCGGGATAAAATATATCCAACCGCCCCTTAACCCTTTATCTACTGACGGTAATTATAAGTACCACTCACTTTAAACTTTTATACCATAGTGAATATTACTAATTTTATAATGGTACTTTGCAAAAATCGCTCTTTTAACACCACTTTATCCGAATACATGTCAGCGGTAGTTCTAGGTTTGTTATTTTAGAGAGGAATGGGGCTATCTTTGAAGCAGTCGATGTCTTTTGAGCCGACTTTTTGTACAGATTGCCAAGCTAGTCTTTTCATTGCTGCAAACACAGTAAAGGAAATAAGATAAGTGTTGGATTTTTTTTTATGTGTTCATTATGGTCTTAGAATACAATTTGACTAGCTATTTTAGTTGAACGGTGTATGTATTTGATTTAACAGTTGAATTACTCGGTGGTACTTATAAGTACCGTCAGTACAATGGGTGCTGGAGAAAAACTTCTTGTTTACTTTTCGTCTGTGTAGTTATCCATCGTTTTCATCGGATTTAAAATGCAATTACTAAAATGTAGTGCAGTAGTGATTTCCCTGGTATTTCTTTTCTGTTTCATTGTTATTTTGTATAGAAAATCGAAAAAGTTGTGGCACCGGCTGGTTTTTTGCTATGCCAGCATATATAAATTCATATATTGCATATGTGGAGATGCCAGAGAGCATGTTGTCCCTGGAATATTGACGTCGCAAAACTAAAGGACTGCTAACAAGATCAAAACCTAAAAAAAAAAAAAAAAATAGATTTTTTAAACCCTTTCAGGAGCAAATCATTTTCAATTCTAAAGTGTTGAAATAAATGATTGGCACCGGAATTTGACAAAAGATTTATTTGTAAATAGGAAAAAAAGGGCCAATATTTCATATACTTATTAAATCGAAAACATTTTCTGGTGCCAATTGAAGTAACTTGTGGGTTTTCTGTGACGATAATTTAGTCATAGTGTACTGACGGTACTTTAGCCCTTTGAGGGGCGCCGTTTGCAGTCTGCAAACGTTAATTTTAGGGCCTAAATTGCCAAACGGCACCAGTAATATTTTAGTACAATGTCGATCTCATAATATAAGTGAAAAAAAGCTGCTGATGATTTAACAAAAAATTTGTTTGTTAATTAAGGTGCGAATTAATAATTTGAGCATTATTTGAGCAGAAATTACTTGCCCCTGAATTGTTATAGTACCACTTTAGTTAATTACCTCTAAATAATTAAATTTCTCACGGGTGAGTATTTTTTTTATGTTTATCCTTTAATTTTCATTGTAGTAACTGAAAAAAAATATATTACATGAAAAAAATTGCAGTAGATCATAATGCCGTAGATAAAGGTTTAAGGGGTTAAGGAAAAAACTTTCTTGCCATACGTAAGAATGTTCTGTGCCCGATGTTATACAACCTTAACACTAGAGCTACCGAGAGCCGTCATTTTGACGGCTACCATATTAATATGTTTCGTATCAAACAGGAAATTTGATTATGAAATAAGTTTAAAAGATACAAAGAAGGAAAACGATAAATAATACAGTTAAACTGTTTTAACACTAGAACGCCCGGAAATTTTACTCAAGTTTCATAAAAATATTTGAAACCAGAATTTTTATTTAAAACTGTTCGACTGATTTATTTAACGCAATTCTGCGTCGTTAAAATTTATCTTATTTTATGAAAAAATTTCTGGTTCCAGTTGATATTTAATCATATGGTCGGAGTCGAATGGACTCCTTCCGGGCGTTCTAGTGTTAAATCGAAATTCTGGTGTGAAATATTTTTATAAAACTTGACTCAAATTTCTGGTCGTTCTAGTGTTAACCCCTTGAGGGGCAAGTGATTGCGTTCCTGTAATGTTGAACTCACACCGGAATCTTTGAAAAATTCTATTTCAAAATAAGAAAAGGCAATTTTTCGGCCCTTTTTTTTCCCCACTAATGTAAGAAAAGTAAAATTTTATAAAATTTTTCTGGTGTAAAACTTCATTAATCGTAGGTGGTATATAATATATACCGCCGCCCCTGAAGGGGTTAAACTGAGTATCTGTTTATTCCAAGAGTTTTTAACAACACAACCGAAGGTCGGAGAGCTGTCAGTAATTTGAAGATTAATCTTGGATGGGGCTAGTTGAGCTCAAACCAATTGGTAGGCCTCCCCACCTGGCTGAATCTGAAGATTAATCTTTAGCTTAATTATTCGCAGGTTTCAAATTTAATTTATCCGATTAAAAAAGGAGAATGTTGTTACTACACGAAAAAAAGCGATAGCTGTGTGCCATGCTATTGAGTTGTGGGAAACCCATGACTTATACCATCGTATTAAAAATTTTGCCAAAGACCCTAGGTAATGAAATGAGAAAATTTCCTAAAAGTTATGTCCGAAAATTTTATGTTGTAAATGGTGACTTTTTAGCTAATTATTTTCCCATGCTCAAATCGTCGAAGTGCTTTCACAGAACTGTTGCCGGTTTGGCCTCCAATTTTAATTCGAAATTTCAAATTCAGATCAGAAATTTTGAACGATTTTTTTTTTTTACTTTCTGTAATCGTTAAATATCTGTCATTAGTACTAGAAAGATATTTTGCACCTGAATTTTTATTTTAAATTATTAACTTATCCATTTAACTAACTTTTTTCTTTGTATCTTTTAAACTAGCTTTATAAAAAAAAATTCTGGTTCGAACCAAGATTATTCGTTTGGTAGCAGTGAAAATGGCTGCTTGCCGGCTTTCTAGTGTTAAATAACATATAAAATACTATTCCTTATTTCTGGTATGAAATCGAAATTTCTAATTAAAAGTGGAAGCCAAACCCTGGTATACAGTTCCAGTGTTGTCAGTGAACTACTTTTTTTTTTTAAGCCGGAATTTTATTCCTCTTCAAAATGCAAAACTTGCATTTCACACCAGTTTTTTAAAAATAGCAATTTCTGTCTGATTTTGTGACGAAGTATAAGATAACAAATAAGTATAATCTTTCCGTTAAAAAATATTGGTGTACAAGCAAAAAAATTGTGGAAACTTTTCCGGTACCATATGGTACCGCTACACATTTATGGGTTAAATTCAGATTTCTTGATTGGCACGACTTTTTTGAAATGATATAATTCGTCTTACTTATTGACGTATTATCATAAAGGCGAAAACAAAGGGAGGTTTACAATTTCAAAAAATTGGTGCCTATCAAAAATCTGAATTTTAAAAAAGTAGCCAACTGGCAACACTGCCTTGATCACGTATGTGGACGTTTAGTTTTTTATAACCACAATTACCGTTAATAATAAAAAGTACAAAAATTTTATAATATCTTAATCACTACAGAATTTCACAAGAAGAGCAGTAAAAATTTCATGGTTTGTCTGTGCTGATAATGTTTCTTCCGATGTACAGTTAGATATATGAAAAAAGCGTGAAGTAATTTTTCGGCAGTCAGTGTTGTTGTATTATTTATTTGAACAAATCGTTATTATTTGATAAAAATAATTTCAGATATATTAAATATATTAAGTTTTGATAATTTGTAGGAATGTAAGAAAGAACTTACTGTTAGTTTCTAATTTTATAAGGAACCATTTCACTCATAAATTACCATTAACTTTCAGCGGCAAACTTTTTTTTTTTTGCTTGGACTTTTATAGTTTCCCCCACCCCTTTTTTTAATTCAATTTAATATGAAATTAATAAACCTTAAAAAAAAGTCATTTTTTTCCCACCATAAAAATCCTTGAAGAGGTTAAGTAAATTGCATGTTCAAAACAGAATTGACGAAATTTTTTAGAATAAGATTTTAGTTTCATACTGTATTTTGGGTACTACTATTATTTGCCCTTACGATATCCAATTAGATGAAGAACTTGAGATGTAAGAGAAAATAACACGTACATTTCACAAAATGGTACAGCACAGCTCCATTTTAAAAAAAAAATATTGAACTCGATATGCTTACGTTTTATTACCGAGCGGTTTAGAAGTTCCATATGTTGTCTTCATCTGCATATGATAATTTTGAACGACAGGCGATACTAAATAACAGAGAAAATTCCAGGATGCACAGACTAGATTCAGTCTAAGAGAATATTTATAAAAATGTCATGGCGCAGTAAGCCAAACAAACAATTTTCTTTTGGGTGAGAATACAGTAGAAATAAAAGAAAATGCCCTACTGGCGTTGCAGTCTGTACTGTGCAGTATTGCAAGTAGACTACTTTTTTTTTAAATTCAGATTTCTTGATCTGTGCCACTTTTTTGAAATAGTAAAATTCGCCTTATTTAACCCCTTAACCTACAATGACGAGCATAGCCCGCGTGCGATGATCGAGCCAAATGTAAATTCTTTTTACCACGAAAATTTCACAGTAAATATAATTTAATTTAAACGTCGAAATTCCATGATTAAACAAGGCGAAAATCTCTATTAAATTTTAGTGGCAGCTATGGATTTGCCAAACCGTGGAGATGTTGATTTTAAATCGTAGGCTAAGGGGTTAATGAAGTATTTAATATGGCGAAAACAGGGGATTTTTACCATTTCAAAAGAGTGGTGCTAATGAAGAAATCTGAATATTAAAAAGTAGCACACTGAAAACCCTGCTACTGTGATATAGCGTTGTCAGGTGTCCCGTGTAAATCAGGGCTTTAAATACTCTTGACACTACTAATTTCTTACAGTTTATTTCGCAATATTTTGTCACAGATAATTCTGCAATTAGATAAGGCGAATAAACTTACTTTAAAATACTGGTGTCCAGAGAATTTAGAGCCCCGATTTAGGGGAGACACATGGCAACACTAACGGTGAACCATGCGTTTAATTTTATAATGCAACGTACTTATGCGTAGCCATCAAAATACTCAAGGCCAGAGGACACGAGTTGTGACGTCATCACTAATCGACCGACTCCTCACTAGTGTTGGTACTCTCTCTGGAACATTTTGAATCGCAATTATCTTTTACTTAATTGGTGGAATATCTATATTTTTATAAAACAGTAATAACTATTCAAACTTACTGGTGAGAATTAAAAATCGCTAAAAAAATTCAGCCATATGCGGGATGCCACACCGTTACCGCATCTGGCTGATTTTTTATGGGGACATTTCAAGTTATCACCAGCAAGTTTAAATAGTTATTATTGTTTTATAAGATGATAGGCATTCCACAAATAAAATAATAAAAAAATTCTATTAAAAATTCTCCGGTGTGAAATCCAACACTAGTGGAAAGTCGGTCGATAAGTGGTGACGTCACAGTTTGGCCTTGAGTATTTCGATGGCAGCGACTTATTGCGCAATAGGATGTAGACTTTTAGGTTAAAAAGAACTGGACTTTTATTGCTTTCATTAATAAATTAACACCTTTTTAACTACATGTGCACAAATATAGATAAAGCGTACAAGAGTATTTCTGACTGGATTGCCAGTTTGGCCTCTACTTTGAATTTAAAAACTTCGAATTCATACCAGAAATTCTGAAAGAAGTTTTGCGTTAGATAATCACGTTAGCTCTTAAATAACAATACTATACAGGATTTCTAATGAGAAAGTAAAATTTCAAAATTTGAAATAAAGGCCCAAACCTCGCAGACAATTTCCAATACTCCGAAAATCACTACAACTTATTCTAATGTATTTATTTAACCCCTTACGTGCCGAGAAAAACTTACGAGATTCACTCCCCAGTGCCACAGTTAGAACTTAGTGGCCATACAAAATGGGGCGTGGCTTAAGAGCGTGCGAACTCTGTAAATAATTATTGAGAGATAGAAGATGTTCCATTCAATTTTTAATTTGTGTGGATTCACTAATAACTGAAAGCTGTGCCCTTAAGCTACCGATAGGAAACTATTGTATATATCTCGAACAAAAGAGTCAGGAGTGAGTTTTACGTGAACAAAATCATATTTCCAAAAAAAAAAAACTTTTTATGTAAAAATTCATCTAGGTAAATAATTCATATTTTTCGAATATGGTTTATTGATTCACTTCCGATAAATAAGTACGTTTTTAGAACCAACAATTTGTTGGTAACAATATTGGTTCTATTCGTTTCATTATACGAAAAAAGTTTTTCTTGCGTTCATTTAAATCGGATTCTTTATGTCATGTCTTTATGCATTATTTGATTTTTTTTTTCAAAAAAAATGATATGTGATTTAATGGAAGGTTTATTGCACTGCAAAAATAATGATAAAATCAGAGATGTGTTTTTCGCATAACGTCAACTTTTTTCTTGTACTGCACATCTGCACCACGAGCAAAAATTACTGTCATAAGTAAAATATTAAACAATTAGTAGTTATTGTAATCTCTTACCTGCCGAGAAAAACTTACGAGATTCATTCCCCGTGCTACAGTTCTCCAAACAGGTGCACGTAGTTATGCGGTGTATTGGGGAAATAAGAGACAACCTTTTAATATAAACATTGTGTACTTCCGCGAAAATATAAAAAGAAACGAAAATACAAAAATTATGTACAACAATTATACCAAAAATGTAAAATTATAGTGTAACAATATGATAAAAAAGATGTTAGAACTTAGTGGCCATGTGATATATCCTGAAACATGGTTGGACACATAAACCAACATCACATTCAGTGCATTGATAGCGGGATTCACGGCGAATTTTTTTCATTGAACAAACTGCACATCTTCTCGATGCATTTTTCTTTGAAGACGTTGATGTTACTAAGTCCGGAAAATGTCTAGCAGAAAGTCGTAAAGGATAGCCACTTTCTAATTTCTGTCGTTTGGTAGGTTGTGGGGGAGTAATATGAAATTTCTCAAATATACGTTCCACCAAATTCATGCGGAAGTTGTAATTATCAACGTTACGGAGTTGTTTCTTTTGTAATGTGAAGGCATTCCAAATAGCCATATCTACTAGATGGCGAAATATTGTTAAAAAATGCCTCTTCTGTCTTTTTCGTGTTGTTGAATAACAAACTAATGCCTGATCCGCTCTATCAGCCCCACCCATCTTCAAGTTATAATCTGTAACAATAGCTGGCTTCATGACATTTTTTTCAGTTTCAGAGCAATTTGCTGTATGGATAAAACTAAGGAGCGAAATATCTTTTTTGCCACGCCATCTCAACACGATAATTTTGCCTCTTTGGAAAGCGGCCATTTCGCCTTTCTTCAAAGTAAGTTTGTTGAAATTTTCCGGCAAATCACGTCGATTAGGACGAAGAGTTCCATATACGTCAGTTGAATTTTGGATAAGAAGGTCTGCTAATTCTGGTGAGAGATAAAAATTGTCCGCAATTACTCAATAAACTTTTCCCAAAAAAGGTTCAATAAGCGTCATCACTGCTTTTGTTGCGACTCCATAGTTCTCATACTTTTTATCAAAGATTGTACTCTGCCCTGTGTACACGATCGTATTTTGAATATATCCTGTTTCCGCTTCAGCAAGTACAAAGAGTTTTACTCCAAAGAGAGCTCTGTTCATTGGTATGTATTGTACCCATCATAGCCTGCCTTTGAAAAGCATCAAGCTCTCATCAATGCTCAGGTCCCTTTCAGGTGTATAGGCACTTGAAAATTTCTTCATCATGTCAAAAAAAAACAGGCCATATTTTACTTAGTTTTGGATTTGGATGTGAATTTTTTTCAAAAGTACTGTTATCAGAAAAGTGCAGAAATTTCATGATAAGTTGAAAGCGATTTCTGCTCATAAATTTCCCAAAAATTGGAGTTTCGATCAATTTGTTTTTAGACCAGTAAAGCGCAACGTGAGGTTTTACAAGTGTTCCTTGCAGAATAAGTATACCTAAAAAAACATATATCCTTCTAAAGTTGTTGGACGCCACAACTTCGTCCTTGATTTCTCTTTTCCAGGATGCTGGTTGTTATACTGGTCTGCAAAACGGTTAGTTTCTGTAATAATATGAAACACCAGCTTCTGATCAAAAAATAATTAAAAAAATAAAAGTGGGTTCGTAACATCTGTTACATTTTTATTTATTCCTGGTTGTCCCGAAAATGGAAACCATGAAGGTGGCATAGGTAAATTTTTTATATCCAATCATACCCAGTTTCTGGCATCTTTCATAGAATAGTCGTTATCTGAATCCTCTTCATCTGACATATGATATTCTGACGTCTCTGATACAGAAGATGACGGAAAGTCGTCATCCAACTCACTATCATCAGCATCGTACATACTCCTACGAAATTCTAGAAAATTCGAGAAACTGCACGGCTAAAGCTGTGAGACTGCGGTAGTGACATCAAAATAGGTATTCAATAGAAAGGCGAAAAGTGAAGGGCAAGCCAAGCAATATTTTCTCTAAAATAATAGTGGTGTACCAAAATGGTGGAGCCTTGTCAAATATGGGAAGAAATTCGCTTGTATTTTCACTTCACTAGCTCAGTGGGATAGCCTTTATGAAGGTAGTTCCTTCTACCCCTTCTCCTCTGAAATAGGTCAGTCTTTCAAAAACACCTTCAAAGTCTTTTTACTTTTTTTTTTATTATTCCAAAGCCATGGGCGTGGTTTTACTGGTAAATCGCAGTATAAAGGACAATACTTTGGACTGACATACGTCAGTCCAAAGTATTGTCGCGCATCGGCTATGCGCGATCGATATATACGTCTGTGGCACTTAACCCCTTGAGGGGCACCGGTATATATTATATACCACCTACGATTAATGAAGTTTTACACCAGAAAAATTTTATTAAATTTTACTTATCTAACTTTGGTGGAAAAAAGGCCGTAAAATTGCTTTTACTTATTTTGAAATAGAATTTTTCAAAGATTCCGGTGGGAATTCAGCATTTCACAAACGTAATTGCTTGCCCCTCAAGGGGTTAAGGGGTTAATTAAGGGGGAATTCGTTTATTTATAAACGAATATCTGCAAGAGACGTTTAACCCCTTGAGGGGCACCGGTATATATTATATACCACCTACGATTAAAGAAGTTTTACACCAGAAAAATTTTATTAAATTTTACTTTTCTAACTTTGATGGAAAAAAGGCCGTAAAATTGCTTTTACTTATTGCGAAATAGAATTTTTCAAAGATTCCGGTGGGAATTCAGCATTTCACAAACGTAATTGCTTGTCCTTCAAGGGGTTTTAAAGATAGCGTTCTGCAACTGACGAGGGGTTACAGAAGTGGTTTCCAACCTTTTTTAGGCCACGCCCCACCAAAGCATCTGTAAAGTCACTATGTCCCCCCCCCCCCCCCGTAATCTGTAAATTATGTCTCTTATTATTCTACAAGAGACATAACTCTATTCACACGGTGGGAGTGTAATAGTGCAGTTACAATAGCTATTCTTTTCACATTTTTTAACTTGTCAAAGAGGTGAATCTTTTACCAGAAATGTGTTTTTACATAATTTAAAAAAGGCAAAGAGATTATATATCTTTCCTGAGATGCTAAAAGGAGATTTTTGTACTTTTCCAACTTAACTTAATGTTAAAGAAAAGTGTCATACGGTCTGAATTTTTATCTTCACAAAATATCTTAAAATACACTTATATTTAACGTTAAAAAAGATAAATTCATACATTTTATAATGCATTCTTGTAACTTATTAAGAGTTGGTGTAAAATCTTTGGACATTGACATTTCTTTCTATGGATAACACAATACACAAGAAGTACGTATTTCAAAATTATCATCTTTATTAAATTTAAGTAGCTATTATTCCGCATAACACATTCACTCTATTTTCCCTTTCCCAATATCGTTAACACGATGAGTGTCACATCAGTCACCAGTGACTGACACTGAACTTTCCATTTAGGTTGCGTCAGTCATCGGTGACTGACAGATATAGACTTATAGATTATGAAACAGGAATCTTTTTTTGTGGCCCAAACGGAAAAACAGACAAAATAGACTTGGCATTCAACGTGTTAATCGTCTTCGCGAATAGAAGTAGAAAACTCATTCAATGAATAAGGGAAAACATTACAAAAAATTTAAAAAATTACCACCAGAAAAGTTATAGTGAGTTTTAATAATTTTATATATATCAAAAGATTTTGAACGATTATTGGAATAATTATTCTGGTGTCTAATCTGTTTTAAAATTTCGATAGAGAACATTTTAAAAATTCAACAATAAAAAAACCGCTTTCTTAAATTTTGCTTGTATTTCATTTATTTCTAGTCTACAGCATTACTTTTCCCCAAAAAAGACAAAAGGAACTGGTAGCGAATGAGTTAATAAGAAATTTGGAATTGCCCCCCTAGAAGATCAAATTGCCCCCTGGTAGGGCGTATGCCCCACGTTGAGAATCACTGGGTCACAGTAAAGAATTAATAATGTTTAAAGGAAACCACATATTTTTTCTGGTAACAAAATTTTAAATTATTACATACTAATCTACTATTATTACATACTAATCTATAATCTATTATCTATTAAACTATTACATACTAAGTTTTTTACATACATTTAGTTATTATTTAATAAAATAAAACAATGATATAAGAATATGTATTTTCAAAAATAAAAGTCAGCTCATAAAACTGAACGTGTATAATAAACAAAATTTAGAGCTTCATTTATTTAATTGTTATTTTTTTTTACAAGATACATCATCTGTGTCAAACAGTTGACGATTACCAATATTTACGAACAGTAATCATCGCCCTATTCAATAAATTCTGTAGTTAAATAAGACAAAGATTACTGTACTGAAATAGTGGTAATATACGGGCCGCAGTTATACCTCTAGTTTACATTATTAGAAAAATTTTGATGAATTCAGCTAATATGACATCAACAAAGCAATTTTTCTCAAGTTCACAAAACAATTTACTCTGTCAGTCTAAAAGCATGTTAAAAATATCCCTATATCAATTGCTTAAACGTGAAGGACATTACTTTAAATATTTGTTAACCCTTTACGACAAGTGAGGTAAATTTTTATAGCTTGAAAATTATATTTTTTAAAGCAAAGTATATTCAACAATTCTTCCGGAACTTGCTTTTTAATATTACTAGGGGGTTCTGCCCCCTATGGGCTGTGCTCGTCAACCCCCGTTCAGACACCGCAGACTCTTACAGCACGCTAATTTGATCGGCTTTAGAAAGATTTCGGAAGATTGAATTATAATTTGACTCTGACAATTATAATCTGACGTAATTGTCACCAAACTTTTCTTTCTCTTTTTAATATTCACGTAAAGATACTTTTGTTAGAAATGAAATATTATGATCGTCTTAAAATAGCAAATAAATGTCTCGCGCAATTTTTAAATTTAAACTGTTTTGCAATATTATTTTTTGTTCATTTTACGTAATAAGTGTAATGTGACGTAAATGTGACGTAAATGTGACGTAAATGTGACGTAAATTCTCCTATTTAAGACTTCTAACGCATGTTAATGAATTTATTATTTTACAATATTCTTTCTTTTTTAAAATTCACGTGTAAGTATAGTTTTTATGACGTAATTTTTAATGAGTTCCTGCTTTATATATTTTCTGTTTGTATTAGTCGCGTGTAAAATAAATTCGTAATTTGAAGCAAACATTGTTTGCGCTGTTTATACATTTGCCAACAATTTAAATTAATACAATTTTCTAAATTTTGTAAAAAATATCTCTCGAAATGCTGAAAATTTGAATTTAAAATAGAAATAAAACCTCAAAAAATGAGTCAAATTAAAATACTAAATGCAGTATGAACACCGGGAAATTCTGACGTTTAAAATGATCTAAAAATGATTAAATTCATATGTACAGTTTTTGCTCCGATAAAACTTTTTTAATGGAACGATATTGTCCAACTTTGACATTAAATATCTCTTTAAATAATTCTTCGATTTGAAAACTGTCTGCATCATCGTGTTTATCAAACATTTCTTTATAATACTACCGATTTTCATATATTTGTATGCAAAAGTTTTTTTCAATATTAACGAAGAAAGGCCATGATTAAGCATTCAAATTGGATGCCGATCTGCCGGGAATGTCTACGCAGATTTTCATTGTTCCATTTCCAAATAAAAACTTTTTTTTATATATAGAAGGTTGTATTTCTAAGTGTCATAACTGCGACTGAATAACTTGCGAGAAAGACGGAATATTCAATAAATTCGGGGCTCCGAGATGAGCAAAATCAGGCGCAAGTGGAAGCCCTGTTATATTCGAAACATCACGATTATGTTTTTTAAGTGATTAACTGGCATTTTAATAATAAATTGCTTCTTTATTATACTTTTTGTCACCATTATTTTTCAATACTTGTCTTTGAATTATTTAATTCCATGTTTCAGATTTTAAGTATGGAAATTAATATTATTTTACAATTTTGGTAACAAAAATGCGTAAAAGTTTGTAGCTATACAAGTACTAATATACTCGTGATCGGTGAACACTTTTTAACTCCTTAGCGGTCGCTTAATATTTGGAAAAACCATAAAAAATGTACCTATTTTTTTATTTCAGAAACTGAATAATTATAAGGTTTCTATATAAAATATGAATTAGTTTTTTTTTTTTTTTTTTTTTTTTTTTTTTTTTTTTTAAGGCGAAAAAAAAAAAGATGTTACAGAACAAATTCACATTTGTGGAAAAGCTATCATGCGAGAATTCTGTTTTTTAATGTTTGTTTTACACCATACTAATTAATGCGAATACGACCTTTATTTTCCACATCTTAGATCTTTATTTATCATCATCAAACAATTTCTTACAAATAATATTAGAAATAATATAATATACATTAAATTTTGACTATTACTAATTTTTTTGAGTGTGGTATATTTCGAAACATGCAATACAAAGTCCAACATCGCAATCCAAAGCGATCTAAGTAAGCTTGCAAACTTAATACTGGAATCGGGCGTAAATTAACACAGTTGCGCCATCTTGTGGACGGAGTGATAATTCACATACGCGGGCTTTTAGTGTGGCGCGTATTTTCGAAATCTTTAGCCACTCATGGACCATGGAACTATTAATAAAGAGGAACTGACATAGCCTTAAAATAGTGAAGCTTCAACTGTAACCGCTATCAAAGGGTTTATTTATCGACGGTGGAAACTCCCACCAGTAGGTTTATATAGATATTTTCAACTTATTTAAACACCGTATTTTTACAAAATTTCAGTCATAAATAGTGATAGAAACAGATTTTCTTTTTACTGGTAGGAGTTTTCTTTGGTGGTAGTTAGGCCCTGAGTTTCCGACATATTGAGACAACCATGGAAACAAACTGACAGTTTTATAAGGCATACTGACACCGGTAAAAAAAAATAGAAATTTTTACGACATTTTTGAAAAAAAAAAATCCACTATTAAGACGCTTCTTTAAGACGAAATCTTCTATTCAATTTTACTGGTGGGATGTTTGACCTACCGGTAGTCAGAAACTGAAGAACCGATTTAAAAAAAGCAGCCGCCATATTGTGACAACCTCCTCAGTTACTTCACTCGCAACTGGTAGACAATACACTATATGTCTCCTCCTTTTTATTCATAACTCCATTTCATGGACATGGAAATGAGTTTTGTTTGCCATTGCCACATTCATTGCAAAATGATGGCGTAGCGAAAGGGACATCCAGATGCACTTGACACCAAGAAGTTTTCTTCACCTTCTCCGGGACATTTCAGTTATTAATCAAGGTGAAAAAAAAATTACAATTTTAGTGGTGTAAGTAAGAAAACTGTTAGGTATCTACCTGTAGTTTACACTCCATCCGCTGCGTGGCGCATGACCTTGATTGATGTGACCTCGCTTGTAATCTTGCGGTTACTTCTCCCATTTAAAATATGACGCTTTCTTATAACGCTTTGTCGCAATCAGCGCCAAAAGACAAATCCAAACGCTATTATTCAAAGACTTCACACCGAAATGCCAGTTAAATTTTTCTGGTTTCAGAAGTTTTTTCCACCAATAAATCTCAAGCCCGGAAATATGACGGGCACAAGAAATAACGGACAACACCTCAGCCCGTGATATTGACGGGAGCGTGAATTAAGGGGTTAAGAGAGTACGCTATTCACACGATAAAATTTGGAAGTTAATGTAAATTCTATGGAAAATAATGTTTACAAATTTCTCGTTGGCAGTTCTATATTTATAGTTTTTTTTTACAAATGATAGTTGAGGTCAATCTCTAACGAGGGTCTTTTTTACTTTTTCATTTTTTGTTGCAGGTTTTTAAAGAAGGCATTTTCACTTTCAAAACCGTTTCCTAAATAGACAGTGCCTTTATAAAAAATTCTGCGTCCAACATCGAAAAGTTAAAAAAGGACGTTTTAGAGGTCAGGGTTCATACGGGTCCTGGTATTTCCAGATCAGGAAATTTTTCGGAGAGATGTCGTGCTTTTGAACTAGATTTATTTTTTTATAAAAATATACTGAAGACATACCTGGAAAATAGTGGGACCTGTCAGTGTTGCCTGTGGGGTACCTTTTTTTAAATTCAGATTTCTTGATTGGCACCACTTTTTTGAAATAGTAAAATTGCCTTAATTAATATGTGATAAAATAGGGCGAATTTTACCATTTCAAAAAAAAGTGGTGCCAATCAAGAGATCTGAATTTAAAAAAATTGGCCCACTGGCAATACCAGGACCCGTGAGAACCATGGAGATCGATCGCAGCTGAAAATTGTGCAAAATAATAAAATAAAAAATATTGAAATGTACTAACGAGAAATTTGAAAAGAGCACTTCCGTTTGTTTAACGTAAGCTTGTAACTGTCCTCGAATGACTGGTGTAGGTTCTTAACCCCTTGGGGACAAGCGACCGGTATACGTGACGCGTAAGATGCTCAGAATCTGTGATTATTCTCACCAGTAAATTTTTATTGTAAATTTTGCCTTATTTAATCCGAGTGTTTTCCTGATTCAAACAGGTAAAAATCTGTGTTTTGAAAAACCGGTGATAAAAGATTAAAAATTCTGTAAAAGTCGCTCGTCCCCGAAGGGGCTAAGAGAAGAGTCACACTTCATACTTAACTTAGATGAATGTTTATGATTTTTATGTGAATCCGTAAATAATACTGAATGAAATAAGCTTCTATGCAACATTTGTGTATAACTTTTAGAAGTTACTTTTGTTCTTTTTTTTTATGGTCCTAAAAAGAAAAAGATCAATGAAAAAAAAAAAAAAACTACTTGTGTCGTATAAATTGCAAAGTAGTCACTCAAAAAGACCCGGATGATAATGTTAATCCTATGGGGAATTTATTTTCAAAAATGTTGCTTGAATTTTGATGTTTTCGAATGATTTTTTTTTTTTTTTTTTTTGCTTAGGTTAACTGAGGCCAATCTACAGCCGGGCCAGTTTTTACTTTCTTGATTTTGGTTTCATAATTTTTTTAATTATTTTTACTTTCGGAACCGGTTTGAACCGGTTCTCAAATTAAAACTATTCTCATATTAAAAAACTATAACAAAAATCGAAAAAGTAAGAAGTAACCCGGTTGTAGCTTGTCCTCAGCTATCCTATGCGAAAAAAAAAAAACCCCCCAAAACATTCGAAAATATCAAAATTCAAGCGAGATATTTGAAAATAACTTCGCCATAGCCTAGCTGCCAACTCTTTCGCTTTTTCAAACCACAAAAATTTAATAGAAATTTTTGCCTTATTTAATCGGCTGATTACGACGATTTAAAAAATGTAAAATTTAGTATAAAATTTTTGTAGCCAGAAAAAGCGTAAAATGTTGGCAGCTATGCCATAGGATTAAAATAATCATCCGGGTCCTTTCGAGTGACTAGTGTACGCAGTGTTGCCAGACTGGGTACTTTTTGTCCCCAGATTGTTGATTGTCACCGCTTTCTTGAATTAGAAATATTCGGATCTAAAAATATATTAAAAATTCTGAAAAATAAGGCGAATTAAACCATTTTAAAAAAGTGGTGACAGTCAAACAATCTGAATTAAAATATTCTCCAATCTGTCAACACTAAGTGTAAGCTCTTAAGGGCCTACAGTAGTCACACGACATAGACATTAGTTTGCTTATGTCTACGGAAATGATTAAACGTATTGGAGTGTTAACTTTATATTTCTCGTTTTCATTTGATTATTTTGAAATACCTTTTTTGAAATAGGAGAGCTGAGATCGAACTTAAACCAGGCCTTTTTTTCTACTTTTTAAATTTTGGTTACAGTTTTATTAGGAGGTAACTTGCTATTTCCAAACCGGTTTCGAAATTAAAAGTACCTTCATAAAAATGTAATACAAACATTTCACTAAATAACCTATTTGTTTATACATTTTGAAAGTTTCGAAATAGTTCTTTATCGCAAAACTAATTTAGAATTAATTTCATTTGGCAACACGACATACTCAATTTCAAAGAAGTTTCGTCGCAATATTTTAATCATCCATCTAAAATATTCAGTCACTTAAATCGCATTTCTCTTACGTAAGGAAAGTAAAAATAGAATGCTTAACTGTGACGTGGAAAGTGCCTGGAAAGAAAACGCCTGTATTCAGTAAAGTGATTCTGTCTGTTCACTAAATTTCTTACTCTTTTAAAAGGTCACCATTTCGAAAGGAAATTTTTATCCTAATAGAATTTGTTCAATAACGCATTTTGCAACTTCCTTTTCACGTTTCAGTTCGTTTATGCCACGCCCTTATTTTTAACAATTAACCCTTTCGAGATGGCATCCTTTGCAGAAATTTTATTTGAGTGGCACCGCTTTTTTTAAACAATTCCCTTTACTTGTGATAATCCGAAAAAAGTTGTAACTACAAAAGAAAAATATTACAACGTCTATTTATTAATGATGCCAAAAACAAGTTCCACATTCACCTTTTAACCACTTGAAGGGCGGTGATGCCCTCACGGCATCACATAATTTAATCCCTATTTGCCACATTGGCACCCAAATTTTTTAATGAAAATTTCGCTTTTATTAAGTACGCGGAAATATACTTTTACTTGTTTACAAATAAATTTTCTTGTAAATACTGGTGTCAGTCAATTATTTCAACATTTTGGGAATACAAGTACCTTGCCACAGAAAGGGTTAACCCTTTCCGGCACGGGCAATTTTTGTTGTAAAATGATTAAATGATTGACTGACACCGGAATTTTAAAACGACTTTTTTAGAAATTCAAAACATGTTATTTTATCTATTCCTTGTAAAAGCAAAATTTTACTAAAATATTCCTGGTGTCATTCGTAAGTTTGGAATTAAAATTAGGTATCCCGACCCGGGCACACTGTGCCGGAAAGGGTTAACAGTGCATATATGCATCACCCATCCCGAAAGGGTTAACATTATAATTAACAAGAAGGAAAAATCATGCCTAGGCATAGATTATGAAACACTTTGCAACAAAAAAAATTAAGATTTTTTTTTTTTCATACAATGAAATAATATATCTAAATAAGGAGTTTAAAAAACACGTAACAGTAAAAATCCACTATAAGCAACTGCCTTCTATACCCGGTAATGTGTGTTCTTTCTTTCATGCAGCACTGTATTTACAAAGCTTTCGCTAGCGGCTATTTTTTAATTCTATCTCGCAATACTTTCTCAAAAAAAAAAAAAAAAAAAAATCTTCCAGATCAGGGGTGCCACAGGTGACTATTTTTCTATTCTAGTAACACCACTATTTCAAAAAAAAAAAAAAAAAAAAAAAAAATCATTGTAAGATATTTTTTTGCAAATGTTGTCAAACAGTATGTCAAAGATTTTTGCATTGAGAAAGTTGTGCGAGGTAGAATTAAAAAATAGTCGCCTGCGGCAGCTGTTCCAAGTCTACTCTATTAAAACCCGTGCGCGTATCTATGTAACTTCAAATACCTGGAAACCACATGGCGCAGGGCAACGACATTTGGCACACGGGTTGCTGGTAGGGGGCCCATGAACGATTGGGGCAAAAAATTCGAAAATTTTAACCCCTCAACGCTCGAATTAAATTACGGATGAAAAATTCAAATTGCTTATTGGCACCACTTTTATGAAAAAGAAATATTCACCTTATTTAATGGCAGGAAAAACGACACTAAAATATAGCCAATTTCACTACTTTATAAAACTGGTGGGAATCAAACAATTTGAGTAAAAGACACAGCGCGAGAATATGACGGGAGCGAGAATTAAGGGGTTAAATAGATTTTTTTTAATTATGCTTTTGACGAATATTTACCTTTTTTATGTTCAACCCATAATCGCGCGAGTTACCAGTTCATATTACGTACGCCACGCTAAAAGCTGAAGCGGGCTTTACGATATTCTCTTACCTCACATGCAAATAATTAGAAATATACATATAACGTACGCGAAGGTGAAATACTAAGAGGCTGTCGCGGGTATTACGATAATTCTTTTCCCTCACATGAAAATAATTAGAGATTATTTAACTGCGCTTAATTATTATATATATTTTTTAAATAAAGAAAAACATTTTATCACAAACATCAACAAAACTGTTTATTCTATTTATTTTCTTATTCCAAAGATATCCTTTTATCGACTGCTGCCATAGCAACGTGATAAATTAAATTACATTAAAAAAATGCTCAGTAGTCGAAAAATATTTTTCTTAATCTAATAGTTATTTTTAATTTTGGTTTTAGAATTAAGTTCATGAATTCACGTGCGTAGAACGGGTTAATCAACTAGTACACTGATAAAATGTGCAAGAAAAATATACTACAAAATTTTTGTTTTAAATAGTGGTATAGGTAGAACATAAAAATAGTCGACCGTAGCAGTTCCCTATTTATTTTATAGAATTTATGCACACCATGAAATATCCTAAAAATAAGATAAATTTAAAAATGCTAGCCACAGTTGAAAAATAACTTTTAGCAATTTTTTAAAATGCATTTTTGAGAAAAATGCATCTTTTATTGCCAGAATATTTTCAAATGCCGCAAGCAATTGGTACTTCAGTTTTGTCAACAGCTCGCACAGAAACAGATAAAGCAATTAGGTTGGTTGCTTGAAACCACTACGGCCATCTTTTTTCACACGAGAGCTAAACAGACCAGAATTCCGTTTAACCCTTTCCGGCACAGACAATTTTTGTTGTGAAATGATGAAGTGATTGACTGACACCGGAATTTACAAACGACTTTTTTAGATATTAAAAACATGTTACTTTACATGTTCATTGTAAAAGGAAAATTTTACTAAAATATTCTTGGTGCCGTTCGTAAGTTTGGTATTAAAATTAGGTATTCTGACCTTTGCACACTGCGTCGGAAAGGGTTAATCTTTTTATTTTCCGTATCTGCAGGGCGCAAGCACTTAATTTTAATTCCAAAGGGCCAAGTGGAATCCAGAATGTTTTCATAATATACGTAAACAAAAGCTTTTAATTAATTTAAAATAAAATTTTTCATCGATTCTGATGCCATTCAATTATTTCAACAATTTAACAGCAGAAGTACTTTGCCCCTGAAAGGGTTAACGTGGATTCCGACCCGGTACAAAGGTCTGTGCCAGAGTCCTGATTCGAACACGTACTTTTTGTCTGGTTACTCGAAGCCCTAACCGCTAGATAAGCAGGTTGGCGTGGCGCAATAAGCTGATTTTTTATTTAGAAATTTGGAATTCTCACCAGAAATTTTGATTAGCTATTTTTCGTTTATATACCGATGGGCAGTGTTGACAGATAATCGAAAGTCAATTTCCCCAAAATTTCTGAAATTTTCCCGAAATTAGTGTTATTTTCCGAAAAATTCCCCAACGCAGTTTCTACTCAAAGAAGTAAATTTTATATTTTCAATTTCCAAGTATAAAAAATGTTTAACTAATTTAAACTCAAAATTTTCCCCCAAATCAAGCATTTTTTTGAAAAAAAAATCCCCATTTACAAAAAAATAAACATTTAAACTCGGTACAATTTTGTATGCATATTCGCAGCAAAACGTAAAGAATGAGTTATACATTTTACAACGACAAGCTTGTTTACACATTTTTTTAACACGTTGGCGGCTAAACCGTATGAGGTGAAATCATTCCTCGTGGCTGAAAGTTTTTTTTGTTGAAATTTATTGTTGAAAGATTTTTGTTGAAATTTAATTAATTTGTTTTGTTGAAATTGTTACAAAACTCTTTAGGAAGGCTAGGAAAAAAATTAAAGATGTTACCAGTTCGCTAGACAGATACAGAATGAAGTGAAACAGCATTAACAGGTGTCGAAGGGTCATCGACGGCCGCCATTTGGAGACGGGCGTTAGTGTCGAACACACTTCGAAACCGCCGCCAACGTGTTAATTGTTGCCAATTGATGATTTTGGTCTATCTTTACGATAGCTCTATCTACGCTTATACCAATAACTTTTTCAAGGTTTAGATTTTAGACCATCTCTAGTCAGTTGAGATTTGAATGAATCTGAGATGGTGTTGGCATCATCTGCTTCTATCTGACTTAACCTATAAAATTTTTCAATATTAAACGTTTTCAATATTTTGCCATACGTAGATATCTAAATCGTAATACAAAGCACCTTCATTGTATGAATCACTGGTGCTTTCTTCAATAATGAAAAAAAATAGCTGCTTTACAAATCTTTAATTAAATCTTTTTTTAAAAAAAAGAGATCGTTTCGGATAGGACAAGATCTGAAGATTTAGTAATGTGAAAGTTTAAGCCGTTTAATATTGCAGAGTTTTCATTCAAGTTTCTTATAGGGAGAAACAAGGGATCGGCTGCATTCATTGAGCAATGTTCAGTTATAAAAGTAGAAATGTGATTTTAGTATGCAATTACATGTCTTGCAAAAAGCTCTACTGTCATTCGATGATGCATAAATTAACCAACCTTGAAACAGAAAAAAAGTTAAATAATTGTTTTTATTACTGTTGCATAAATCTATACTAATAAAAGAAGTGTATATACATTTATGTGTATGTGTGTGTGTGTGTTCCTATATGGGATGACTAGGAAAATCTGCCGTACTTAGTGATGTGGGAATTCAGGTGGGGATGGTCCAAGGAAGGTCGTATTGCACCTGTGATACGTGTAAGCTATAATGTTGTAAACGATGAGCACGTCCACGAGAATAATGATTGATATCTCAGATTTCTGTATTTTATTTTCGTTTTCCATATCAAAATCGAGTTCGAGGCAGATCCAGTGCTGCCAGATGACTTTCGTAAACTTTACTTGAAATAGTGAAAAAAATTCCCCAAGTTTTTCCCCAAAAAATTTAATGTCCTCAAACATTTGTCCATGAGCTATTTGTCCCCAAAAAATTCCCCTGGAGGTTCGACATTCCCCAAACTGGGGACAAAATTTTTAATCTGGCAACACTGACAGTGAACATTTCGTGAATAATAATAATACTAATAATAAATACTATTCAAACTTTTCTGATGTAAATTTAGAAATTTGGAGTAAAATATCCCCTCAGATTTGGTATGATTGGCCAATTTTTAGAATAGCTGTCAGATGTAGGGAGATATTGTGGAGAGTATAGAAAAATAATATCTGTTGTAATTCCTGTTGCATGATGAATTAAACAGCGAAAGAGAGAAGCTTTGTGACCACTGCAAAATTAACTGCTAGTTACAAACGCAATCAGCTCAGCAATAATTTTTTTTCTCTGTAAAAAATCAAATGTATTTCTGTGTATTTATGTGAATATGCTACTGTTTTTTATTTTCGAAATGTGGGAATTTTATTTCTTCTGTTATTTTCAGTGAGTGTGAACATCCTTTGTTGGAGTTCGGTTAAAAATAAGCTCAATTTAAAACCTTTTTTTTTATTTCTTGAAAAAGTTTCAAAAGTCTCAATGCTACAAAAACGTCAAAAACAGCTTCTTGACAGTTTATTTATAAAAAAACAACTTTCTTTAAAGTAAATTTTGAAACACATTCTTCCTTTTTCTTTTATAATCTTACTCTTTGGACAATAGTCTCAGAGTAATTTGATAATCTAAAAGGTTGTTCTCTTCATGTTATCTTTTATATTGATCTTCAGATTTCTTTGTTGTTTTTCATTTTCATATATCAACTAAATAACTCGATTTCCAATTTCCTTGACATAAAAGTTTACAGGAAAAAAGAGTGCTTTATTCCGTTACTGAAAGAACACTTTAATTATATAGGCGACTTTCTTTCATGTAGTATTTTCTTTTTACTCTTCATCAATGTTTTTCAAACAACTTTTATCTCTAGACATAATTAAACTCATTCTTAACCCTAGATCTACCGGGAATTTTATTCAAGTTTTAATAAAACGTTCTACACCAGAATTTTTATTTAAAACTATTTAACTTATTTATTTACCTTATTTTTGTCTGGTTTATATACTTAGTTTATTTTAAAGAAATTTCTGGTTTGAATGAATATTTTGTATGTACCTGTCGGGTCCAATGGACCCGTCTGGTAGACGGAGGGTTAAGCTTTTACATCATACTTAAATTATTATCACAAAAAAAAAACCTATACACGGAGTTTCCAACTTGTAAACTTTTTCTTACCACTAATATTTTATAAATAAAATTTTGCCTTATTTAATCGCCAAAAATCTGAAAAGGCAGATCCAAAAGGCAGAAATTTCTATTAAATTTTATTGGTATTAGAAAAGGGTAAAATTGTGCTACACATATGTAAAGAATGTTTATTTTCAAAATGCATTTATTTATACACGTATCACGCGCCTAAAACATGTCTAAGCATTTTGGAGAACACGGGCACACATCAACTACTATTTTCAAACAGTAATTCTCGCGTTATTTATGAAAATTTCTGCAGTTATAGAAGGCCACAATTATAATTCGTAAATTGTGGTACTCCTGAACAGGAAACTGACCCACGTGCGTATGTGATAATCAGACTCAGCGCATTGTATTATAGATACAGAAGGAAAGCAACTTTATATAGTATGCGATAATAAATATCAACTAAGTATCTTAAAAGCTTTCTTTCTTTAGCTTTGTAAACTTTCTGTCTTAAATATTTCCCTTTGTTTTATATTAACATTTAATTAGGAATCTGATTTTGTTTTGTATACCTGTATCTCAAAAACGAATTTTTTATAATGTGTAGTCTTTTTCCAACAATCTAGGTAGACTTGTTTATTCATTACAGAAAGTATCGTTTTTTATTATAATGCTGAAAACGGAAATCTTTTTGTAACAAACTTAACAACATAATAAAATCAACACATTGTAATATGGGTTCACAACAATTATGTTCCATTTATCACAACAATTGTCTGTCATTTCTCATTTGGATTAATTTTATCTCAACTGTTTTTTTTTTTATTATATAACTTGCTGACGAATATGCACCAAGGAACTACTAATAAAAACGAACAGACATATCCTTAAAATAGTGAAGCTTCAACTGTAACAACTTTCGCGGTGTTGGATTATCGCCGGGAAAATTCCCACCAGTAAATTTAAATAGAAATTTTCTCCTTAATTAAATTTTTTATTCAAGCAAAATTTTAGCCATAAATAATGGAAGAAACATATATTAATTTTTAGTGGTAGTAGTCTATTTTGGCGGTAAACAGGCTCTGTGTTTTCGCCATATTGTGACAACCTAGAAAACCTCCTGTCAGTATCAGTAAAAAAATATTATAATATCTGGGCAAACTGACGCCAGTAAAAATAAATAGAAATTTTTATCATATATGTGATAAAACATTTCTATGACTAAGGCGCCTAAACAAAGCGGAATTTTCTATTCAAATTTACTGGTGGGAAGTTTGCCGAGTCGGTAATCACAAATTGTTTATCCGATGTAAAATAAACAGCCGCCATCTTGTGACAACCTCTTCAGTTGCTTCATTCACAACTGGTAGACAGTACACTGTATGTCTTCTCCTCTTTATTCATAACTCCATTATATGCACATGCACTAAAATCATTTCTTATGGGGTCTCAGGACTCTTAAAATTGGAAAAAATGAAAAAAAAAAGACAATTTTCAACATTTAATATCTTAAAATGTAGTTGATTTTAAGACACAATTTTAATTGGAATAAAATATATAAGTATGTTCTTTCATTTCATGTATTTAAAAAATTATAAGATGCAGAATTAGCATTCACAGGGGCTCCAAACTGTTAGACATTTGACGAGCAAAAAATCGGTATAACAATTTACGCGCACGATTACAAAATAAGTATTGCAACTAGAATAAAAATTTTGGTGCCTACTTATACTTCAGATTGTAATAATTACCCTGAACCTAAATAAATTTGTATTTAAAGCTTTTTTATATTTTTAATACAAAGTTGTATTTAGCTAAGGCAAAATTAAGAAAATTTCAACAGTATAATCACCTAAAAAATATTGTTTTGAGCAATAAAAAGGAAATTTTAGGTTCAGTGTATACAGACTAACATGTGTTTTGAAAATTTCATGAAAAAATATTCATAAGTTTTTGAGATATCGTGCGCCTTATGTCCAAAAACGTCATTTGGAGAAAAATGGCTTCAAAATTTCCGAAACTACGCTTCAGCTATTGAACGTGTATAAATGTAAAAGCCATAACTTCAGTTCTAATAGGAATTTCAAGGAAACAATTATATTAAAATGTTCAGAAAAGATAGGAGTTTAACATCTAAAAAAATTAAAATTTCGAAAATTTTAAAGCTTTAAGAGTCCTGAGACCCCTTAACTAATTTAATTTTTTTTTTTTAAGATTAATTGACAGAGACATATTCTTCAAAGTTCCTGTGCATTAAAGCAAAATCTTGTGATGCTTGTTCAAAAATTTTTTATTAAGTTTACATCTTTCCTCTAGTTCAAATAAATCTTCTGCAAATTTATTTTAATTCTTTTTCTTGGTTGACATTAATATAGGTGGTTATTTAACGAGGACACCAAGGGGAAAACAATCACTACATCAGGCAGACATCCACTTCAACAGACAAACATTCACAATTAATTTTAAAATGTTATTTTTGGCTAAATAAATCACAATAATTAATTAACACAAATAAAACTTTTAAAATTAGTGATTTAAGTAATTGAGTCATGAAGTAAAGAGTGAAGTAACTGAGAAGGTTCTCACAATATGGCGGCTGTTTTTTTTTAATCGGATCAATAGGTTCTAATTACCGCCAGGGTAATCTTTATACCAGTTAATTTGAATAGAAAATTCCGTTTTATTTTAGCACCTTATTCATGTAAATATTCTCTCAGTAATATGGTAAAAATTTCTATTTGTTTTTACTGGTGTCAGTTAGTGGAGGTTTTACGTAGACTCTCGTTTTTACGAACCTCTTTTTCACGAACACTTGCGATTTTACGAACTATAGAGTGGTCCCGAATACGCTCCCATAGAAGAAATGTAATTTTTCGCTCCCATTTACGAACTACAGATTATGAAAATATCTTTTTTGCAAACTCAGTTTTCGTACTTCTGAATTTTTTTTTTTAAGTATTGGAATGCAGCGCCAACGTCAGGTACTCTATACAGGTACAATGAGACATCAGGTGTATTCCAATAATGTGTTGTTTTCCCCAATCTATTTCGGAGGAAGGGGGTATAGCAACAATTTCCAGTAGTGGTTGTATGAACTAAGGCACTTTTTTGAAAGGAACAATAACTGTGAAAGGTGAACGAAGTAAAGGTTTCCATAGATAAAATGGAAACATATATTTTTCAAAATGTGATTTTAAAAAAAGTTACGTGATTATTCCCATTCGTAATTTTTTATGTATGTTTTAATCTATGTATTTTCATCTACTAAGAACTAATACAGTCTGTGTTTTCATATGTAATATATTCAAAGCATGGTAACGTATGTGTACTAAAATTATTTTTTGTCCATAAATTTGCATTTATTTATTGTAAATTTCAAAAAATACAGTTATAAATTTATTAAATAATAAACAATCTTGAAATACTGCTTCATCTATGAAGAGAGGGCAGTTTGATAAAAATAGACATAAATAATATACGTATTCATATCATTTTTGGTGTTTTTCTATTTTACGAACTATTTGGATGTTCCCTACGAGTTCGTAAAAACGAGCGTCGACTGTATAATCTTTTTCACCGACACTGTCAGGAGGTTGTCTAGGTTGTCACAATGTGGCGGAAACTCAGGGCTGATTACCACCAAAGTAAACTTTCACCAGTAAAAATGAATATATATTTTTGCTATTATTTATGACTGAAATTTTACATTAGTAAGGCATTTAAGTAAGAAAAAACTCTATTTAAATTTAGTGGTAGAATTTTCCCCCGGCGATAATAAACCCCTGCGAAAGCGGTTTCAGTTGAAGCTTCGCCATTTTAAGGATATGCCTGTTCGTCTTAACTAATAGTTCCATGTTTTAAGTATGTCTGATTGCCCCTTACGCGCGCGTGAAGTCATCGTCTATGGGCAGAAAGCGTGAACATTATATGAAGGTGGGATTTATTTTCATGATTACCTTTCAAACTATTGAAACAATATGCAAACATTGAAATAAATTCGTTAGAAGTGAAATAATATCATGGTAAACTTCATCAAAAAGTAGATCGTATAATTCATAGTATTGTATTTTAGAAATATAATGTAGAACTGGGGAATTGGGAAGTGTGTTTTATTAAAGTTTGATATATCAAGAATATTTATTAAAAATTTACAAAATGTGATTACATATCAGAATTTCTACTAAACTATCCTATCTCATCACATCATTCTTGTTATTTTTTACTTCGATATTTCTTCAACATATACACAATTTAAAATGCAAGAGTCTCATTTATACAGAAAATGTAAGGGTACTAACTCATATGCTTTTTTAAAAGTAAAATAAATATATTTAAACGAGAAATATTACTTAATAAGTAAAATAAAATCTGTACTACATTTCATTAAATAAAAGCAGAGCACAAAAAGCAGAGCACAAATTATAAGTACCGTATAAAGCGTTGCTAGTGCGCTGCATGATTTTTTTATCCCGATTGCTTGATTACCACCACTTTAAAAATAAATATTGAGTTATCCGAATGTTCGTGCCGATTAGCGACCACTAGTAATTATTTTTATATTCTATTCGTACCACTCTTTTAAAAAATACGTTTTATAGCAGGTTTCTCTTGCAGATGTTGTCAAAGTATATGTGAAAGATTTTTATTTCCAAAAAGTGGTGCTAGATGAATTTAAAAATATCACGTAATTGAGAAACAAACTTTTGGGTAAAACTTTGACTGTCAGAAACTAACTCCTTGCATTCATTTGAGACATTTCAACCCTCCCTCCCTACACTCCCGCCCACTCTTTGTTTCTTTTTCTCAAAAATTCTTTTCGCCAAAAGAAAAATTGACTCTTTGAAAGACATCAAAAAGCATCTCGATAAGTGTTGTGCCAACAAATCACAAATGTTTTGGAAAGAAGGCATTATGAGACTTCTGGACCGATGGGAGGATGTAGAAGAGAATCTATATCTATACTTCCTATTATAAAGAGGAAAAAATTGTTTATTTGTAGGAGGTAAGCTCTGGAACTACCGAACCGATTCCAAAAGTAATGGTATCAAAATGATGGTGTTAGTCCAAATTAGAACATAGGCTATATCTTATTTCGGTGCCACTACCCCAAAGGGGGTGTAGGAGTGAAAAACGTTCTAAAAATGCGATTTTAGCGTTACTGAAGGGCCTAGAAATATGAAATTTTGAATATTAGTTACTTATAAGATATAAAGGATTTCTAAGAACAGTTCTTAATCAATTCGAAATTTGAAAGGGGTGAAAATGCACAAAAGGCGTTGTAAAAAACGTTCTAAATGGTAGTTTCTACACAATCTCAGGAAATACCAGACCGATTTAAAAAATATTGGTGTCAAAAGGATGGTGACAACGCTTGCTCCAACATAGGCGATGTTTTATGTCGGTACCACTACCCCAAAGGGGCTGCAGCAGAACAACGTTGTAAATTGCTGCTTTTGCGTTACGAAAGGGCCTAGAATAGTGAAATCTGGAATGGTAGTTCATTATAAGCTATCAGTGATCTCTAAGGACATTTCCTTAAAAAATCGAAATTTAAAAGGGGGCCAAAATGCGCAAAAAGCGTTGTAAAAAACCGTTATAAATTGCGATTTCTATGCAATCTTAGGAAGTACTGAACCGATTTCAAATATAATGGTGTAAAAATGATGGTGACAGATCTTGCTCCAAGATAGGCTATATTTTATATCTCTTTCCACTACCCCAGAGGAAATGCAGGAGCAAAATGCGCGAAAAGCGTTCTAAAAACGTTCTAAATGCCGATTTGTCGCCAATATCTCAGGAAGAATGAACGTGATTTCAAACGTAATGGCACGAAATTGATGCTGATAACCTCTGCTCTAACATAGATGCTGTTTTATGTCTGTATCACTATCACCAATACGTTGCAGGAGCGAAAAAGCGTTCTAAATTTCAATTTTTGTGATCGGTAGGAGCTAGCAACTTAAATTTTGGCAAGGTACATATTTATTAGATATAAATGATCTTTAAGAACAGTTTCGAAAAAATTGGAAATTTAAAAAGGGGTGAAAATGCGCGAAAAGCGTTCTATAAACGTTCTAATTTGCGATTTCTCCTCAATCTCAGGAAATTCCAAAGCTATTTCAAAAGCAATGGTTGCAAATCAATGGTGACAGTCCCTGCTATAACATAGGTTATATTTTATGTTTCTGTCACTACCATCTGAGGGTTGCAAAAGCAAAACATGTTCTAATTTGCGTTTTTTGCACAACTGAGGGGTCTAATACTTTGAAGTATGGAATGGTATTTACTTACAAGATGCAACTGCTTTCTAAGAGCAGTCCAAAGAAAATTCCAAATTTAAAAAGATGAAGTGAGTGAAAAGTGTTATAAATTACAATTTTTAAGCAAACTTATAAATTACCAAACCGATTAGAAAAATAATAATGACAAATTGTTGGTGATAGAACCTGCTCAAACATAAGTTATATGTTATGTCTGTTCCACTACCACCAGAGGGTTGCAGGAGCTAAAAACTTTCTGAATTGCGATTTCTGTGATACTGAAAAGGCTAGAAACTTTAAATATGGCATGGTAGTTACTTATAAAATATAAATTCCCTCAAAGGAACGTCGAAAATAAATTCGAATTAAAAAGGGGTGTAGCGAAGGGGAGGTTCGAAAAGCATTCTAAAAAAGTTCTAAATTACGATTCTATGCAATTTCAGGGAATATAAACCGATTATAAATGTAATAGTTGCGAATCAATGGTAACAATCTCTTATCCTACACAGGCTATATTTTATGCCGGTGATTCTACCACCTGGTGTTCACAGGAACAACAAACGTTCTAAAAAAGGCCTTTAAAAGCTTTTTAAATTACGTTTCTGTGGAATATTGGGAAATAACAAACCGATTTCAAAATTAATGTTGGCAAATTAATGGTGACAGTTCCTGTTTCAACATAGACCTTTATGTTGAGAGAGGTGGTAGGACTTGGAATTTGACATGATGGTTAATTTTAAGATGTAAGAAGATGGTTTCTAAAAAATTCAAAACTTCAAATGAATACTCAAATGAGCGTATTAATTGAGCATAAAAGTTTCAAAATATTTTCCAAATTATCATTTATTTAGTTTTCTTTCATTTTATTAATTTAAGTCTCATTTCTGCCTAATGCAGTGTAATAATGTTTAACCAAACTGTGTTTTAAATAGTAATTTTTGAATTACTCCTAAAAGTAATAAGTACCTTTTTAATAAAAAAAACCTTTTAATAAAATAAAATATTACCTTTTAATAAAATAAAAATTTAGTTAGTACCTTTTAATAAAAATTAGACATATAAATATCACTTGGCATATTTCAAATATTACGCGAGCAAAGCCGCGGGGTTTGCTAGTAGTGTCTATATAATTTAATAAATGCATACTTAAACTTAAATCTTCTGCGTTTCAATTTGCCTTCAAAATCGGCACGAACTTTCTAGACAAACTAGTATAAAATTCGGCTTATTTTGTCATAATCTGTTATTAAATTAGGCGAATATTTCTACTTCAGAAAAGTGGTAGTAATAAAGCAATCATAAATTTAAACAAGAAAGAAAAAATCATGCGTCAAGCATAGATTATTAAACACTTTCCAACACATTCAGAATAATAATAATAATAATAATACGAAACTGCACCGTTTAATAAGTTAAAATATTGTGTCTAATTCAACGATATGGAAATGCATAACACATTTGAAAACTCAAATTTCAGCTGTTTCCATCTACAATCGGAAAATTATCCTAATTCTTTGATCAGCGCTGTATATATTGTATTGCCCTATTGTATAGTAATCATCTTGTAATAAAATTCAGTGATTTATATCAATGTCAATACATTTGAAATAGTGTAATGTCCTTAAAATACACTGAAAACGATTTTTCCACTTTGACTATAATGCAAGAGAATTATTTTGAGTGCTCCTGTAAATGAACTATTTATTCCACATACTTCATATACAATACCAATCATACCTTGGTGACCCTAAATAACGTTTAACAATTGCATGAAAATACGAGTATACTTACGGGAGTTAGAGCGTGGACAGACGGCCAGATGGACAAACAAACCGTATGCATAAACACTTTATCAGCTTTATTGGAAAGTGTTAAAAAGTAGTGAACTGACAACACTGACAGTATATTCCATGGAACTATTAATAAAGAGGAACTGACATATCTTTAAAATAGTGAAGCTTCAACTGTAACCGCTATGCCAGGAGTTGTTTACCGACGGTGGAAACTTCCACCAGTAGATTTATATAGAAATTTTCAACTTATTTAAACGCCTTATTATTACAAAATTTCAGTTAAAAATAATGGTAGAAACGGATTTTCATTTTTACTGGTAGGAGTTTACTTTGGCAGTAGTTAGGACCTGCGTTTCCGCCATATTGTGACAACCAGGGGAAAAACTGACAGTTGTACAAGGCATATTGACACCGGTAAAAACAAATAGAAATTTTTACGACATTTTTGTGTAAAATTTCCATGAATAAGACGTTTAATTAAGACGAAATTTTCTATTCAATTTTACTGGTGGTATGCCCTGGCTGTAAACAGAAACTGAAGATCCGATTTTAAAAATGCAGCCGCCATCTTGTGACAACCTCCTCAGTTACTTCACTCGCAACTGGTAGACAATACACTATATGCCTCCTCCTCTTTATTCAGAACTCCATTGTATAATCAGACTTATAATGTGCACCTATACGATTTGAGAAGGATTTTCTATTTTTAAATATATTTGTCTTATTTCGGTTATCCTCTATCTTGCAAAGAAACCTTCATAAGATATGTAGGATGAAAATATAGTAAAAAGTATAATAATTAGCACAAACATAAACAATACTTATAAGGAAATGCAAACTGAGGACATATGCTACTGCTAAGCCTATTTGTTGGAACCCATACAAAGTGCTTGAAATCGTACACTTGATTATTCATATAATCACGTCCTCTTCTCTTGTTCATAAATAAAAAAAGCTTAATTCTTATGCTTAATTTTTAAGCTTTCATTTTTATATGCGTACCGGTACAATGTGCAACAGAAAATTTTGATAAATTTTCATGTTTCAAAAGTGTGCGCAATTCAACTGCAGTTGGCAATCTGTCCACAGACTGCAGATTTTACATCTTCATGAAGGAAACCATATTAAGTAGCATCCCGTGCGCAGATAAGGCCTTTGTCACGTGAACATTTACTACATTCAAATAAAGTTTGTAGAGATGCGTCTTTTCAACGCATCACCAGTTGTACAACTTCAACTATCAGTGGTTTCTGAAGCTATTTCTACGCATAATTTATTTCCCCATGTCTTGAATACTATGTGCACAAAATTTGAAGGTTATTCACTGAGTATTAAAAAGCAGTAAACCAACGTTTAAAATGCACAAATAATGCGTGAAAAGCAGCAAACAGCTGTTTCGAATCTACAGCGAGATTCTTCTTCAGTGCAAGATAGGGAAAAAAGAACAGCGTGCTAGAAAAAGCAAGGCTGAGCAAAATGATAGACAGAGACGCGCTGCCTTATATACCATATGCGGGTAGCGAAAGCGCCAGAAACAACCAATCAGAGAGAAGCAGTAGAAATGACTGGGTGGACAAGTAGCGACATCTACCGGAGAAGGAGAAAAAAAGAAACCAAAAAAGAGAAAAATAAATTAATGCTCTCCAAATACTTGGAAAATCTGCAGTACTAGATAAGTCATTGACTAAAGAGTGAGAATTTTTAATGATGTGGTAAACTTCACAGTTATATGTTATATGTATATATATATGGAGGCTTATCTTTCTTATTATGTTATATCTGTTTTAAATACTTATATGTATGGAGTGGACAAAGTAATCTTCAAAGATAAAAAAAAACTGTTCTTCAAGATTCACAGTTTTTTTTTTCTGGTGGTAATGGGTGATATATATAACGGCGTTACCGTTATATATTCATTATTCCTCCTTTTCCCTCAAAAAATCAACTTTTAACTTTACTGGTTTATTATAAATTGTTATTATTCTCCCCCCCCCCCCCTTCAAATAAAATATTTAGTTTAAATTTGACATTTTAGAGTTAATTTCATATGTCTTTAGTCATTCTTCTCCCCCTCCCCCCCTCTCACTACTGTAAGTTTCGCTTTTACTTTTTAAAGGCTTTTCAAATGCAGACATCATTTATCTCGGTTCCTTTTTCTGTCTTTCAAATTCACACGATAGAAAAAGATCTTAACCGCAATTATTTTCCATTGAAATAAAGTAAAAGAATAAAATACAAATGAATCTCGTTTCGCTTTGCAGCCAACGTTATCTAATGCATATTTTCCCAGCCTCTGGGCTTGCATTAGTATTCAATTCTCACCCTTGTACTCTGTCGGATACAAACCATATGCCCATTTCTGACTAATTTGCAGCTGTAGAGATCTGTAACGTGCATCTAAAAATCACGTGTTCCTATTTCTCTAACCACTTTCCCTTACCACAAGAATGTTAGGACACGTGTAACCATAAATAGCTCGCCATGGCGTAAGTTTGAATTCTATGTAATACTTCGAGATGCCTCTGATTCCTTTGTCCACGCCACCAATATTCATCGCCAATTTAGTACATATGTTGCTATTCATCTCGCCAATGAGTGAGTGATTGTAATGAATACTTTACCACTTCTCTCTCTGAACTTGAGTGTGACAAACCTCGGATCTCTGCCCTTCGGGGGGCTGCCCCGTCGGGCAGTCTCGTCTGACTTCTCCCGTCCACTGTACTATCATGGTTCTCCCTTTAAAAAGCTTCATAATAAAGAAGTAAGTCCTCGAAAAAATCCTCGTGTTGGAGTTTTTTTTTCATTCATCCACGAACCTGGACTCTCTAATAGTAAATCTCCTCTATACAAATTGGTGCCATTGCCCAGATTTTTTTCTCCAACAGTAATAAAAAAAAAAAAAAAAAAAAAAAGTACGAGGAGAAGTATCGTTCCTTCCGTATCATGCTTTACCAGCGACGCGAAAGGATGTTCTTTTTCCCCACGGGAGTTCCGGCTGCCCTACTCTGTTCGCTCGCCGATGTCAACTTCAGGGGATTTCCCTTTCTCGCTACCCCAATGGATTTGGAGAATGCCTCTTTCTTCCGGACTTTACACTAGCCTGACGAGAAGCAAGATTTACACTGCGGTGCTCCAACGGGGTCATCGAACGAAGTCGCCTCCTCCAGCAGTTCCTTTTTCTACGAAATATCACACCGATCACTTGTTTCCCTGCGTGAAGTTGGGGCTTCGTCAAACAAAATTCAAGACAGTTTCTGTTTTTTGTGCCTGATCTTCATCCTTCAATCAAACGTGTTCGTCCTACCAGTGCGAGTGCGAAAGGTTTGTGAAAAAAAAGGGCCATCTGAAAAGTGTCATCCATAGTGTCCCAAAAGGGAAATGTTTTGTGAAATAGTCCTCACCTAGCTGTGGTATGAATTATCCGCACAAGTAACACAAATTTTAAACAAAGTTCCCAGTGCAAGGTGTCCAGGAATCCCACAGATTTGGCGACAAGATAGTGAAAGTGCAAAAAAAAAGAAATATAATTTCGCGAAAGTGTCCTAGTGTTCACGACAATTGTGAAATTTTTCCAATTATTTTTGTGTCTATGCTGATATTCACAATTTTTCAAAACAGTTCTTCAAATTCATTCAGTGTGCAGTGATTATGAGGAATAATATTTTTCCTCCTTTTAGTGGTGTGATTCAGCAATATAAAAAAAAAAATTACCCTACTGATGACCATGCTTCAGTTATAAAAAAAGAAACCACTCTGCATTAAAAAAAAAAGAGTGTACTAAATCACAATTCACATGTTGTGTCATCTATCATTCAACATTTTTATAGCATTCAGAGTACGAAAATAGGACGTTAATGATATTTTTGTTTTAATTTCTTTTCCGTTGCAAATTGTCACTAAAATCTTTTATTTTTAACTCCTTTTTTCTAAAAAAAAAAAAAAAAAAAACAAGCGTTGTTTTCTCATCGCCCTGTTTTTGTACTCCAAATGAATGCTCTCTACAAAAAATGACATACTAGTTCAACGAATCAAATGAAAACACTTGTGTCACAACACTTTACACAAAAAAAGAAAACACAGTTTGCATGTAAGTATGAACAGGGAATACTTTTACATTAAATTATTTACTCTAAATTGTTATAACTTTTTTTCTTTCTTTTCAATATCAGTAAATATTATCAGTTTCTATTCATGTTATGGTTCCCTATTCATACTTGTACTTTTACCATTTGGATTTTCATAAGTTTGTTGATTTGTCAGCTTGAAAGGAGAAATCACTTCTGAATTATTTTTTATAATATTTTTAACGGTGATAGCATATTTGCTCCTTATTATCTTCTTCCAAGCTGCGTTTGTTTATTTGTTTTAAAGTACTTTTTGCAGTTAAAATGATAAAAATTATTATACTTTTATTAATATTTCACTTATAATGTTTTTATGGTTTAATCATGACAAACTTCTCATACTTTTTTTCTTCCGTGAATTTACATAAACATGCTATGTTTCCTTTTTCGTAAAAATGATTTTTATGCATTCAAAAATCTAGAGTTTAACCCTTTAGCCCCACTGGCATACTTTGAAAGTACACTTATTCTGCCGATAGGCAACAAAGAAGTTCTCCCCTCCAAGTTTTGCAGTATTGGATATTTTTATATAAATATGTGCATATTTCGCTCACAACATTTGCACATTTTCACTTGTGTGTGACATTTGCACAATTACTCTCAAAATATGTTGCTCGACTCTGACCTTGTTTGTTTTTGTTTCTGTTTTTTTTTTTTATTTTAAACCCGAATTACAATTTAATTACCTGTTTTTTTTTATTTTATTGAATTTCGGAAACTTTAATCCAACTGGATGTTGACAGAAATTTAACTTTCAGAAATGTTGTGATTGATACACTCATATTTTTTTTTACACCTCCCCCCCCCCTTCTTTTTTTCTTTTGTGTATAATTTATTTATGCAACTTATTGAGTTTCATTTTATGTGCATGCATTTCATTTCTGCTAACTAGAGTTTTTGCATACATACACCTTTTTGAAATACTAGTATTATTTATTTTGCATTTTTGTGTTGCTCTCTCAAAAAAAAAACCCTTCTTTTTCCATTTTGGCTGTCAAATAAAAAGTAAACATCAGAAATTAAATAAACACCAGAAAAAAAAAAAAAAAAAAAAAAAAAGATTTTGCAGATAACAGACACTTCACCAGTTTATTTTTACAATATGGCAGCTAATGATGAACATGCTATTTGTGACTTTAATCACCCCATTTCTGTATCTCCATGGGTAGATTATTTTGAGGAAATATTATTCAGGTATTCGGATTCCATTAATATGGAAGCCACATCTATTCAAAATTCACTTCAGACCGAAAATGCTGCATCCATGTCTGAAAATATTATAGATTTCCTTCAGATCATTAAATTCAATTTTCATGTGCTTAAACTAAACTTTAATGTTCTAAAAGATGATTATTCCAAATTAAAACAGGATAAAGATAATTTATTTCTTGTAAATCAGAAACTTATAGAGAGATTACATGAAATCACAGGCAAACAGAAATGTAAGAAGAAGCTTACTAAATGTAATAAGACTATGGTTGATCAAGTGGTAGATGTCAAAAACAAACTCCCTCCATCTGCCCTAGATAAATTTACACAAACTATCCCCTCTTATATGTGTAAACAAGAAAAGTTACCACAACTAGAAAATCATAAAAAAAACACATATCTTAGCTCCGACCTGCACACTCAAGGTAAGCACAATGAAAAATTTACAGATATTAGCGATTCCTCTCTAAAGTCCTTATCACCTGCTAAACTTAATGTACCTAAGCCTGTTCGTGTCATTATTTTTAACCTCCCTGAAAATTTAAATATTCCTGATATCTTGTTTGGTATTTCAGATTTAATACATATACCTGAACCTGAATTTCACTTTGTTAAAAAGTACAAGCTCCTACATAGTAAGTCCTTTAATTGGATCTTTGAGCTTGCACCACAGGATGCTAGGCAATTATTAATGCACAAGGAAATTATGATACAATCAAAACCGTACCCTGTTAAACCATATATAAATGTTAAACGTTGTTTTAAGTGCCAGGTATACAATGATCATATTGCAATTTCCTGTCATAATGACATTAGATGCTCGGTGTGTGCCTTGCCACACATTGACCCTCAGTGTAGAAATCCTCCAAAATGCATTAATTGCATTAGAAATAATGATTGCAATAACACCAACTTTGACATTTTCCACAGTGCTTTTGCACCTTATTGTCCATCATTAAAAAAATTCATCAAGCAAATGCGAGAAAATGAATACAACTGCAATACATTCCCATAAACATCTCATACAGCGTCCTTTTTGAAAAAAAAACAAACAAAAACAATGTAACATACATTTTACATTTTTCGTTTTTATTTAACACACATTACTGTGAAGGAGTTACTATATACAGCATTCCTTTTAAATTTTTTATTTTCCTATACATTTACACACATATGTCAGTTTTCGACAGCATTATTCATACTGATTTCATGTTTAAAATTAACTTAATTCTTTCAAGATTTTTTTTATAAACACAAGTGTACAGTAGGTTGCTTTTTCATTTGATTATTAAGCCGGCAAATAGTTAAATGAATCTCGAAATGGAACATTTGTGAAAATTGTTCTGATGCGGGTCATCAGACATTGGGATTTTCACTTTTGAGGTAGATATTACTGAAAGAGTACACATTCATTCAACTTTAAAAAAAAATTCATCATTACACTAGTTAAATTTGTAGATTTATTCTTTTTAGAAATTTGGATATAATTTCACTTGTTATTCTTAGTTAAGCTTATTTACTTACATTTCATCACACAAGTAGCGTTTCCTGGTTACATATTATCCTTTTTCACTTTCCTTTACTTAAAAGCACAATTTTTTTTTTGGTTTATTTGTTTTAATTTTAGGCGATGCATTTTTGTACTTGTGATACAATGCTCTTGGTTCCATATGTACACACTGGGTTTGTGTTCATAGTTTAATACACCTGAGTTCATAGGCTATACATCTGAGTTCATAGTTCACTGAGTTCATAGAAAATACACTTTACACGAGTTCATAGATAAAACACTTTACACGAGTTCATAGTTCACTGAGTTCATAGAAAACACTTTTACACGAGTTCATAGCATTGTCAATTCTTTGTGTACTTCAGGGACCAATTGCACTATCATTTTTGTTTCATGACAATACTTAGTTCATAGAATATTTCCTTACACATATTAGTTCATTGTAAGTTTTTTTTTTTCACACATTTGAGTTCATCGCATTACTTATATACTTTAAGTTAGTGAAATACTTGCTCATAATTTGTGCATTCAGGTACTTAGACTGCTATGTTCACAAACATACATCTAAGTCGTTGAAATTTTCCTTCTTCACTGACATACACTGTTTTAGTTCATAGTGAAATACTTTTTCTTTGATTCATTCATTGAAATACAGATTTTTTCTTTGGTTCATAGAGATACACTTACAATTTAGTTCATTGATATTAGTTCATTGATATTACAACTGAGTTCATTGATATTTTGTTTGGTAAAAAAAAAAAAAACACACATTATACGCAATTCAAAATATTTTGTTTCTAGGTTTCTACGTTACACATTAAGATATTTTCTTTTTTGTTTTCATTATACCAGGAACTACTTTTGACCTCACATGATATGCACAAATTAAACATGTATTAAAAGGTTAAGTTTTAACACATTCTTAATTTTTCCATTTTTATTATATTTCTTTTATGCCATGACATTTCATGTCACCATCACTTTGTTTCACAACAAAGAATGCCCAGTTTACAGGATGCTACCCCTTCACATGCATTTTCTTTACATTTCAAACTTATGATGTTTTTATTGTTTTCATCACACTTGTTTTGGCTTTCTACATGTACATAATTACACGTTTTCTTGTAAATTTAGAGATTAAATAAAATCTCTGGTTAAGCTTCACTTAGACAATACACACGTCTAAGATATTATGTCGTTCTTGTAATAACAGAACTTCACAATAACACAAAATTTTTGTTTATAGCATTAGTAACCTAGTGCAGTTACACTAAATGTTTAAAACATTAGTTAAGGTCATACAATACACATACAGTTCAGATCCTACTCGATACATTGTAAGGAATACAAAGTTAGAATTTACTTAAAAAAAAAAATTGTGGTTGTTATACTTACCCGATCATGTCACCAGTCTCTCCACACACTCGGATTGTCCTTTTACCGTTGTTTTGTGAGATATTTATCTCAGTTTTTTTTATTATTTTTAATTTATCCCCTCTGAAGTTTTGTTCCCGTTCAAAATTTTTGCCCTAAGGGTCCAAACTTCATTGTGTAGAGAGACAAAACCCTTGAATTGTTGTTTCAATTCAATAAACGAAACTTTTTATATGATACATTGACGCATGCTCCTTTGAAGATCAATGTGATCTTTGGGGAGCAGGGACCTAGGTATCACTTGGTGTCTGGGTCTCATAACTCCCTCTCCCCCTAGGGCTGATGTTCTAAACTGACGCCATCACACTTGTTTATTAACAAGATTAAGGGCTACACCCATTCATAGGCATGCTATTTGCATCCCGTTCTTTTGTAGTCCTGTGCGGTGTGCACGAAAACCGATTTTCTACTCTTTTATTATTTTATATTTTTCATTTAGCTTCTATTCACAGACATGTATATGTCATTTATTTTCTATTTCATTTTAAAGTAGTATCTGTGTTTTGTTGCTTGCATTTATATTATATTATTTTTATTTTGAGAAGATATTATAACAAGTTACTAAAAAAAAATATTTACTTCTCTTATTTTGGTCATGAAAAATGCTGGTACCAGCCTCTTAATCAAATACTAAAAAAGATATTTAAAAAAGGATCCTATTAAATCAAAAATTATTATTTGCAGTTTCTGGTGACTGTAAAGACTAATGAATACCAAGAAATGAATAAAAATAAAAAGGCGCCATTTATCATGACCTGAAAAGTTTTGCTCTATGCAAACATTTAAAGAATTGCAAGCACACAGTTATATGTTACATATATATATATATATATGGAGGCTTATCTTTCTTATTATGTTATATCTGTTTTAAATACTTATATGTATGGAGTGGACAAAGTAATCTTCAAATATAAAAAAAAACTGTTCTTCAAGATTCACAGTTTTTTTTCTGGTGGTAATGGGTGATATATATAACGGCGTTACCGTTATATATTCATTATTCCTCCTTCTCCCTCAAAAAATCAACTTCTAACTTTACTGGTTTATTATAAATTGTTATTATTCTCCCCCCCCCCCCCCCTTCAAATAAAGTGTTTAGTTTAAATTTGACATTTTAGAGTTAATTTCATATGTCTTTATTCATTTTCTTCCCCCCCCCCCCCTCTCACTACTGTAAGTTTCGCTTTTACTTTTTAAAGTCTTTTCAAATGCAGACATCATTTATCTCGGTTCCTTTTTCTGTCTTTCAAAGTCACACGATAGGAAAAGATCTTAACCGCAAGTATTTTCCATTGAAATAAAGTAAAAGAATAAAATACAAATGAATCTCTTTTCGCTTTGCAGCCAACGTTATCTAATGCATATTTTCCCAGCCTCTGGGCTTGCATTAGTATTCAATTCTCACCCTTGTACTCTGTCGGATACAAACCATATGCCCATTGCTGACTAATTTGCAGCTGCAGTTAGATCTAACGTGCATATAAAAATCACGTGTTCCTTTCTTTAACCACTTTTCCTTACCGCAAGAATGTTAAGAAACGTGTAACCATATAGCCGCGCCATGGCGTAAGTTTGAATTCTATGTAATACTTCGAGATGCCTCTGATTCCTTTGTCCATGCCACCAATATTCATCGCCAATACTGTACAGATGTTGCTATTCATCTCGCCAATGAGTGAGTGATTGTAATGAATATTTGACCACTACTGCCTCTGAACTTGAGTGGGACAGACCTCGGCTCTCTGCCCTTCGGGGGGGCTGCCCCGTCGGGCAGTCCCGTCTGACTTCTCCCGTCCACTGTACTATCATGGTTCTCCCTTTAAAAAGTTTCATAATAAAGAAGTAAGTCCCCGAAAAAATCCTAGTGTTGGAGTTTTTTTTCATTCATCCACGAACCTGGACTCTCTAATTTAATAAATCTCCTTTACAGTGCATATCCATTTTCAACTGGGACTTGGCATCAATAGTCAAAATCTTATGTATGAAGTTTGGTTCAAACCTATGCTTTCCAATGAAACAATAATAAAAATGGCACAAAAATCGCTATTACAGCATCCCCTCCCTGCGGTATATCCCCAAATTCAACCTGGACCTGCTGGCCATAGTCAAAAATAAGCATATGAAATTTTGTTCAGTTCTATGCCTAACTTCATACACTTTTCGATGATAGAATATTGCAAATTCCACAATAATCGCTACTACAGCACCATCACATCAAAACATTTATATGAAATTTGGATCAATTCTATGCATAACGTCGTATACTTTCCGATGATATAATGAGACACACTTATATACGGACAGACACATATTATGTAAAAACATGTTTTTTGGTATCCCCTACCCTTAAAACGTGTAAATCCGTCGAAAACCGGAAGTCGAACAAAATTTCGATTACAATACTTTCGTCTATTATAGATAAAAGAAGGTAAAAAAGATAATGCTAAAACAAACATTTTAATAGAGGAATTTTTTTTTCAGTTAAAAAAATTATAATAACAAAAGAATTTTTTTTAATTTTTTATGCAATTTTTGACGGGTTTTTTTTTTTTTTAATTTTGCGGCGATTTTTCCATATGAATAAAAGGAATTCGGCTTTATTTTTTAGCCCATCATAGTAGATCTTGTCAATTTTTCAATAAAGTTTATTCGGAGTTTGCATTTTTCGCGAGTTTTTTTATACGAATTTTAGAGTTTTGAGATTTGTAAAAAGAACTCTGTTACCAACATTTACCCAAATATAATAAATTTTCTCCTCTGCGAGTTTTGAACTGTTTTTTTTTCTTTTTTTTTTTTTCTTTTTTCATTAGATTGGCGATTTGTCTGCATTTGTGAAAGAAGTCCGGTTTTAATCTTTTAGTTCAATGTAGTAAATGCTGTCCTTTTTTTTTTTTTACTTTTAATTAAGTTTATTCGGAATTTCTCGCGAATTTTTTTATGCAATTTTTAGAGATATTCGCGTTCTGCAGAATTTTTTTTACGTTCGTAAGAGGAAATAGGCTTTAAAATTGCAGCCTAATACAGTAAATTTGGTCTCTGCTATTTGTGTTTTTCGTTGCGATTCTCAAGAATAATAATCGCCAGTTAACAAAATGCCTGGCTTTTGAAGAATTCCGCATTTGAGACTTTGTACTGTATTTTTACTTTCTTCTATCTTAACAAGAAGAAAGTATTGGATTCATGAAAATTTTCGAATTCCGGTTTTCGACGGATTTACACGTTTTAGGGGTCAGAGATTCCAAAAAACATGTTTTTACAAAATGTCTGTCTGTGACTCTGTGAGTCTGTCTGTCTGTCTGTCTGTCTGTCTGTGTGTATGTGACACAAATTTTGTGGGCGCTCTATCTCAAGAACTAATGCACTAAATTTAATAAAAATTGATATTCAGTTAGTACCTAATACAAATTGATGCTGATTAGTTTTTGGTGTAAATCGCTCAACAGGTGGCGCTGCTATGCTGCATTTTTCACGATTTTTGCAATAGCTCTATCTCAAGAACTAATGCACGGATTTCGATCAAACTTCAGATTTAGTTAGTCCTTGATATGAATTGATGATGATTACGTTTTGGTGTAAATCGCCTAACAGGTGACGCTGTTATGATGAATTTTGCAGGATTTACACGATTTCCCCAATAGCTCTATCTTAAGAATTAACGCACGGATTTTCATCAAACTTCAAATTCAGTTAGTCCTTGATATGACTTGCTACTGATTATGTGTTGGTGTAAATCGCCCAACAGGTGGCGCTTCTCTGCTGCCTTTTTCACGATTGCCTCAATAGCTCTATCAATAGAACTAATGGACGAATTTTCATCTAACTTCAGATTTAGTTGTATGTTGACACAAGTTGTTGTTAATTAGGTTTTGGTGTTAATCACCCAATAGGTGGCGCTGCTATGCAGGAATTTTCACGATTTTCGTTATTGCTCTATCTCAAAAACTAATGTACGGATTTTCTCCAAACTTCAGATTCAGTCAGACGTTGACATAAATTGTTGCTGATTAGGATTTGGTATAAATTACCCAATAGGTGGCGCTGCTAGGCAGCATTTTTCTGAATTTAGACGATTTCAGCGATAGTCATATCTCAAGAACTAACGCACGGAATTTCATATCGTTAGAATTCTCATGAGATGCATAGATTGCCATTTAATTTTGGCAGTGTGATAGCGGATTTTGAAGTATTAACATGTATGAGATAGAAGAAAGTTTTGGGATTGGTACATCCGACTAGTTAAATCTGTATACGTGTTCTCCGAGAGTTAATAGAACATGTTGATATAGTGCATTCATTAGGCTTTTTTCAAAGTCTGTTAAAATAATAGAATAATTAAAATCATTCACAGAAAAAAAATTCCATAGCAGAACGGCATACAGAATACTATTGAAACAAGCGAAGCGAGGCGAATCTGTCCGCCACGTGATGTAATGCGCGAGCAGTTAAGAAATTTTTATAATTGGCGCATCGCACGAATGGTACCCCACTGATAATACCTGCAAGAGAAATAAATCTATTAAAAATGTACTTTTAAAATAAAGTGGTGCGAATTGAATATTAAAATAAAATTATGTACACTGACTTCCAAAAGTTAAGGTACAGGGACAGGATTCTTTCAATTGCACACGGTTTGTCGAATATCTACCAAAATTATTGGCGAATTGTTCTTGAACTTCTGGGATGTAAAGAATATGTTTGATCTCATATTTATCGGTTAAGATTTAGTCGGGAGGACAGTCAGGAGACTAATAATAAATTTAATAATAAAATAATATTTGCGATCACCTATGTAACAGAAAATTCTGAAAATGGTTTGGCACTGTGTTAAATGACTATTTGGGTCCTGTTCAACGTTTGTGTGCATTTGTGTAAGCATAGCACTCATATTCGTGAAGATGTTATTGTGTCTGTGAAATATTCAAAAGTTTTTTGTTTATAGCATACAGAGTTTTCAACCAATTTAACACAACTTTCCGAAAACCTGACTAAGAACAGTAGAAACAGTATACTGCAATTAAAACATGAATATATTGAATATTTGATGAGATATGGGCATTTGTATGAAATAATTTTTGTGGAAGATTTTAAAATTTTTATTTTATAGTTTGGTAGTCAGCTATTTAGGGCAACTTATATAAAAAGTGCAGTGAAATATCGCGAAAATTCACAAAGATAGGGGCGATATAGTGAATTGCTTTCTAAAAATAGCTTTATTATAAGGGATTTTCCTCAACTTTTCAATCAACTCACTATATCGTTCTGAGTTTTCACAATATTTTTCCTTTAGTTGTTGTTGTTGTTGTTGTTGCCGTGTGTGTGTGTGCGCGCCAAAACGTTATTATCGAAGCTATAGATTAACATTACAATTGAGGCATTTACTAGTAATATGTGTTTATTTAGAAAACCTGTTGTGTTAAAAATATTTGTTGTTTAAGCATTGTAAATTATTATTAAAGCGTTTGGCATGTGACGATTAAATAAATATCTAAAAAAATTGCGCATCCTTTAAGAAACATCTGGAATAATATCAAATCTAAGATACAAACGTAAGCTAGTTCAGAGATTGAAAAATACATGATTTAGTAATTCAGGAAATTAAAAGGATTCAAATTCCTTCTGCAAATCTTAATTCAAACACTTTTAAAATATAGAATGTGATTTTTATTGAACTAAGTTTTAAAAAAATAATAATACAAGGAACAAAATTTTAAAATAAAAGCATTTTAACTTGCAAAAATCATTTACAACTTTTATTCTTGAGCCGATAACCTGAAACGTTTCTTTCTGGAATCAAAAAAATCTTTTAAGAAGCAAAATGTTTGATATTATTACTCTCCATTAATATTTGTCTTCCGTTTTAGAAAGCCCCAATGTAACATTTACGGAATATTTCATTTTTATTTAATGTATTTATTTATACTTTATTGTCTGAAATAAAAATTTCAATTAAATCTACGATGTCATGCTTAAAGGCAACAATTCTGAATAATTATATATGTACATATTCAATCAAACTACTTACATTTTTAAAGTTTGTGGAAAATTATTAACATATATGCTACTGAGTATTACATTTATAAATCAAACTTCAAACATATTAATGAATAAAATAAAACTAAAATAAAAAATATTGAACGTGAGCTTATGAATGCATCTAATGAATTGTATCATTAGTAATGCCTCAATGTTTAAATGTATAATTTAATTTAAACTTTCTTTTTTTTCTAAAAAGTACATCCCGAGAAAGGAATTTCATTTCCGTTCAAATTCCTATGTGCAGTTGTTTGTTATATTCAATCTCATCGTTCGAAGAAGGGTCTCTTCTTGCGAGCGGAGTGGAGAAGAGATGCGGATAAATTTTTATGAAGAATTGAATTGTATTATTGAACACTATTGTTTTGATTATTTAAATTTCATTAAAAAATATCGCAATCAGATTATATCTTATAGATACTTAAGATTACGTAAATTCTGCTGTTGCATTAGGTTTTTCTTTATGTATTAGTGTGAATAATTAATTATTAGCTACAATTTTTTTTTTTCAATTAGAACTGTCAATACTGTTTTGTACTGATAACACGTATGAACAATACTTTACTCTATTATAAAGTGTTATAATAACCATATTTAAAATTGAAGAACAAAATTTTTATAAACTAAGTAAATAAATTTACTTTTAAAAAATATTGTAACTTAAAAAAAAAACCTAAATGTTACACCTTTATTTTATTTTTATTTTTATTGATTTATTTATTTATTTATTTATTTATTTATTTATTTTATTTTATTTTTGTATTTTAGAAATTTAAAAATTTTGCAAAAAGTGTACTCTATAAGTAGCAATTGAATTTTAATACATAAATATGAATTAATAAATTTAAATCAATTAAATAACGTCTATATAAGTATTAGGTGTACTAGAAAATTCTGTCGCATAATGTTTTTTCACATCTATTTTTTTTTTTTTTTTCAATTTCTTCATTAGCACCACTTTTTTTGAAATGGTAAAATTCCCATGGCTTTCACATTTCACATTAAGGCGAACGCAATGGGAATTTTACTATTTCAAAAAAGTGATGCAAATGAAAAAAATCTGAATTTTAAAAAAGTAGGCGTGAAAGAACATTATGCGACAGAATTATCCGATACCACTAATATTTTTATGCAAATATAAATGCTGTGCCACAATCCACGTAAAAATATAGTTTGTGAAAAATAAAATTTTACAAACCATCATAATATTTAGAAGAGCAAACATAGAATAGAAAATGCACGTAAAATAATAAATTAAACTATGTAATCGATAATTTTAAATTACTCTTACAATAAAACTTTGAAAAATGAAATTTTAAAAAGATATAGAATATTATTTTAAACCAAAACTTACAAATTTTAAAAATATAAACGTCACAGTTATATAAAAGATGGTGTAGATTTTATCTTGTTTAACCCCTTAACGCTCGAATTAAATTAAGGTTAAAAAATTCAAATTGCTTATTGGCACCACTTTTATGAAAAAGAAATATTCACCTTATTTAATAACAGGAAAATGATTATAAAATATAGCCAATTTCACTATTTTATAAAACTGGTGGGAATCAAACAATTTGAGTAAAAGACACAGCCCGAGAATATGACGGGAGCGAGAATTAAGGGGTTAAAAACTTTCCAATAATACTAATGATGATAATAATTATTATTATTACTATCATTATTATTATTAAAATAGTGGTTATACAATAATAGCAATTATAATTATAAAAATAGTAATATAAAATACGAACCACATTTTTATTAAATATAACTATGAAAGTTTTCAAATAAAATTTTAAAGAGTATAGATAATGTTTTATTTATAATCAAAATATGTATATTCGTAATAAAACTAGAAACTCTATAGATTTATTAAAAATAATCTAGGTTTTACAAGATATAAAAATTCTCGTACAAAAATAAAAACAGAAAAGAAACAAGAAACAAAAGCATGAGCGTAAGCAGCGGGATACAGAAGAGCTCCACTCCCCCCACCCCCGATATTTTTTGAAAATACTAAGATATAATTTGAAACACTAAGAGAAAGTACTAACTAGGTATCATTCCTAGACCTCTCAGTCCTTACAAAAATCCTGCGCATGCCCCAAAGAAACAAGAAAACTAGAAAACAGGATTTCTGTTTTTTCAGAATTTAGTGTCCCCCCCCCCCCCCCCGATGAAAAAAAAAGCTATATAAATATAGATGGTACAAAACATATTTCAGTTTTAACACTAGAACCGCCGGACATTTTACTGAAGTGTTACAAAAATATCTTACATCGGAATTTTTACTTGAAACTATTTAACTTATTTCCCAGGGGTACATTTTAAACTTATTTTAGAAAGAAATTTCTCGTGACAAACGAAATATTTGTATTTGGTACCGGTCAAAATGACCGCTACGGCGGTTCTAGTGTTAAGACTTAAAATACACTCTTTTATTTTATGTAAAATGACGTCATTTCATCCGTTGAAGAATTCCACATTTACGACCCTGTCTTAAACAACATCTATAGAAAAGTATACATATGACGTCCCTATCGCGGAATAATACACCAACCCAGCAAAAAACGATGTCGTAAACTCGACAAAAAAAAATCGCTATCTAATGATTCATATACCTTCATTTGTTTGTAACATTAATATGGATACTTAAAATTAAATTTAGTTTATAATTGCTCCATGTTTTATCAAAAATGATTCTTTTTATTTTTTCAAAATAGCACGTATTTTAATTACATTTTCTTTTCAGTCGTTAAGAACAAATTTCAACAAAAAGATACAGTAAGCTACTATTTTCAACTATTAATCCCTTTACTATCTACAGAAATGCAGTACTTCAGTGACCACCATTACAGTAACGGCATTAAAAACTACAAAAAATTTATATCTCAAAAATAAATTGACATCCAGTTTTCAAAAAAATTGCAGTTAAAAGTACTTTTTTTCCCTATATGAATTGAATTAAAATTGCGCGAGGTTTAGTAGTTAAAATAATTGCAGTAGAGATTATCAGTATTTAACCGCACAATGATATATCTGATTCGTTTTACGGCTGACTTATGCAACGTAACGTTATTTTTTAACCCCTTCGCGACGGGAGTCCTTTACGAAATTTTTAATGTTTTATCACCGATATTTAAATACAGAAATTTGTGCCTTTTTAAATCGGGAAAATGCTCGGATTCAACAAGGCAAATTTTACAGTAAAATTTTACTGGTGGGGATAAGCAAGTATTCTTAGGCCTTTTTGCGGCACGTATACGTGCCGCTCGTCCCCAAGGGGTTAAGGATGACACTTTAGTTGTTGCCTGAAAGAAATAACATATCGGGGGTTAATAAAGAAAAACAACCTTTAAAGTAATTGAATGAATATTTTTAAATATGTTTAAAATTCCTTCCAAAGTTAAATATAAAATATTACCTAGGGATTGAAAGTTAATAACCCAATAAAGAAGGCTTAACAAGCTTTAATTACAGCATTACTGTGTAATTCAATTACAACATCAACGACAAAAATTTGCATAATTGTCAAAATATAAACTTTCAAATTTATTGGATATCTTAGATTTGAACTAGTGTAAAAACTTTCATGTTTATTTATTTATTTTTAAAGATGAAATAACTGTTAAGGAATTCGGTGAATATTCTTAAAATGTTTCAAATCCATTCGAAAGTAAAAATAGAAAACTAGAAATCAGGAATTCTGCTTTTTCAGAATTTAGTGTCACCCCCGATGAAAAAAAATATATATGTATACATATAGTACAAAACATATTTCAATTTTAAGACTTACAGCACGCGCTTTTATTTTATGCAAAATGACGTCATTCGCATCCGCTTAAAAATTCCACATTTACGATCCACTCTTAAACATCTACAGTAAAGTAGGCATAGGACTATGGCGAAATAGTACACAAATGCAGCAAAAAGACCCTTTCATTAAAGAAACTCGACCAAAAAAAACGGCTGTCTAATGATTCATAGGCCTTCATTTGTTTGTAACATTAATATAAATACTTAAAATTAAATATAGTTTATAATAGCTCCATGTTTTAACAGAAGTCATTCGTTTATATTTTTTTCAAAATAGCACGTATTTTAATTGCATTTTCTTTCGGTTGTTATGAAAAAATAGCAACAAAAATATATAATTTATATTTTACAACTATTTTTCCTTTACTTTCTATCTTTCTACAGATATTGTGTACATTCGTTGCCAATATTAAGCAAATGGCTATAAAAACTACAAAAAAAATTAATCTTTCAAAAATAAATGGAGATGCAGTTTTCAAACAAATTGCATTTAAAAATACTTTTTTTCTTAATACGACGGTATAAAAATTGAAAATGTGCGATGCTTAGAAGTTTAAAAAATTGCTATGGAGTATTTAATCGTACTGCTTTGGTTTACGGCTGGCTTCTGTAAGGTAACGTTATTTTTTGGAGATGACTCAAAATAAGGTGGGAGAAAGAAATAGCATACCGTACCGGGGGCTAATATGACCGAGAGATTCAAAACTATAATTCCTAAAGGTTAATATGATAAGCTTCAAAAATTAATTCAGTTACGAGATTCATAACCAGAATTTGCGAGTTTATCAAAAAATAAAACTTTTATATTTATTGAAAATAGTTTAGAATTTGCTTAATATGATTCTATTTCTTAAATAAGATTATTAAATAATCTTATTTTAAAAGGGGGGGGGGGGGGAGTAGGGAAAGAAAAAAAAAGACTTTAAATAAATTAAGTTAATGTTCATAGAACGTTTCGAATCAATTAAAATATTAAAATAGAAAATATGATCCACAATTTGAAAGCGTAAAACCTAATAGATAAGAGTTTAAAAGATAAGTTTTAAAAGTAATTGAATTATGACATTAACACATTCACGATGGGAAACGAAACTTCTCCGTTTTCATTCAAAAAACACCATTGACTAAGTGCGTGGCTTCTACCTTACAGAAAATGCATTTATACAGGGATGAGATTTTCGACTTTTTGCACAACAATATAATCTTAGAGCAAAAGTTGTTCTGTTAACTAGCAAAAATGTTTCGATTAAATGAAATAACATTTTTTTCTAAGATTTTACTGGTATGCAAAAAGTCGGAAATCTCATCCCTGATTTATATCATGTTGTCCATATTTTTTTTTAGATTGTAAGACGTTTTATATTAAATTCGTAAATTGAAAAATATTTACCGATGCATAAAATTGTGAAACCTTTTTAGAACACCAATTTACAAAAGACTTTCAGAACAGGGAGGAGCTTCTACTGTTTTAAAATTAATATTTGATAAAAATTGCCCATAGACAATGTGTTAACGAAGAAAATTTGCGTTAAAATAGAAATTCATTAAAGGTACCCAGGATTTTATCTTATTTATAAACTCCCATATAAAACAAAAGAAACGTTAAAGAAATTTAGTGATTTAAAAGTATATATAAATATTATACAGACATACATACAATAAATACAATAACCCCAACTGGAGTGAACAATCCCCGGGTCCACAGTATACAAGACTGCTGCTCTCACCACTGAGTTTTATTAAATTCAGTGAGAGTTCTTAAAACGTTCCGAATCCATTAAGAAATTAAAATGGAAAATATGACCCACAAATTGAAAATGTAAAACCTAATACGTAAGAGTTAACAAGATAGATTTCAAAAGTAATTGAATTATGTCATTAACGAAGAAAATTTTTGTTAAAATATAAATTCATTAAAGGTAGCCTGGATTTTATCTAATTTATAAACTCTCATAAAAAACAAAAGAAAAGTTAAAGAAATTTAGTGAATGTTCTTAAAACTTTTTAAATCCGTTCATAAAATAAAATAGAAAATATGACCAAGAAATTGAAAGTTATAGAACCAAAAAATAAGAGTTAACACGTAAATCTCAAAAGAATATTTCACTTACGACAATAACGACTAGAATTGGCATATTTGTCAAACATTACACACATTTAAGATAACTAAGATTTTACCTAATGCAAAAAACCTCATATGTAGCTAAGATTTTACTTTATATAAAAAAGAATTCTTAACCCTTACCGGCGCGGAGTAATTCTGATTATAAACTGATAAAATAATGGACTGACACCACAATTTATTAAAGAATTTATTAGAAAATATGAACTTACTTATTTCCATGTACATTATAATACGAAAATTTTTGTTAAATATTCTTGGTGCCGTTTGTCAGTTTTGGAATTAAAATTAGGTGGCTTTTTTTAAGGACACCGCGCCGGAAAGGGTTAAAGAAATTATATTGAAAGTTAAAAATTCTATAAATAAGAGTTAACTTCTAAAAGTAATTCAAATATGACATTAACATAGAATTATATTTCAAAAATCACCTAATTATTACTATTATGACATTAAAATAGGAACCAACTTCCAACTAAGCTTCTATAATATGTGGGTTAATTTGACCCATTTTTAATACGTTTTGAATTTTTTTTAACACTAGAAAGGCTATAAATTTTACTCAAGTTTTATAAAAATGTCTTACACCAGAATTTTTATTTAAAACTTTTTAACTTTTTTCTCCTTAGTGTTTTTCAAATTTATTTTATAAAAAAGTTTCTGGTTCGAATCAAAATATATTCTTATGGTAGGGGTCAAAATGACCCCTCACGGTCTTTCTATTGTTAAGAAATAAAATTAAATGAGTTCTATGTAGAAGCCTGAAATGAAATAAATAAAGATTCGTCAAATAAATTTTCTGGTTCGAAGCGTTTTTAACTTATGTTAAATTAATCCACATAGTACGAGAGGTTAGTAGGAGCCTGGCAGCTACGCATTAATGACCAAAATTTGCATATTTGTCAAAATATAAACACTTTAAATTTATTAAACTGAGTCTACAGTTTATCTTATATTAAACAAATTCTCAACTGAAACAAAAGAGCCGTTAAAGGAATTCGATGAATGCTCTTAAAACATTTGAAATCCGTTCAAAAGTTGAAATAGAAAATATGACCTAGAGATTGAAAGTTAAAAATCCGCTAAATAAGGGTTAACAAGATAAGCTTCCAGAAATAATTCACTTAATACCAGAAAGCGCATCCTTACTATTTTGTTCTCAATGGGATTACATGCTTGACCTTTATATCGTCTACAGTATGATGTCCCTATAATCGGATTGAATTAATCATGAACTGTTTTCTTTCCCCAGATTTCCAACGATAAAATCGCTCATATCAAGTTGCATTACTCAAGGTAATGTTAATGTCTTCCGCATGCATTTGACGATTGATTTACTAAACTTATTCCACTTTTTATTTTTTGTGAGAGGGTTTATCTTTTTTATTTTTTGTTTTCAACTGAATCGTTACTGCATTTGTGGATTTTTGTGTCAAAAACTGCCATCTGTTGTTAAAGACGTTGATGGAACTCGAGGTTTTCATAGGTGGAGATTTTGATTGGTGTTTGTTTCTATGAACCTTTTCTTTAGTTTAATGTTCCAGTGCATACCAATTGCCTTTTTAATTATTCTGCAAATTTTCTATACATGTTCTATGACCATTAAAGTTACAGCAACGTCGAATGAATTTGAAGATTGATTTATCTTTTTTAATGAAAGGATTTTTTTTTTCTGTTATTTTTACATTTAATTACTGAATTGTTAAGACATTTTTTGTAGATTTTGGCGTCAAAAATCGTCATCTATTTGTGAGGATTTTGATGAAATTTGAACTTTTTATTATTGGGGAGTTTGGTTAACTGTCGCTTCTGAAACATTTTTATTTTTATTCGTATATACCAGCTTTAATTACAGTTGTTCTGACCTTAAGTTACTGTTGCTGCAAGAACGATTGATTAACTTACTCAGTTTTTTCTATTTCCGTATTTTGAGAGAGTATTTTCCCTTTTATATTTTTTTACGTTTTAGTACTGAACCGATATGTTCCTCAGATTTTTATATCAAAAACTGTTCTGTGTTTCTGAGGATTTGGACGGAATTCAAGAACTCGTATCGGAGCAGATTTTGATTAGTTATTGCTTCTGAAATAGTTTTATTTTTATTATAAATTTTGTGTTATCACAAAGTGTATATTATTAAGAAGAGTTTGATATTTTGTTAAAAATTTTTAGAAGAAATTCATGTTAATTATTTCAAAAATAAAGCGTGCACTAAAGGTGAAAAGCTTGCATTATTTTGTAAAGTAATCCGGATAATAAAAGAAGAAGCTGTAAGAACTGTAGCAGTTAGATCGGAACTTTATATTACATTAAATATCACAGACTATGAGTCTGCATTTCACGTATACTCCTCCGGAAATAGAATGATATACCTGTTTTAAATAATAGCAATTATTCTTAAATATCCAAGGATGGCATTAAAAACTCTCGAAATTTCGAAATATAAATTAGTTTCCGATATACATATATTTTTTTTTCGTTTACTTAAGCTTTTGTAATAATAAGAACAAAATTATTCAATTGTTGTACATGAGAAAAAATAATGGAAAATAATAGATATTGCTATATTTTTATTGACGTTATTTTGAAATTAAAATTGAAAAGAAAACATATTTTCAATTAAAATATATGGTGAAAAAACAATGCCGTGATTAAATTTCATTATTCTTGAAAATTCGAAGACAAAAGATATATTTCAACATATTCAAACTTCATAAAGCAGTTTATTCAAGAAAACAAAAAAAATTCTGTCGGCAAACTGAAATCTAGAAATTGTTACTTTGTAACTCAGACAAATTGTGTCATTAACCCATTCCCTGCTACTGGTGCGTTTACGCACCATTAAAAATAAATGCGTATCTCTTAAATTAACTAACGAACTACTAATATTTTTTAATGAAAAAATTGCTTTATTTAAAAACAGAAACTTTGACCATTAAATAAAGCAACGATTATCTTTTAAAATTTGTAGTGGCAAACGTTCTTTCAGCAAAAAGTTGAAGAACCATTTCTTATGGTTTCGGCAGTTAATGGGTTATAAATGTTCCTTTTTATTGGGAAAATTTAATCTTGAAAATATTACTTCTTGTTTGAAATTCAATATTCAGCAAAAATTAATATTCTAAATTCTAAATGTATTATAAAATTATATTCCGTTTTACCTTCAAACAAATGTAAGATCTATTGCAATTTAAGTACCACTGGTTGGTTACCAAGATTGCAATAAATTCTCTGCCTTGCTTCATGCGAAATTCTTCAAGCAATTTCATCGTACATGGAAGTAGATATAATTCTTTATACCAGTATTACTTTTTGAAACTCGAAAGAAAATAAAGAATTTTTTTAATGATTTGATTCCTTTAGTTAGTCAGTTCCTAACATAAAATAAACTTCGTCTGCTTTAACTTTGACAGCAGGTAATGATTTGAAAATATTTACCTTTCTTCTGCGTAAAGAAAACAACCAAAGTAGATTCGATATACAGTAAAACCTCCCTAAAGCGACCACGTTCCGTTTCAATAAAAATTGGTCGCTTCGAGAGGTGGTCTCTTAATGGAGGTCATGTTTAAATCTAGATTTTAATCGTTGAAAAAAGATAACAATTAATGTTACTAAAATTTACTTTTCACATTAGGAAAAAATATAAAAATTTAAGTATCAAAGCAAAAGTTAATTACATAAGTTATTTACTGCAGAGTTTAAAAAATGAATACATTGACCTTTGTTTTTATTTTACAGTTTTATCTTTTATAACTTTTATTTCCCAGTCCTTTCGAAGTTCAGTATATAAATGCAATTTTTTGGACGGGAATAAATAACGACGATTTCATTATTCTATTTCTTTGAGAATTTTCCTACAGAATAGGACAGAGGAGTTTATTGACCGTCATTCTTAATTTGTCATCAGAGTTAAATTCATCGCTTAACCCTAGAACTACCGGAAATTTTACTCAAGTTTTATAAAAACATTCTACACCAGAATTTTTACTTAAAACTATTTAATTTGTTTATTTAACTTATTATTGTCTGATTTATACATTTAGTTTGTTTTGAAGAAATTTCTGGTTTGAATAAATATTTTGAATGTACATGTCGGGTCCAATGGACCCGTCTGGTAGACGGAAGGTTAAAAATGCACAAAGTGGGGGGGGGGGGGAAGTTACCTGGATTAAAAAAAAAATTTAATTTAATTTAGAAGTTTGATGAATAATATACTCTCCGGAATTATTTTTCTGATAAAACCTTCTGCAAGCGACCAGGAAAAAACGGAATTTTCTTCAAGGAAATTGGTCGCTCATGGAGGGAGTTCAACTGGGATGGTCTCTGAATGGAGGTAAAATTAATATTGAACCTGTGGGAATAAATTTCGATCCATGAAAAAATGGTCGTTCAAGGAGATGGTCGCTTAATGGAGGTGGTCGCACAGGGAGGTTTCACTGTATTCTTCATTTCTACGTTTTGCAAAATTAAAACAATTATAAATAAAATGGGTGATTTACCTATATTAACCTATTTGTTTTAGTGTGGTTTTTGTTACTTGATATATGCAAAATATTGAGATAAACTATGTCTATATTTATTTATTTTAATTTCCGACGTATAAACCACGAATCAAATAAACATGATTAGAATTAGAAACTTTTCTATAAAAGAATATATCTCATTTTTATGTGGTATAGTTACTTGAATTCATTTATGATATAAAAATTCTAATTCAAAACTTGTTTATTTGATCCGCAGATTATACGCTGGAAATTATAGTAATCTAGCAAAACATTCCGTTGTTTATGAAGAGATACTTAGGCCATGATTCACTATTTTATAAATTGAAACATTTTCAGAGAACAAAAAATTACTAATTACAGCAAATTAAAGATGTTTATCTTTTCTCTGCATTTGAAAGCAAGCAAAGTAGTTTCCCAACGTTCCTCCTAACTAAGTTTGCACAGTAAACTAAATAACATTATTTTGTGTATTTAACTGGACGAAATTGCTTGCTTTAACTTGGTTGAGCGAACATGTAATTTACAAAATAAATAGACAAAACTGAAGATACTAACTTATGACACGTTACTTATTTATTCTACAAAAGAATGTACTAAAATATATTTTATGTATGGTTAAATATTCTATAGATCAGAAACGTCACTTTCAGAAGAAAAAATAAGAGATAAGTGCAATTTTCTTTCTTTTTTTCTGGTATACAAATAAATTAATAACTTCTGAACTAGATATATTTACTTATTCTTTTAAAGAAAACTATTAGACCGAGAGACAGACGACTGCACAAAACATCACCTCGTCGAGTTGACGGCTGAAATTCCAGAATTAGTTAAAACTCGATTCGCATATTAAAATGCAACTTATCTGCCAAGTCATATCTTGGTGGAAAACACCTGCAGACCCGATTTCATTGGTTGATCAGCAGGCTTATAATTGTGTTTTCCTGCACCCAAAGGTCGAAAACATGGAGGACTGGGAGCAGGAAAACAGAATGGTAAACCTACCAGTCAACGACTGAAATCGGGTCTGCTGCTGTTTTCCACCAAGATATTAAGCGAATCAAGATTTAACTAATCCTGGAATTTCAGCTGTCAACTCCATGAGGTGATAGTTTTGTTGTCAATTGTTTATGAAGACGCAGTTTGTGTATAATTAAGTATTTTGTAGATTTCAAACATTTTCGAAAAGAAATTTAATAGTTGAAGATTTATTTATTTATTTTTATGTTTTGTTTTGCAAATTAAAACTGTTACAAAGTATCGTTATCCACTCACATGATTTCATTTTCACTTAAATATTTGATATTCTCTATTTTTGAAATTCAAAATTTTGAAATTCTGACGTTCGAAAATCTTAAAGATACCATAAAAATAAAATTATGAAATATTACAAATAATCAACGTATAGCGTAAAAAAAAAAAGAAAAAAAGTGTAAGAAAATGCAGTAAAAGAGAAATTTAAGAGTCAGATACGGCCACTGTCAATATGAAGCCACCGTTACTCACAGATATATTTTTGCTTTATAATATAGATTTGCTTATTTGTCGTAAACATGTTCATTTTAAAAATTAGGCCCAATGCAGGGTTCGTACGCTTCAAGGACCTTCTACCAGAATTTTCGTAAAGAAATATTTGCCTTGTGCAATGAAAAAAAAAATCTTCAGATATAGCGACCAGTACTTTAAGAAATTTCTGGAACTAAAACACCTAAAACCATCTGAATTGTTTTACGCGTACGAAACCCTGGCCTAATGTAAGTTGAATACATTAGGGTTAACCTTTTTATTAACCCCTTGGGGACGAGCGACACGTATATGTGCCACATGAAGCGCTCAGAGTCCTTGTTTTTCCTCACCAGTAAAATTTTACTGTAAAATTTGCCTTATTTAATCAGCTGAACAGGTACTGAACAGGTAATCAGCATTGAGGGGTTTCCTAGCTGATAACAGCTTAACACCCAGACTAGGAAATTGAAATGTCTTATGTTTTAATGAGCCATTGGGATAAAGTTAAACTGTAGCAAAGCTACTAGAAGAGAAAATAAGTTAACTAAAGAAAATAAAGAAATTTAAGAAAGAAAGGAATAAAAATTGAATTTTTAAGTTTAAACTTAAGATAATAGAAAGTTAACGATAAATCTTAATAAAATACAAGAATCTTAAAAATATATAAAGGCGTTTTCTCGATTCAAGAAGACACAAATTTCTGTTTTTAAAAAACGGTGATAAAAGATTAAAAATTTCGTAAAAGGCTCCCGTCCCGAAGGGGTTAATCAAAAGTAATTTGACAGAAAAAATTATTTCCCAATACAGTTTTGTTTTTCTTATGCTTGCTCCAATCATCCGCAATTTTGAATATCCGAATTAACTTCAGAACACATTTGTCTGGTCAACTAGAATTTTATTCTATTTACAATTTCTAAGATAAATAAAGAAAAAAAAATTACAAATTTTATAACAGTGCACTTTTTTCAAGCAATGACCCAATAGCCTTGAGTTAAAAAAATATCAGAATTCCATAGCTGTCAACATCTTACGCTTTTCTGTACCACAAAAATTTAATAGAAATTTTTGTATTATTTAATCATCAGATTACTACGATTTAAGATTTTTTATTTAACATTTTCTTTAACGATATCCCACGCTCCTTGCACACTCACCTCGCTCTTTATGCGGACGACACCTGTATTTACGCTTCGGCACACCACCCGTATACTCTTTACGGGTACCTACAGACTCATGTTGATGACTTCATGAACTGGTGTATGCTTTGGCGCGTTGTCATAAATGAAACTAAAACTACTGCAGTATATTTCTCTCGCAAAATAATTTTCCCTAACAGAATCATTATTAACAACACTGTTATCCCTTGGTCAAACCAAGCTAAGTATCTTGGGGTCATTCTGGACCGCCGCTTAACCTGGAAAAAGCACACTTTCTCCATCAGAGGTAAAGTCGCTGGAGCCTTTAACTCTATAAAACCTCTCCTTAACAGTAAAACCTTGTCTGTTCACAATAAATTAATCCTCTATAACTCATGCATCCTTCCCATCATAACCTATGCCAGTCCGGTCTGGGGCTTCACTTGTAAGACCACTATGGACAACCTTAGTCGCTTGCACAATTCCAACCTGCGTACTGTCCGTAACGCATCTCGTTACCTTCGCAACTCCACGGTCCGAAGAGACCTAAAAACTACTACCTTACGTAAGCGCATAAACGACTTAGCCAAAAAATTTTATGATAAAATTTTTGACCTCCCTAATGAAATTGTAGCGGAGCTACCGGATTATGACGCTTTTGAACCCCACCATCGGAAACGGCCCAGGTTTTCCATAATTATGGACACTCAGTAACATCTGAGTTCTCCACGCTATTATTGCCTTCTCTTATTTTTCTTTCCTTTTTATATACTTTTCTTAAAAAAAAAAAAAAAAAAAAAAAAAATTCTTTTTATACATAGAGGCCATAAAAATTGAAAAACTTAAAAAATAAAATGTATGGCCCTGAATTGTCCCTTTTTTGGTTGGATGTTGTGGTCTTGCCACCCTAGCTTTCCTTGCCCTTGCTTGGTGAGTGTTTCACTGAAGAGTACTAACTTTAACTTTCTAAATTCCTTATAGTAGTTTTACAACTACAGTTTGACTTTACTTACTTTAAGACTCATGTATTTTGTAAGATATATTGTTAACTTTTTTTCTTCTTAAGATTTTACTTAAATTTAATTTTATTCCTATTTTTCTTAAATTTCTTATTTTTCTCTTATTAACTTCTTTTACTCTTATAGTAGCATTGCTACAGTTTAACCTTATCCCAACGGCTCATTAAAACATAAGATATTCTAATTTCCTAGTCTGGGTGTTAAGCTGATTACAGCTAGGAAACCCCTCAATGCTGATTACCTGTTCAGTATCTGTTCAGTACGATTTAAGAATACAAAATTTACTATTAAGTTTTTGTGGTACGAAAAAAATGTATGAGTTGGCAGCTGTGGAATTCCAGCATAGGAAGACTTATTTGTTTCGTGTTTATTTATTTTCTATTTTGCAATATATATCTATGTATATTTTTTCCTTATGCTTCTTGCAATCATCCGCATTTCTGAATATCCGAATTACGTACAGAGCACATTAATCTGGTCAAGTAGAGTTTTATTCTATTTACGATTGCTAAGATAAATAAAGAAAAAATTTTTAAAAATATTATGACAGTGCAGTTTTTTTAAGCAATGACCCAATAGTCTTGCACTGAGTTAAAAAATGATGCTTTAATGAATGACCTTTTCGTTGCCGTTTCAAAATTGCAGCGTAGGAAGGCTGATTTGTATCGTGTTTATGTTCTATTTTGCCAATATATCTATATTTTTTCTTTATGCTTCTTCCAATCATCCGCATTTCTAAATATCCGAATTACATCCGGAACACATCAGTCCAGCTAACTGGAGTTTCACTTTATTTAGAAATTCTAAGATAAATAAAGAAAAAAAATTTTAAATATTATGACAGTGCAATTTTTTCAAGCAATGACCCAATAGTCTTGCACTGAGTTAAAAAATTACGCTTTAATGAATGACCTTTTCGTTGCCGCTTCAGAATTCCAGCGTAGGAAGGTTGATTTGTATAGTGTTTATTTTTTTTCTATTTTGCCAATATATCTATATTTTTTCTTTATGCTTCTTCCAATCATCCGCATTTCTGAATATCGGAATTACATCCAGAACACATTAATCTGGTCAACTAGAATTTTATTCTATTTACAATTTCTAAAATAAATAAAGAAAAAATCTTAAACATTTTATAACAATGCACTTTTTTGCATATAGCCTTGCACTGAGTTAAAAAATTATGCTTTAATGAATGACCTTTTCGTTGCCGTTTCAGACTCCCAGCGTAAGGAAGGCTGATTTGTATCGTGTTTATTTTCTATTTCGCAATATATCTATTTTTTTCTTTATGCCTCTACCAATCATCCGTATTTCTGAATATCCGAATTACGTCCAGAACACGTTAATCTGATCAACTACAGTTTTATTTTATTTACATTTTATAAGATAAATAAAGAAAAATGTTAAACATTTTATGACAGTGCACTTTTTTCAAGCAATGACCCAATAGCCTTGCACTGAGTTAAAATATTATTCTTTAATGAATGACCTTTTCGTTGCTGTTTAAAAATTGCAGCGTAGGAAGTCTGATTTGTATCGTGCTTATTTATTTTCTATTTTGCCAATATATCTATATTTTTCCCTTATGCTTCTTCCAATCACCCGCATTTCTGAATATCCGAATTACATCCGAATTGCATTCAACATACCGAACAACAGTCCAGATAACTAGAGTTTCACTCTAATTAGAAATTCTAAAATAAATAAAGAATTTTTTTTTAGATATTATGACAATGTAATTTTTTCAAGCAATGACCCAATAGCCTTGCACTGAGTCGCAAAACTGATGCTTTAATGAATGACCTTTTCGTTGCCGTTTCAGAATTCTAACGTAGGAAGGACTTGTAACGTGTTTATTTATTTTCTATTTATTTTTCTTTTCATTTTTTTTTTACCGTTCACTTAATAAGCTCAATCGCTACTTTTAATGAGAGCCGTTATAGATGAACGACTCCCATACACCTTCGCAAATGATTTTTTTTTTCTTTTTTACCTTTAATTTTCTCCGTGTGGTTCCAAAATGTATTTATTTTATTAGAGTGTAATTGGCAACAGCTATGCGGAAAAGTAATCACGTTATTGGTACATTGAAGCGTATAAACAATACAATATTTTAACTGTATTTAGCGAACTAAAAGCATTTTTAATTCATGCTGTGCAACAGCGTAGCAAAAATTAACGTAATGTAACAGATTCAAAAAGTTAAACGGTTAGACTTATTTTTCGGAAATTACAACGGTCTCTAAAAAGTAATATAAATAATAATAATAATAATAATAATAATTAATTTAAAGCAAGAAAAATGCATGCAAGAAAAAAAAAGAATAATAACACTCTTTTTACTTCTCTTACCACATTGGTGACGGCAGTGTTGATTTCATGGGGTGGCCCGGGGGGGACATTCCCCCCCGGAGCAATGAGATGTTCCCCCCGGAAGATTTGAGATTTTGTGTTTTCAATGGTCAAAAAGGGCAATTTCCCCCCCGGAACTCTATAATGTCCCCCCCGGAGCCACAGAAATCCCCCCCGGAGAAAAGTGTCTGAATTCAACACTGGGTGACGGCAAGTTTTGATCGTTTAACCCATTCAAGTACAGTGGCCCATTTTTGAACCACTTAATTTTAATACCTGAATGCCACATATTGGCAACAGGATATTGAATTGAAAAATTTCCTTTTATTAAGTACGTAAACAAAAGCTTTTTCTTATTTTGAAATAAATTTGATTGTAATTTCTGGTGTCAATCACTCATTTCATCATTTTGCGATTAGAAGTACTTTGCACCTGAAAGGGTCAAGTAATTGTGTCTGTAATGTTAAATTCACACCGGAATTTCCAAAATATTTTGTCTCCAAACAAGGAAAAGCAATTTTACAATTTTTTTTCGCCAATGTTCTAAAAGTAAAATTTAATTAAATGTTTGCGGTGGAAATCTTGATTACAATTAGGTGGGATATAATTATATTCCACCGTCCCTCAAGGGGTTGAACGGGAACTTCCGCCTATGGGCGTTATACTTGCATGTTTCATTATTTATCAAAAAATATTTTCCTTGTTCTTGTTTACATTATAAATGAATAATAATAATGGCATTTTTCTACTTGACGTATTTATACGCATATTACTCTAATTGTAAAAAATGCGAGTTTTATGTAACTTTTTTGAGAAATAATGTAATTAAAATACAAAAGTACCGCCTACCGCCTGTTGGCGAAATTACACATGTCCAAAACACGTGTATTCACAACTGCCCTCAGCAATCTGTTAAATCTCATTAAAATCAGACAAAGGTGCCAAGAGTACAATAGGTGTCAAGAGTTACAAATTTTGAATACCAGTTTTTCTGTAAAGAAAAAAGTGGTGTTCAATATCGTCAACTTTTGTCGCCTATGTCAGTTCTGGCGCAGGTGACTATTTTTAAATTTTATCTCGCACCACTTTAAAAAAAAAAAAAAAAAAAAAAAAAAAAAAAAAAAAATCATATAATTTTTGCCAACATCTGCAAGAGAAATATACTGCAAAATTTATTTTCTTAAAATAGTGGTGCAAATAGGAGACAAAAATAGTCGCCTGTGGCAGCCCTGCGATGTGCAAAGATGATATTTTCTAACTATGTGTTTGGAAATTTTGTGCAGTGGAGAATTAACCCTTTCAAGGGCAAAGCATTTTCTATGCTACAGTGTTGGAATAAATGACTGGCACCGGAATTTGCCAAAAAAGTTATTTATAAATAAGAAAAATGGCTATATTTCACATACTTATTAAAATATATTTTACCACAATTCTGGTGTCATTGTAGCGTTTGGGAATTAAAATTAAGTGGTTTCATAAACATACCACTGCCCTGAAAGGGTTAAAGGGAAAGGTGAAAGAATGATACGCCGCTTATAAGATCCTTACGCGAAAGCCATGGAACTATATAGAAAGAAATTTCTTTTGTCTGTACATTTGTTGCAAATTTTAGATATGTCGAACTATGTCTTCATAGTCTGGCATATCTTTAAACATTTAAACGCATCCGTAATTAACCCCTTAATTCTCGTTCCCGTTAATATCACGGGCTGAGGTGTCGTTTGTTATTTCTCGTGCCCGTCATATTTCTGGGGTGAAGATTTAATTGCTGTATAAAACTACTGAAACCAGAAAAATTTAACTGGCATTTCCGTGTGAAATCTTTGATTATTACCGGTTGGGTTTGGCTGTTGGTGCTGATTGTAAATCATGTTTGTATTGCATGTTTCGAAATATATAACATTCAAAAAAATTATTAATAATCAAAATTTAATGTATATATATTATTTCAAATATTATTTGTATAAATTTGTGTGATGATGATAAATAAAGATCAAAGATGGAAAAAATAAAGGTCTTATTCTCATTAATTTGTATGGTGTAAAACAAACATTAAAACACAGAATTCTCGCATCATGGCTTTTCTACAAATATGAATTTGTTCTATAACATCTTTTTTTTTCGCCTTAAAAAAACTAATTGCATATTTTATTTAGAAAATATATAATTATTCAATTTCTGTAATAAAAGAAATAGGTACTTTTTTCATGGCTTTTCCAAATATTAAACGACCATGAAGGGGTTAAACATATATATAAAAAAAAGACAAAATGAAACCGACAAAACATATTACATTAGGATTCGGTATTTTTCTAAGGTTGGTTGGTTGGTTGGTTGGTTGTATTTATGACGGCCAATTATCTGCACGAGGGATATGGGCCCAGGGGGAGGGGGAGTGCCCTTCGTGGGGGTCTTTCTAAGGGAACCTAACCCGTATTAACGCTTGGAAATCCAAGGTTCGAAGAAAACCACGAAAACTCCGAACGATTAGGCCGACGGGCGCGATTGGGATTGAACCCAGCACCTCCTGTCTACCAGATTCGAGAGCAGAACCTCTCAGCCACTGGTGGGGCGTATTTTTCTAAGGAATGGGACATCTGATGTTCCGATATAACAAGGCCAGGTTAACCACTGAAGTTAGTGGAAGAACAGCATTGTTTTAGGAGGCTTTTTCGGGGGGAAATATTTCAAGTTCTACATATACGAAAACTCATCGATGTTACAAACATTATTCACGGGAATGCCTTGGCAAAATTCACATTTAATTAAACGGTTTCTTTTTAATATACCACGTATTTAAAAATACTATAAAATACTTTCATAGTATATGTTATTGTTGCACTTTCAGTTACCCGGAGGTTTCTAATCATTAGATCAGGATAACTATTTGTTCTACTGATTGCGTTTTTCGGTGTTAAAACAGAAATTTCCTAAAGTTTTCTCTTGCATAAAGTAGACTTATTCAAAAGAATGTTAAAAATGTAATTAAAATATTGGAATTTCAGGCCTTATTTGTCAGTCTGAGGGACCTCTTAAATTTTAGAGGGGAAACTCATGTTCAATGGGCCTTTTCGACAATCAGGCCAGCAGATTTAAAAATATATATATGATTTTGGATATGATTTTTTTTAATACTTGATTTGTTGATGTAATTAACTGGAATATATCATCAGGAAATTGAAATATAAAATTAGTTAAATATTCAAGACCATAAATATAATTAATAAACCAACAGACAAAACAGTGAAACTATTTTCAAATTTAAAAAAAAACATATTAACCCTTTATCGTGTAATAAGAATATACTTCGCACTTAATTTCTGTTGAAAATTATCAATTCGCACAGGCCTTTTTAGTAAAATATTCTGTTCTTATAATGCACATGATGAATAAAGCACTGACGATTCAGCCAAGTCCTTAACCCCTTCGCGACGGGAACCTTTTACGAAATGTTTATTACTTTTCTACCGGTTTTAAAAAACAGAAGTTTGTGCCTATTCAAATCGGGAAAATGCTCGGATTAAATAAGGCAAATTTTACAGTAAAATTTTACTGGTGAGAATAAACGAGGATCCTTAGGCCTATTTCCGGCACGTATACGTGTCGCTCGTCCCCAAGGGGTTAAGAAACATTTTTAATTGTACTTTAGCCGTTTCCGACGCAGTGGTCCCACGTCGGGACCACCTAATTTTAATTCCAAAGTTACAAACGGCACCAAGAATATTTTAATAAAATTTTGCTTTTACAATGAAAATTAAAAGTAACGTGTTTTTAATTTCTAAAATATCGTTTGTAAATTCTGGTGACAGTCAATCATTTCAATATTTTACGAACAGAATTGCTCTGTGCTGGAAAGCGCTAAAACATTTGCAAGAGAAATTTACTAAAAATGTACTTTTAAAATATAGCGGTGCAAATATAATATAAAAATAGAATTATTTATATAAAGTTTGGACGGCTTTTTGCCGACGCTCGACCGCAAAGGGTTAATTTTATCAAACAACAATGATGATGCTGTTTGTGTAATGTTGTACATTTTTAAAACATGACTTAGATATCGTAGAAGCACACAACACTTCGAAAGAATAATGATCGCAATAAAAACCTTAGGTTAACCGATTAATAAATTAATAAATTAATCAACAATTAATTATTAAACAAGCTAAATTAACACTACAACGCCCGGAAGGAGTCGATTCGACTCTGACCAAATGATTAAATGTAAATTGGACAAGGTTCGCACACTCCTTGGAATTTCCAAGGACTCTGGCACCACTATTAATGATAAGAAAATTTACATTTAGTTTTTAAAGCACAGAATTCGCAAACCCAACCTTTATTCACAGATTTTTCAATATTTTTCGACAGTGAAATACTTTGAAAATTCTGTTAAAATTTAGTGGTAAAATTGTGCGAACCCTGATTGGAACCAAAAAATTTTTCAGAAAATAAGTTAAATTTAAAACACACACACAGAGAGCAATACGTTAAATAAATCAGTTAAATAATTTTAAACAAAAATTCTGGTGTGAAATATTTTTATGAAGCTTCGGTAAAATTTCCGGGCGTTCTAGTGTTAAGTAATCATCATTCAGTGCAACGCCCTCTGAATACGCCTGTGCACTGACACAAAAATGGCGACTGTCTTCGGCGGATTTTTTTTTTTCAGCATTTGTATGAACCCTTGAATATGCACACCAGTATTTTCTTAAAGTACTCTTTGTTTTCATTTACTTCTTTAAGTAAGACGAATAATACTTTTATAATTACTGGTATTAAATCTCAAAGGACCGTACAAAAGCTGAAAAAATATCCGCCTACGCTAATCGCTAATTTCGTGTCAGTGCGGGCATACAGAGCAGGGTTGCCAATATGGCCCTTTTTAAAATTCCGAAATTTCTCAATTCATACCAGAAAATCTCTATTATATTCTTTTCTTAATTTTATGACAGGCATTTCGTAATTACTTAACCCTTTCCGGCGCCGAGAAATTCTGTTTATAAACTGATGAAATAATGGACTGACACCAGAATTTATAAACAAAGTTATTAGAAAATATGAACTTGCTTATTAGCACGTACATTATAAAAGGAAATTTTTAATTAAATATTCTATGTGCCGTTTATCAGTTTTTTAATTAAAATTAGGTGTCCTTTTTTAAGGACGCCGCTCTCGAAAGGGTTAAAGCAAATATTCTTCTTTCAGAATTTCCATTATGCAGGGCTGCCACAGATGACTGTTTTTTAATTGTAATCCGCACCACTTTTTCAAAACAAAAATCTTTTAAATATGTTTTGACAACATATGCAAGATAAATATACTACCGAAATGTGTTTTTTTAAAATAGTAGTGCGAACAGAATATAAAAATAGTCGCCCGTGACAGCCCTGGTTATGGATTGGAAATTTTGAAATTAAAAAAAGGCCAAACTGGCAACCCTCAGTGTTACGGCTAGTGAGATTCGTGACAAAACAGCATTCTAGATCTCCCGTGCTATTCTTCACTAACGCGCTTAAACGAAAATGCGTAGTTTTCGGTGATCCCTGTGTATTAGGGCTCGTGGTAGTAGCAGGCATCTAGCGGAGGGTATACGGGGGTATACGTCGTATACCTTCTGGATTTTTTTAAGGAACACCGTATACCCTCTATTTCTCAAGAAAGTTATAGTATATACACTCTAGGGTATACGTTCTACCTTGAGCGTATACCCTCTGCTTAGAGCGTTTACCCTCTGTTTTTTTTTAACGACTACACCACTGGGTAGTAGTCACCTAAGCCACCGTATAATTATACCACTGTCATCGTCATATACTTTCGACCGCTTTGAAAGGAATGAGTTAACGCTTACAAGGGCGGTAGAACGTTTATGAAACTACTTCATTTTAATTCCTAAATGCCACAATGGCACCAGAATTTTAGTAGAAAACAATTCATGTTATTATGCATGTGAAATAAAGCACTGTGTGTGATAGATGTGTGTTTAAAAATAAGCTTTTCCTTATTTTTAAATAAATTTGTTAGTAAATTCCGCTGTCATTCATTCATTCCAAAAATTTGGGAATGGGAGTGCTTTGCCCCTGAATGGATTAAGTGAGTCCCAAAGCCTCGGGAAAAAACTGTTTCGCTTCGGAAAAATGTTACCATCAGGTTGTGGTTTTCAGTTTATCCGTTAACTGTTGTGCATTCTTCTTAAAAAATTAAAAATCATAGAAACACACAACATCTCGATGGAATATGGCTCATGATAAAACACTATGATAAAAAAAATGTTTGAAAATGTTAATTAGGTAATTAATTAGATTAGATGATTAAGTATGCATCTTTCTCTGTTACCTTTTTGCAATAATATCCAGTGCCGTCATTTAACGGTGATGTTTCAGAAAGTATCAGTCATTATGGGTCATTTTCAACAGAAAAATCAAAAAGTGCACAAAAGTTAAAATCACTTATCATATTTGATTAAAACAGAAATATTTACCTTTCAATAAACACTTTAAATGCAGAAATTAATAATTATCAATATCATTTTCGAAAGCCTTGCTATCGCAACATTATCAAAATGAGACATATTTTTCATTAATGAGTATTTTGGCTAATTTAAATATTTGTATATATATGTGCGAGAATAAAACTTTATCAATTTATTCTTAGCTGTGCACATCAAAATGAAAAAAAAACCCACCCCTTTCGAAAAAGTATTGTACCACAAGAAATTGTTGTAATGGTGCCTTTGATAGCACCATAAAAAATTTTAAAAAACCATAATGTATAATTAATGTTTTAATGCGTCGTTAATAAAATAATTAATTAGGTCTCCTAAACTCGAGAAAAATTAAATCATTTTTCAATTAACGCCAGAATCACCGACAATTTTACTCAAGTTTTATGTTATGTATTTTACACCAAAATTTTTATTTAAATCTATTTAGGTTGTTTTAATTAGCCTATTTTTGTGCTATATACATTTAACATGTCTTATGAAAAATTTTCTGGTTCGAATCAACTATTATGAATTTCGCATAGGTTAAAATGACACCCCGTGGCGGTTCTAGTGTTAAAAACCGAATTACACTCAGCTTTAAAAGAGGATTACCCTTTAGTTTTTTTTTTTCTTCTGTCAAATATCGATATTGAGAATTCTTCAAAAACAAATTAGAAATACAAAAAATACAAGCCATCTCTATGAAATATGCTCTTAATAAAACATCGTTATTTAATTTCTATTACATTAATTTCTTCAAATTTGTAACATATACTATTCGTTATATTCATGCAGCAGATAAGAATTAATCATGTATTTTTGAAGATGTAACAGATCCCTTCACGTTCCGCCGAAACATATGTGTACTGCCAATGTTGCCAAACCAAGCGAATTTTTATTCAGAAATTTCGAATTCCTACCAGAAAACGTTACATAACCTTTTACGTGAATAAACTAAAAATAAATTACTTTTCAATATTTTCTGGTATGATGCAGAATTTCTGAATACAAAATTAATAGATTTGGTAATGGTGCCCCAACTCACAATAATTTGAAAACTGCTGCATGATTCATTAAAATTAATTAGTAAAATCCCCAAGACTCCAGAAAAATCAAACCCTTTTTCAATTAAAACCGGAACTATGCTCCAAGTCGGAAGAAGGACACCCTCTGGCTGTGTTGTTTTAAGTCTATCAAATGGCGATGTTGTGCATTCTTCAAAAACGAATTAGAAATCATAGAAACGCATAGCATCTCTAAAGAATGTGCTCTTGTAATCCAAGTTAGTTAATCCACGTGTGTTCCAATTCTAAGGTCGCCAATGCCGTTTTTTTTTTCTACTATAAACACACAAGGCGAATCTTCGCTCCGTTGAGTACCTGATCATCAGATTCGCAAGCCTGTTACCTGGCACGCTAGCTGTCAAGTGCTAGGCCAGGGTTAGTCTGTTGGCGATATTTTTCCACGTGAATCGTCAGATGTAGCAATGTGACAATCGTTTCAGAGTCAAAAGAATTAGCAGATTATTAAGCATTGAAGCTAAAGGGATGATGAACAAAAACATTGATACTAATATAAGGAACACGGAAGCATCGCTGCAAGGTTTTTTAATAGTGATCAGCTTTGAAGTTTGTTTATTTATATACACAGTAGAATCTCGATTATCCGAAGTAATTGGGACCGACCATCTTTCGGAAAAGCGAAATTTTCGTATGATCGAGAATGCTTCAATTTAAAGATTAAGGAGAAATATATGCAATATTTCTTATTATGGTAAGAAGTGCTTAACCCTTTCCGACACAGGCAAATTTTGTTGTAAAATCATGAAATCATCGACTGACACCGGAATTTACATACGACTTTTTTAGAAATTAAAAACTTGTTGCTTTACACTTTTATTGTTAATGCAAAATTTTATTAAAATATTCTTGGTACCGTTTGTAAGTTAGGAATTAAAATTAGGTATCCTGACCCGGGCACACTGTGCCGGAAAGGGTTAATAAAAATATAGCAATAGCAAAATAGAAACAAAAATAAATTACCTGAATTTTTATTTTGAAATTAAGTAACTTTTACATATATCACAAGTATTTAAAAAATGTTTTGTTTGTCGCAGTTTCGATAGCCATTTCTTTGAAGCTCTATCACGGAGTTTTTTAATAGTATTAGTTCACCAGTATCACAGTCCAGTCATGCCAAACCTTTTGCGAACCATTCAAAAGCTTCAGAATTGCTAGTATGTTCGTTTTCTTCATTCTACTCCGCAACTTACGGGAGCTCAAGTTAAATTCAAAGAAACTCTGAGAGAGGGGATCGAAAATATTTATATGTACTCGTAGTTCGGAAAGGACCGCTTGCACACAAGGACTATAATAGTTTAAAATTAAAAAAAAACTTTCAAAAATGGATTTTGCCCACAAAAAATATGATAGTTAAAAAAAAAAAAAGCTTTAAAAATGAATCGGTTAACCGAGAGTTTCGGATAAAAGAGGTCTACTGTATGTATTTATGGCCAAAATTTAAAATCATTTTGCAGCATGATAGGGAAACACACATTGGCTTCGAGGCAATTCGATCTTGAATATGCGGAAACTACCATTTCTTTTTTCATCAGGGAGCTCTGCTTTCCTGAACCCCTCGTTTCAGATATTTTTAATGCATGAATGCAATTTTAAAAAAAAATCTCAAATTGCCCGAAAAATACTGTCAATTTTGGCGCCAGTGGAAAATCGTTTAATTTATAGAAAATATCTGTAATTTTTCAGTAAAATAATTTTTTCTGTAAAAAAATACAGATTTTTTCCTGCAAATACGAAATCCACACTTTTTTACAGAAAAAAACTATTTTTCTATAATCCTTTCGCGGGCGGCGTCCTTAAAACAGGACACCTAATTTTTTATTTTACTCGCACCCAGAATATTTAATTAAAATTTTTCTTTTATAACGTACGTGAAAGTAAGCAACTTCGTATTTTCTTATAAATTCTGGTGTCAGTCCATCATTTCATCAGTTAATAAACTGAATTACTCCGCACCGGAAAGGGTTAAAAGAGTTTTTTTTTTTCCTATAATAAAAATTCTGTAAAAATTACAGTTTTTTTCTTACAGTGTGTAAAAAAAGGGAGACGGAAAAATTCTTAGTTAATCTCATGTTTATATTCTCCATTTTAAAGAACACTGATGTAAGACAGTTTTGAATGTGATACCCATTTGTGAAAGAAAGGGGTTTTTTTCAGACTTTTAGCGTGTCATTCGATTTCGCTCTCTTGATTGCCTGGCTAACAATAGTTCGGCACTTATATCATGATATGTATCAAAAACAACCAATCAACCTTCGTGTATTTGATCATCAGATTCGCAAGCCAGCTACCTCGCACGCTAGCTGTCAAGTGTTAGGCCAGGGTTCGTCTGCTGACGATTTTTTACCATGTGAAACGTCAGATGTCACAATGTGACAACCGTTTCAGAGTCAAAAGAATTAGCAGATTATTAAGCAGCATTGCAGCTAAGGGAAGATGGACAAAAACGTTGATACTAATATAATAAACACGGAAGCATCGCGGCAAGGTTTTTTAATAGTGGTCAGCTTTGAAATTGATTTATTTTTATATATATAATATATTAAATCATTTTTAAACATGATAGGGAAACAGAAATCACAACCTTGAATTCGAGGCAACTGGACCTTGAATATGAGGAAACTACAATTTCTTTTTTTCATTAGGGGAGCTCTGCGCTTCTGAATCCCCCGTTTCCGATCATTTTTTAATGCATGAATGTAAAAAAGTATAACTCTAACTCGTTTTGTACGGAGATTTCAGGGACGGAAAATTGTTAGTTAATCCTATTTCATGTTTATATTCTCCGTTTTAACCTTCCTACCCTGAATGGGTCTAATCGACCCATTAAAATAATTCATTTCATTCGATTCGAACCAGAAATTTTTCCGTAAAGTAAGATAAATAAAAGACGCCGAAAACTAATATAAATAAATACATTAAATAGTTTTTAAAGAAAATTCTGGCGTGAAATGTCTTTATTGAGATTGAGTAAAATTTGAACAGGGTAGGAAGGTTAAAGAAGGCTGGTTGGTGTAAGACAATTTTGAGTGTGATACGCAAAGTAGTAAAAACAAGGGTTTCTTTAGACTTTCAGCATCTCATTCGATTTCGCTCTCTTGATTGTCTGGCTAACAATAGTTTTGCACTTATATCAAGATATGTATAAAAAACAACCAATCAACCTTTGTGCATTTGATCATGAGATTCGTAATTCTGCTACCTCGCACGCTAACTGTCAAGCATTAGGCCAACGTTCATCTGCTGGTGATTTTTTACCATGTGAAACGTTAGATGTCACAATGTGACAACCGTTTCAGAGTCAAAAGAGTTAGCAGATTATTATTAAGCAGCACTGAAGCTAAAGGGCAGATGAACAAAAACTTTGATACGAATGTAACGAACACGGAAGCATCGCTGCAAGGGCGTTTATTAGTGATCGGTTTTGTAGTTTTGTGTTTTGTTTATATCGTCAATATGTATATAATTTTTCATTGTGACAAGGATACAACTGTAGCACAAATCACAACCTTGACTTGGAGGCAATGTGATGGAACAGGAAACTACCGTAATTCAACAGCTTTAGCTGATAATAATGGAAAGGAAGGGCGTTTATAAAAGAATGATTTAATGTTTCACTCCAGAATTCATACGTTGATGATTATATCATAATACTTAAGCTAATTCAAGGTCTATCAACAAAAACAGCTTTTGTCCAGAAATCTCGAGAATTAGCAATCGTAGTAGTATTGTTGCTGTCACCAGCACTCATAACGCAGTAAAGCCGTTTTATAAGGGGAAACAAATTAAAAGAAAAAAAAATGTTAAAAAGCGAGAAGTTTCCTTTGTCCCACAGTGATAATAATTTTTCTCTTTCTGAAAATTTCGAATCTTGTACAATAGGGTGGGCCGAAAAAAACTTTTTTTTGATTTTCGATGATGGGTAGTGCGGAAAAGTGGCCACTAGTGGTACCAAGTTCACACAAAAAATTTGAGATTTTTAGGACAATTCCTATATTTGCCGCTTTTGGCTTGAAGTTTTGCTAAAAGGCTGATTTTTGAACTTTTTTAGCAAAAATTTAAAAAATGTTAAATTAAACTTATTTTAATCGTATTTGCTTGAAAAGGCATATTTAATGTTCCAAATGTATAAATAAGCTCTGATAATGTATTATTTAATTACTATGTATATTTTAAATTAGACGATTTTATAGCCTTTTCGCGTTTAAGTGAGCAAAAGTTGCATGTATTATTTGAATCTTTCAACGGTTTCTCTCTTTTGTCTTGTTTATGTCCTTTGGTTTTCCTTATTTTTTTCGGTGCTTTAAAGGTCATATATTTGAGTAACGGACAGCAGAATCCCTCAGAAACAGATCTGAAAGGAGAGAAGGGGGTGAGGCGAGAACTTAAGTGAACGCAGTGACTCATCGCGATGTTGGGGGAGTGAAGGAGGAAATACAAGAGGGGTGAAAGTGCGATAAGGGATGCTTATTATTTTTCAGTGCTCGGTTTCCCTGTGACATTTGTTCAGTGCAAAAGTCAAACCTTTTTCTCGTGCAATACATTGCTTTTTGGATCGTTTAACGTGCCTTTACTGTGCTTTGTGCGTTTTATTACGACGAGTTTAGAAATGGCTAGTGCGAAAGTTCCTGATCATGTAAAGACATGTGATAGCGTGAAAAATAGCCATTTTGAGGCACCATGCAAATTGAAAGGCAATTGCCAACTATTGCTGACATCATGCGCCACTACTATTGGTTGCGAAGCGATGCAGAAGAAAATCGAGATATTTATCTTCAACCAGTGGATGATATTATTAAAATGGTAGGTGAAACAATTTCCGAAATCTGAATAAAATCTTCCATACCCACGAACAATTAATGGGAGGATTAAAAACTATTACAATGAGTGTAGATCTTTGGAGAAATCTTGTAATCATACGGGCGTTAAAGGCAAGGCTCCTGTGAAGATTTCGTACGAAATGCGGAAACCTCTCTCTTTGACATTGCAGCTTGTAAGTGTAGAGGCTTGAACAATTGTAGCTGCGACATCAGACGTAAAGTTCCACATCGGGATGTGAACTTCTTGAAGGATCAAAGAACTGTTCGAAAAATGTTCGAAAAAGTTTCAAACAATACATGCAACTTTTGCTCACTTAAACGCGAAAAGGGTATAAAAAATCGTCTAATTTAAAATACACATAGCAATTAAATAATACATTATCAGAGCTTATTTATACATTTGGAACATTAAATATGCCTTTTCAAGTAAATACGATTAAAATAAGTTTAATTTAACATTTTTTAAATTTGTGCTAAAAAAGTTCAAAAATCAGCCTTTTAACAAAACTTCAAGCCAAAAGCGGCAAATATAGGAATTGTCCTAAAAATCTCAAATTTTTTGTGTGAACTTGGTGCCACTAGTGGCCACTTTTCCGCACTACCCATCATCGAAAATAAAATAAAAGTTTTTTTCGGCCCACCCTATTGTACAAGTGCTGTTATTCTTTACAACCATCTAATTATAACTGCGCTTAAGATTAATAACGCTTGTCATTCGTTGTTTTAACAATTGTGAAATTCGATAGTCCCTGAATATAAAAGAGAAAAATAAATGTTTGCAATTGTGTCACTTAATTATTCTAGATATTTTTATTGCATTTTTCCTGCATTAGTCGTTTTTTTTTTTTTTTGTTTTTTTTTTTTTTTTTTTTTTTTTTTTTTTTAAATTCTCAAACTGAAAAACATTACCTATCAATTTTTAGATGTGAAATCATCGAAAGGTCAAGTTTTGCAGGAATATTAATCAAAGTCTCAGGATGATGTCGCTTAACTCTTTCAAGGACGGTGGTTCATTTTTAAACCACCTAATATTAATTCCTAAAGGCCACAATTGGCACAAGAGAATTGGAACGAAAATTTTCCTTTTATTAAATATGTGACCAAAAAGATTTTGCTTATTTTTAAATAAATTTGTTCGTAAATTCCTGTGTCGATCACTTATTTCGGCATTTTGCGAATAGAAGGGCCCCTGCCCCTTGCCCCTGAAAGGATTAAAAGTAGACGGTTCTTTGCATAGGCTTTATTATCTATGATAGGCAAGTTCATGGCAGTTTTTTCGTATTATAAGTTTTATTCTTGTTGCTGTTTTTACGAGTAGGTGACGTTACTTATAATTTTCTTGGAGATGAAAAAATTAAAATCCCATTTATCATATTGATTTCGTACGTATTACGTAGCCAACGAAAGAGATGTGCTGCAGCTTTCCTGGGATCTCGGTTGCTTTTCAGCCTACCTTCACCACATGGCAATTCAGCAACTGTTGGAAACCATTCTATCTTGATCACGTGACAGTCAGGAGCGGTGGAAGCGCCACGACCTGTCTTTTCCGTTGGGTGCGTGATTGTTATAACCGCTTCAGTGTTAACCCATT